>OV049868.1:11195404-12395404 GCA_920104075.1 Melanargia galathea
ATTTAGTATTTTATTCGGAGTGTAATTTTATTAGTAGGTTGTATGTAGACCCGAATCTCATGAAAAATAGGAAAATTAAATTAAACACTAGGTTAACTCGGCTGCCCTAGTGATAAACAAAGTACTAAATTTACCAAAAGTGTGGTTAAAAAAACAAAACCTTTTTATAGACATTTATAAATAAATCCAATAAATTCCCAATCTATTTCAAATCTCCCCGCAGGTTGGGAAACTCCCCACAAAATGGCCACCCTGCGCTTGTCGTGTCAAACAACGTTTCATTTCACGCAAATTTTTATCATATCATATCACATATTATTCATTTCAAAAAATATGTTTTAGGTTTGTTTTATTCCTTCATGATTAAATTATTAAACGAAATCAAGCACTTTTTCCCATATTTATCGATTTTTGTTTATTGGAGATCAATATTAAGACCTAAAGAAAGTCACGGACAAGTCATCACATATTTTTAGGTAAAAAACTAATAGTGGTTCTGCCCCCTGATTGTGTAACTTTTGACGATGAAATGGTATTCATTTGATGGCCTAAGACCATTAAAGTAAAATATACCTTGAAAGTATTAATTTAAAGTCACAAATTCAGTACAACTGATTTCAACATGGAGCGTTATGGATCGTATCGTACATACCTAAACGTATAAGAATGGATAGACGAAATTGAGCTCTATTTCAATGATGTTATGGTTTATTTTACTTTGATGCCATAGGCCATCAAATGAATACCATTTCATCGTCAAAAGTTACACAATCAGGGGGCAGGTTATAGTAGGCTCCTATTGCGAATCCTTAATCGTGAGTCCTGACACTGTAGAATAATTACTTAATGCCCACCTAAGTTATGAAGTACCTAAGTATTGGAACTGCAAGATATTCACATTTAAAGGTCCGTCCAAACTTGTAACATTTCATCGAACCGAACTGCGTAACCGTGTCAACACCACGTAGTAGTTACGATAGTGTGGACGGCATTTGTTACGCCGAACTGTTAAGCAGTAACCCATCTCAAGCGCTCGAAGAAACGACCGTACATGGCATAGTTCGCGAACATGTTCGGTGCGGCTAGTTACAAGTGTGGACGTGATTTCTGTACTGTTCGGAGTAAAGACACGTGTTACGGGCCGATCCATTCAAAGTCGGTCTTTTTCAAAGGATGCCCGCTAATACCTACGTAACTACGAGACGTCCACAGTTGTATTTCGTCACGTGACCATGTAAGCCTGTTGTTACGGTGCCGTACTTTGCTAATCTACCGAAACTATAAGGTGCAGATCCATGATGTTGTTACACAAACATCTTAATTTCGCGTAGATGTGCTGACGTGGTCTGATTTTTCAAAGCTTATATTTCCGAAACTATAGGGTACAGCCCTATGTTGTTGGTACTCAAACTTCTTATTTTCGCGATGTCTATATGCTCCCGTGGTCAAATTTTTAAAAGCTTATATTTCCGAAACCATAAGGTGCAGCCCCATGCTGTTGGTACTCAAACTTCTTATTTTCGCGATGTCTATAAATGGTAACGTGGTCAGATTTTTAAAAGCTTTTATCTTCGAAACTATAAGGTGCAGCCCCATGTTGTTGGTACTCAAACTTCTTATTTTTGCGATGTCTATGTGCTCCCGTGGTCAGATTTTTAAAAGCTTATATTTCCGAAACTATAGGGTACAGCCCCATGTTGTTGGTACTCAAACTTCTTATTTTCGCGATGTCTATATGCTCCCGTGGTCAAATTTTTAAAAGCTTATATCTCCGAAACTATAGGGTACAGCCCCATGTTGTTGGTACTCAAACTTCTTATTTTCGCGATGTCTATATGCTCCCGTGGTCAAATTTTTAAAAGCTTATATCTCCGAAACCATAAAGTGCAGCCCCATGTTGTTGGTACTCAAACTTCTTATTTTCGCAATGTCTATATGCTAACGTGGTCAGATTTTTAAAAGCTTATATCTCCGAAACTATAAGGTGCAGCCCCATGTTGTTGGTACTCAAACTTCTTATTTTTGCGATGTCTATGTGCTCCCGTGGTCAGATTTTTAAAAGCTTATATTTCCGAAACTATAGGGTACAGCCCCATGTTGTTGGTACTCAAACTTCTTATTTTCGCGATGTCTAAATGCTCACGTGGTCAGATTTTTAAAAGCTTATATTTCCGAAACTATAGGGTACAGCCCCATGTTGCTGGTACTCAAACTTCTTATTTACGCGATGTCTATATGCTTCCGTGGTCAAATTTTTAAAAGCTTATATCTCCGAAACCATAAGGTGCAGCCCCATGTTGTTGGTACTCAAACTTCTTATTTTCGCGATGTCTATATGCTAACGTGGTCAGATTTTTAAAAGCTTATATCTCCGAAACTATAAGGTGCAGCCCCATGTTGTTGGTACTCAAACTTCTTATTTTTGCGATGTCTATGTGCTCCCGTGGTCAGATTTTTAAAAGCTTATATTTCCGAAACTATAGGGTACAGCCCCATGTTGTTGGTACTCAAACTTCTTATTTTCGCGATGTCTAAATGCTCACGTGGTCAGATTTTTAAAAGCTTATATTTCCGAAACTATAGGGTACAGCCCCATGTTGCTGGTACTCAAACTTCTTATTTACGCGATGTCTATATGCTTCCGTGGTCATATTGTTAAAACCTTATATCTCCGAAGCTATAAGGTGCAGCCCCATGTTGTTGGTACTCAAACTTCTTATTTTTGCGATGTCAATGTGCTCCCGTTGTCAGATTTTTAAAAGCTTATATCTCCGAAACTATAAGGTGCAGCCCCATGTTGTTGGTACTCAAACTTCTTATTTTCACAATGTCTATGTGCTCACGTTACACATTTTGCATATATTACAACGCTGTAGTCTGTAGTTAGGCCAACATAGCACCCACAGTATTATTATACCTTGCTATTCAATCAACTATAGCGAAGGTTGGCCCAACGTTTACACATGTTGTATATATTACAAAGCTGTAGTCTGTAGTTAGGCCAACGTAGCACCAAAAAAAGGATTATACCTTGTTGTTCAACCAACTATAGCGAAGGTTGGCCGAACGTTACACATTTTGCATATATTACAACGCTATAGTCTGTAGTTAGGCCAACGTTGCACCAAAAGAAGGATTATACCTTGTTGTTCAACCAACTATAGCGAAGGTTGGCCGAACGTTACACATTTTGCATATATTACAACGCTGTAGTCTGTAGTTAGGCCAACGTTGCACCAACAGTATGATTATACCTTGTTCTTCAACCAACTATAGCGAACGTTGGCCCAACATTACATATTTTGCATATATTACAACGCTGTAGTCTGTAGTTAGGCCAACGTTGCACCAACAGTATTATTATACCTTGTTGTTCAACCAACTATAGCGAACGTTGGCCCAACATTACATATTTTGCATATATTACAACGCTGTAGTCTGTAGTTAGGCCAACGTTGAACCAACAGTATGATTATACCTTGTTGTTCAACCAACTATAGCGAACGTTGGCCCAACATTACATATTTTGCATATATTACAACGCTGTAGTCTGTAGTTAGGCCAACGTTGGACCAACAGTATGATTATACCTTGTTGTTCAACCAACTATAGCGAACATTGGCCCAACGATGCATATTTTGCATATATTACAACGCTGTAGTCTGTAGTTAGGCCAACGTTGCACCAACAGTATGATTATACCTTGTTGTTCAACCAACTATAGCGAACGTTGGCCAACATTACATATTTTGCATATATTACAACGCTGTAGTCTGTAGGTAGGCCAACGTTGCACCAACAGTATGATTATACCTTGTTGTCCAACCAACTATAGCGAACGTTGGCCCAACGTTACATATTTTGCATATATTACAACGCTGTAGTCTGTAGTTAGGCCAACGTTGGACCAACAGTATGATTATACCCTGTTGTTCAACCAACTATAGCGAACGTTGGCCCAACGTTACATATTTTGCATATATTACAACGCTGTAGTCTGTAGTTAGGCCAACGTTGGACCAACAGTATGATTATATCTTGTTGTTCAACCAACTATAGCGAAGGTTGCCCCAACGTTACATATTTTGCATATATTACAACGCTGTAGTCTGTAGTTAGGCCAACGTTGGACCAACAGTATGATTATACCTTGTTGTTCAACCAACTATAGCGAAGGTTGCCCCAACGTTACATATTTTGCATATATTACAACGCTGTAGTCTGTAGTTAGGCCAACGTTGGACCAACAATATTATTATACCTTGTTGTTCAACCAACTATAGCGAACATTGGCCCAACGTTAAATATTTTGCTATTATTACAACGCTGTAGTCTGTAGTTAGGCCAACGTTGCACCAACAGTATGATTATACCTTGTTGTTCAACCAACTATATCGAACGTTGGCCCAACGTTACAAATTTTGCATATATTACAACGCTGTAGTCTGTAGTTAGGTGTAGTCTTATTTTTGCGATGTCAATGTGCTCCCGTTGTCAGATTTTTAAAAGCTTATATCTCCGAAACTATAAGGTGCAGCCCCATGTTGTTGGTACTCAAACTTCTTATTTTCACAATGTCTATGTGCTCACGTTACACATTTTGCATATATTACAACGCTGTAGTCTGTAGTTAGGCCAACATAGCACCCACAGTATTATTATACCTTGCTATTCAACCAACTATAGCGAAGGTTGGCCCAACGTTTACACATGTTGTATATATTACAAAGCTGTAGTCTGTAGTTAGGCCAACGTAGCACCAAAAAAAGGATTATACCTTGTTGTTCAACCAACTATAGCGAACATTGGCCCAACGATGCATATTTTGCATATATTACAACGCTGTAGTCTGTAGTTAGGCCAACGTTGCACCAACAGTATGATTATACCTTATTGTTCAACCAACTATAGCGAACATTGGCCCAACGTTACATATTTTGCATATATTACAACGCTGTAGTCTGTAGTTAGGCCAACGTTGCACCAACAGTATGATTATACCTTGTTGTTCAACCAACTATAGCGAACGTTGGCCCAACATTACATATTTTGCATATATTACAACGCTGTAGTCTGTAGTTAGGCCAACGTTGGACCAACAGTATGATTATACCTTGTTGTTCAACCAACTATAGCGAACATTGGCCCAACGATGCATATTTTGCATATATTACAACGCTGTAGTCTGTAGTTAGGCCAACGTTGCACCAACAGTATAATTATACCTTGTTGTTCAACCAACTATAGCGAACGTTGGCCCAACGTTACATATTTTGCATATATTACAACGCTGTAGGCTGTAGTTAGGCCAACGTTGGACCAACAGTATGATTGTACCCTGTTGTTCAACCAACTATAGCGAACGTTGGCCCAACGTTACATATTTTGCATATATATCAACGCTGTAGTCTGTAGTTAGGCCAACGTTGGACCAACAGTATGATTATACCCTGTTGTTCAACCAACTATAGCGAACGTTGGCCCAACGTTACATATTTTGCATATATTACAACGCTGTAGTCTGTAGTTAGGCCAACGTTGGACCAACAGTATGATTATATCTTGTTGTTCAACCAACTATAGCGAAGGTTGCCCCAACGTTACATATTTTGCATATATTACAACGCTGTAGTCTGTAGTTAGGCCAACGTTGGACCAACAGTATGATTATACCTTGTTGTTCAACCAACTATAGCGAAGGTTGCCCCAACGTTACATATTTTGCATATATTACAACGCTGTAGTCTGTAGTTAGGCCAACGTTGGACCAACAATATTATTATACCTTGTTGTTCAACCAACTATAGCGAACATTGGCCCAACGTTAAATATTTTGCTATTATTACAACGCTGTAGTCTGTAGTTAGGCCAACGTTGCACCAACAGTATGATTATACCTTGTTGTTCAACCAACTATATCGAACGTTGGCCCAACGTTACAAATTTTGCATATATTACAACGCTGTAGTCTGTAGTTAGGCCAACGTTGCACCAACAGTATGATTATACCTTGTTGTTCAAGCAACTATAGCGAACGTTGGCCCAACGTTACATAATTTGCATATATTACAACGCTGTAGTCTGTAGTTAGGCCAACGTTGGACCAACAGTATGATTATACCTTGTTGTCTAACCAACTATAGCGAACGTTGGCCCAACGTTACATATTTTGCATATATTACAACGCTGTAGTCTGTAGTTAGGCCAACGTTGGACAAACAGTATGATTATACCTTGTTGTTCAACCAACTATAGCGAACGTTGGCCCAACGTTACATAATTTGCATATATTACAACGCTGTAGTCTGTAGTTAGGCCAACGTTGGACCAACAGTATGATTATACCTTGTTGTCCAACCAACTATAGCGAACGTTGGCCCAACGTTACATATTTTGCATATATTACAACGCTGTAGTCTGTAGTTAGGCCAACGTTGGACCAACAGTATGATTATACCCTGTTGTTCAACCAACTATAGCGAACGTTGGCCCAACGTTACATATTTTGCATATATTACAACGCTGTAGTCTGTAGTTAGGCCAACGTTGGACCAACAGTATGATTATATCTTGTTGTTCAACCAACTATAGCGAAGGTTGCCCCAACGTTACATATTTTGCATATATTACAACGCTGTAGTCTGTAGTTAGGCCAACGTTGGACCAACAGTATGATTATACCTTGTTGTTCAACCAACTATAGCGAAGGTTGCCCCAACGTTACATATTTTGCATATATTACAACGCTGTAGTCTGTAGTTAGGCCAACGTTGGACCAACAATATTATTATACCTTGTTGTTCAACCAACTATAGCGAACATTGGCCCAACGTTAAATATTTTGCTATTATTACAACGCTGTAGTCTGTAGTTAGGCCAACGTTGGACCAACAATATTATTATACCTTGTTGTTCAACCAACTATAGCGAACATTGGCCCAACGTTAAATATTTTGCTATTATTACAACGCTGTAGTCTGTAGTTAGGCCAACGTTGCACCAACAGTATGATTATACCTTGTTGTTCAACCAACTATATCGAACGTTGGCCCAACGTTACAAATTTTGCATATATTACAACGCTGTAGTCTGTAGTTAGGCCAACGTTGCACCAACAGTATGATTATACCTTGTTGTTCAACCAACTATAGCGAACGTTGGCCCAACGTTACATAATTTGCATATATTACAACGCTGTAGTCTGTAGTTAGGCCAACGTTGGACCAACAGTATGATTATACCTTGTTGTCCAACCAACTATAGCGAACGTTGGCCCAACGTTACATATTTTGCATATATTACAACGCTGTAGTCTGTAGTTAGGCCAACGTTGGACCAACAGTATGATTATACCTTGTTGTTCAACCAACTATAGCGAACGTTGGCCCAACGTTACATAATTTGCATATATTACAACGCTGTAGTCTGTAGTTAGGCCAACGTTGGACCAACAGTATGATTATACCTTGTTGTTTAACCAACTATAGCGAACGTTGGCCCAACGTTACAAGATTGTTGGCAATACTGCATGACGTAACGTAACATTTCATGCAGTTGGCCTTACAGAGGGACTTAGTTGGCATCTCAACCACCATCTCCCAACATGTTACCAACCGTTGGCTACCGTTGGCAACAAACCCCCAACGAAAATTGCTACTAGGGCAATCTCTAAACCTAAACTAAAATGACAGGTCTAAATCTATTGCTATCCTTTTCCGCAATGAGCACTGTGAAAGAAATAGCAATAAATTTAGACCTGTCATTTTAGTTTAGGTTATAGAGATTGTGTACAACAGAATCGGCCACATTATGCGGCCATGCAAAATTACGTGATTTTTGTGGCAATTCAAAACGCCGTATTTAGGTACCGCCGAAGGTACTAATCTGTTATTAGGTAGGTATTTTGCAATTACAATTCACATTATTTTCGGGTATCTTTACAGTTGCTTTTCTTAGCAATCAGCGCTAAATTGGCGATAGTCAAATTGCTTCATTATCATATCTACGTACGGTCTATAGCACCAACGTAAGTACCTACTTGCATCAAAAGAGGTCAGCGGAGGTAGTGTATAAACCTAAGTTTAACCTATAGGTACTCAAGAGCGAGATGCGCAATCTTTTGACAACGCAAATCAACTTTTGGTCTTTTCAACCAATCAATTTATTTTTCAAAGTTAAACCTTATTTTTAAAGTTATAAGTGCACGTTTTGATCAAAAATAAATTATGACTGCTGATTTTAATTCTGTAGGAAGTTAAGGTTGACAACCCTAACGGTATTAAGAACACAATAAAATAACTAACTACTCGAAATCGCTGATTCCCTATGATAATCTCGATAAATTAAAATGAACTCTATTTATATGAAAATTAAGTCACTTATCATTATTTATTTGATACGGGATCCCAAAGTCAATGGCGCGGCTAAGTATGAAAACACGGTAAGTGCACTTATTTTAGAAATCGGATCGGTTTCGGTGTGTAACATGTCTAACTTTTGAAAGTGTTTTGTGATCAAAGATATGTGCCGCTTTGTAAAAAAAATCCTACTGACGTTGGTGCCTTTAGGGTTCCGTAGCTTAAGGACAAACCAACCCTATTAGTGTCACTCTGCTGTCTGTTGATCTATCTATCTGTCTGTATATCTGTAAGTCACGGAGCTCGTATGTACATGGAATGAGTTATCATAATTGCCATCAACACATAGACGTTAGTTACACCCCTTGTCACGGTGAGCACGCGAAGCCGTCGGTCCAGTGCCTGATCTCTCTCCGATCGTATCGCATTGGCATCCCATCGGATTACGAGAGTGAAGGAATATACACAGACGGAAAATGTTACCTACGACGTTTGTATATTATCTGTTTGTGATACAAGTCACGGCAAATAAGTCTAGCGTTGACCTTCAATGCGCAGAAGTCGAAAATGAGGTATCTCGGGGTGTGAGAGGGTCGCGGGGAGCGCGTGGGGATCGTTCTTAACCACTGATTAGCTCTCGCGGATCCCTCGTAAGCGCTGATTGGCTCTCCAATCGTATTGTGTCCCGCTCACTCGTACGACGCTGCGCGCACTTGAAGGTCACCGCTCGACTTACGTGCCGGAGGTTATACCATTGGTGAATGTTTTCTTTCTTTCTTTCTTTCTATAAGCCTTAAAGCGATCTCTCGCGGGCAACCTTCGGTGAGAGACATTAGATATTATTATATACATTTTTTTATTCATTACAAGCGGAAACCCGCGACTTCGTGCTCCTGTAGTGGGCCGGTAATGTGTTGATAATGATGATGATGATGATAATATCTATATGTAGGTGTATGTATTCAATTTGTCACGTGTGTGCGAGACGACGCGTCGACGGAATGAGAACGTATGTGGAGAGGAATATGGAATAGCTTCACTCAGCAGCCTTTATTATATTTGCGCGGGTTTGTATAAAATATAACACGCCGCGATGCGACGGGGCGGTGTTCGCTAAGAACGGAGCAGGACTCTGTTTATTCATTTTTAACCCCCGACGCAAAAACGACGGGGTGTTATAAGTTTGACGTGTCTGAGTGTGTGTGTGTGTGTATGTGTGTGTGTGTGTTTGTCTGTTCCCCTGTGGCGCTCAAACGGGTGGACCGATTTGAATGCGGTTTTTTTTTGTTTGAAAGGTGAAAGAGTCGAGAGTTTTGTTAGCTATGTTTGATGAAAATCGGTCCAAGATGGCCGCCGCTACAAAATGGCGGATTACATATTTTTTCACAACTCCCTTAATATGGGTATCAAATGAAAGGGCTTGAATAGTAGAATAGCACTATTGCAAATCCAAGATGGCCGCCGCTACAAAATGGCGAATGTCGGGGGTTTTTTAAATTTTCAATTTACACTTGTATTTTTCTACGTTGATCACTTCAGTGGGGTTAGGTAAGTATGCCACGTTTACACATTGTGGCAACGTTGATTGAATTTGAGTATCGAAACACAATGACTTCAGAGTGAATGGACTGAAAGTTGGCTTCTTTTGCGGTTTGAGTTCGTCCATACATCTACAGCTAGCGCGCCAAGCGGAAATTTTGCAAATTAAATATTGGAAGTACTGAATATAGTGTCATAAGGTATAAGAGTCTTTGGATCCATTTTGCTCTGATATTGTAGTTTTTCGACATTCAAAATTTATTAGCGTTGGCGAGCAGGTGTGGCAGGCACTCTTAAATCGTCAGTTTATTCTGCCAGAGTTATTTCGGAGCCAGATGGCAGAAATCTGCCACAAACGCCACAAATGGTCACACCGTTGGCGAGGCATGCAAACTCGGTATACCCGTACAATTCCAAAGTGTAACAGATACCTAATTACAGAAAATTAAATGACTAGTGGTAGTATTTTTAATGATTATTTTATTTTATTGACAAGTTGACATGTTACTTTTCAAAACGAAAATATAATATGTATTCCACACTTACGGTGAAAATATTGAATGTTATAACTACACTGTATTCATTAATCGACTTGTTTCTCTTTGGAAACATAGTGTTATCATTTAGGGGACCGTTTCTCATACAGTATGCTTAGTCTCAGTTGGCTCAGCTCAAAAACTTTACTAAATACTAGTGATCGAAACACAATGACTTTAGAGTAAAATAGATCTAAACTGGCTTACTTTAAGGTTTAAGTTCGCCAATACATTCAGCATTCGTTTACAGACAGCGCGGTGCCCCAAGCAGAAATGTTGTAAACTTGAAAATAAGAGTCTGGGTTCATTTTGCATTACATATTATGCTTTTTAGTTACGGTACTTGGTAAAGTTTTGGAGGTGTTCAAACTAAGACTAAGCATACAGTTCTAAAACTTACTGAGTTTCGGACTTCGTTACACTTTTGTAGAACCACCTTTTGTAGGCTTTCTCTTAAACGGACTAAAAGATATAGGATCCAAATCTGGGATATCTGGGAACCGACAGCTTATTTAGCTCTTTATTTATCAAAGATTTAATCGTATTTATCTGGGTTCTGTAATAAAACAAATACTTAGTTCACAAGCTGTGATCTGTAAAGTAGATTTTTTGATATTTTTCATAAAATAAAGCCGTTTCCATACAATTTTAGCTCCCCCGCTCCGTCATCTTATGATGTAGCGCTATATCCCGACTCCGCCTATAATGTAGAGGGGTACCTTCTCGACAACCTTAAGAAATCCGCTTGTATATTTATGTCATACCTACATTATACATGTATAGGTGTTAACTCACCCTGTCTTTATGTTTGTCACCCTAGGTATCCTTACTAAAAGAGTTTTGCAGGAAAATTCATAATTATTATAGTACCGTGACACAATGAATAATGCGCAGTTTGCACAAATAAAAGTAAATAGTCTATAGCATAAGTCTATATCACTCAGGGATCACGTACCTACATATCCAACGGTGAAAGAATTTTTGAAATCGGTCCAGTAGTTCCTGAGATTAGCGCGCGTTCAAACAAACAAACTCTTCAGCTTTATAATATTAGTATAGATATCCTCCAACATGATCGGAGCCTGTGCTAACTACTGTCCTTTCATACTAGTTCTCGCATTTATGCCTCTCGTACTTTTATTCAATCATACAATTATTCTTTCTATCATTCGTCTTCTTTCGTATCACTGTGGGTGGGTTTCCCACCTAACTAATCTCTAACTAATACCACTATATAATCTATACATATAAATATAATAAAATGGTAGAATTGCCGTATCTGTACATTGAAGATTTTTGCAAAATAATAACTGGGGGATGTTAGGGATAAGTAATAGAACATAAAAAAGCTATTTTTGAAATTTTTGTCTGTTTGTCTGTTTATCTGTTTGTCTGTTTGTCTGTATGTTTGTGCGCGCATCACGTAAAAACTACTGAATGGATTGAAATGAAACTCGGCATGATTTAAGTTAATACTATGGAGTAACATATAGGATACTTTTTATCCCGAAATTCAGCACGGTTCCCTTGGGAGAGGGGATGAAAGGCAAAATGTGTACTTAGCTGTAATTCGTTAACGGGTGGTCCGATTTCATTCATTCTTTTTTTGTTAGAAAGTAGATACTTTAAAGACTACTGGCTAATCTCCGAAAGGCTGGACCGATTTTGATGGAACTTTCACTGGCGGATGTTTACATTTTGATGTACCTAAACATCCGCCAGTGAACTTTTAACAGTTTTTAGCAAGGTTTA
Organism: Melanargia galathea; assembly: GCA_920104075.1. Taxonomy (NCBI): domain Eukaryota; kingdom Metazoa; phylum Arthropoda; class Insecta; order Lepidoptera; family Nymphalidae; genus Melanargia; species Melanargia galathea. Next base: position 11,207,589 of record OV049868.1, read on the forward strand.
AGCTCAAAAGAGCATAAGAAAAACAAAATGATTCCCACGGGATTATTAAAATCAATATCCACGCGTACGAAGTCGCGGGTATCCGCTTGTAATACATAATACTCTACATAACTAATCTGTAAGACAGGGTAAATATTGTTATTTAAATAAGGGATGGAGACAGGGAACCATTTTCTTTCTTACTTTTTCACGGTCTCCTTTTATTAGCAAGTCGGTTAGATACAAATCCAAACATATCCATACTACAAGAACACGAGTAAGTATATTACACTCGTATCGATAACAGGCAAATCCAATTTTGTAATAGCAGTTATTATATGGTATGAAAAATTCACTCTTTGATCATTTGCCTTCTTTTCGGCCTCCCCTTCGCAGATCCGCCCGCCCGCCCTGCGCGCCCGTACTTACCTCCGCATCTAGAGCGGGTAATTGATCGGCCCTTTTAACGCCTTTGTGGAAAATGTAATAATATGTGGAAGAGATTACAAATCATATAGATACTTATTACTTATACAAGCTACTTCACTTCCCCGTTGGTCTAGTGGTTAGCACGTTCAACTGTGGGCCACGAGGTCCTGGGTCGGGCAAAAAATATGAGGTATTGGGTTTAATTATGTCAAGAAACTCTCAGTGCCAACCCGGAGTTAGAAGTTGACGGTGTTAGATACACCCCCGTGCCTCGGAGAGCACGTAAAGCCGTCGGTCCTGCGCCTGATCTCTTTCCTGTCGTGTCGCATTGGCGCTCCATAGGACTATGATAGTGAGGGAATAGAGAGTGCACCTGTGTATGCGCACACACTTGTGCACTATAACATCTCCTGTGGAGTTGGCTAGTCTCCGCCTCGGTTGAGATTGGCCACAGTGGCCGAAATTCGGTCGGGAGGACACTTACATATATGTAGGTATACAAATCATTATACAAGGTGGGACCGCTATTGAAAATTTAGCGCTATACTACAGACACAATCCAGTACCAATAAATATGTCTAAAGGTGCTGATAGACTTGAGCATTCACTTGTAATGAGCATTCGTGCAAATGTTACATCACAGAAAAATACGAGAACATTATAGCGTGCATTCTATCGAGCGTTCTGGCGAGCATTCCAGCGAGCAGATTTGACCGTTCATGAAGCTCTTTGACGAGCGTTCGCTAGAATTCTCAAGATATTCGTAGCAATATTTGGCTCTATGCTTGGCTCGGCTCGTTGTTCAGTTCGACAAAAATAAAAACGGCGAATGCTCGATGTTCTGTTACAAGTGAATGCTCAAGTCTATCAGCACCTTTATACTTGTAGTATTAGTGGTATGGTAGTGGTGGTGCACAATAGGGGTCACCGCGGCGACAACTTTAGGTATTTACCCAAAGTTCGTTGACCTCTAGCTTCAACTGATTGCAGTAGGTACATTGCGAACGAAAATATTGGAAATTCTTTCCGCGTTTTTTTTTTGTGGCATCGTGTCAGTAATCATCGCTACTATTACTTGTCTTCGTTTCCGATAGCAGTACGTGGCAGTACCACAGAGTACCTACAGAGGGGAAGCTTCTACAAGCGGCCCGCTGTAGGTACACTCACACATATGCGCACAGTTTGTCACCAATTACTGTACCGGTTAGTGGAACGAGCGGGCGTCCGTGAACCGTTGGTGAGTGTGTTTGTGTGAGTATACCTACAGCGGGCCGCTTGTGGAAGCTTCCTCTCTGTAGATTTACTACTCGTGTGGCAGTACCCTTACCACACGAGTAGAAAAACCCGTTATTTTGTGATATTACTGCGTATATGTATGATAATATGCGATTTTTTAGATATTTTCTGAGGCAGTTAAAAGGTTGCTGATTGTAGAAGATTATTATACCTAGAGGTGACTGACAGAGAGACATACCTACATACAATTTTGGATTCCTAATAATAGATGGATTGATGGATAGATAATAAAGTCTTATACATGAATTTTAACTTGCGGTTAAAACGTCCCTGATGCTACCCTGCGTATAAAGAATTTTATAATTCCCGAATTCCTTATAAAAACCGTGAATAGCACTTAAGTAGGTAAGTAGGTATATCTTATTAAATCACAGTTGAGTGCTTACGAGGGAACACAATGACGGACACACAATGGAATTGTTGCGTAATCTCAAGCATCGCAAAGGCCTTTCACACGAGACTGCCCTACTTTTAATGATTTTCCTTATAATTTTACTTATTTTAGCTATTGATAATGCTTAATTAATGCTTAATTTTATACTTAAATAAAAGTCTATATTTAGAGGATAATAAGTAATGTTCGTTTTCAGAATGTAAGCTATCACTGTGACAAACTTCATCAAAATCGGTTCAACTAAAAGCTGAAAGCTGAGTGTGCGCGTTGGCCATTAATCGCATGGCGGCACGTCTTTGCCGGTGGCGTTGTAACTAGCCACGGCTGAAGCCTCCCACCAGACCGGACCAGGGGGGTTATTCTGTAACTTAGTTAGCAACTGAAAATAGTTGCCAACGAATTAGTTCGATATACATTGCTGCTTTACTGTGGGAAATTATAAAGTGTTTTCATAATTTCACACAGTAAAGCAGCAATGTATATCGAACTAATTCGTTGGCAACTATTTTCAGTTGCTAACTAAGTTACAGAATAATCCAGCAGAAAATGAAGAGACAGTTTGGAAATTCTCAATTTCCCAATTGACTCTACCAGAACCTGGGACCTTCCAATTATAAGAACACATCACCACTGCGCCCGACAGGGCAGGTCGTCAAAGAACGCTCTCGCTCACAAGACAACGTCGAATGTGAAAACGCTTTAAGGCTTAAATAAAATCTATCAATAAGATTATCTCGGGGATTAGACGGCGGTCGACACTTACCGTTAAATAGGAATTGAAAGCAACAATAACTCAAGCAAGTAGCGGTCACCAACAAAAAGGTATTATAACTATTAGGTAAGTGTACCTACTTATGAATTTGTTCGAGTGGCGATAATTTGTGCTACTCACCTACTACTATTGTATTAAACCCAGCTTGTAGTATGGTAAAACAAGTATGAATTAAAAAATTTAAAAACCCCCGACATCCACCATTTTGTGGTGGCGGCCATCTTGGATTTGCATAGTGATATTCTACTAGTCAAGCCCTTTCATTTGATACCCATATTGAGGGCGTTGTGATAAAATATGGAATCCGCCATTTTGTAGCGGCGGCCATCTTGGATCGATTTTCATCAAACATAGCTAACACTCTCGACTAATTCATCTTTCAAACGAAAAAACCGCATTCAAATCGGTCCACCCGTTTGAGCGCTACAGGGGAACATACAGACACACACACACACACACACACAGTTACGTCAAACTTATAACACCCCTTGTTTTATGCGTCGGGGGTTAAATACCGAATTTCGGTCATGGTGGCTATAATCTCAACGGTGGAGAGGACAGGGTGGGAGTGAGAAAACAGAGAGTGCATTTGTGTTTACTTATAGTACACAGTTGTGTACTATAATCACACGAGTAGATAAGTGCAGAGGGGAAGCTTCTACAAGCGGCCCGCTGTAGGTACACTCACACATACATACATATGCACACGTTTGTCACCCAACTATACCGGTTGAGGGACCGAGCGGGCGTCCGTGATCCGTTCGCGTTGGTGAGTGTGTTTGTGTGACAGCGGGCCGCTGGTAGAAGCTTCCTCTCTGTACTTATCTACTCGTGTGCTATAATATCACCTGTGTAGACAGCTTGTCTCTATTGAGATTGACCAGCGTGGTCAAAATTCGGTCAGAAGGACATTAAGTACTTATTAAAAATGTGCACTAGAAATCTAATAAAGTTCGAACGTTTTATACAAGACAAAGACTGGCAAAGACAATGTACCTAAAATTAAAATTAAATCTTCTAAATTATTAACAATAGCTGACCCCCGCGACTTCGTCCGCGTGGATATAGGTTTTTATATAGGATCGGATTGGATCCCATAATCGTTTTTTGTACCTAAACTAAATGTAGCCTAAGTTACTTAACATCACCTATCTGCCATTGAAAGTTCCGTCAAAATTGATCCAGCCGTTTCGGAACAAATAGACAGGCCGACAAACATAAATTTAAACGCACGCCAGTTTAAAATAAGCCGTACGTACAAAGATCCGGGTCCCAAGTTATTTGAACCCAATAAATGTCTGTCATTTCTGAACTAAAGAACCTATGACCATGAAATATTTACGGGACAATATATAAAGTACTATCATTCTAACAAAAAAAGAATGAGTGAAATCGAACAACGCGTTAACGAATTACAGCTCAATACACATTTTAACTTTCATCCCCTCTCCCAAGGGAACCGTGCTGAATTTCGGGATAAAAAGTATCCTATGTCCTACCTCGGAGTATAAACTCAAATCGTACCAAGTTTCATTTGAATCCATTCAGTAGTTTCGGCGTGATGCGCGGCCAAGATACAGACAGACAGACAGACAGACAGACAGACAGACAGACAAACAGACAGAAAGACAGACAGACAGACAAAAATGAAAAAAATTGCAGTTTTGGCTTCAGTATCGATTATAGAGTGCCCTCCAATAAAAATTTTCAAAATATCTTCAATGTACAGAATTGGATCTGTTACAGTTTTATTATATTATAGATAGATAGATAGATAGAAGTATATTAAATTGACAGCACAGTAATCCGAAACCGCCTCCTAAAATCCTCCTATAATCCTTAAAACGCGTCACTTTTACTTTTAAAGGACGAAAGAAAAAACACCATAGTCTCTGGTTACCAAAAAAAAAAATACGATTGTCTCTGATTCGTAGAAGTGAAAGAAGTTTGAAAATGGAACAAATAGTGTAATGTTTGTCAAATGATGGCGTCGTAAGCGTTTCTTGTAACACTGATCGTGTGATAATGGATTAAGTACCTACTTATGAAATAAAGATAAATGGAGCTTCTATTTTGTTCAACGGGTTCTGTATATTGAAGTCGATATAATTTTTCTTAAATTATAGCTTGTTTAAATAAACTTCAAATCATCAAGTCGGGTTATTAATTATTTCATTAATCAATTAATCACACTATAGGTGTGACGTTTACACCAAATAGACTAAGACAAAGTGTCTCTCTTCTTCTTCTAAGCTGCCAACGTAAGAAGTGAAAAACACACTCATCAAAACAAGATAACTCAATTACAAGCACAATTACCTCTGATTTGCTAAAACTTTCGCACTATTAGATAAAATGCAAAGTTGCAGCAAGAATACCATAAACTCAGCCAACCACCGAGTTTCTTGTTGTTTCTTCTCGGTATGAACCGCATTCCGAAACAGCCGTAGATTCAACTGATGATTCAAAAGCAGTTGTAAAAGTTTACTTAAATAAAATCTTTCCTTTTCTATTCTAATCACAACTATCTTGCTAAGATGGTGGGGTTTTCACTTCTTACGTTGACAGCTTAGAAGAAGAAGAGAGACACTTTGTCTTAGTCTATTTAGTGTAAACGTCACAGTCAATAGATTTAAAAAATATGGATGTCAACGCGCGGAACCCCAAAACCAGTGTCATTATAGTCGCAATGAATGCGCGTGCGTCAGAGCGTTATCAATGTTTGCAGATTTTGCGATTACGTGCAAAAAGGGAGAAAAAAAAAATACTCGAAAGTGTTCCTTGCATCACCTCTAATTCTTTTTTTTACAACCAGTGTTTGAATAGGTATACTCGAGTAAATAAACAAAATATTTTTTGAACTGGTTTTACAGCTCCGGATTCTAGATTTTTGTGCCTACGAACAGTCAATCAATTGATACAGTCCATCATAGAGTGAGTTTGTGTGGTGGTAGTCTCTTCTCAGTCCTCGTCGGGTTTGGAACCCTCGTAGCTTAAATGTGGCTTAAATCTAAATTTAAGTTTTTGTAGTTGTAGGTATAACTAATTTTATCTACATTTTTTGACATTCAAAAGTGTACTAAGTAACTTTGAAAAAGAATTTCGACTTGCAAGGTGACTCGTTTAATAATAATCGACGATTTGATAATAATAATTCTTTAAGAGGATCGTGTAGGTATTTTCAAAAATGCTGTCTGTTTCATAGCGCCCCGTAGGTATTGTGCAATAGAGAGAGTTGCAAGTCCTGAGATAATTACCTACATTTCGTTACTGAAATATGGTTTCGGGCGATAACGTTTTTACCACCTTTAAACCTTTACGAAATAAAACGATTTTGGTCTCATTGGATTCAATATACTTTCATCTAGGTCTGTACCTATTTTATTTTTTAGTAGTTCAGTTTAGTTTAATTAAAATAAATAAAAACGCTGGAGGAAGTTTTTACGTCAAAAATAGAGATATTTAGATGCTAACTAAATATTAACTTACATCGTAAGCAATAATTCTTTAAAATAAAAACGTACGGACCTAGTTTTTCACTAAATCTGCAACATTTGTAAAAATCATAAAAATTGGACAATATTTACGGGGAGAAAAACGTTATCGCTTTTTGTATGATTTGTAGGTCACGATCCTCTTAACTTTGTGATTTTCTAATCAGATAATAAAATAGCCGTTGCCTCTCCTTTCGATTTCAAAAATTAAGAAAAAAATGTAACATAATGTAAACTGTATAAAGGGGTGCGCTCACTATCGCCCCGGCATATCAATTAAGCGCCCCCCACACGTGGGCGCAATTTGCCGCGCGTATCATTTTTCACAAACTAACGATTTGACAATTAGTGCTAGCAATGGTGATACCGTATCTGTTTGAATTATTTTATCTGTAATTACTTACTTAGAGCCACAGTAGTAGGTACTTTTGGCATCTGATGTACATAACTAGTACACAAGAATTTAATATGTTTATGACAATTTTATAAAACTAGGGGCCCGTTTCACCACCTTCTGATAAGTGTCGGATAGCCTAAGCGTAAGTTTTGTCACTTTCTGACATGTCTAGTGACAAAGACAAAAGTTGTAGCTAGCTATCCGATACTTATCAGAAGGTGGTTAAACAGGCCCTTAAACTCATAAATCTTCTCGAGTGGACAGATCTTTTGAATCGTCATTCCTGTCACATATTGTGTTAGCCTCTTGTCTTACCTCTCTACCTCTGGTCTTTAAAGTCTCTCTATACTTCTTAGTAGTTTTTATTTTTTGATATACTTAATATATCTTCATTTTAGCCCAATGTTACACATAGCTCATATTTTTTTTTATTAATATTTATGTTTTCTATTCTAGCACTGTAAAAAGACGTGTCGTGAATAATTATAAAATAAGCTTATTATGAATACAGCTTTATTTTACATCTAAATGCTTCAATGTATTCAATCAATATATTTCAAAATCTATTACTTAGTAATAAGAGAATGCGCAATTAACTAATTCCCTTTTAAGTAAATTAATTTCTCTCTTAGAAAAAAAAGTTATAAATTAAGGGTTCATTTTTAAGATAAAATTTTCTGAAAGTTCCGTAATCATTACCAAAAAAATCCCTACCTCAAGTGTGCATGTAACAAAAAGCAAACAGTATTTTCCAAAGCCACTCCACTTAGTTAAGTACACTTAAAACGGGGGCGGCCACGCGTCGACCATTACCGGTTTTAATTAAATAAAACGCAATACGCCTGCGAGCCGAGCGGCGGCGCGTGTGGGGCCGGCTTTATACTAATTGTTGAATAGTTTTAAAGCTGAAAAGGCGAGTACCTTTAAATATAAAAAAGAAACTTTTTTTAATGTTTAAAATTGGAATTTTTTGTACAACGTGCAAAATTAAGGCTAAGCCCTAGGCTAAGCATATGCTCAGAATATAAAAATAATTGATAACTATATTGTATTATGTATGTATGTACTTTTTGTTTTCAATAAAACGTCGATTGTTAAATCTGAGAATGATAATTATTCTTATTTTATTATTATACTTACTTTATTTAAAAATCAAAATGAGGTTGAATAGTTTTTGATCTTTGCCTCTTTCAAAGTATCAACAACGAAATCAAAAAAATAATAAAAAGTTATCTATACCCGAATTACTAATTCCCCGGAATTCTGACGTTTCGTAATGTTACCAGAGATAAAATAATTCCCACAAAAAAGATAAAAAATTCAAAACTTATGCAAATAAAAATCAACTGCCGCATGCCTAACAGACACTTCATGGTGAGAATGTCATTCGACATCCATTTTTGAATGAATTTTTTCAATGTGCTTCTTTTGTTTTCTATTGCTGTTAGTGTGCACTTTCTAGTTTCCACTCTTGGTGTTTTCTATTTTAGGGCGAAACGACTAATATTATTACTCGGCAAATGGTTTTTTATGATGACAGGGAATTAAAGTAGTTTGGGGTAAAATCGTACTTCGTAGATGTTAACCCTGTTCTCCATACAAATAACTCATCTGTAAATGACAATGACAGCTGTCAGAATTCCGGGGAATTGGTAATTCGGGTATATAACGTTCATTCCCATTTCCCGCCAATTTCAAGCCGCCGCGTGCCGTATCAAATATTGCACTCGAATTTTTTTGTTATAAATTTAATGTAATTTTAGTTCTTATTACTATAGAGTTAGGGTTTAAAATTGTATACAATACCAAGTACCTCTCTTAAGTTTGGGGGTACTTATAAAATAATAACAATTGGTTTTGTGTCGGTACGTACTTGATTATTTCTATTGAGCTTTTTTCGCGCATATAACATAATTTAAGATGTATTTTACTTGTTAATGTATCAGATATTTTAGTGAGAAAAATGGAGCGTATAACGTGCTCGTTGAGGCATAGAGGAAATGAAAAGGCCAAAATTTGAACCTCCAAATTCTGACACCCATCCAGTTACCGACTTCTGCCAATGTTGCTTGTCCATTGCAATCGTCTGACATGCGTTGTGGCAAACCAGGCCACACCTCAACAACCCTCTACTCTACCCTACCCAATTTACTACATTAATCCATACTACCTTATAAAACAAACGCCTCGGATTCTCCTTAAAACCTTACACATTACGGAGTAAATTGGAACTCGGCGCGATTCCACTATGGGGACTTAGGAGAAAATTGCATCGGGTAATTTCCGAGCGAAACTGGCGACACTGAAATTCTCTTTTCACGGTTGTTGGTCGTGATTTTTATAAGCTTTTCTTTAGAATGTTATTTTTATAAGCTTTTTTAGGTTTAGAAATCTGAAATGGTCAAAGTAGTAGTCTTACCCTTTAAACTTCATACAAGCGAAACTACTACAGATGACAAAGAAAACGCTATACATAAATTGACCAATATAAGGACAGTGTGCTTAGTCTAAGATCGGAGCACTCGAAAACGAACTCGAAAACTATTGATCGAATCACAAGTGAATTCAGAGCAAAATGAACTCAAATACTCGTATTTTAAAGTCGTAATTCCATAGTTCGAATATGTATTTTACAACATTTCTACTTGGAGCGCTCGTTGTGTTCGAATGCTGAATGTATTGGCGAACTCAAACCTTAATACAAGCCATTTTAGGTCTATTTTACTCTGAAATCGATCAATAGTTTTCGAGTTCGTTTTCGAGTGCTCCGATCTTAGACTAAGCACTCTGTACTATACGTAATACTGCTAGGAGTACTTCTACATTGCGGGCAACGATTGTTGGACCTAAAACCTACCTGCGTAGTTGGAGGGGAAAGTGTATTTGGCACAATAAAATATTATGTATTGATTCAAAAATATATATAGGACATAGGTATTATATATATTTCATAATTGAACGATCAAAATATGAAAGTTCTATAGTGTGATTGTTTTATGGTTATAGAATTAGATCGAAAACCTTATAATAATTTTAGGTGTTCAATAATATTAAACACAACACTTTAAAACTAGAGTGCTACGGCGTAGCTACGTTCTACGATATACTTCAGCCCTATATTGCGATCTCATCTAGACGCGCGACGCAAGGTACTTAGCAGGACTACCTTACCTTATAAAACAAACGCCTTGGATTCTCCTTAAAACCTTACACATTACGAAGTAAATTGAAACTTAGTGAGATTTCACTGTGGGGACTTAATGGCAAAATTGTAATTTGCGAGCGCGACTGGTAACTGGCAATACTGAAATTCTAAATACCTTGGCTATTAAATTAAATCCACACCCCAGGTATCGTATCGGAGCTCTAAATCGTCTATCGGTACCACTTTGTCTCTTAAGATCTTATAGAATAAGAGCTTTTCTCTTCTTTTTTGGGCACACCTATACGATACGTCTAATGACAGACTGGTAGAAAATGCTATTAGCATTAACTAAATGCGCCATATAGTACTTACCTCATTTAAAGTACTGTACAATAAAGTGAATAAAAAAAACAGTGACGGAAAAAAAAAAACAAAAATAAATCACAGATACTTAAGAAAAAAAAACAAAACAGATACAATATCAAAATTCCGCCCAAGTAAAATATGGAACCTGTTCGTGGTATTTACGCAATATCATCCACCGTACGCTTTTCTAGATAATAAAATAAATAAATTCAGGACTCTAACCGAGCGGCGACAGCGAAAGTTAATTTGGAAATGGGATAAACAGCAACCGACCAATGGGGTGGGGGCGCGGGGGCCCGGCGGCCAATAGCGGCGCGTTATTTTTCGCGCGCTGAATTTTTATTAGCCGAGATAATAAAGCCATTTTGGGGGGCTCTCTTTTTCGTTACACGATGGGTACACGTTGATACATGGAACCTAAGATATAGATAAGTAAAAGCTTTACGTATTGAAAACAAGTGATAATAATCTTAGAAGATTAAATGTAAAACCGACTTCACCACGCACTTAACAGCCCATATATCAGAAACTACAAAACCTATTTTCATAAAACTTGCACTGTTCTACGTTGAAGTAAGCTAATAAAGAAGATGTAAGTTGATAAAAAAGAATGGTCACAATCCAATCAATAAGTAGTTTCGGAGAAATCCGTGGATAAACATACATACTCACATACATCTATGAAATTTTGTATTTAAGTATATTTGTTTGGAAACTCTTATAGATTATCATAATTATGTGAATATTACATACTTACAATATACTGTCGAATTGATAACCTCCTTTTTTTGAAGTCTATTATAATAAAAAGGCTTGTCCTGATTGACTGACTGACTGATCTATCAAAGCACAGCCTAAACCACTGAAGTTAGAAACTTGAAATTTTGACAGTTATAGGGTCCTTGTAAAAAATAAAGCGTGAACACGCTCAAGCAATTCTTCATTGTTTATAAATGATGCAAGTACTAGCCCCCGCCCTGGCTTTTCACGGGTAGTAATTAATTACCTGTTAGGTACTATTCCACCATATATTGTTTTGTTGTATCTCAGATTAGACAGCGTTCGATGAAAGCTTTTCAACAATTATCATCATATTTCAACCAATTTGCGCAAAACAACAACAAATGATACACTTATCTCTATATTGTCTATTGTATGTCTTATCAGTAATCTTTGAGCTTATCGCGAACAGACAGACAGACAGACGCGGCGGAGGACTTTGTTTTATAATGTGTAGTGATGTATCTATCTTCGGATACGACATATCGGTGTCTGCACATGAGAAATTGAAAGCGACATAAACGGGCAGAGAGGATACGTGGCCAATTCGCGCGGGATCCGTGTATAATTTGTTGCCGAGTATAAAGGGATCGAGTCTTATTTTCTATTCGATTATTTCGGTGGGTAGACCTTTTTTTTAGTACCCAAAGTGTAGAACGGAGACCTATTGTTGTTACTGTATTTCTGTCCGTCCGTCCGTATATCACGGACCCCTAAGGTCGTAGACAGTGAGTTACAAAGTTCGCATATATTTTAGTCAAAAAAGTTGACCTAAGTACACACAACCAAATATTTAATTCGTAATTCAATATTCGGTTATGATTTAAGTTTTTCAGTAAATACGAGACTATTTACACTGTAAGTCTGCCTGAGAGTTTTCCATAATGTTATCAAAGGCATGTGAAATTTACCAATCTCCACTTGGGCAGCGTGGTGGACTACGGCCTAAACCCTTCTCATTTTAAGAGGAGATCCGTGCTTTGTAGTGAGCCGGTAATGGGTTGATAAGGACGATGATGATTTTTAAAGCAAATAAATAAGTACGCAAATAAAATATTAAATACTAACACCGTAAGTCAGGATGACTAAACTAGTCTCGGTGTCATTTGCATAACTGCATCGAATCTGTACAGTTGAATTCAATAAAGAAATAATTTCACCGAGTTTTACACTGAGAGGCAGAGGTCGGCTTTTTATATGATACGACCGGGACGACGTCGCGTCGGCACGACGTTTGTTTCAGCACGACTACAACAACAGCCTTTTAACGTCCCACAGCTGGGCACAGGCCTCTTCGCTTATACAAGTTTATACCCGCCACGCTGTTCCAATGTGGGTTGGCGAGTGACGTTTGTGTAGTTTTCTTGAAAATATGTTCCTAATCAAGGTAGTAGGAGATCGCAAGTAGATGACACAAAAAAAACCCGATCCACTCGATTTTAGACGAAGCCGCATAATAAAGCTAACTTGAAACCTAAATCGTATGATCCCGCCCGATTTTATGTAAGTACGGAATGTCCCATGAGAAGACTAGTCTTCGGGAATCGGGCCGGTGACGTCAGCGCAGATGTTTCGTCGGCGATTGCCTCGAACTTGCTGAATGCTGCACTGACAAATCCTCTAGAGCTGGCACATAACAGACTTACAACAGATCTTCACTTATTTACTTACTCATGGTTTATGTAAAGATACATAATACGTTGGAATTATATATATTTTTGCACCCATATTCGAGCAAATAAAACTTATATTTTATCTTTAAGAGATCAAAGCAAGAAAATATCAATGGCCTGTAGTTTTCTTAGAGCCTAAAGTAGGTTTAAATTATAACCCAAGGTACTGTTTTCGTTTAATGTGGACATTTTCAATCAAAATGTATTCGATTCGATTCGAGTTTTGATCTATTTCTTGTCGGTCTGTTACCATTTCATAACTAATCCGCTAAATCAATCTTGACGCAATTTAGAACAATTTAGTCGTGTTTCATAACAGCTCTGATGCCATAAGCATGGTAATTTAAAACAAAAAAAGTTCCCAAAAGCGATGCTAATTAGTAGTGATTGTGTCGCGTCGTGTTTAGGAGAGTTACGGACTTATGGAGTCACGTAATTAAAGTGACAATAGCAGGGCACATAGTCAATGAACCGATAGACTCTGGGCTCCCAAAATGCTCGAATGGCAACCTCGCATCCATAAACAGAGCATTGAAAGACTCTTCACTAATGCTTTAAGGCTCGTCGTGACCACGATCCATGTAACTGGATCGAAATATCGACCAACAAAAAAAAAATTATCGTGGAACCTGCCCTTAATTTACATTACATTATGACTCCTCACTAAGTGGACGGACGATCTCAAGCTAGTCGCTGAAAGCCGCTGGATCCGCGATCCTTGCAAGAAATCCACACTTATGCCCAGTAGTATCTATTTGTTGGAACGAATACGACGACATGTCGTGTGGCATCGTATAAAAGCACCTCGCCTCAAGCCTAGAGCGCGGGACTGCTAATTATTTCCCGCCCTTTCCTTCCCGAGCCCGATCAACGCTTCCGGTGGATTTTGAATTCCAATTTGGAATTGCTTCAGAAATTTCTTTTTTTTTTTTTTGAATGGGTAAACTGGCTGTGTATGAAAAACATCGCTGACACTCGTTACCATGTTTTTTAGACTTGGGTGGTGTTTTTTTTCCTCGACGTGATAAAATTGTAACGCTTTTAAAGTTAACTTTTAATTTGTGTTGAATCACATTTTTTACAATTCCACACCCAAAGGGCAAAATGGAGCTTGTATTTAATGTAATTTTACTATCTGTCTCTCTGTCTGTCCGTATGTCACGCATCTCAAGCTCGTAGACGGAATGAGTTACAGACACATATGTATATTGCACAAGGTACAAAGGGACCGCTATCGAAAACTCAGCGCTATTATTATACTACCTAAACGCAATCCAATGCCATTAACCATTTGTCTTATACTTGTAGTATTAGTGGTTAAGTACTAGGTATTTTTCAAACTGGCAATGTAAAGCGTGCACAACTCGGGGCCAATGCCTCGCGAGAGGTGACCGGCCGGCAACAACTTTAGGTATTTAGACGTCAGGTGATTGCATTACATTACGAACTTTTAAAAAATACAGGAAATATTTTAATTTTATTCGCTTTTTTTGTGGTATCTTGTCAGTAATAAGCACTACTATTACCTGTCTTTGTTTTCGATAACGGTCCCCTTACACCTTTAATCTTTATATACAATATCTGTATAATACATATTTTGTATATTAAACAATAGGTGGCTAAAAAGCAGTCCACTTTGTGATACTTTGAGGCGTAATCAAAGAATATCTTTAAGAGACCAAGAGTTAACGATGAACATCTTTTATCCTTTTAAATCTACCCCCGCTTTGCGTGTTTGTAAAGTCTTGAAGAGGTTTAGCGGAGGACACTGGGAGGATACAAACTGAGGGATATATGTAAGTCGTATAGGTAATTAGCAAGTCCCTCGCAAACTCGACTTTATTTATTTCAACAGCTCGCCTTCATTTAAGAGGTTTGGGGTTTACTCAGATTGCGTCGGCTTGGTACTTTACCAATAATAATTTTGTTTCTCCATTTCTACAAGTAAAACAAGAAATACTCATATCAGGTATGTCGTCATCTAGTAGACGTCCACTATTGGACATGGGTCTCTTCTAGTAAAGACTTCACACGCCACGATCCGCCGATTATATCCAGCGGCTCATTCAATTCTATTCATAATAATTTTAATAGGTTATACATTTGATTACGATTTACGTTCAAAGTAAATTTCTCCGCACGTTACATGTAGACAACTCATTTAATGTAACTAGTCTGTGCACCTTGTGGGAGGTCTGGCAAAAATGCGCTATCGTGTGCGTAGTCGTAACTCCAGCACCTTGGGACCCCAATGTCTATAGGGTCTTCGCATCATTTGCACTGTCGATTGACTTTGCATTGCATTCGCGTTGGCAATCCTTCTTATCCTACAGATCCTACAATATCAGTGGCTGCACGCCATAATTGCAAATAAGCATTGCATACCCAGACATTTAAAAATTTTGGTCATTTAGTAATCTAGTATATATAACTAATACTATTGTGATTGGGTATTGCATACCCTGGCTTCAGACCTGCCTCTGCAACAAATCTTGTCATTTTTGATTTGATCACGTAGAGAAAATCCGTACATTGCTCTATCGCCCGCTGAGTGAGTCTAAGTTTTACTTTGTTCAGTAGCGACACGCACAATGAACAGCATGATTTAAGCATATAGATAGACAGCAGTCACACAGCTGAACTTCCCGCCTTGACTTTAAATTATACGCTTCGAAATTAACCGACCTCTCTGTCGACTGTCGGCCTTTTTTACGAGTATACCGATGTTAAAGCGGCGTGCCTCTGGCTATGGTTTGTATATTTTCGATTGTAATAATTCTATTTAGTTAAAAAGCTGCTTAGAATCTTGCTGTATCGTGTATTCATGTATAAAAACTATATTGGAAAATACTGAAAATCCAAAGACACGGTGGCTTGAATCTCGAATAAGACATATGTAATAAATATCGGTGATGATGGTACATGGTAACAAGAATACATTATTTATTGCAAGTATTAAGTGGTTTATATCGCAGTACACGCGTTTATTCATGCTCTTTAGAAGAATATCTCAAAGGTGTAGAGCGAAGTTACAATATGAGATACAGTCGCGTAAAACAACTTAAATCTATTTAAGTAAAAGTAAAATAATGGTAGATTCATTTAACGATTCAAAATCACTTGTAAAAGTTTATTGAATAAAACTTTTCTATTCTATTCTAAAAGAAATGTCTGTCTGTAATTTTGAAATAACTACCTTTCATTGACTTATATGGTTATCACAGCGATAGCATAATCTAAACATATTATGTATATTTTTTAATTTTTATCTGTCTGCCTATTTGTACGGGCTAATCTTCTGGACGTCTGAATCGATTTAGATGAGACATTCACAGACAAACAGAGATACAGGGAGTGCTCTGGGCTACTTTTTATCTCGTAAATATATAGGGTCCTTCCCCCACCACTATCACTACAGCCTTTTTACATCCCACTGCTGGGCATAGGAGAGAGGGATTTGGAGTTTAGACGCTGCTCCAACGCGGGTTTGCGGGCTTTAACGACTATAATTGTCACACGATAGTGATAATAACTGGGACCGGCTGCTTAACGTGCTCTCCGAAGCACGGGGGTGAAATACCGCCAGCTTCCAACTCCGGGCTAGCACTGAGAATTACTTGACACCTAAACCACTTGACCCAACACCTAAAAATTATTTGCCCGACCCAGGAATCAAACCCGGGGCCTCGTGATCTACGGTCGAATATGTAGAGTCCTTGCGAGAAAGACAATCCAGTAAACAAATAAATAAAGCTACCAGAAAACATCGCAGCAAAGGACTAACCTGTCATCAAATAAAAAAAGACTGACAAACAGTTTTCTCTGCGAGCGTCCGGGCGTTAAGATGGTTGTCTCCCGCAAATTCGGGCGGCGCTGCTTAACTCTAAATGTTGTATCATACCGCCCACGCCGCGCTACAAGGATTTGTGTGGATTAACCTTACAGATTATTTTCTCGCTATTTAGTCAGTACCGATACCTAAGATTCAGATATCTTTATTTTTGAAAAATAATATTTTGATATTGACTCTTAGTTCAATTGGTTGCGTAACCAAGCGTATACGTATATACAAGAGTACGCAAATACTCGTGTATACTTTGTAATGGCCTATGTAACTAGATTTTTCCTTAATATACAGTGTTAGTACGCATACATGAGCAAATTCCTATATGGTTGCATTTTGGCCATGTATAGAATTATGTATATATACGCCGCATCGAACAGCACTTTTACGTTGGCAGCACTGTCGAATAGCGTGAAGTCTCATTATACGATCTTCACGTTGGATCGCCTCCACATTTTATCAACCAACCGTTCGATGTCTAACTTTACTTCTACAGTGCCGCCACGCTTCGGCACAACACGACAACGTGATGCGCTGTGTTATAGTACCTGTGGTAGTACTTTGTTTTATCGGTTTGTCAACAGACCAGCTAAAATTACAATCAAATCATTTTAGATACACACCAAATTACTGGCAAACTGACGCATTTATATACGTGCAAATGCAGGGTTGCCAGTCATCAAATACTATACAAATTAATTTAATCACAGTACCTACCTCTGTAATACACGTAAATGATGCAAATATTGGACACGGCGTATCCTCAGTATGTATACTGTATCTCTGGAACCCGAGGGAGTATAACAAGAAAGTCGCAAGTAAATTTTAAGTAATCATAAGGAGCTAATCAGCGCTAATTACGATTTACGCGGGCCCGTCCCGCGAGATAACATCGCTTGTTCTCAATTCGAATTTTCGAAGAGCGATGAAGGGCGTAGACAAGCAGGTTTTTTTTTTTTTCAGTTTTTGAACACGGAAGGGGATTAATTTTGTACGTCATTTTGTGTTCTTTTCACGGTTCTTTTATATGTACGTAAAACTCCACAAAGTTGATTGTTCAAGTATCGAAACACTATAACGTCAGCGTTAAGTGGACCTTAACTGTATTGTTTTAAAGCCCGAATTCATCTATACATCCTCATTCAGCGCCCCAAGCGGAAAATTAGCGAAATGAAAATCGGTAGTACTGAATTTGCGACTCTAAAATAAGTCTCATTAAATCCGCTTTGCGCTGACGTTATAGTGTTTTGATGCTCGAATGCGATGGGATTAGTTGAAGGAGTCACAACCCTCCCAAGTGAGGAATACACGACGTAGAGAGAGATATCTGTATAGGTACCGGACTATCGCAAGTCTATGGTAACATTTTATAATCTGTGACAGATTGTCGGGTTTACGCGTTGTAGCGGTTCGACCCTCGTCACGATTCCTTTAGAAATAACGAATTAACTTTGGTTTGGATCCGTATCTTCGAGTCGCAGAACATATTTCCTTAATTTATTTCGATTATTGAGGAAGAAACGGAAGATAGCCATGTACCTACTATGTACAAAGTTCTAAAATACTTATGTAAAAAATACTTTAAAAAATGACGAAGTCACTAAAATACGATTTTACCCAAATAAATGCCCGATTGACATCGAAAAAAGCCTATAAGCCTAAATCAAGATCAAGAATGGAATTCAATAATAATAATTCCATTGATTAACACCATTGCCAAATTCGCAAACCAAATTGCGGCCAAGACTGCCAAACTCAACGGAAAACACGCAGGAGATGTTAAAGTGCAGAATTGTGTGCACCAACACAGGTGTAGGTGTTCTCTATTCCCTCACTCTCATAGTTCGATCCGACGGTAGTCTGAAACTACCGGAGAGAGATCAGGCGCAGCACCTATGCCTTTATATGCTCTCCGAGGCACGGGGGTGCAAATCCGCCAACTTTCCAAACTCCGGGCTGTTACTCAGATTTCTTGACAGAAAACCCAGTCAGTAACTTTTATTTGGTCCCATCTGGGATTCGAAACCTCATGATACGCAGCTGAATAAGCATAGACACTAATAACAGCAACGTATCCATAGACTATAGAGTAGGTACATACACCTAGATTTCGTAATTCCGTCGCCCTCCCGTCGCACAGCCGACTCCGAGTCTTTGAGCCGTTTGTACACCGGACCCGGCGTCAATCAGACAAATTGGAGCGAGCTGAAGAACGAATTGACGCGTTTACACGACACCGGACCGACATCGGACAGACACAAGATCAACATTCATTGGCAAAGGTGGACGTGGATTGAACCGTTCGTCGGGACAGCATTTATAGGGCATACCTACTCTCTACTCTTTGCATCGTCAATCTCAGTACTGAGGGTCGCGATCTTCGCCATGGATCATCCTATGTCGCACAATGGTCTTCCACTTGGATCTGTCTTCGGCATTGTAGAGGGCATACAGGTAGCCGCAAATCAATATTGGAACCCCCGAAGAAGTCATCATTGCAAAGGCCCGTTTATTATCAGTTAACATCTGATTATAGTCGTTAAACCTAAGAGTCAAAATCCTTTTTAAATTGTATGCAGAAGAATTTGAGAACCCACCGAATAATAATTATCCCAAGAAAACTTCCACCATTATGTAATTAATGGTAAGATTACGACCCTCAACAATCACATAACGCAGAAAGAGACATTCTAACACGAAAATTATCAACACTAGCTGTCAAAATTATACAAAATCAGTGCGACGTGATGTAAATGTGCTATAACGCAGTCCTTTTACGATTCTCAATTCAAATTTCAAATTTGCCACGTTTTGAAATTGGAACATGAATGGGCAGCGCTATGTCCGATGCGCCTTCTGTTTTAGATTCCGGCATGTTCAGTTTTCCACGTTCCAAATCATTTCAAATACACAGTTGCCTTTTGATTTGTATATGAATGTAAGTATTTTGAATATTCTGAAAGTGTTTTGAATGCTTTTTTAAAAAGTTTTTTTTTAATTGGCAAGTCGTTTCCAGACTGCGAAATTTCGATTTTTGAATCAAATATTGGTGTAAACATTTTATTCGCATTGAGCGCCCAATTACACTCGTATTCATAAAAGATTTTGTTCTCACTTTACACTTAACTATTACTTACTTTATTATTATTACTTTAATCAAATCACTTACACTTATGTCCTTACAAAAATAAATACCCATACATTTCACGGGTGAAAACTGATGACATTTTTCGTTTTTTTTTTTTTTTCATCGGATGATTTTTCCGTTTCACCACATTCGCGAATGACTGCGTTCTCATTTAAGCAATGGCATTTGACGGGTGCGCCTTTGTCGCGTCGGAGTGGAAAAAAATCATCTATTTTTTTTCACTCGCGCCATTTTTGATTGAAGCTCTGGATACAGGTCTTTTGGGTTCAGTGGGGAAATGAAGGAACGCGAAATCGATAGTCATAGACAATTCGAGCTTTATGTCTTCCGTTACGGTATTTATTTGCACTGGAAATAGGGCACTCTTTTCATCTTGAATGATCTTAGAAAGTGTTTTATCAGAATACAGATCCAAAAATATGAATAAATGTCCGACGTCTAGAATGCTACTTGTTTTCGAATTTCAGTTCAAACGAATTATATGTTTTTCTTTATTCATCTCCAATTTAGCCCTAGACTGCGATCTCACCTGGCGTTAAGTGACGATGCCGTCTAAGATAGAAGCGGGCTAACCTGGAAGAGGTGGCAATGTTTAGTAAATTCATACCCCTGCACGGTTTATACTATATACAGGTAACAGGTGGGGTCTCAAGGTGCTTGAGTGGCGACCTCGCACCAGCAAACGGAGTGTGGGAAGACCCCCCATTAGATGGACAGAACATCTCAAGCGAGTCGGTGGAGGCCACTGGAAACAAGCGGCGCAAGATCGTGTTCTGTGGCGATCCTTGCAAGAGACCTATGTCCAGCAGTGGACGTCTATTGGTTGAGACGACAAAGACAGGTGGTAACTCGCCACGGTTAAAGCCTGCGATGCTTTAGCCAGACCAGAACAGAGACAATTCAGAAATTATAAACTCCCAAATTGCTCCTGCCAGGAATCGATCCCGGGACCACCCATTTATAAAGCCCTCACCACTGCGCCAGGGAGGTTGTCAACTCACCTCGTTATGTTATAGAAAAAGTTTCCAATATATCTACCTAGATAGCGTATACATAAATTCACGTACAAAGATCTTTTTTCGTAAGTAAATAGTTATATAATCCAATTTGAATAAAATATTACAAAAGAAACATTAGGCGCCTATCGAATTATAGAAATATATTCATTGGAAACTGTAAGCACATCAAATAACAAAGCCACAGTATACATATCGAAAACTTTATTAATCAAAGTAAGCGAAAAAACATGGAATAATCCAATAGCATCTCAAAACTCATTAATATTTATTGAAAAAAGCACAGTTCGTGTCGAATGCGAAACAATTTTTCTGTTATATGCCAAGTCAGGTGAAATATACTTTATTTTCACTAACATAAATAGGAAACAAACAAAAATAGTCCTTCAACCTAGTGAAATAAGACTTTTAATAAAAATTTCCAACTGTAATTACAATATTCTTAGCGTGGTTTAAACACAATTATGTTTTCCACGCAGAATATAACTCTGCCTACGCGAATAGATCTTATTGCTCATATATAAGGTAGGTTTTATAAAAATATTGATTGTAACGACTGCAAATCAAATATGTGCGATATGATAATACCATTTTTCATATTAAAACTTGTCCGAAGCTCACACCGTATTCCCGGGTGAAATATTGAAAGGGAATCAAGTTAAAGGAAAAAGGTTTTCTGAATCAAATCTTTTATCTCTACATCAACATAGGTATAATGTGGTGGAGAAAATATAAATCTACCTATTTGTAACTAGTGCGTAATCTGCGTAATTTTTTGTTTGAATTATTCGATTTTGATGGTCAAAATTCATAAATTCAAAATTATTTAGATATTTCACTTTGTGGCCATATTGGTGAGCTAGCGTGCTCGTAAAAAAATCCCACTGATACAATTTTATTTTTAAAATATTTACCTTAATTTGCAATGATTTATACTTAAATAAAGAACTTTTGTCGAGTGGGGGGAGGTTATTAAATAATATCAACTTCAATATTTCGATACAATTTTCATAGATTTCCACATTTAAAAAAAAATTGTTTTTTAATTATTTTCTTCGGGACCGGGACATACAGCCTATTCAAACCTGCATAATTTTTTAGATTAATTGTTCTATTTTCAAAATATTTACTCATCTATAAAATCTATTATTGTTATCAACATGATAATACTTTACGCCCAACATTTTACGACAGTTTTGACTAAATGTCGGGGTGGTGGGCGACTTAACTCGTGCAATAAAATGTAGATCTCTATTGTGTGCGCGACTGAGTGTATTCAAATAATCTCGCGAAAAAGCAATCAATCAGCGACATACATTAAAACCTCCTTTCCAATTACAACCCTCAGTTGCTTCGATCGGGCAACACTAAATTACCGAATAACATGTCGACGACAAAATGCTTTTCAATCTGTACTAACAATATTCCCCCAAAAGGAGAGGCCCCTTTTGTACAGTGCCCTCCAAATGCCAATCTGAGAAGATTGGTTTTTTTCTTTTGTTAGTTTTCAATGCGTGTATGTAGCTATGAACTCAACGAGGTCTTTTGTAGGTGATTAAATATGGCGGGCTGTCAAAACGCGGTCTCCGACATTTTGTATGCACTCTATGCTCTATGGTTCAGGGTATAAATTCGGTTGACGGCCAACTTTTGGCGGCAGTACTGTTTTGGCTGTGATAAAATACGGATTGGTTGTTAAATGGTTTCTTGATTCGCGTACGATTTATCCGGTGATTAATTTTGTCGTGTCCTTTGAACGCTGGATTACTATTACAATTTTGCGTGTGTTCATAGAATTGACGTTTTAAGTTGAATGCTAATATGATTAGGATAAAGTATAGTAAATAAAACATTTAGTTTGATCACCTTCAAGTTGAAATTTTTTATAAGTTGATTCTGTAGGCCCTAACTTATGAAAACACATTTCCAAAACCGACTCAGCAGTTCATTAAACTAAAAATTACTAGTTACGAGTAAAGTTTAAATATTCCAATTGCCCATTTACCATGGCAATATTTCGAGGGTATTATTCAAAAATTACAATGTAGACTAGTAGACAAAATAGACTATAATATACCCAAAGTTGGTCCGAAAATTCTCATTCAGATCTGAAAGCGCGGCGCGTTGTGATTGGAGCGACTCGCCGCTGGGAAATCAAGCGTGCCTCGCGTTACTCTGTCCCAGCTTGTCAACCGATGCACAGAGTAGCCACACAACCACAGACAATACACGAGAACCATAGACAAAGAATAAACTAAAAGTTCGTCCGAAATCAAGCTACCACCGCGGGAAATCAAGCGCGCCTCGCGTTACTCTGTCCCAGCTTGTCAACCGATGCACAGAGTAGCCACACAACCATAGACAATACACGAGAACCATAGATAAATAATAAACTAAAAGTTCGTCCGACATCCGCCGCGGGAAATCAAGAGCGCTTTCTCCACAAAACTCTATAGTTTACGAGAGGTTCAAAATAATCCCGTTGGTTGGTTGGTTGAGGGTCGGTTTTCTGATTTTCAGTTAGACAGGGAACGTATTAGGGTGTCCCCACATTTACAGATCCAGAATCGACTTAAACCCTATTTGTATCACCAGAGTACCTACTTACCTACGCCGCCGATAGGTGGCGCTTTGAATGGAAACAAAATTCATTTTCATTTCAAACAACTCATTTCGTATGGCCATAGGATGTCCACTGTCCAGCGTACTTGTACTAGGAACAGAGACTGTAATATAATACAGCTTTCCATTATTAGTTAATACAATTAAATTTAATTATTATTAATAAGTACAATAGATATTGATACAATAGGCTACTTACATAATACATTAATTAATTACTTTTTCGTCTCTCTACGCGCCGTAGAGTCTACGGCTACGTTCTACTCTGTGTAGCCGCGAGCGAGTCCGCGCTACAATGTTTGAATTCGTCATTTCGCGCGTTCATCGCGACATCTCGTAGACTGGCCCGTTAGCGCGTTCCCGAATTGCTTTTATTCGTATGTTCCATTTATTTGAATTTGGAATACGTAGGTATCTAAAGTTTAAAAATTTGATAAATAATAGAACTTTGTTTGCACTATAAAGTGTTTCATATTTTGAACTTTTCTATAATTTTTATACGTGATAGTCAATTAATACTTACAATTAATACTTTTAATATATTTGAATTTTGACTTCATAGCATTTCCTATCTTGGTACTCTTTTAGTGTTCCCAGTATTTAATTCTTTACCAACTTTAGGGAAACTTAAAATTGAAAATACTAACTACTTATAAAAATCTTTTAAAAACTTTTGACCAAGTTTCCACTTAAATAGTAACAAACATACATCTATTTATATTTTGTACCATACAAAAGTAACAAATATGCTCTCTATCACGCCAGAATACAATTACATTACTACAAATAAAATGAATCTAAGCCATGAAATCATTCTATCCACCCTCCCAAATCACTATCGAATAGTCTATGGACATCTTAATTCACACAGACTCAAAAACTGCAAACAATTTTCAACCTTATGTTCAACTAATAGATATCAGAAAAGCTTGAAATTGACACGCGCACACAATCGTAAAAAAGTAAGGAATCCAAATGAAAAAGGTGTCAAAGATCAAATTTACGATTCATTATACTTAATCCGAGTAAAATCGGGGGTGTATTAGGAATACACTATTTTTTAAGATGCTACCCTGAAAACATAGGCATAAAGTTCATTTTCAATAAAATGCGTGGAAAAACATTCCATTTTCAAAAAAGCATTCCAAGTGCGCATGTAAGTGACTATTGTGGCGACAGATGGTTGGTTTGAATTTCGAATCGAAACGTCACATGTCCCACGTACACTGAGCGTATTTATTTCCGAACAAATAAAAACTCTTTTTGTTTTTTTTTTAATCTGGCCATCGAATAGATGGGTGGCTATTTTTTTAAAAGCATGAAGATGAATCGTCGAGTGTTTAAAAAAGTAATTCGTGTTAAAACACGCTACGAGGGTGGCTCGGTAATTAAGTCTATGCGAATCAGTTTCCGTGTCAATTAGTGTTTATGAATAAAATTACTACCGGTCATAATGTTTGGGGTGTGACTGTTTCTTTTTTTAATGTAATGCCATTAAGCCCATTACAATTTAGCGGCAAATAAATGACGTAACGCAAAATTTTACTGAAACAATTCAGTTAAGTTAAGGTGTTTTTTATGTCTCTCAGGGCATTAATTTCAGTAATATCAACTAATTGATGTTTTATTTTAGTACTTTCTACTAAATTGAATGCTTTGAACTTTTTAAATCATTAGGTAATGTAATGTAAATGTAATGCTACTTTTAGATCTTACTTGCTAACATAATAATTCTAAATTAAATGCTGTTTATTTTACTAAATCTCAAATGCTGCATTTCTGCCGTTTGCTTCTAATGTGTAATCAACTTTAGACGATATTACCTATTCCAAATTCCTAACCTAACCTAACCATAGTAGACAATAAAGGCCACAGCACAGATAAGATAATCGTAAAAAATTGATCCACAATAATGCTGCCCTACCGCTAATAGGCCGGGATGAATTGAAAATATGTGTTGCGGCCATTAGTGGAACCATTACGTGTCCCGCGGGCGCCGTACGGCCTAATGCGGGCAAAGAGTAGCTCTACAGCTGATGTGACTAGTAGGTATCTACATTAATTTTTGTTAAGATATTCTTGCCTATTTTTTATAGTAAACCTATATTTGATACATTTTATTAATTACTTACTAAGTCTTCGTGTCGAATTCCTTGCATCGGAAAGCATGTAGGGCCGTCGGTCCTTCGCTTGATCTTTCTCCGGTCGTGTCACATTAGCGTCCCATCGGACTATGAGAGTGAAGGAATAGAGAGCGCACCTAGATTTGTACAAACTCTTGGGCTGCGTAGGTATCTCCTGTGTAGTTGGCTAGACTCGGCCTCCGTTAAGATTGGTCGCCCAGGTCGAAATTTGGTCGGGAGGACATTATTAGAATATAAATATACCGGTCAGGTTATTGAAAAAATAAAATTTCATCATAATGTGCCTCGTTAGTTTAATGCTTACTTAATATTATGTTCAACTGCGGATCACTAGATCCTGGGTTCGATTCCATTTTGGGCCAAAATTGTTAGGCATTGGGTTTTTCTGTTAAGAAATTTTCAATGCCTACTCAGAGTTGGTAGTTGGTGCTTTTTCACTCCAGTGCCTCGGAGAGTACGTTAATCCATCACTCCCGATTGTTATCACCATTGTGACAGCAGTTAAAGCCTACCATCCCACATTGGGGCAGCGTGAGGGATCTAAGCTCCAAACCTTTCTTTCCTATAAGAAAGGAGGCCTATACATAGTAGTGGGAGGTTAAAGGGTTGTTGCGCATCTGTATTATTTATGATTATAATCTATGTCGCTCGCCCCAGTGTTTGTGTTCGGTCGAGAGGGTCGGGTTTCGCGCCATTTGGCCAACCGCTCGAGTAATAGTCCTGTTAAGGATTACTTACATTGAGATGGTTGATGTTATAAGATGACCGCGCACTAAGCGGCGATCACCGAAAGCCGCAAACGACGCAAAAAACCGCAAGAGGCTCGACTATGCGTTTTTCAGAACTGAATATGTAATTGGCATCGACAGTGGCACAAGTCACATAGAAAGACAGATAGACAGACATGATTTCAAAAATATATCTAGATAACTAAATTACAACATTGTGCCTGTTTCACCACCTTCTGATATGTATTAGATAGCTATCTCAACTTTTGTCTTTGTCACTCGACATAAAGTAAGAAAGTGACAAAACATGCGTTTAGGCTATCAGACACTTATCAGAAGGTGGTGAAACAGGCCGTAAATATTATGATAGTGAATGAATGGTGAGGCAGTTATCTCCAAATCACAGACGGAAAATTAAATTTTATCTATTTGTAAGTATAAAATTTTACAGTAGATATAGCTGGAAATTGTTCCATAATTAACCTAGTACGTTACCTAGAGTATGATGAACGATTTTTTATATTTGGTTTGATTCTTTCATACTAGATAATAAGTATTATTAAAAAATTCAAATTAATTCCAGAATTAAAACTCGATACACCTTGCACCATCGGCATGTTGGGAGCAATTGGTTAATTAATATTTAAAAAGCTTTAGAAACGGTAAAAATAATTGTAAAATGTAAGCCCATTCAACTGTACGTTGCCGCTTTAAATCTGTAATGTGCCTCTTCAGCAAGCATTGTCTATTTGAATTTGGAATAAGCCGGTTCGAAATTTGAATTGAGATGTTTGTTTTCGATTCGGTGGCTGAATTTGATTTCCTTTATTGTAAGTAGTTATAAGTATAAACAGGGAATTTGAAGTTGGAATCGGCTTTGAAAGGCGGTTGCAGATAGTTGGTGGCAACTTTGGTAAGTATATGATTAGAACTTTGACAAAATCAAAAAGTTTTATTATTAACAAGCGGAAACCCGCGACTTCGTTCGCGTGGATATTGGTTTTTAAACATCCCGTGGGAATCATTTTGTCTTTCCTAAGCTCCTTTGAGCTCATACCTTGCTAAAAACTGTCAAAAGTTCACTGGCGGATGTTTAGGTAGATCAAAATGTAAATATCCGCTAGTGAAAGTCCCATCAAAATCGATCCAGCCTTTGAGAGATTAGCCAGCAATCTTTAAAGTATTTCCTTTCTAACAAAAAAAGAATGAATGAAATCGGACCACGCGTTAATGAATTACAGCTAAGTACACATTTTGACTTTCATCCCCTCTCCCAAGGGAACCGTGCTGAATTTCGGGATAAAACGTATCCTATATGTTACTCCGTAGTATGAACTTAAATCATACCAAGTTTCATTTCAATCCATTCAGTAGTTTTTGCGTGATGCGCGCACAAACATACAGACAAACAGACAAACAGATAAACAGACAAACAGACAAAAATTTCAAAAATAGCTTTTTTACGTTCTATTACTTATCTCTAACATCCCCCAGTTATTATTTTGCAAAAATCTTCAATGTACAGATACGGCAAGTCTACAATTTTGTTATAGGATGTATAGATTTTTTTTTTAAATTCTTCTACAAGTTGACTTGTCTGCGATATTATAGCGTAAGTGTAAATGTAGTAAGGAGATGTCTGTGTGCTAACCTGGTATTGCAGTTTAAATTAAACGCATATATTATGTACCTTCATACCCCTAATCAGTTTTTACGCAGCACCGTACCGAAACTCTAAATCTTAGCTTAAGAAGCTTGAGTATTTTATTATCGTTTTACTCTATTACTTATACTTACTATAAATTTTTAAGAATCACCCTGGTGTGTCACACCCACATCACAGTGGTGAGCGCTGTGGAAGGTCACGGATTCGATTCCTGGCAAGGGCAATTTGGGAAATTCATAATTTCTAAATTGTTTTTCCTTGTTCGGCCTCAGCTGTGGCTAGTAACCTCTACCGACAAAGACATGCCACCAAGAAATTCAGCGCAGAAACCGATAAGGAGTATGGGTTTAATTAAACATACCATAGCCCTTCCAAGTTAACCCGCTTCCATCTTAGACTGCATCGTCACCCACCACCAGATGACACCGCAGTCAAGGGCTTTTCCTTTAACAAGTAAAGTTCGTAAACTAAAACCCGACTACACTTAATAATTTAATTATAATTTAGTGGGCAAAAGCGTGGAGCAAGCAGCTAGTGGCGCCATCTGTTATGCCTATCCGAAACTAATTTTACAATCTAGAAAGCCGCGCGAAGGTCACTTCTCGATGTTTTTCGTAAATAAAATGTAGCCTATGTCACCCGGACCATAACAATGAATCAATAGACACCTGATTCATCAAAATCGGTCCAGTAGTTTAGGCGCTACGGTGGGGCACACAGAATCTCATACAAAAATCGGCCACAAACATACATACATACATACATAGACTGCTAAAATCATAAACCTTCATTTTGGCTTTGCCATAGTCACGGGTAATAAAAAATATTCGATAGCGAACAGAGGCGGAGGCGACGACCGGTTGATGTAATACAACAATTATCGTAAATCCGTTTCGGAAGGACCAGAAACATCAAAGGGCGTCCGTCAAAGGGTATCACGTGATATCCGCTAAGCCGCACAGTAATTACTCCATTACCGGCCAATAGCGCGGGGCGCTTCGCGAGGGTGGGTAATTGGACGACAAGCGGAGCCGCGGGGCGCGCGCAAGCGAGATGACGAAATATCGCCACGAGCGAATATTGCCACCGTGCTAAAGCGACAGTCTTAGGTACGTAGAATAGAAAAGGATATGCCACTACATTGAACGATAAACAAGTAGGTATAAATTAAAAATTTAAAAACCCCCTACATTCGCCATTTTGTGGTGGCGACCATCTTGAATTTGCATACTGCTATTCTACTAGTCCTTTCATTTGATACCCATATCTATTGAGGGCGTTGTGATAAAATATGTAATCCGCCATTTTGTAGTGGCGGCCATCTTGGGCCGATTTTCATCAAACATAGCTAACATCTTGAATTTGCATACTGCTATTCTACTAGTCCTTTCATTTGATACCCATATCTATTGAGGGCGTTGTGATAAAATATGTAATCCGCCATTTTGTAGTGGCGGCCATCTTGGGCCGATTTTCATCAAACATAGCTAACAACACTCTCGACTAATTCACCTTTCAAACAAAAAAAACCGCATTCAAATCGGTTCCCCCGTTTGAGTGTTATCTACAGGGGAACAGACACACACACACACATACACAATGACACGTCAAACTTATAACACTCCATCGTTTTTGCGTCGGTGGTTAATGAAAAGAAATACCTGATATTATAAATGTGAAAGTAAATGTTTGTCTGGCTGTTACGCTTTCACGTCCAAACCGTCTAAAACGTCTAAGTCGATTTTGATGAAATTTTGTACAGAGATAGATTAAACCTTGGAGAAGGACATAGGCTAACTTCTGTTGCGAAAAAAAGGTTTGTTAGATATTATTTTTACAATCCACCACCACCACTACAGCCTTTTAACGTCCCACCGCTGAGCACAAGCCTCTTCTTTCAAAGCAGAGAGGCATTTAGAGATTAGTTAGAATTTCATCAAGGAAATAATATATTGTACGAATTTCATCGTGACACTATAAACGCGATGTAATAAAGAACAGCGCCATCTATTTGATGTCTATAACAAGTATAAATTAAAAATTTAAAAACCCCCGACATTCGCCATTTTGTGGCGGCGGCCATCTTGGATTTGCATAGTGCTATTCTACTAGTCAAGTCCTTTCATTTGATACCCATATTAAGCGACTTGTGAAATAATAATATATAATCCACCATTTTATAGCGGCGGCCATCTTGGATCGATTTTCATCAAACATAGCTAACAACACTCTCACCTTTTAAACAAAAAAAACCGCATTCAAATCGGTTCACCCGTTTGAGTGTTACAGGGGAACACACACACACACACACACACACACACACACACACACACACACACACACACACACACACACACACACACACACACACAGACACGTCAAACTTATAACACTCCGTCGTTTTTGCGTCGGGGGTTAAAAACAACTAACAACAACAAAAACTAACCCTGGGATCTTCATGATCTGCAGCCGAACTAGCCAGCAACTAGACAAATGAGGCAGTGAAACAACAAAAAAAACCGCATTCAAATCGGTTCACCCGTTTGAGTGTTACAGGGGAACACACACACACACACACACACACACACACACACACACACACACACACACACACACACACACACACACACACACACACAGACACGTCAAACTTATAACACTCCGTCGTTTTTGCGTCGGGGGTTAAAAACAACTAACAACAACAAAAACTAACCCTGGGATCTTCATGATCTGCAGCCGAACTAGCCAGCAACTAGACAAATGAGGCAGTGAAACAACAAATTAATAGAATCATCAACCACCACCCAAACACCACACCCCATCGACATGGGGTTGTTTGGGTTACCCGATTTTCCTATTATGCACCCTATGGATACATCTAATATATACTTATGAAGTAATGTGGAGTGATCTGTTATGTTTGTTTATGGAAACCTAATAAAATTATTGTATTACAAAGAGGCGCTGTTGTGCTTATTACCAGACTTTTTCCACTCTGTGAATTCATAAAAATCGGTTCAGTAATTTTAAGATATGGACAACTTTCCTTTTCAGTTATTCTTTAATAGGTATTGAAGTCAGTTTAAATATGTTGCTCGTTATAGAGACATGTTTCAAATTAAAAAAATCAGCCAAGTGCGAGTCGGGCCTCGCTCTTTCAGGGTTCCGTACATAATTATGAACAATATAATATTTTGGGTCTAAGAAATATTTAATTTCCGAGCTAGACATCGCAACAAACCGTGAAAGAAAAACCCAAAAAAATGTTCGTTTATTTTGGTCACAGCTTATAAACTATTTAATAAATCGTTGTTTTCAGTATTTGTTGTTTAAATAGAGCATATAGTACATAATATACTGAAATATCATATTTCCAACTAGTTTAGTTTTTGAGATAGCCCCCGTCACAAAAATGGTCTAAAACTGACAACTTTGATGGCCTCCCATTCCCTTATTTTTTGAGATAAAAATTAAAAAAATATATATTTGTACTCTACTTAATGAGCTCTAAACAATGATACCCCACAAGCTAGGGTAAAGAAAAAATTTTTTTTCCGGCTCCTTTTTTATGTATGGGAGCCCCCCTGAAAAATAATTTAATTCAATTTCTAATTCAATATTTGATTTTGGGTTAACGTTTCACACTAAATACCAAAATTTCAGGTTTGTAACTCATTTCGTCTGCGAGCTAGAGACCTGTGACCGGCGGACAGACGGACAGACAGACAGCCGAGTGACATTAATAGGGCTCCGTTTTTTACCCTTCGGGTACGGAACCCTAAAAAAACGGAGAAGTGGAAGTTGAAAAAAAAAATTGGTTGTCTGTAAAGTGGGTTTACCGACAATAATTTTACGTGATAATGTCATAAGAAAACAAAGAGAGATAGATGCGTCACAAGCCGAACGCTTAGGCCGACGCGATCGTGCCTTCTCTGTCGCTTGTCGCACGCTCTCGCTTGCACGCGGAACGTGACAATGAGTCATGCATTTGCGTGCGTGTAGCCAGCGTTCATAGATTTATAAGACGTCATAACGTCAAAAAAATAACACTTTAAATGGGACCTCGTTGAATTTAACAGAACTAAGTAATAAAAGCCATATTTTTTTGTGATTCTGTAATGTAACATACATATGTACAATGTACATACCTACGTATAATATACATAGGCAAATTTTCTTTTTTTTTTAAATGACGGCATCTATCAAGTTCTCGTGAAGTCTCCCCTACGCAAGCCATAAAAAACCGGCGCGATCTTAACCAGAGATTGCTCAAACAACTGGCAAAACATGGCAATTTTATGGACACGTCAGATGGGCCTCCCGCGGGACACCGATGTCACTCCCGGGACCGGGGGACGCGGGGTTGGGGGACAAATCCGGGCCACTTAATGAGTATAAACACTAGTTAAATGATTGAATGCATTCAGGGTGGTTGGCGGGCCTATTGTGTCGTCCCTTTCATATCCCATTTTGTGATTAAGAACGGGATTTTGTCATAGACAAGTTTGAATAACTACCTATAAAAGTAGTAAGAAATAATATTATACTAGTATAAATATTAAGTAATAATATAGGTCTAGTATAAGTACTGCGTAAATACTGTGACTGATTAATTGACTGAAAGACGAGGCGCTCCGACTGGACCGATAATTAGAAAATAGTAAATATTCCTTGCGTACACTGTATTGTGCACTAAGGAGGATTTTTCGAAATTTCATCTCTGGAGAGAAATTTTCAACCTCCTTAGGAAGGAATTAATTTAAAAAACCTCTGATCTACAATGAATATAAAATTACTTTGCTATAATCCGCTAACAGTGACAAATTTGTAGGCACAACACCGCACAAATTCACCACAAAATGAACTCGACGATCGTTTCGCTCCGACACCGGAGCATCTTCAGGAGATGTTGACTTCACAACGGACGATTGCAAAGACTTTGCAATCGTCTGTCGTCCGTCGGTGTCGGAGCGAAACGATCGTCGAGTTCATTTTTTGGTGAATTTGTGCGGTGTTGTGCCTACAAATTTGTCACTGTTAGCGGATTATAGCAAAGTAATTTTATATTCATTGTATATCATGGAATTCCGCAAAGTAACGCCTGCTTCTATTCAACCTCTGATCTAGACGAAAATCTAGATTTCTACCACCTATTGTAACGTTGTACGTTAACTTTTGCTAATTATTTGAAAAAGGCGCACGGCGCGGCATTTACCTCGTACCTACTTATGACTCGATGCTGTAGTGAGAACTCGTTTTCGCGGCGCGGGGCGTCGGGACGCGGGGGCGCCGCGACGCGGTGTCGCGTGTCGTCATTCACTGACTTGGAGACGATCGCTTGAGCCGAACACATACGAACGGTCTCGCTAGTAAAATTTAAAATCGAATTCTAACGGACACCTTGTCTCATACGTACATATTGGCAAATTGTAACTAAAAATTGGCGAATCTTAAAACTAGTGCTTCAATCTAAATCGGATACAAAACCCGCTGGGGTAAGTTCCCATATTTTCATACAATTAGGTAGCTTCTAGCGTAATCTATTTTGCGCAGGTCAGCTGTAGTGCTTATCCACGGTCACTTGGCTTGGGAGCAAGTACTGCGGCTGACGCGCAACCATGGGCAATACCTAACGCTCGCCCTGGGTTGCAGGTTTTCTGTGGATATCTTCTGAGGATAGCCTCTGAGGACAGACCTACTCTTAAAAGCCGCCTACAGCTGGGTCCGCCGCCTGAAAGCAGCTGGACGAGACGCTGGGTCAGAGCATCGCCGGTACCGCCGACTTCCTCGCGGCGACCGCTGGGTCGTGCAGGACTCTCACCTGGGCTGGAGACCGTAGCCCTACAGCCAGCAGCGTTCCATTCTCAGGCCGGTGACCATTTCTCCTTCCTATTGTAAACGGTGTGGAGCGGTGGAGAAGACATTAAAGGCTTCGATCCACGACCCTAGCCTTTCATTTCACTACCTACTACCCTACCTGCGAGCTCACCAGCTCACAGTGGCGCCCTTCTCGTGGTTCTTCATCCACCAATCCACACTGTTTTTCTCTCACAGCACTACAGCCTCTGCATCGTCTTTTTCAACCGTGTAAACGACGAGGTGTTGTAACATCGACGAACTGGTACGTACTTACCTATTAATTTATTATATTATTTTAAAGCTAGCTCTGAGAATATTAATGCATTAGCTATTTTTCTTTTGTTTTGTAATTGCTTTTAATTATAAACTGTTACGTACGTGTACATTTAACTAAGTTCTAAGAAAAAATATTCACCTACCTACAAAATTTTTCTTTGTGTAACTTGTTAACTTCGATGCTACTATATATTTAAACTCATGTTATCGTAATTAAACTGTAAAATTACGTAACAGTTCGTAACTAACTTGATTTTGCCCATTTATCTCGAATTGATTCATTATTTCATTCGCTCATTATCTAACAGTGCTATACCTACCTGCATATTATCATCACCGAGTCGTACGTAGGGACATTGTAAAGAATAGTTTACGCTAACTTAATTTTGCTAGTATCATTTGAATTCATAATTTCATTCATTCATATCATTTTTATTCATTACTTATCTAGTAGTCTATATATTTATTAGCATTTCATTCCATACATAGTTGATTAATATTGTAACTACCTGCTGTTGATTTTATTTTTTGTTGCGCTTTTGCTTAATTTTTTTTATTTTCTAAATATGGGAACTCACGCCATCAAATATTTTCTGCTAAACAAAAATGAGCTTACGTATGAGGTTTTAATACGAGGTGTAGAACCAGCTACTACTGTTATCGAGCTTAAAAAACAAATCGCTAAATTAACGCCATCGCTTCCGAGTACCGACATTTTGGAGTCAAGTCTAGACTTTAACGACGATCTCGCGGGTGCCGTTAATTCGATGAAAGAACTCGCTACCCGTATTAAACAGCTCGAGGAGAAGTATGATGCTAGTCTATACGAACGCGCGCGCGCTTTGTGCTATCACATCTATCATAGATTAAAACGCATCGACGCCGCGGACTCTAATGTTGCCGTGAGGTCGGTAAATAAAGATTTTAATGCGTTATACAATCGCTTATCTACCGTACAGCGTCCCAGTACTCCTACGCCTAGTACATCTAACTCAAGCCAGCCTTTCTTCGAGAGCACTTTGTTACCAGCTACGGTGATAAATTGTGATCACCAACTAGAACGCATTAGGCCTAAGTTTGATGGTAGTTCTTGCGTTCGTGCTTTTATTAACGACGTGAAGGATTACGCATCGATTAAAAATATTACCGCTGATCGCTTATTAGCTCAAGCTCCATTATTTTTCACCGGCAATGCTAAACATTGGCACCGCAGTATACGTGATTCAGTTAAAACTTGGGGTGAACTAACAAAACTACTGCTTAATGACTTTAGTAAATCTGACTACGATTACAGACTATTAGCTGAGATTCGTAACCGTACACAGGGGGATTCTGAAAATGTAGTCATATATTTTTCTATAATGGCTGATTATTTTTCTAGATTAACCAAACCTTTGTCCGAACAGGAAAAACTAGACATTTTGCTTCACAATATCCGTCCCTGTTACGCGAACGTTCTTGCTACTAACCCTACTAGTATAAACTCAGTCGAAAGTCTGCGTACCTTATGTAGGAACTATGAAAGTGTGCAAAGCCTAACATCTCAGTATAGGGAACCACCGCGCGTTACGCCTAATACATTAGCTCCTGACCTAGCTTTTCATCAAAATAAAAACTTTAATTCTAATTTTTATCAAAATAAAAACTATAATACTAACTTTCATCAAAATAAAAACTCTTATACAAATAAACCACAGTTTTCAAAACACTACACGAAAAAATACGAACCACCTAAAAATGTAAATACAACTCAATCAAAATCGGTCAATGCTGTCGAACGAGTCTCTCATCCTCGGTTATCTTGCCCTCGCTGCCGGACAAACCAACACTCGTTGAGTCAATGTGAAGAGGAACGTTTTCCTATTTGTTTTAAATGCGGGAAACGGGAGGTTAAATTTCCTGACTGTCCTGATTGTCAATCTAAACGTAAACCTAATACTAATGCTAATACAAAAAACTAATATCGCAAGATTGCTGCAATTCTCGTGTTATACCTACTCGCGAACATAAAAACTTTAATGAACAAGAATGGAAGGAGTGGTTAACTAACATTAATATATTTTTTTCTAGCTACTCAATTGCATCAATCTTGGATAAAAAACCTAATAATGACATACGTCCTTACGCAACTATATGCGTAGGTGACATCTCCCTACGTGGTTTATTAGATTCTGGTTCAGCTGTGACTATTTTAGGCCAAAACTCTCATGAAAAATTATTAAAAATGGGACTAACTCTGTTACCTAATGATAACTTTAAATTATTTATCGCTGCGGGTGGACAAAACTTGAATTCTATTGGCTATATCAATCTTCCTACAAAATTTGAAAATCAATTTCATGTTTTGAAAGCTTACGTCATACCATCCGTTACGAATTCCTTAATACTAGGTATCGATTTTTGGACTAAATTTAAGATTTTTCCTCAGTTTTCGAAATCAATACAGCTATCTAACGATTCTGAACTACAGGTTTCGAGTGTGAATGAGACTAACGGTCTGTTGCGCTCCTATAACGACTTAAGCGACGCGCAACGTACTACTATGGATAATATTATGGAGCAATTCCAGAATATTTCCGCGGAAAAACTCGGTCTAGGTTGTACTCACTTGATCACCCATCACATAGACACTGGTGACTCACCACCTATCAGACAGCGCTACTACCGAATGTCACCTGACAAACAGCGTATCTTATGTGAGGAGTTAGATCAAATGCTACAACTAGGAGTCGTCGAAAGATGCGAAAGCCCTTGGTCCTCACCGGTGTTGCTAACGCCGAAAAAGGACGGTAAACTCAGGTTTTGTTTAGACAGCCGCAAATTGAACGCTGTAACTCGTAAAGACGCGTATAGATTGCCGTACGTCTCAGAAATCTTAGATAATCTAAAAAATGCTAAATATCTATCTAGTATTGACTTATCTAAAGCCTTCTGGCAAATACCTATCGCCGAAGAAGATCGCGACAAAACTGCATTCTACATTCCTGGTCGCGGTACCTACCGTTTCGTTACGATGCCATTCGGATTAACGAACGCGCCGGCAACACAACAACGACTAGTCGATTTATTATTCTACGGGCCGGAATTTGAAAATTCTGTATTCGTTTTTGTTGACGATATAATTATAGTTTCTCCTGATTTCGACTCTCATATTTCCTTATTAATTAAAGTATATAAAAAGCTATTAATGGCTAATCTGCGTATAAATTTGTCAAAATCAGTTTTCATCCGTGACGAACTCAAATACCTAGGGTACGTAGTCAACTCTAAGGGATTGCATGTCGATCCTGGAAAAGTTGACGCGATTCTCAATTTTCCTACCCCCACTAACAAGAAAGAAGTGAAAAGATTTATCGGCACTGCATCTTGGTATCGGAGATTTGTACCGAACTTTAGTACAATTGCTGCGCCGTTAAATCAACTTACTTCATCTAGTAAAAAGTCTAAAACTTTTATTTGGTCTAGGGAAGCTGACGAATCCTTTAATAAGCTAAAGGAATGCTTAATTTCCGCCCCTATTCTATCCTGTCCCGACTACACTTTACCGTTCGAAGTGCATACCGACGCTAGTAACTACGGTGTAGGCGCGCTACTAACGCAAACTAAAAATGGCACCGAACACCCTATAGCTTATATGAGCAAATCACTAACAGCCCCTGAACGGAACTATAGCATTACCGAACGGGAGGCGCTTGCCGTCCTGGTAGCTCTAGAACATTGGAGATGCTATCTCGAAAATGGTCAACAGTTTACTGTGTACACCGACCACTCAGCTCTCAAATGGTTCTTGAACTTGAATAATCCAACCGGTCGCCTTGCTCGTTGGGGAGTTAGACTATCTTGCTTCAACTTCGTTATAAAACACCGTCGCGGTTCTGATAATGTTATACCCGACGCTCTTTCTCGCGCATGTCCTATATTAGCTATAGATACGGACGATACATCGCTAGATGGCGCTAATAGCTCGGACCCGTGGTATCTAAATATCTATCATGGATGTCAAAATTCTCCCACTTCATTCCCTAACTATACTGTTAAAAATAAACGTCTTTACCGTTTTATGCAAGCTAAATGCGTACTACATAAAGAATTTGAATGGAAGGAGGTAATTCCTAGGGAACGACGCGAACGAATACTTACCCAGTCGCACTCTGAACCTACCGCCGGACACTTCGGTATATTCAAGACCTATAAGCGCTTGGCACTCCGATTCTATTGGCCGGGTATGTACGCTGACGTAGTTAACTTTGTCTCCAGTTGCGACATCTGTCTATCCTACAAGCAATCTACTCATGGTACGCTAGGTAAAATGGGTAGACCTAAACAAGTATCTCGTCCATTCCAGATGATTTCTATAGACTTTATGGGTCCATTGCCGACTAGTAGAAAGCAGCATAGTTATCTTTTAGTAGTGGTATGTTGTTTTTCTAAATACACTATGTTATTTCCGGTAAGGCGTGCAACTTCAGAATCCGTTATCCGAATACTAGAAGATAATGTTTTCTTAGTACACGGAATCCCACAGACCGTTATTCTAGATAATGCATCTCATTTTAGTAGTAAAGAACTTAACTCGTTTTTCAATAAATACAAAATTCCAAACATCCACTTTACACCTAAATACACACCACAAATTAACACCGTGGAACGATACAACAAAACGGTTATCACTAGCATAGCATCTTTCATTGAAAACGATCATAGATCGTGGGACAGCAAACTAACTAAAATTCAGTTCGCTATAAATAGCTCAGTGAACGAAACTACGGGCTATACCCCTAATTTCTTAGTCTATGGCAGAGAACTAGTTCCCACTACCTAGAGTCAAATAAAGATGATGAAATTTTATTTCTCCCTAGAGATGTATACTGTGAAAATATAGGTTATCTAGCTAATATATTTAATGAGGTACAAAAGTCATTATGGCAGGCTCACGCTAAAAATACTAAACAGTATAACTTACGAAGGAAACATACTGAGTTTCAAGTTAACGACATCGTATGGAAACGAAATTATGTTCAAAGCGATAAAGATCGTTACTTCAGTAAAAAACTCGCTCCTAAGTTCGTTAAATGTCGCATAATTTCTAAATTATCTCCTCTAGTCTACAAGTTACAAGATATGAACGGTCAAGATCTTGGTACTTGGCATATCAAAGACATCAAATCATTTAAAAGTCAATTAAAATATTAGAATTAAGGATACCTACATAATATATCTACATATAATACAATTTAATTAATTAATTATTATAATTTTACAATTATTTAAAATATATATCTACCTATATTATTTATCTACAATATGTTTAACTAAGTACATTAATAATTAAACTAATAAATTTCTCAATACCCTAATCTCACACCGAATTTAAAAATAAACTCAATATTACCTAACTTATATTACTAACGTAACAACAAAGTACCTACCCGCGTATTTTATTATCACCATCAACTTACTTTTCGTGCGAATATTTACAGCTATATGTACAATATTCATTGAATCGCTGTTTTGAGTAAAAATTACTATATTAAATAATATTTACTCTTAGTGCTAGGGTCTTATGTCCTAACTACTACGGACTATAAGACAGTATGAAAGAGGAAGTCTAAAAGAGAGGTATGAAAGTGCGAATGTAGAAGTACGAATGTGAAGACAGTGTTCTCGAAGAGTGGAGTTAGTCGGATTTTTGTATCAGGTACGAAAAATCCTACGTTTTCTGGCGGGGTGCTGTAACGTTGTACGTTAACTTTTGCTAATTATTTGAAAAAGGCGCACGGCGCGGCATTTACCTCGTACCTACTTATGACTCGATGCTGTAGTGAGAACTCGTTTTCGCGGCGCGGGGCGTCGGGACGCGGGGGCGCCGCGACGCGGTGTCGCGTGTCGTCATTCACTGACTTGGAGACGATCGCTTGAGCCGAACACATACGAACGGTCTCGCTAGTAAAATTTAAAATCGAATTCTAACGGACACCTTGTCTCATACGTACATATTGGCAAATTGTAACTAAAAATTGGCGAATCTTAAAACTAGTGCTTCAATCTAAATCGGATACAAAACCCGCTGGGGTAAGTTCCCATATTTTCATACAATTAGGTAGCTTCTAGCGTAATCTATTTTGCGCAGGTCAGCTGTAGTGCTTATCCACGGTCACTTGGCTTGGGAGCAAGTACTGCGGCTGACGCGCAACCATGGGCAATACCTAACGCTCGCCCTGGGTTGCAGGTTTTCTGTGGATATCTTCTGAGGATAGCCTCTGAGGACAGACCTACTCTTAAAAGCCGCCTACAGCTGGGTCCGCCGCCTGAAAGCAGCTGGACGAGACGCTGGGTCAGAGCATCGCCGGTACCGCCGACTTCCTCGCGGCGACCGCTGGGTCGTGCAGGACTCTCACCTGGGCTGGAGACCGTAGCCCTACAGCCAGCAGCGTTCCATTCTCAGGCCGGTGACCATTTCTCCTTCCTATTGTAAACGGTGTGGAGCGGTGGAGAAGACATTAAAGGCTTCGATCCACGACCCTAGCCTTTCATTTCACTACCTACTACCCTACCTGCGAGCTCACCAGCTCACACTATGCCGAAATAAAATCGTCCTATGATCTATTTTAAGCATTTAGCATTTAGCGAAACAGTCACAGATTTAAAGAAAAACTACTAAAACTAGGTACCTACCTAAAACATTAATATTTAGTAGA
Source organism: Melanargia galathea (assembly GCA_920104075.1). Lineage (NCBI taxonomy): Eukaryota > Metazoa > Arthropoda > Insecta > Lepidoptera > Nymphalidae > Melanargia > Melanargia galathea. The sequence goes on from OV049868.1 coordinate 11,248,315, forward strand.
GTAAGTACAAACATATACACTCATACACATCAAGAGCTCTGTTATATATCTGGACACTTATTGGTTAAAAGACAACATCTGTATGAGTGTGGTCGATTTTCGTAATAATGGTGAAAAATTCAAAAAATATATATCTAGGTACTATATAAAAATAAGTCGGGTTTTCCTTCCTGACGCTATAACTCCAGAACGCACGAACCGATTTCCACGGTTTTGCATTCGTTGGAAAGATCTCGGGCTCCGTGAGGTTTATAGCAAAGAAAAACACGCGAACGAAGTCGCGGGGGTCAGCTAGTTTTATATAGATAGGCCAACTTATCTTACGACAAGTCAAGACTCTACCACCGGTTTGGTGTTGAGAAGAGACGACAAGAGACTCAGCAATTGCTCTTATCAAATTACAAAGCTATATTCATATAAAAATTATTATGATTAACACTTTCCCGTGAGAAGTTAAATTATTATGCTTTGAAACGAAAACTTTGCTTAGAATGAAAAGCATTTTATAATCCCTCATTCCATAAAAAGTATAGATGAAGTATAGATATATAATAGAATTTTTGCGCCATGTTTCACATGGCGCAAAAATTACAAAAAACAAGAAGTTTACAGTAGCAAGAAATATAATGTAAGAAAGATAAATAAAAGATAAAATATAATAACAAAGATAAAATAAAGATATCGCATTCGCTTCGGTGAAAATAAAACAAACGTTCAGTCTAAAGTACGAGTATCGTGTACGAAAAAAAATTTGGCAGACGCCACAAAAAAAAATGGATTGTCTATGGCAACAATAGTCTTTATGCCCGACAAAGGAATTACCGATGCTATTTGAGATAAATAATATTTTCCATAGACACCGCTTTTGTGTGGCCCAAGTTGTAGAAGGAAGCGATTGGTAAATCTTCTTTATTCGACCATTTTTTGCCAGGGTCAGCTGTTTATGTTTCTAAGCCCATCATAAAATAATAATATGTAGAGTTGATACGAGTACATTATTTTCCATACTGGCGACCATGTCGCGGTAGATCCGCCATTTGCATGATATCAATTTCAACGTATACATGAACACTTACACATGCACAAATTCGAAACATTACATATTAGATATATCAGGGATATCAATAATATACATATAGGATAAACAACAAGAGATTAAGAATGCTTCCTTGCGGCACACCGTACTTGGGGATTTTTGGGGATTAATGTTGAATCTCTATTTATCTATGCTGATTATTACAACGCATTGTGTTCTCTTACCTAAGTAACTTTTTAACTATGTTAAAGCTGGCCAGAAGTGGACATTTATCGATTGACGACAATGAATTTATTTTCAACTATCCACTAACTAAATTAACGATGCAGCGGCAAGAATTGTTCGGTTGCGGATCATGAAATCCCTGGTCGGGCCAAAAATGACATTATGACAAGAAGGTAGCGGAAACAAGTCGGTTTTATTTCAGGAAAAATAAAACCGACTTCGGTCCAGCAATCTTAGAGAAATCGATGTATCAATCAAAAATTTAGTTAAAACGCCCTTTTTTGAATTTGGTGTAAAGCATCTTTAATCGCTCACTCTCGTCGCTTGACCAGCACAAAGAGGGTGCGCTAAGGGTGTTTCATACGAGTTATTAGCTCCTTTGTGGAGTGCTCCCATATTTCACGCACCGCTGGCCCCGTGTGGGAGTGCTTCAATTTGCTCTTCTGACCCGAGCTTCGAGTGCTTGTTATGTACATTCGAGTTATTTGTATCCGTTGTTTTTAATGCGCTCAATTTTTGAAAAACCTCCGCGGGGAGTATAATTTTGATAAAAAAATATTATCTATGTATAGGTTAACCAGATAAATATAAAACTTCGCGATACTGTGGGAAACCTTCATAGAGTAAATCGAGTAGCCATTCGGCGATAGACATATGGATGCGCGGTTAAATATTTTTTGCCAAATTTTGAGGTCCTCTCGACGCCCACATGCGCAATTTATAATTGTACACTAACAGAAAAATAATGTCACTGCGACGGAATACGTAAACAGTTCACGCAAACTTTAACAAGTTTATGATCTTTGTTCATGAATATCTGCCAGTTTCCGTTGTCTAATTTGATGTAGGTACTTACCTACGGAAAAACCTTAAAAAATAACATCTATTAGATACCACTAGTGACTAGATTAACGAACTAGTCAACTTTAATACAAATATTAGTGATACCCAAAAGATAAACAATAAAATAAAGTAAGTATTTATTTTAATATTTATTTATAATAAAACATTAAATTACATTAACACAAATAAAACATTTAAAATAAAGAAGTCCTTCTCATGCCAAAAGGAAAATAAGCCTACTTACCTGCCTACTTGCCTACTTAAATTTTTTTAATATGTCTGTTGAAGATTGATTCAAAAACTACTGAACCAATGCAGACAGGAGCCGTTTACAAATGATTAGCCATAAATACAAACTAACGGATTTATTTAAACAAAAAAAAACGAAAGAACCTCTCAAAGGCAATAATGGTTTAAAATAAACGGATCGTGATCGGTTAATTTCACCAAACTGTGTTCAATGGCGCGTAAAATTGCAAATTAAGTCTATTTTGTCTATGGTCCGCGAAGATGGCCGCTTGACAGATGCAAAACCCGCGCCAAAACCCTTTGGGATCTGTCAAATGGCGGCAGATGGTGGTAATTTGCGATTTTGTGGATTTGTTGACAATTTCATTGCAGTTTAATGGAGTGTTATAATAATTGTTTAGACATACGAATAGATAATAATATGATATCTCTATTTTAACGGCCGAAATTAATAAAATATCGAAAGTTAAAATTCAGTTAAACTTGTGTAAAGCTAAGCAAGTGTAAAAAAATATTGCAATCTCAGATCGTAGATTCATTATTCATGTTATTTTTTAAAAAAGAGCAACCGCCGAGTTTCTTGCAGGTTCTTCTCGGCTGGAACTGCATTCCGAACCTGTGGTAGACTCAATCGACGATTCAAAAGCACTTGTAAAAGTTTATTTGAATAAAAAAACTTTTCTATTCTATTCTATTCTATTCTATTCTATTCAATTACATTTGGACACTGGTCTGTGTTGGACTCGGCCATAATTTGACTGCCTCATGCCGCTACCCTGCTCTGGATTGCACTCGTGACTTGTGTTTGCGCACACACTTGTACACTATAATATCTCCCGCTTAGTTCTCAATGGAGACTAGCCACCGTGGCCGCAATTCGGTCTGGACAAGTTTATTATGGTGGTAATTCGGTTGTACAAAATCCTCAAAGAAAAATAAATTGACAGATCTAATGTAGCGTTATTCTAAGAGGATAGCAATAAAGCACTATTATAGAATCTATAAATTTTGTTATAGTAGTTGTGTAGCTGCAGGACCGAATTAGTTCCAATGACTACCATAACTTGAAAAATAAATTAAGCAAATTTTTTTTAATCGTAATTAAAAAAAAACTTTAATTTCAATGGTTCTGAACTATTAATTCCTGTTAATTCATAGATAAGGGAATAAAAGCCATCGACAATTAAGTGCGTAGGCATTATTTAGGGGGATTGTCACCTTTGCCTTTAATTATTGTTGTCATTTGTCACCACCGGCCATCTGCTGTATTAGAATAATAATAGCTTTGGGCTTTTACAATGTTTAGTTTGTACTATGTATGTTATGTAATGTCCTACTTTTGACCTACTTTTGATGAGTTACTTCTTCATAATACTTAATATTATAAATGCGAAAGTATGTATTTCTGTCTGCAAGCTATTCACTATTGTTTAATCAAAATTAATTTTTCATCAAAAAAATTTTAATGAAAAATTAATTTTGATTAAACAATTAATCCAATTCTGGGCACAGGCCTTTCTAACAGGATGGATGAATTTAGAGCTTACAACTCGCCACGCTGCTCCAAGAGAATTTCTCGATAGGTAAACCCTATACATGAATCATGTAAATATCATACATGATAACAACATTTTTATGCACATCGTATAGGGACGTCTAGTAAGCGGTGATAGCCTAGTGGTTATAAGATTTCGACCTCCCTGTCGGAGAGACCGAGTTCGTTCCCCGGCCGTACCAGCGTTTCGAAGTTATGTGCGTTTTAAGCAATTAATTTATATCTCTTGCTTTGACTGAAGAATAAACATCGTGAGGAAACTTGCATGACTGAGAGTTCTCTGTAACGTTCTCAAAGGCGTGTGAAGTCTACCAATACGTCAAGGCCAGCGTGGCCTAAGACTACTGCCTGAACCCTTCTCACTGTGAGAGGAGACACGTGCCCTGTAGTGGGCCGGTAATGGTTGATGATGATAATGACAATAGTGACGTCACAACGGTCAACCTCCTAGATTTCTTTGCTTCTACGTTTTGTTTGGAGCTCAGAATCCATAGGTTCTATGATTCTAGGTCGAGGCCCAAGATTATGTGGACGAAAAGAAAGCCAATACGTAAAAACACATTGGCTCCCAAACGTGTGGTCATTACTCAGCAAGCACACAAGTAATTGAATTAATATAAAGCTACGGCGAGCTTTTCGGTGCTGGGTTTAAACAATTAATTTTTGGACAAGAACATCCGATACTAATCTACACATTGCCACGCGTCGTTTGGGGGAGACCACGCTTACTGTGGACTATATTTTCATAGATAGATAAACAGATAGATATATTCATTGACTAGTTTTTGCCCGCGGCTTCGCCCGCGTGAATTTCGGTTTTTCACAAATCCTGATGGAATCGTGGATATCTGGTTTCCGTTTCCACTCCCTTTTCCAACCTTTATACCTACTTTCAAGGAAGTTTGCTATAGTAATCGACCTATAGCTGTAGATATAGATTTCGGGTTTTTCAAAATCCCGCGGGAACTGTGGATTTTCCAAGATAAAAAGTAGCATATGTTTTAAGTCAGGGCATAATCTATCTTCATTCAAAGTTTCAGCCAAATCGGTTGAGTAGTTGCGACATTATATAGTAACATCCAAACATCCAAACATCCAAACATCCACACTTTCACATTTATAATATGGAAATTTTACCTTCAAATAAAATTTTTATTGTGTTTCTTCCAATGTCCGAAGTCCATTATAGAGAGTACGTTACTTTTTCGCACGCCGTTTCCGCTAGATTTTTGATTTCCGTCATGTGTTCCGCGCCACCGACGCCTCCAACGGCCTATCTGTGAACTAATAAACACAAGCCGACACAAGCCACAATATTTCGCCATTGTTCGATAAATAATGATGTGTATAGATAATGGTAGCACCAGGAAGACATTATCTGGACTTCGGACATTGGAAGAAACACAATAAAAATTTTATTTGAAGGTAAAATTTCCATATTGTGTGTTCTGTTAAATGTCCGAAGTCCATTATTGAGACCTGTTTGTTATCTCCTGGTGGCTTGTGGAGAAGAATACGCAATAATGTGATATATTTTTTACTAAGTACATAAGTACATATGTATGAATTAAAAGTTGTAGCAGGTACCTATTATAAGTACTTTTAGTTCAAAGAATATTATGTTATTAAAACATCGCGACAGGTAATAGTACCAATTATGTCTATAGGAAATAGTAAAACTTGACAGCAAAAGGGACTTTTTGATATCGCACTAATGTCATTACAATTTCCATCTAATTCTTTAAGATAGCAGTTGTATTCACAGGCCCCTGATTTAGACAAGAATATCGTTTATAGAACTTTTAACCCAATTTAATTAAAATAAAATCCAATGTGGATCTGAAACTATATGATTTAGCTTCAACACTAGCTTCTTTATACAAGCCTTTGAACCCAAAACGCCAATGATACTATGGGCTAGGCTGGCCTGTGTGCCTTCCGCGTGCTAATAAGTGTATAAGTAATTTTGATACAGTTATTACAGTTCTGAGCCAAAACAATACTTAATTCTATATTTTAGCTCGAATTTGGGTCAGTTTACATTAAATATTGTGGTCAGGAGAAGCCATATAATATGTATGCTGAAAAGTAGATATTTCCATCTATAATATTATGTCTAGGATCACAATTTAAAAGTGTAAGGTCATGAACACGAAAGCTCAAATGACAACAAAAGAATTCTGGCCGTATGAGGTTTATGTGAGGTATCTAGATACCTCACATAAATTATTTATATTTGGAATTGTGTCCCGTATTCGTGCGTTCCAAAAAGCAAGATTAGGAGGCCTCGCTACAACGTCCAAGATATGTTTGAATTAATCATATGATGGGATTATAACATTCGAAATTGTGTCATAAATAGAAACTGGCTGATTTATGTACACATGATAGGTTTACGCTTGACAACAATCACTCCCAATGGAAAGCAATGATGAGGTCAAATTAGGAATGAGCCTATCCAGAAAATGCACATTGATTCCCGCCGTGGAAGCACTCAAATTGTACCAGGCAGGACATACGGACACTGGGAGGACATTCTATATGTTTCAGCAAAGTAAATCGAACGCCAACCACCTAGGAGGCGTCCCTAGGGCACTCACGACTTCTTGCAGTTCCGTAGTAGAACGGTGAAGCAGGAAAAGGTTGTGAAGTCCATGAGCACATTCTCCAAAAAATATCCGTCAAATACAAATATGCCAGTATGTTGTATATTTAGTTACTTCATTTGGTAAAGGACAGTGAAAATCTACATCATATTACTATAAACACCGTTCTGACCATCTTCTCCAATGGGGGCATAAGTTTTAAGCGTATCTGCACAATAACAGACTTGTTGTCGTCCCCAAAATGAGCCAAGCTTCAGATTTCAAGGCTTCGATATAAGCTGGTGGTTGTGGTGTATCGACGATTACCTTGTCCAGGTATCGTATCTCGGCTGGACGCGCAAGCGCGGCTTTTCAAGACTGGGCGCTATAAGGGCTTCATCCACTTGCGTGGTTAAGTACCTGCCTATTGTAGAATACAATAGGCAGGTACGGCGAGGCGAGGCGAGGTGTTGCAGGACGAGCGGTAGTAGCTCCGGCGGAGGAAAGATCCACATTAGCTCGTAAGTCCAACATCTGCTGAAAGCAGGCGTTAGAGTCGGACAAGCCGAGAGTAGCGCATTTCTAAACTACGTGAGCCCTTTGAGACGAACGATCTATGAAGTATGTTTAAAGCTGCTCCTTGTAGTAGATGCCACACCGAGCCTGCGCGATTGCGCAAGAGATTGTCGGCTTCTGTATTGTACACTCCCGGAAGGTGGTGAGGGAGGAGTACAATATTGAGGCTGTCCGTCAGAGTGAAAAGCTCCTTTTTCAAGTCTAGAACCGTTGTGATCTCGTTCCTCTTTTGTCTTTTATATAATGATACCTTGTCTTATTGTCGGTCTGTAATACCACTGCCAAATTCTTGAGAGATGAGGCTTCAGTTGAAATGACGGCAATCACAGCGTACCTACGATTAAGTTACAAAGGAATTTGCTTTGTTGTCCCTTCCATTAGTTAATTTTCTGCTGTTGTTCACTAGAGCTCCCAATGTACATAATGATGCATCCATAATAAAGTAATTCAAAAGGTTTAAACATGTTCGCAAGCGGTCACTCATCCAAGTACTGGCCGTATCCGATGTTGCTTAACTTCGGTGATCGGACAAGAATCAGCATACTCAACCTGGTATGGACGTTGGCTGGACTTTCTCTTTTAGGATACTGAATCATATTTTGTAGCCACCATTCTAGTTCGACGCGCACCTCTTTCGGAAACCGTTTGGAAATAACGAGTATATTTGCGAAGACAGTTGCTGTGGCATGGAATGGTACAGCAACGCAACCTTCCCCGGAGGGTGATGAAGGTTGCAAAATTGAAACACCCTAAAGGGCGTTGCGCCTGTTTGAGGGTCCGTGGCGAAGAAAGTTGCTGAGGCGTAGCAAGATACGGCAATGCAACCTTCACCGGAGGGTGATGAAGGTTGCAAAATTGGAATATCCTAAAAGGCATCGCGCCTGTTTAAGGGTCCAACTGCCGATTTGCTAGAAGAGGCATTGACTCTGACGGACTTTTTGTTGTCTTTTCTGGAGATAGGGACTTGATGATGTGGTATGCATCCCAATTACTCCCGAAAACTGGAACGATCTCCTTGGTTTGTGATCGATTTTTTGAAATTGAGACACCTAGGCTGATTAAGAAATTGTTAGCCACTTAGATGTGAGCTCTCAAGAGTTTTCCTGAGCTAATGCAAGGCGAAGACCGTATTGCATAATTTTTTTTGGCAGTCCGATTTGTCACAGAGATGAGTATTTTTGGAGCTACCATCCGGCCAAAAGATAGGCAAGTTATTTGCAGCAACCGACGTTTGTAACTGATGTGCAAAAAAAAAAAATGTCGATGCACTTCTAGGGACATGATCATCCGATCAAAGTCAAGCTTGACCACCCAGTCGTCGGTTGAAGGAACGTTGTCCTTTGACGGTGATACAAAAAAAAAAAAAAAATGTTTGTTTGTACATCATGTTACTAATGTTTCGACATCATGTATCGGTTCAGTCGTCAAATTCAACATAACTTTTGAATATTAAGAAAATTAGGGCGATGAATATTAGATATATGGCTATTAGCGGAACATATCTGGTTCAAAATCATCCACAGAATTTGTAAGGACATGCTGCGGACAGACAGAGTTTGATACTCTGTTAGAACCATCCAAATTTGGAAGAACTAAAGGAGGGATTGAAAGAAATTTCTAGTTTAAAACTGTTCTCTTTTCGACTCCCCCCCCCCCTTTCTTTCTATCACAAGAGTCAACAATTCTATCCTTTTATCCTTGTTAGGGATTAGTAAAAGGTAGGTATGAAAAGTATTGTTCTGAGATGTGATTATGGTAATTTATTGGCCGCACCTGCGAATGCGAAGGCGTTTGAGCGCTTAGCTTTGCATTTTGGCATTACCTCCAAATTTTTTTTTTTTTTTTTTTTCAATATATATATCGTCAACTCCAATGCTCAGAAATGTAATCTGAAGAAGGGGGTAGTTTGACTTTAAGTCTTAAAAAGATTACGTATTTCGACTTGTTTTCCACACAAACTAGAGTATACCATGTGGAGAACTCTCCTTTTATTTAATTCAATATTTTCGCTGACTCGGTAGTAGTAGTAACTACCCTACATCAGAATTGTATGACCAATCGATCAAGGTAAGGCGTCATTTAGCAACTAGTTTGAACAAAAAATACACCTTTGAAAGTGCGGCAAAACTATTCTCGTGAAGGATCAAAAATACCGCCCGCGCCATCCGATAGTTCAGTTATTTGTATATTGGAAATCGAACCCGAGCTTCCTGGGAGAGCACGGTATTGTAACACACTTAAAGTAGTCTCGTTTAGAGAAAACATGCAACATATTAGTTGAATTTGAAAAATTTTGTATTTGCAACTGGGCACACAAAATAATAAATTGACTCACCGAATTGAAAACTCAAACCTCCGTTCTACCTCCTCCAAAGTAGAAAGCGAGCGCCTGCAGTGCGTGAGCGACTGCGGCGCCCTGAGCGGCTGCGGCGTCGCCTTGTCGGAGGCGGCGGCGCTCCTCAGATGAAGAATCTTCACTCTCACTACACGAATTTCGGACCGAACTACTTTGTCCGGCCTCCGGCGGCACGGAATTTTTAGCACAAACTTCACTATGCAACGGAAAAATTTCAATAATTATCAGTTATCAGTAAAAAATAAATACTTTTTACTCAAATTATAAAACTTTCTACTTCTATCTCGAAAGTTTTAAATAAATCTAACGAACTCGCGTGGTCGAAAGACAACGCAACAATGCCGAAATATTGTGGCTTGTGTCGGCTTGTGTTTATTAGTTCACAGATAGGCCGTTGGAGGCGTCGGTGGCGCGGAACACATGACGGAAATCAAAAATCTAGCGGAAACGGCGTGCGAAAAAGTAACGTACTCTCTATAATGGACTTCGGACATTTAACAGAACACACAATATTAGTAGGATTCAACATAAGCTTAACATTAAAACCCGTGATATAGCTTAACTAGAATGTGTCCTACCAACGAGAAGGGACTTGATGATGATGATGATGAGGTGGCGCTGATGTTGGTATGTCACCGGGCAGGACGTCTGCGAGGTCCGCTAGTATCTGGATAAAATTATTATTGATTGAAAAATATTTCACTTGACTTTATTAGACCATTAATCTGTAGACACGCTATTAATTTCGGTCATGAGATGACGTAGTCGATGAAGAATTTTAAGCTTGTGCAAGTTGCCCTAACTCTATACTCTTAATGGTATAACCACTGCCGTCGACCACCGAACTAATCTAACATATTGCGATCAAAACAAGGCGCGTGTCTAATTGTGTTTTTATTCAAATAACGTTAGGATCCACCGATAGCTTGATATTATCTACACACAGATCAACGGTGCGTCCGTCCGTCGCACAACGTGAATCATCCAGAATTTATGCGGTTATTATGGAAATGTTTCAAATTTTTATTGTGGCCATGACGTTTTTAGATATTTTTAAAAGTTAAAAGTAGGCCGTGGACGGTATTGGAAACCGGGATCTTAGAATTATTAGGCGACATACTCACTATATTATATGATGCATAGTGCATACACATACAAGTGTTATTAAAACATTGAAAGTTAAACGACTTCAATACACCAATAAAATGTACATTTTTGTGGAAGCCCTAATAGATTATCTAGAATAGGTCTGTTCCACCGTAGTGCTCAAACAGGTGAACCGATTTGAATGCGGTTTTTTCTGTTTGAAAGGTGAATTAGTCGGGAGTGTTCTTAGCTATGTTTGATGAAAATCGGTCCAAGATGGCCGCCGCCACGAAATGGCGGATTACATATTTTTTAACAACTCCATCAATATGGGTATCCAATGAAAGGGCTTGACTAGTAAAATAGCACTATGCAAATCCAAGATGGCCGCCACCACAAAGTGGCGAATGTCGGGGTTTTTTAAATTTCTAATTTATACTTGTAATTGAAGTCAGTTAAAGAGAGACAATTCAGTAACTATATAAACATTTAAAACAGGTAACATATTAACATAACACGCACACGTAACGGGACGTAAGCGGAACGTGCACATACCGTATGTACGTATATAAAGTAATCCGAACTCAAAGCCGGCCGGCCTTAATAACGTTACTTTGACGGTTTTCAGAGCTTTCGATTTTTTGCAACCCATTTGCAGTACGCCACTTTTTAATTCTTTTGACGATGGCCGCTGGCACGCGTTTGTAGGTGAAGTGGTGGGAGAGTTATGAGCATTTTATCGATGATTTTATCAAAATGTGAGATGAAATACCTACTACGTAAAGAAAATCATGCGCATGACAAAATCTTGAATGTTGGTATTGCATAGAAAATGTGAAAAAGAAAGAATAATAATAATTACCAATTATAATAAGACAATAATAAGACCTGCAATGCATGGTCAAAACATTGTACTGATTTTAAGCTTAGGTTTTTGTACGTACGTGTAAAATTACGTACGGTAATTAATCTTAATTTTATTATTTAATAAATAAAATTCATTAATAAATTATCTATCTTGATGTCATTAAAATCGTATCGCGATCAAGAAAATGACATTTCTTCGTACAATAACTCTTCATTTTGACGTCATAAACAGTACTTTGGTTACGGTCAAGATTTGATGTAGATAACTAAATCTAATGTAGATTTAGATATCTTGTTGGTTATTTATCCTTTATATTATTTATCTTTTAACTTTTAACAATTGTTGTTTTTATACAATCCTATCCTACTAATATTATAAATGTGAAAGTGTGGATGTTTAGATGTTTGGATGTTTGGATGAATGTTACTCTATAACGTCGCAACTACTGAACCGATTTGGCTGAAATTTTGAATGAAGATAGACTATGCCCTGACTTAAACTCTCGGCTGGAACTGCATTCCGAACCTGTGGTAGACTCAATCGACGATTCAAAAGCACTTGTAAAAGTTTATTTGAATAAAAAACTTTTCTATTCTAAAACATAGGCTTACTTACTTTTTATCCTGGAAATACCCACAGTTCCCGCGGATTTTGAAAAACTCGAAATGTATATCTACAGCTTGAAAGTAGGTATAAAGGTTGGAAAAGGGAGCGGAAACGAAAACCAGATATCTACAATTCCCTCAGGATTTGTCAAAAGGAAAAATCGAAATTCACGCGGGCGAAGCCGCGGGCAAAAGCTAGTAATTAATATGAAATCTTTCCGATGGCAACGTGACTAGTTATACGCTTTTTTTTCACGACTTATTGATAAAGTTTTATCGATAAAATCTTTCACATCCCTAGCGCCAGCTAAAGCCGGGCACATACGCTCGCACTGAGCTACAACCATCATATTTCATTTTTATCATTTTACCCAATCCTTTGCCGAAACCATACTTTTAGGAGGTACGCTCTTTTTAATTCGTTTTGCCATGATAACTCCGGCGGGCTTTTTTATTATTCGTCGAATATTACTTTTGACTGCTGCACGGCTTCTGTGTAATTTGCCACTCCCGTTCACTACTGCTCATTTGATACTTCAACCCCCGACACTTCATACAAGCGAACCTGCTACTCACAAGAACAACGCTTTAATATAACGTAACACTACTAGGGGTAACGTTGGTTGGGACGCTCCCCGTCACACCCAACATACGAGTAGAATTATCATCTATACTCTATACTAATAAATAAAATTGAAGTGTCTGTCTGTAATTTCGAAATAACTACCACATATTAAGCTCATATGGTTATTTGAACGATACCATAACCGAATCACACGTTTTTAAAATTTTTGTTTGTCTGTCTGTCTGTTTGAACGGGCTAATCTTCGGAACGGCTGAACCGATTTTGACGGGACTTTCACAGACAAGTAGAGGATTAACCAAGGAGTAACATAGGCTACTTTTTAACCGACTTTCAAAAAAGTAGTTGTGTTGAAATCGGTAAATACCTATGTTAAAAAACGCCCTGATAGGTATTTTCGCTGAGCGCGACGGCCGACGCTCGCGCTGCACGGAACTCCCCGCGCCGCGCCGCGCGCCCCTGGCGCCTGCGCCCTGCGCCCGCCGTACGCGGTACCGCGGTACGCCGCCGCGCGGCGGGGGGCGGGTGGACTAGAAATCTACTTATCCTTCAGGATTTGTGAAAAACCGAAATTCACGCGGGCGAAGCCGCGGGCAAAAGCTAGTCTTCATAATATAATATAGTATCAGCGGACAGCGATAATCAGACGGAGTGAGTGACTTTGCGCAGTAAAAGATAATAAATTAATTACAACTAACCTCCCTTATCGCGGCGGTTAGCGCTGTGGTTAGGTATAGGTATAATTGGGAAGTCCCGGGTTCGACTCCTAGTTTTTAGGCTTCCATACCCAAAGGGTACGAGTTCCTATTACTAAGACTCCGCTGTCCGTCTGTCCGTCTGTCTGTTCATCCGTCTGTCACTAGGCTTTACCTCGTGAACCGTGATAGTTAGACAGTTGAAATTTTCGCAGATGAAAAGGCAGTATTTCTGTTGGCACTATAACAACAAATACTAAAAACAGAATAAAATAAATATGGGGGCTCCCATGCAACAAATGTGATTTTCTTGCCGTTTTTATAGATAATGGTACGGAACCCTTCGTACGCGAGTCCGACTCGCATTTGGCCGGTTTTATTTTCTAATTGGCTCTACTTTGGTATGGTGGGAGTGGAGGCTTCGGCATTTTAGTTGCCACCCTATCGGCAAAGAAGTCGGTATTTCGTGTAGAAATGGATTATGGGCCCGATGGCCCGATTATTAAAAAAATTGGCATATCAGGCCCGCTTCCATTTCAGATTGCATCGTCATTTTTCACTTACCACCAGTTGTGATTGCTGTCAAATCTCAGAACTTTGCAACTAACTTTGTAAGCATCAGCCTCTTTTATTTTTATATTTTTAATTTTTAATATACTTTTTTGATTTGTTCTTGAAACCTCAGGCTAAAAAGAGAAATTTTTCAATGAAGCAACATTAGCTTTTTGAAGTTGAAATTTTAAAGACGAAGCCTTAGAAATCTTAGAATACAGGGCAAATATGTTTGCCGCAACGCGAGGGTCAAAGCGTGAAACGCGTAAATATCAGTTATGCAGTCATTAGTAGAACGGCACCGGGTTTATTTTATTTATGGCCGCTTTTCCATAGCATCGCCCGATGTCGCGCGTTACGTTATCGTAACGTATGATGATACGCTCCCCGTAACAACATCGTACGCTTTACGTTTTCTCTTTGCTACGCTACGTCGCGGGAATGTTTCCTACTATTCACCGTAGATTGATAAAACACCTTCCATATCTATGGCCAACAGGCTGTATGGTCATGGATCTTTCGCCTATCCCGAAGGGGACTAGTTAAAAAACATAATATCTATGGCTAACACTACAGCAATGAGCCATCCAATATCGGCAGCGGCGAAGATTTCAATCAACACGATCATTTTTAGAATCAGAATTGAATAGAATTTGTATTTCATAGACTATGGATAGGCATTTAAAAGTTCTCATAAGCTTATTATCTAAATGCTTTTTGATCTCCCAATTCAAAATCATCTAAAATGAACCCGAACGCTTTAACCATAATGTTAATAATCCCCTAAATTTCTTATCTCTACAATTTAAATACTTTGCAACATGACCCGATAGTATTTACCTATTCATTTTTCAAAAAAGGAACTTAACGCCCAAATCGACGCATTAATACTCTACAAAGGAAAAATAAACTGCTTTGTGTCATATTACAAACATTATTATAAACAACTTTATTTATCTATGCCGTTCTTAAAAGTATTAAAATAAAGAATAAAATTGCGTAAACTTTTATTTTCAAATGACGCGATAAAATTGTGTTCGAATACAGAAGCAGAAAAGAATAAAACAGCGCCCTTCTTTTTTTAAATTTGTAATTCGTAGGTTCGAGTTGCGAATGCGGCGTTCTAATTTCAAAACATCGGTAGGTGTCACTGGACACTCCCTCCTGGGTGCGAGAGCGAGGAAGTTTTGTCATATTATATTTTAAGTAACATTATTTTTTGAAGTTAGTTATACTTCTTTAGGTGCGTTGTGAAAAAATGATGAGAGTGAATTTTATGATGCGCGCGCACAGGGTGACACGAAAAACAACATCCAAACAAAAACATTTCATGTGAATAATAAGGCCAACTTCCTATCAAAAAGTTTCGGCCATTAAAAGTACTGATATCAAAAATTATGACTCCTTTTTTTTTACTCCTTTGTACTCCTTTGAATTTGTTTAATTTAAAAAATGTTGCCAAGTTGAAAACAATAAAACTATTCTCAGTCCCAAATGAGCTTCATATTATAGTGTTATTAGTAAGACATAAATTATTTAAAAATATTTTAACAGGATCATTAGGAATGGTATGACAGCTTGAGGGTGATCGAAGAAGATATTCTTCTAAAACTGTATGGTTTCATTTATCGAGCCTAGCAAAGGACTTGGTCATAATTTTTGATATCAGTACTTTTAATGGCCGAAACTTTTTGATAGGAAGTTGGCCTTATTATTCACATGAAATGTTTTTGTTTGGATCTCACTCCTTTTTTCTAAGTATTTCAAAGTTAATGCAATAAGTATAATGAAGTCTTTTTTCTCTCTTACGCTTCAGTATAATTAGGAATAGAACCCTATCACATTTTACGGTCTGATTAGATGTGGTTTAATCTTCAATACATAGTATAAAACAAAGTCGCTTTCTCTGTTCTAATTGGGTGAATTTTTATTTTGTTCGTCTGTCTGTCAAAATCACAGATAACAGAAACTCCACTCCAGAGTATTTCCACTCAGTGGTCAGTTTCAGAACTTAGAACCATACGGCTTAACTAAGAGAAGATTTTGAGTATTTGACTCTCATTAAGTTTAATGAATAGTATTAGATATTAGTGATACCTAGTAGCCGGAATCAACAGGACACCAAAGTCTCCTCCAAACCTCCAAAGTCGGCCACCCATCCATTTCCTGACTTGGGTCAAGGTTGCTTATCAAAATTATTAAGAAAATCGCGCTTCTGGTTTTATTGGCAAATACGAATCTCAAACTACTGGAAGGAACGGGCTTAGGCGCACAGATAGCTATTAATGTGGCGTACGACATCCGCAAAGAAAGGATTTTTGAAAATTCAACCCCTTAGGGGGTAATATAGGGGTTTAAAATTTGTGTAGTCCACGCCGACGAAGTCGCGCCCGCGACTTCGATAAAAAAATATACTTCTTGGCGTTTTATTATTTACCTACACTTTACTTTTTATTAGAACTCAAGACCAGTAAGATTGACCCCTTGCTAGAAAACTTAAAAAGTCACATCTCCCTAAATAGTGCACCGATTTCGATGAAACAAGAACCATATATAGCTTCGAATAAAGTAAAATACATTTATTAAAACAAAATGAAAATTTGTTCAGTATTTTTTGTGTGATGTGGGAACAGACAGATTTTTATATATCTTTGAATTGGTCAGTGTCTGATGCAACTTTTGGACATTTTTCGATTTTTTCCTTCATATACACACTAAGACTCATCTTCTTACCAAATTTCAACATTCCACATACACGGGAAGTGCGTCATAATTTTGATCAGTCAGTGAGTAGGTCTTGTTTTATGTGATTTTCAAACCTCTGTATCTCAGAAACGGTTCAACTTGAAAATTTGAAACTTTCAATTTATCATCACATCCAAGAGTTTAACTTATATTTCAAATTTCGTAGGATTACTACCCCGCGAACCAGAGTTATGAGGGGGTCAAAACAGCTCGAAATGGATCGTGTAAATAACACACTCATGCGACAAGGCCGGAGGAACTTGGCCTGGCGCACTTCGTGCGCCTAGATATTGCATACAATAGCAACATCAAGTTGCTCGCTTGCTTCTAATTTGCATGCATAGTTAACTTCTTACTTTTTATACACTAAAACGATTTATTTTTAAGATCCAGTAAATTATAATATAAAAAGCATTAGTAACATCAATCAATTCTGCCGTGCTCAACGCAAAAGTGGTATCTCAAATAATCGTTTTCTTGATTTTTATGGCACCAGTGTGCTTAGTCTAAAGCGGAGCACTCGAAAACGAACTCGAAAACTATTGATCGATTTCAGAGTAAAATAGACCTAAAATGGCTTGTATTAAGGTTTGAGTTCGCCAATACATTCAGCATTCGAACAATGCTGAATGTATTGGCGAACTCAAACCTTAATACAAGCCATTTTAGGTCTATTTTACTCTGAAATCGATCAATAGTTTTCGAGTTCGTTTTCGAGTGCTCCGCTTTAGACTAAGCACACAGATAGCTTAACCTTTAAGTACCGACGTGTGGTCTGACAGACACCTCGAGAGGTCGAAAAGTCTGATTACCTATGTTAGCGAAAAAGTATCCTCCTGTGCTTCTCTGTACCCCTCGGGAAGTCGCCCAGCAGCGTTCCTGCAGAGTGGCAGTGTTGGTGCGTACGATTTCGGTAAGTTTTGATTTTTATAAGATCACGAGTGGTCTGTCAGACCACTCGTCGGTACTTATGTAACTTTTTTTGGATGCGACTTTTTTCAGATTATATTGTTTTCTCTTTTATTTTCAGTCAGTTATAACAATGGATTAGCCAGGTTCTTCAGGCATGAAACGGTCAGCCATAAATAAAAATAAATGTGTTCCTGTAGTTAAGAAAAGATATCAAACACTTCTTCAATATAAAGACCACCAAGAACGTTTAGTGGAATGGCTAAATGAGAGCTCAGAGACCGAATCTGAGGTTATTTATCCACATTTTACTGCTGGAGAGTGACCATAATTCAGCACCTGAACAGACTGTGATACTTGTATGAAACACGTGTGCCTACAATGCAGTAAGCCTATGCAAACACTGTTTGGAAACTTTGATAGTTCCTGCAATTTGATACTTTGTGATTTTTGAGAAAACTGTTGATTATTAAGGTTTTTTATTTTTTATTATTTATTTAGCTATTAATCTTTAAGAAAAATTTGTTTTTAAGAAAAAGTAATAGTATTACTGATAGATATGAATTATTAAGGTAAAAGTTAATTTTTTCCAACGAAGAATCTTTATATTAATGCTTATAATTAGTAATAAATGAGAAAACTTCTACATTTTGTTTAATTTATACAATAAGTAGATATTTAACAATACATAGAAACATTTTTTTTAGAAGAATAATAAGAAACACAAAAGTTTTCGATTGGAAAACTATGGTGGTCTGGCAGACCTCACGTCGGTACTTATGTAACTAAAATAGTATGTCGGTACTTAAAGGTTAAAACAATCAACCCGCAACGTGAAAATAAATCTATATTTACAAAACTTCGATTTTCTCGAAACTTGCTTTTACTGAGATACCGCTTTTGCCTTTAGCACGGCAGTATTTTCGAATGAAAAAGAGATCATCAGGATATAATTTTGCAAAATACATGCTAATTATTTATTATAATCAATCCATAAGGGATCCAGAAAAAAATGATGAAAAACAAAATTTCTTTACTAGTAGGTACAATAAGCTGCAATACCTACCTAAAAATAAGAACTTTAAAAAAAGTGAGAAACTGATTTTGTATCGTACGAGTATCAGATAGCATAATATATTCAAATTTAAAACACCAACAGATAAGCAGTTTATAGCTGCGTACAACGAATATATTATATTATTTAAATAGTAGCAAATTGGACGTTTTTACTAATAATTGAAATTGTAATAAGCGAACAATGCACTAATTGAAATGGTATAATCAAATTAATTGATTCGAATACAAAATTTAACGTCAATTTTAGTTAAGCTATCTGTGATCCATTTCCCGGCAGAAAGGCGTGCAATTGCGAATTTATTTTATTTATAATGCAAGAGTACATTATAATATTATGATGAAATATGTTTTGCTGAAAATTACCTTTGCTTCTATATTTCATATAATTTA
Organism: Melanargia galathea; assembly: GCA_920104075.1. Taxonomy (NCBI): domain Eukaryota; kingdom Metazoa; phylum Arthropoda; class Insecta; order Lepidoptera; family Nymphalidae; genus Melanargia; species Melanargia galathea. Next base: position 11,267,250 of record OV049868.1, read on the forward strand.
AATGACTTAGTAGAGTAGACATAAATACAAACATTAACGTTTTGTCAAACGTTAGAAAAGTTGTTAGATGTTTTTATTAGGTAAGTATTTATAAATAACGTATGTATACCCAATTACCCATGGTGTCGTTTTTCCTGTATACCTACCTACATTTTATTTTCAAGTAGCGTGTAAACTTTTTTACTTTACAATATTTTTTAAACAATAGAAACAAAATATGAATGAGGAAATAAAAAGGCCAAAACTTTCTGTGTTCCACCACCGGTGACATGAAAAGTTTGAAATTGGAATCTCATGTTTTAGAACGTGACGCGTAAATGGCGTTCGAATTGTCGTCACTTTGGCACCTCGGATTTCAAAACGTATTAGAATTTTACAAACAAATTAATGTTGTAACCGTGTACTTTACCGCCATAAACTTAAGGTTTAAAATATTTGAAATAAATAGATGAAATAAAATTGTAATCTCTACATTATACTGTTTGATCAATGTTTGATAGTTATCGTGATATTTTTGTTTTGTTCAGATTTTAAGATGGCATAGACAACTCAATCTTTTTAAAATGTTAAAAACAAGGACTTGTTGTACAAATATACTTAATTATATTCTTTGTTTCTAGCGATTTAAAGTTAAAAATAAAAAAATATATTTTTGCAAGTTGTTTATTATTTTCTGACCCTTCAAAGCTTTCAACTCTTTCTCAACGGGACTTATGTAAGATCACACAATTTGGATCTATTCTAATTAAAACTATATTTCAGAAGATATTTCCTGAGTTTTCTTTTTTACTTTTTTCTTTAATTTAATTGAGTAAACCTTAGCCCAAAATTGCGGCACCTTTGTTTAGCCTACTTAATTCAGCAATTAACCCAAAAACAATTAATATCCGTTACATGCATAATGTTGTTTTGCATATAATTAAGGAAAGGACAGACAGATAAACATTAAACTTAACTTCCTCGTGACGAGACAGCAATGCGTTTATAACTTGGTTGGGTGGTTTTAATGTACAGGACATGCGATTGTAAAGGGTGCGAGAATTTTTTCGACGAAAGAATTGTAAGGAGGTAGAAAATTGCATTAATTTGAAAGGCTTCTGTGAGTACACCAAATACCTAAATACCTTGACGATTATTTCCACAAGCACTATGTATAATATATTTGTTACGTTAATAATGGTTTTTGAAATCGCATAAAACGCGTTTTTTAAAAGCATCATTCAAAATGGACTTTGTAAGTCCTAAATTAACGAGGCATAAGTAAATCAGTGCAGCTTTGGTTCAAGTTACGCGACAGAAAGAGAGTTAAAGAGTGATGCTTTGTAGGTGAATATTAAATGTCATACAAACTTTCAACCACTATTTAACCCTTTCAGAGGTTGAATTTTAGAAAATCTTCTCTTAGCAAATGACTACATTATAATACGAGTAGCTGTATCTGTATGCCAAATTTCAGCCCGATCCATCCAGTGGTTTGAGCTGTGCGTTGATAGATCAGTCAGTCAATAAGTCACCTTTTCGTTCTATATATTTAGACTAGCTGATGCCAGCGACTTCGTCCGCTTGGATTCTTATAAATCTCATCCCCTATTACATGAGTAAATGTGTTACATTTGGGGGTAGAATTTCCAAAATTCCTGAAACCGTAATTTTTTTTATTTTTAACTAACAATACAATTATACCGCGTTTCATTGATATAGATAACTTTAAAAATGACGCACATTTATACGAACATTTATCTCCCATTTAACCCACTTGGGAATAGTTTTTCCTAAAATTCCTTAAACACGTAAGTAATTCTTTATTTTTAACCGAAAACCTAAATACTAATTTTCATGGATATAACTTGAAAAATGACGAACTTTCATACAAACTTTGAACTTTCATCCCCTATTTAACCCCCTTAGGGGTGGAATTCGCAATAATTCTTTCTTAGTGTGCGCCTACGTCAAAAGGAAGCTACTGTGAAAATTTCAAGTTTCTAGCTTCAGTGGTTTAGGCTGTGCGTTGATGATCAGTCAGTCAGTCAGTCATATTTCTTCGGGCGCAGTGCTGGTTGCACTCAATTCAGTGGAACGCGTCACAATAATGTTCAGCGGTTAGCCGTAATGTTTATTTTATGTAAAGCGCACGGCCTCACTCGGAATTAGTCAAATCCAATTACGGCGGCGATCGAGAGCGCGCCGTTGCGTAACCGCGCACTGTGTATATGCTGTATAGTGTATATGGATCTGGTGTAGGTAGATACGTATAGCTGCATTTTTCAAATCAGGTTAACAAGTAACTATAAATTAAAAATTAAAAAATCAGCCAAGTGCGAGTCGGGCCTCGCTCTTTCAGGGTTCCGTACATAATTATGAACAATATAATATTTTGGGTCTAAGAAATATTTAATTTCCGAGCTAGACATCGCAACAAACCGTGAAAGAAAAACCCAAAAAAATGTTCGTTTATTTTGGTCACAGCTTATAAACTATTTAATAAATCGTTGTTTTCAGTATTTGTTGTTTAAATAGAGCATATAGTACATAATATACTGAAATATCATATTCCCAACTAGTTTAGTTTTTGAGATAGCCCCCGTCACAAAAATGGTCTAAAACTGACAACTTTGATGGCCTCCCATTCCCTTATTTTTTGAGATAAAAATTAAAAAAATATATATTTGTACTCTACTTAATGAGTTCTAAACAATGATACCCCACAAGCTAGGGTAAAGAAAAAAATTTTTTTTTCCGGCTCCTTTTTCATGTATGGGAGCCCCCCTGAAAAATAATTTAATTCAATTTCTAATTCAATATTTGATTTTGGGTTAACGTTTTACACTAAATACCAAAATTTCAGGTTTGTAACTAATTTCGTCTGCGAGCTAGAGACCTGTGACCGGCGGACAGACGGACAGACAGACGAGTGACATTAATAGGGCTCCGTTTTTTACCCTTCGGTTACGGAACCCTAAAAACCCCCGACATTCGCCATTTCGTGGTCGCGGCCATGTTGGATTTGCATAGTGCTATTACTGCTATTGTCAAGTCCTTTTATTTGATTTGAGGGAGTTGTGAAAAAATATGTAATCCGCCATTTTGGACCGATTTTCATCAAATATAGCTAAGAACACTCCCGACTAACACACAAACACACACACACAGAGACACACCCAGTCGCGGTCGTTTTTGCGTCGCGGGTTAAAAACAGAAATTTTACGGATTATTTTTTCAGACAGACGAAAAACTTATAACCCCCTCGTGTTGCGTCGGAACTTAGAACATATATAATCATTAAGAGTTTCTTATAGGTAATCCAAATTGCGTTAGGTAATTATATTTTGCCGATTTAGTGTATCAAATCAAATCAAATCAAATCAAATAAACTTTATTCAAAATTGGTACACTGTACACTTTTTGAACGTCAATTTAGGTACAGGCAATGGTGATAATTATTTACGGAAACTTAAAACTAAAACTACGAGGGTTCCAAACGCGCCCTGGTCTGAGAAGAGCCCACAACAAACTCAGCCGGGTTTATTTTTTTTTATTATCACCATCTTACAATATGGTATAATAGCCATAAGAATGATTTGAACTGTTGGCTTTTAGAGCAATCTATGTCCATGGATTTTTGTCATTAACAAAATCTTTTAAGCTATAGTAAGACTTTTCAATTAATTTGCGTTTAATAAAACCTTTGAACTTATTGAGAGACATATCCAAAATGTTCTCTGGCAACATATTATAAAAAAGTACAGAATTACCAACAAATGATTTTCCAACTTTTCGCAGCCTAGTAGTGGCCTATTAGTAGTAGCAGCCTATTATCTATAATTTTGCCGATTTATTCGGTACATTGTCAGTTTTATAATTTTTATTCCAGTGTGGTCATCAGAACTCATCGGAAACTTGGAAAGCGACGACCTTATCTGACACGACTACTTAGCATTACAATACAAACACGACGTCCAGGGCCGTTATTCCGCTCGTATCGCGGTTAGATCTTCAATGGCGGTAGATAATTATCACATTTTCGGGCCCGGCCTGCGCCGGGGGCACACGCCGAATGTATAATTTCCGAAATTCGCCCGAAATTTTTAATGAATAAAAATAATAAATACACACGACTCAAAAGTCCGATTATTAAGTACCTATGCGTTTTAATTTACGGACGAGGCGCACGCGATATACGTTTTTTTTTTTTCGGACGTGTTAAGATCATTAGTGTGACATTCTTTCGCTTTTTTTTTTCTTTTTTTTTGTGTGTTTAACAATCGAACGTTTGGAATAATTTCATATTTTCTCAGTGTTAATTAGAGAACGCGGTTTAACCGCATGAAAAATTACTTCGTTATAAAAAATTAAGTAGGTATAGGTAAGTATGTTTGTTTATAATGTTTGTCATTTTACTAGATTCAAAAAGTTAATAAGCGATTATTTATTTTTTCCTTCCTTAACAGCTTTTTCTTAACCGCACGTTATGTTCTCTAACGTTCAACTGAAACGATAGGTATCTTATAAGTCTCAAGGAGCCGTTGGACACGAGCGGTTCAAGACCGCGGCGTGTGGAATTCCATACAAGAGACCTTTGGCCAGCAGACGTCTATTGGCTAACAACAACAACAACACCGATCCAACACCAATACGCGTCCAATATGGACCACTATTCTCTAACTCAGAGGCTATTAAAAAAACCGGCCAAGTGCGAGTCGGACTCGCCCACAAAGGGTTCCGTTTATTATCTATAAAAACGGCAAAAAAATCACGTTTGTTGTATGGGAGCTCCCTTAAACATTTATTTTATTCTGTTTTTTAGTATTTGTTGTTATAGCGGCAACAGAAATACATTATAAATACACCCAAAAATTATGTAATAGTTCCAGACTCTATTAGTAGTGCAATAGTATTAAATTATAATAAACACTAAGCGAACATTGATCACGGAATCCGCTCGTTATCGACTCTATCTATTATTGTCGATACTCGATAGTCGATAGTTGATAGTCGATAGCTACAACGGGTTGGGCCCGTTAATGTTCATAAGGAAAACCCGTAGGAAAAGGCTATCTTCTGTGTTTCCGCTATGACCGTAGGGGAGACTGGGTACGGTTGAAACATTTTAGCGTTAATCGTCCATTTCGTCGGGAATAGTTAAGTGAGCGTTGAAAGAAATACCTATATCAAATAAAAGACCACATATCTGTCTACGAATGGGCAATGTTATTTGCGATCACTGTATTGTATTTTATGTGTAAAATCAAATCTTAAAAAAATGGGAAACTGTTTCAACCGTCCCCATGCCAGGGTCGGTTGAAACAGTGCCTGGGGTCAATTGAAACACATGCAAATAATACAAAATATAATAAATGAACATGTTTTATTCATCGTCTAATAACATTTTACGACTTTCTAGTTATATAATAAATAAATAAATAAATAAATAAATAAATAAATAAATAAATAAATAAATAAATAAATACTCACACATACACACACGGTCGTCTGTTCCTAAAGTAGGCAACTTAATGCCTGTGTTATAGGTAACAGCCGACTGATAGACATATTTACATATAAATACATATATATTTTAATAAAGGTACACATACATACATATTATAAATACACCCTGACTCGGGGTGGGAATCGAACCCGCGACCCCGGAGCGGAAGGCAGGGTCACTGCCAACCACGCCAACGGGCCAGTCAATATATCCTTTAGTTTAGCATAGTTTAGTTAGACATCCTTTTTAGTTAGGCAAAAATATATTATGTCTGCACATCTAATTAAATATTTAGATTGTTCACGCTCTTGTTCCTGGTTAAACACTCGATTGTGAGCTTTATATCCCATTTCTTGATTTTCATTGCCACCAGTCGCATCTCGTTTACGTACATTGTATACCTCAACTGGGAACAGTGGTTCAGTCCATTCCTTTCTGCCACTGTTCTTAACAAAGATCCGGCTTGTACACCTTCTTATGCTTATTTGTACGTCGATAAGTCAGCTTGACATCTCGTACTTAACAAAGATCCGGCTTGTACACCTTCTTATGCTTATTTGTACGTCGATAAGTCAGCTTGACATCTCGTAGTCTCCCTTTGGCGTATCCTTGGCATCTTTGAAACAAGAAAATTAAATAAATAAATTGTTTCAACCGTACCCACAAAAAATGTTTCAACTGTCCCCAACCCCCCTTCTAGGTATAAAATTGTTCGCAGTAAGAATAATAATAAATTTAAATAAACACTAATCATACAACCATATTCTACAAACTTCAATAAAAACGATACAAAACTCTCAGTACTCTAACTTTAATAAAACCATTATAATTGCAAAAATGTACGGACAAAAAATACTTACTTTTACGTCAAAAAACACAATGAGGCCTCTTATCTACAAGTACAGCGCGCGAAGGGCGACGCAACACCAAAATTCGTGTTTCGACTGGTCGTCCGCTTCGTTCTTCCCTTGTAACCATCAACCTCACCACACACGGTGTCCAGATATTCGCTTTGTTTCAACCGTCCACCGTTTCAACCGTACCCAGTCTACCCTACTTTGCCAGTCTGGTAATTGCAAGGAACTAGTAATACGTTAATTGTGTAAATAAAAGCTACAGTGTGTTGGTCTCATTCATCCCTGATTGGCCGACAATCTCTCGCTATTGGCTAAAATGCATTGCTGCAGCGAGAAACCATAAATTCAGCCAATCACCGCAATTGAGTTTGTAACAATGATCGATGCAGTTAATAGAAAATAGGTAGAGCGACTAGTTTGTAGGCAATCAGCACTAGCCTACTAATCGCTCTATTGTCTATTAATCCAAATTTTAAATTAAAAGCAGTATAAAATATCCGAACCACAGATCCGAACGCATACGCGTTGAAAATCGATTAACGTATCCGAACGCATCTGCCACATTCGAAATTTGAATAATTACAAGTTTTAAAAACAAACACGGGCGACATCGAGCCGGCCATTAGCGGCCATTTCGCTTATCTGTAACACTGGCACTGGGGCCACGAGTTTCTCGCATAAGAGATATCATAATGCGCTTGTGTTCTTTGAAGAATCGATAGATCAACTTCAATAGCGCAAAGGTCGTCGGGCGCGGATAAAAAACCGTAAGGTCGTCGACGGTTCAAACCCTACTCGTTACACTATTGTCATACCCACTCCTAACTCGTTGCTAGCTCGTTGGAAAGCTTAGAGGTACGTAGGGATGTCAGCTCACTCTGCGTATTCTATCGCCTCTATAACGGGGAGTGTTCTGACGAGTTGTTTGACTTAATTCCGCCTTCTCTCTTTTATCACCGCACCGCACGCCACCGCAAATGTTACCATCCTCACCACCTGGACCATTGGCGGACCACAACCAAGCGATGTGCAAGGTCTTTCCTTCCGCGCACTTTAAAACTGTGGAACCAACTCCCTTCGGTGGTGTTTCCACATAACTACAATATGGGGCTATTCAAGGGGAGAATCAACAAATTCCTAAAAAGCCGGCAACGCATAAGTGGTTCCTCTGGTACTGCAAATGTTCATGGGCGGCGGTAATCCTTTAACGTGACCCGCCTGCTCGTTTGCCCGCAATCTTTATAAAAAAAAAAAAAAACACAAATTTTCATCTAATTGGAGGGGAAAGGGGAATACTAGTCATGTTCATCATGGCTAATATTGTTTAAAAAAAATGCGAATCGGTTATTAGTGTATTCAGAAATCCTCATTGGTCTAATGGCTAGCTTGTTCGACTATGTGTAGTCTTCACATGTGTAGAATTGTAAGCACCATTCCGAACCTGTGGTAGATTCATTTGTCGATTCGTAAACGCTTCCGAAAGTTTATCTGAATAAAATTATGATTACTTATATAAATGATAAAAAGGCGTGGATTTGACTCGTTCCAGCAATGCGCGAGACGGCAATTCAATCATGTACTTACCATAAAATTGTTATATTGATATTGTAAATTTGGAAAAGAGCAACCGCCGAGTTTCTTGCTGGTTCTTCTCGGTTGGAACGGCATTCCGAACCAGTGGTAGATTCATCTGACTATTCAAAAGCACTTGTAAAAGTTTATTTGAATAAAAAACTTTTCTATTCTATTCTATTCTATTCTATGGATTATGATTATATGGTCCTGTGTTCGAATCCGACGATCGGGGCAAAAAGAATCAGGGCCTAAAATAGCCCAGAGTTAGGAGCATGTAAGGAATCGGTCATACGCCTGATCTCTGTCCGGTCGTGTCGCATCGGCATCCCATCAGACTATGGAACAGAGATATTTGCGCGCACACTTGTGCACTTAAATATCTCTCGCATAGTAAGCTAGTTTCCTCCTTTGTAATTAGCCACCATGGCGGAAATCCGGTTGTCATTTAGGTTTTTCAACAGCCACATCAATCACTGTGGCAGAACCAATGATGTATTACCTTAACTAGATCAGCATTCTAAAGCACCGACTCATTGCTACTTCGCTGATGTCCGATGACATCTACGACTTCAGTTGCCAGCCCGACGTCCGAGTGAACACGAACGTAACTGTTACTTGCCACACAATTTGTCAAAATGGTGAAATGTGTTGTTAAAATTTGTTTGTCACGGTCAGAAAAAGATAATAAAGCAACTGGTGTTACTTTTCACAAGTAAGTTTGTTTTATTTAATTCCGATTATCCAAAACAACACGTAATAAAAACATAAATTTACCGCGCATTATTTTTACAATAAGTGTTGCCAGTAAAAACTATTTTGATTTTCCCTACATTGTTGGGAAATTAGTGAATGAAAAAGCGAATGATGAACGTATGTATGTACCTATAAGGCAAACGTAAGTAAATCAGTAATTTATGTGATCATACTGAGTCAATATAAAATAGTTAGAAGTAGGTATAATGATTTCTTACTAAGCCGTATGTTCGTGATTATTTCAAAAACCAATGAACCGATTTTGATAATTTTTTCACTATAGTAATTTACAAACATTCAGAAAGATATACTAATATCTAATACATCTATCTAATACATATACATACCTAGTGATCATTCTTATGTATGAAGTTACTAACATAAACGTACCCATATGTACTAATATTTTTGCTTGGTTCAAAAATTTTCAAAATATCTTTAATGTACAGAATTGGACCAGTTACAGTTTTATTATTAGTACTAAATGATGCCCACGGCTTCGCCCGTGTGGATTTAGGTTTTTAAAAATCCCGTGGGAACTTTTGATTTTCCAGAACAAAAAGTAGCCTATCTGTAGTAACCCATCCTGAAAACGGAAAAATTCCGTGGGATCCCTACGATTTCGGAATGCAATTCCTTACAGCATCAGGGTTGAGGAGTTGGATAGGTACATACTCGAGTTCATTCAACGATAAAGTCTTTAATTGGTACCCCCAATATCAATATAAATAACCGACAGTTCCTAAATCCCATTAGTTTTGGGGATCAGGTCCCCTACAGCATCAAGATTGAGGAGTTGGAATTCAAATGTTGTCGCAATATTTTTCTATCGATTAAAAAGAAATTACGCAAATCGGTTCAGAAATCTCGGAGATATCGGTGTACATAGGTAGAAAAACACAACTCCTCCTTTTTTGAAAGTCGGTTAAAAAAGTAGCCTATGTTACTCCCTGGTTAATTCTCTACTTGTATGTGAAAGTCTCGTCAAAATCGGTTCAGCCGTTCCGAAGATTAGCCCGTTCAAACAGACAGACAGACAAAAATTTTTTAAAACGTATGATTCGGTTATGGTACCGTTCAAATAACCACATGAGCTTAATATGAGGTAGTTATTTCGAAATTACAGACAGACACTTCAATTTTATTTATTAGTATAGTAAGTATGGTAATTATATATATAAAGCTACTTGAAGTCAGGTACTGATCACCTCTCCTGAACAATTTTGTATGGGACTTTTTCACCATAATTTTCATGTGTGTAAAATTCAAAAATATAAGGTCTACAAAATTATAGAGAGAGCTGAACGTGGAAAACTGACTAGGGTTCCCTAAGGGATCTCGAAAACTATCAGTCGGAAAGGTACCGTCTCGAAACAAAAAATGTTCAAAACCTTGGGCCATTGGGTGAACCGCTGAAAAAAATATGGCCACCAAACAAAAAAAAATTTCGTCTCCATACAAAAATTTTGCTAATTTTCAAGAGGCTCTCCAGAACAATTTTGTATGGAACTTTTTTCGCCTCACTATTTATATGCGTAGAACTTATGGGTCTTCCTTCAGGAAAAATATGAAACGTCATGAATGTGGAAAATTTACCAGAGTACCTCATGGGTCCTCCAAAACTACCAGTCATACAGACATGGTCCCAAACAAATGTTATTAAAGACCTTGGGCCATTGGGTGAACCGGTAAAAAAAAGATGGCTGCCGAACAAAAAAAAATTTCTCCATACAAATTTTTTGGGTTCTTTTCAAGAGGCTCTCCAGAACAATTTTGTATGGAACTTTTTTCCTTTCACTATTTATGTGCGTAGAACTTATGGGTCTTCCTTCAGGAAAATTATAAAACGTTATGAATGTGGAAAATTTACCACAGTACCCCATGGGTCCTCCAAAACTACCAATCATACAGACGTGGTCCCAAACAAATGTTATTAAAGACCTTGGGCCATTGGGTGAACCGGTAAAAAAAAGATGGCCGCCGAACAAAAAAAAATTTTCTCCATACAAATTTTTTGGGTTCTTTTCAAGAGGCTCTCCAGAACAATTTTGTATGGAACTTTTTCCCTTCACTATTTATGTGCATAGAACTTATGGGTCTTCCTTCAGGAAAATTATGAAACGTCAGGAATGTGGAAAATTTACCAGAGTACCTTATGGGTCCTCCAAAACTACCAGTCATACAGACATGGTCCCAAACAAATGTTATTAAAAACCTTGGGCCATTGGGTGAACCGGTAAAAAAAAGATGGCCGCCGAACAAAAAAAATTCTCTCCATACAAATTTTTTGGGTTCTTTTCAAGAGGCTCTCTTAGACATTTTTGTATGAAAAAATTTCCCCCTACTACACTTATAAATAGAACATAAAGATTTTTTTTCACAAAAATCACAAAACAGTGAATGTGGAAAAATTACCAGACACGTACCCTAACGGCCCCCGAAAACTATCAATCATAGAGGCATGGTCCTGAAACTAAAAATGTTCAAGACCTTAGGCCCTTTGGTGAGCCAGTGAAAAAAAGATAGCTACGGAACAAAAAAATTCGTGTCCATACAAAATTTCTTTTTAATTTTCAAGTGGCTCTCCAGAACATTTTTGTATAGATCCTTTTTTTCCACTAAACGCATGCATAGAACTGATTAGTGTCCTTTCAGAAAAGATACGAAACGTGATACCAATATTTCTTTCTATCTTTCAAGAGACTCCAGAATATTCTGGTATTTGGTATGGCCTCCCATTTCTTTATTTTACGAATATTGAAGAGACTACAAGGCACGCGAGCTGCTTGCAGCTCGCGCACCGAGCGCAACACTAGTAGTATAGTATAGATAGATAGATGAGAGATTTAAATAAAGTTGTTTACGTTCACGCATTTAAATATTTTTTTTCCTATTAGTAATCCTTATTTAGTTCTATATGGTTTATATTGAAAATTTTATTAAATCTAATATAATTATTAAATCTCATAAACTCAAATATTTTTTTGGGGGAAATCGTTCTTTTGTGGGAAATTATTCCTGATACTGGTAACTCTAATCGTTTGTCTAATTGCAATGTCTTGTCCTATTCTAACGTAATTAGTTTGAGGGCAGAAGAAACGAGACAAATATAGTTTACTCAAAGTTTACTTGGCGTATTTGTCAGTTTCAAAGCTACGTCTTTGAAACTCAAAAGTGGTTACGTTTTTCTGAGAACAGTATATATGACGCTTCTACTCTATATTTATTACACCTCACTGGGCAGAACTGACAACAAAACATTTCGTCTGATGGAAATTAGGGCTGGAGCTTCAAGCGTTTGTATTATGTGCTTTGTCGTTCTGTTGCTTGTCATTACGTTTAGCGTTAGGCTAAAAGATAACAAGTATAAAATATTAAAAATTAAAAAAAACCCCCGTCATTTGCCATTTTGTGGTGGCGGCCATCTTAAATTTGCATAGTGCTATTCTACTAGTCAAGCCATTTCATTTGATACCCGTATTGAGGGAGTTGTGAAAAAATATATAATCCGCCATTTTGTGGCGGCGGCCATCTTGGACCGATTTTCATCAAACGTAGCTAAGAACATTCCCGACTAATTTACCTTTAAAAAAAAACCGCATTCAAATCGGTTCACCAGTTTGAGCGCTATGGTGGAACAGATAGACCCACACACACACACACATACACACACACATACATACAGACACGTCAAACTTATAACACCCGTTCGTTTTTGCGTCGGGGGTTTCAAAATAAAGGCTTGTAGTTCCGCACGCTACCACTACACGACAAGGCCGTGGCCCGACGTACACATGCGTGAATTGACAGCGAATTGGATGTACAATGACATTTCATATAAATTAAATAGTAATTAATGGTCTTTTGGATAATTGGTTTACTCGTTTTCAGGATGTTAATAAAAGTTAGCTAAAATTCAATAAGGACCAGTCGCATGACAGGCGGTTAACCGCCATTAACGTCATTCGACGACAAGGTTAACTTTAAACATCAAATCAAAAGCAAAGTGGGTTTCGCATGCATTTTCACGTCCATGTTAACCATTGGTTATCGTACTAGCGTTAGTGCGATACAAGTATAAATTGAAAATTTAAAAAACCCCCGACATTCGCCATTTTGTGGCGGCGGCCATCTTGGATTTGCATAATCCTATTCTACTAGTCAAGCCCTTTCTTTTGATACCCATATTAAGGGAGTTGTGAAAAAATATGTAATCCGCCATTTTGTAGCGGCGGCCATCTTGGATAGTTTTTCATCAAACATAAGTAACAACGCGCTCTCGACTAATTCACCTTTCAAACAAAAAAACCGCATTCAAATAGGTTTACCCGTTTGAGCGCTACAGGGGAACAGACAGACACACACACACACACACACACAGACACGTCAAACTTATAACACCCCGTCGTTTTTGCGTCGGGGGTTAGAAACCATTGGTTATCGTACTAAACGTTAGTCCGATAAAATCAATAGTTAAAATTTAACAGAGACGTTACGTGTTAATTCCTAGTTTGAATTACTTATTTGCTTCATTGTAAAAAAGGCTCGTCAATTTGTTGATCTGTTTCTTAGTAGGTACTTTCTTTTTTTTTCTTCTTAAGAGGTTCTTAAGAGTTCTTTCTTACCGCCACCTCCACCACCACCACCAATACAGCCTTTTAACGTCCCACAGCTGGGCACAGGGCTCCTCTCTCATAGGAGAGAGGGATTTAGAGCTTAGACCCGCCACGCTCCTCCGATGCGGGTTGGCAGGCTTTAACGACTATTATGACATGATAGTGATAATATAATAACTGGAACCGGGTGCGTAACGTGCTCTCCGAGGCACGGGAGTGAAACACCGCCACCTACCAACTCCAGGCTGGCACTGAGAATTTCTTGACAGAAAAACCCAATACCTAACAATTATTATTTGCCCGACCTATGTTCAGCCATGGACGTCTATTGGTTGAGATGACGACGATTTGCTCGACCGGGGAATCGAACCCTCTTCGATCGAATCTTCGAATCGGGACCTCTTGATCTGTGGTCGAATATGCTAACCACTAGATCAGGGCACTTCTCCGAAATTGTGGCAAAGTGACGAGGTTGAAAAAAATTTTTTTTTTTTTTAATTTTTGATTATTTAAGGATATCTCCTCAAAGGGGTACCTAAATTGATATCGGTGATGAAGAAGGCCTTTATCGTACCCTGGTTTCCTAGGAGATATAACGAATTCGGTAATTATGATGGTCATGGTAATGATACATTGCGATATGGTAATTATCTCTGGTATATGGCGATTAGAATATGCTTATGGTAATTTGTTATTAATCATGGTGATGAGAAACTCTAGAAAGCCATAGAAAAGTATCCGAAAAAGGTGTTTGCTTAAAGTCTAGGAAATCGCTGACCAATAAAACTTAGGACCTCGAGCGTTACAACCATTAGTATTCAGCCAAAGAACCTTGAAAGCCACTTTACGTAGCATAACAACTGAGGTGTAAATTCCAGAGTAAACCTGTTCCGGATGTTTGTGTGGACGAGTTTCATGTTGAAATCCTCTGAAAAAGACTCTGAGCTGCTGGACGCAATGAGTGTGCAGCTTTGAAGACCTAAACAGATAATTTTAGACCCAAAAAGGCGTGGTGTGAGCATAATTGAGAGTGAACAGGAGCATAATTTTTTTATATTTAAAAAAGTGGACAGAACACATTCCCGATTAAGAACCATATACCACGAAGACTCCACGATGTTATTGATTTCGAAAAGGGTACTGATAACAACAAAAAATTCGTTGATAGCAGATTGTACAGACATCTTACAAATATGACTAGTATCGTTTCTCTCGCTTTTATTCACTATGAGAAAGGCTTTAAAATAATTGAAACTTAGGCTATGCAACGATCGCAAGTAGATTAGCTTGAAATCGAAGTGTTAAGATGTACAATTCAAGAAAGCTTCAATATCTGTTTGAATGCAGACAGTTAGACAAAATGGTGAAATCTAGGTGGAGTTGGACTTTCCAAGAAAATTTCTACAAATTGCTTCTCTCTGTTCCGTAGTAGAACGGTGGAGAAGGAACAATTTTGTAAAGTTCCTGAGAGCACATTTCAAATTTTATCCGATAGAAGACCGATACATATAATATAATAAAGATAAAGACCGATAATTTTGCCTGTATTAGTGATTGAGCCAATGACTCTTCAAACACAAAAATGTACCAAGTTTATTGAATCGGTCTGGTATTCGGCAGAGTCATCACATAGCTGGTTACGGTGCTCCATGGTAGTTCAAATGGCATGTCTGTTAAAAGTGCGAGAGGCAGAAAACCTTTGCAAATTTGATATTGGATACGATTTTCATATCCAAGATCTCATTAGAATCGATAACGGATATACTTTTCATAGTAGGAACTACGGTGAACATTCCTGTGTATTCGCTTTATTGCAATCTGAAACAAGTTAATGCAATCCACCAAAGACTCTCTTTGCTCAAAATGCGCTGGAAGAATACTTCAAGATGCTTGATTATTAGAAGGGACAGAACATAAACTTTAACAAAGACTAACATTTTCTTAGACTTTTAATAGCTTCAGCAAATGCTCTATAATTTTTATGTGTCCTCCGAACATGTAGGTCTTCGAATGAACTTGTGGCTAATAAGATGACAAGTTAGTTAGTTGTGCCTAGCATCAGTTTCAAGAAGGAGTTTAAATCAAGAGTGCATATTATAATTTTTTTTCTTATAATAAAAAGCATTTGTATCCACAACAGAAAGAAAACGCTATATACGTTTGGGGAGATAAATTTTATATGTTATTTTTATGTGTTTATATGTTTTCATTTTCCTCAAATGGTGCTGGGCAGATTCAAATGCTCATTATTCGCTACGTAGATTATAAATTACCTCAAAGCATATTTTTAGATATATTTTATGATTCTAGTATAGACTACCAGAAGCATAGCAGGAAATGTTTTCTGTAAAATTGTGAGCCCAATTTTTTCGGAAACCACCAAACCTATTTGGATGCAATTTGTGGCATTATGTAGGTATTACATCATAGCAAGTTTCTTAGTATTTTTATACTGATATAGGTCTCTATTTTTTTTTTAATTATTAATTTTCCATTTTTTACTGTCATTACATTGTATTTTTTGTTGTCATGTCGTCATTTCAGTCCAAATATATATTTATTTCATAGATTTTCATAGCAAGTTAGGTAGATTTTCTATTATTTTAAATATCACACTTGTATTATGCTTAATCTTCTTATAAACTCCTTTGTTTTCAGTATTTTTGTCATTTTTGACTTTTTTTTCAAATTTCTATAATTTAAATTGTTTAAACATCTGAAAATTCTAAAAATAATTATATAACGTCATTATTATCAAAACCATTCATAAATTATGATAAATGAGAGAGATACCCCCCATTTGCTATTAAAATTAATTTAAAAAATCATGGTAATTATGGTAATTAGGACCATGGTAATGAAAATTTGCTAATTATTAATTTATTAAAAAATTTAGAAACACAGTAAAATTTTTGTAGGCTACTCGTGTGAAAAAGAAACACATTTGACATGACAAGAATAAATAACAACAAAATATAACGCGTACTTTAAGCCTGGCAAAATATCTATGAATGAGGAGGACTAAATGACAAAGTGCATTTTTACTACATTATTTCCCTTTATCTTCTCAACGTTATGAAGTACGCTTTTTCTTTTAAAACATATTGCTAGAATGACCAATGCTCTGTTAATTGATCTTATCATGATCGTTGTACTACATATAGTATCATTATTGTGATAGTGTTTGTGTCAGGTCATGGCAATTATGAAAAAGTCGTGTGACAGACTTCACTACCTTGTAATTTATTTATTTTTAGTTATATTTTCAGACTGATTATTTTATTCTAAGGGGTAGTTATCCATTAATTGACCATATTTTTTTAAGAATTTTTTAACCACTCAATTTCGAATTAAATGGGTTTGTATCCGACGACCCAAGCAATGTGACAGTCATGGTAGTGAGAAATTAGAGGTTCAAAAATTTTTTTAACACAGATCCCATCCCATTTATCTTCTTTTTCTTGATGGCAGTTATAGAGGACACTGTCTAGTATCTACAAAAAAAATTACATAACCCTGCGTATTTATTAACCTACGTTCTCCAGCTTGTGACATGCTTTTGCCAGAATTTGGGAGAAGTGCCCATCAACGAGGCAGTTCTTTCTTACAACATCTTTTATTTGCGAAAAACCTATCATGGAAAGTATTAGAGACAAGTATAAAATTATTTTTCCAATATAACACTAACTGTTAGTAAATAACAAACCGATTTTTTTTTCTTTCTTTTCTTTCAAACTTGACGATCAATAGTGAATTAAAAAATTTTTGGTGTACAGTTTTGTGCGAGCGTACAAAACGGTTAATGATCTGTGTAATTAGTATTATACAACGGTGTAGATGCAGCAATTAGAAGAATTAACGACCCCTGACGTCACTGATACTGACAAATGGTTCGTTTCTATGAATTATGACCATAATATTATGACATTAACATATGTACGTGTCTTATGACGTTAAAATAAGTCTCTCTGTTTCTCTAAGATAAAGTATAAGTACCTCCTCTTCTTCCCTGTTTCTGTATTCCTCACTGTTTATGGTTATGACACTTTTCCATTAGCCACATAATGGTAGGGGTTTTCTCGGGATAGCATTGTTAGCAGTCAAGGGTTGTTGATGAATAGTCATCAACAACCCTTGACTGCGATCTCACCTGATGGTAAATGACGATGCAGTCAAGGTGGAAGCGGGCTTGGAAGAGGCATGTTTATTATTAAGCCCAAGCATGGCAGTTTTGCTTTAAACCCATGATCGGTTCCTACGCGATATCGTACCGGAACGCTAAATAGCTTGGAGGCACGGCTTTTGCTAGTTACCACCAACTGCCACGGTTGAATGCGTGATGTATTGCCTGCCACTGTTGAATTCCAAGATTGACTCAGCTAAGACTGGCTAAGTGCGGGACTTCAACTTTCTGTTCCCGATTTTATCACTGTAACATCTGATAAAATAATCGCTATACCTAAGTATATACAAGTATAAATTAAAAATTAAAAAAACCCCCGACATTCGCCATTTTGATCGGCCATCTTGGATCGATTTTCATCAAACATAGCTAACAACACTCTCGACTAATTCACCTTTCTAACAAAAAAAACCGCATTCATATCGGTTCACCCGTTTGAGCGCTACAGGGGAACAGACAGACACACACACACACAGACACGTCAAACTTATAACACCCCATGGTTTTTGCGTCGGGGGTTAAAAAGTCAACATCATACTCGTAGTGGAGTGCTATCCGAAAGATTTTAGTATACCACCAAATTATTGAAATCCTATAAGGGTTTTTGTTGGGATAATAATAATTTTACTATGGTAACGTGATGGCGCCAGTTATGGACAGGGTTAAGCGCCGAGTCAAACATGAGGAGCTATAACTTTTTTATTATTGACTCTTGAGTGTTATAATTTTACAATGATATACTCAGATTTATAGAGCTTCTCACTAACTACTAAAATCTAGAAATAGTCTAATGAGTTTTGAAATATGGAAACCTAAAAACGATCAACTGAAATATGTAAAAATGCTTATGATGGACAGTCTCAATCCAGTTATGGACACCCAGTGATGGACAGTTCGTTTTTACCCGACTACGGCAAAGCCAAAAGGAAGGATTATGATTTAGTAGTCTATGTATGTATGTTTGTATCCAATTTTTTGTTCTACCGAAGCTCCTAAACTACTGGGCTTCGTTGATATAGTTCGGGGGTCACATAGGCTACATTTTATATGCGAAAAAATTGAGAAGTGACGTTCGCGCAGCTAAACTGGAATATTAAGTTAGTTTTAGATAGACATAACAGATGGCGCCACTAGCCGCTTGCCCCGCCCTTTCTTCCATTAGTACACAATTGAATACACGTTTTTCTAAATTATTATTTTTAACCCCCGACGCAAAACGACGGGGTGTTATAAGTTTGAGTGTCTGATTATGTATGTGTGTGTATGTGTGTCTGTCTGTTCCCCTGTAGCGCTCAAACGGGTGAACCGATTTGAATACAGTTTTTTTCGTTTGAAAGGTGAATTAGTCGACAGTGTTGTTAGCTATGTTTGATGAAAATCGAACCAACATGGCCACCGCTACAAAATGGCGGATTACATATTTTATCACAACTGCCTTAATATGGGTATCAAATGAAAGGACTTGACTAGTAAAATAGCACTATGCAAATCCAAGATGGCTGCCGCCACAAAATGGGGGTTTTTTAAATATTTAATTTATACTTGAATACTACTATGAGTAGTCGGGTTTTAGTTTACGAACTTTATCTCTTCTTTTATTTTATATGGATTGTGGGTAAACGAGCAAGCGGGTCACCTGATGTTAAGTGATTACCGTGAACATTTGCAGCACGAAAGGAACCACTAATACACTGCCGGCTTTTAAAGAATTTGTTGATCCTCCCGTTGATTATTTCGAATAATATATGTACAAATCGAACAATATATGTAAAAAAGCTGTGATAGCCTAGTGGTTAGGACGACCGACTTCTAATCGGAGGTCGAGGGTTCGATCCCGGGCACGCACCTCTAACTTTTCGGAATTATGTGCGTTTTAAGTATTTAAATATCACTTGCTTTAACGGTGAAGGAAAACATCGTGAGGAAACCTGCATGCCTGAGAATTCCCCATAACGTTCTCAAAGGTGTGTGAAGTCTGCCAATCCGCTTGGCCAGCGTGGTAGACTATGGCCAAAACCCTTCTCACTCTGAGAGGAGACCCGTGCTCTGTAGTGAGCAGATAATGGGTTGATCATGATGATGATGATGATGTACAAATATCAAAGTTACGTAGAAACAACGAATGTTCGTCACATTTCAATTTGACACTTGTCTATTTGCGGACGTTTACAAAATGGTTCCATAATTATTTTTTTTGCTTCAACTTCTTAATCCTGATGCTGCAGGGTACTACCCACCTAAACTAAAGGGATTCGGGAACTGTCCACTATGACTTCATATTTTTGGTACCAAGCTTAGATTGAATCACGGACCTCTGAGTCCCAGCTCCTTAATCCTGATGCAGCACGATACTGCTCACATAAGCAGCGAGGAATTTTCGCCTGTTTTTTGAAAAGATGAATAAGTGTTTTTCTAGGCCTGTTACCTGTAAAATGTTTCCTTTCTTCTTGCGTAATAATTACTTGGACACTGTCCAAGAGGGCAAAAGGTGATCCTTAGCTATGGAGAATCTTCTTTCTAGGTGAAAGAAGGTTCCTCATTCATAGCTACTCGTATGACACGTTTTACTATTAACACTTCTTTATTTTGTGTTAATATAGAGCTAGGCCCCATATTGCATACAAGCGGATGCCTGTGACTTCGTCCACGTGGATTTAGGTTTATTATAATCCCGCGGGAACTCTTTGTTTTTTCTAAGCTCCTTTGAGCTCATACCTACATTTCTAAAAAAATTTAAAAGTGGCGCATCTAAATGGAACTACAATAATAGGTATTAATTTTTTAACCCTTTCCCACCCATCAGATTTTTTTTTTGCATGGAAACCATAATTATTTTTTTAAAACAAGTATAATATTGATAAAAAATAAAAAATATCAACTGCGTGATAATTTTTTTTCTCTTTCACTCTTGATCACAATATTTTTTAGTCAAAAAAAATATATTTTCGGTATCACTTTTTCAACCCCTTTAATTTGACACCTCACTTGATAAGATATGAAGGAAAAAAAATTTTAAGATGCAATCCTTCTACTATACCGAACTGAACCGATTTGGCTGAAATTTTGATGGAGATAGATTATGCCATGACTTAACACATAGGCTACTTTTTATCCTGAAAAAATCCACAGTTCCCACGGGATTTTGAAAAAACCAAAATCTATAGCTACAGTTATAGGTAGATCACTATAGCAAACCTCCTTGAAAGTAGCTATAAAAGTTGCATAAGGGAGCGGGAACGGGAACTGGAAATGCACGATTTCCTTGGGATTTGTGACAAGTATAAATTAAAAATTTTAAAAACCCCCGACATTCGCCATTTTGTGGTGGCGGCCATCTTGATTTTCATCAAACATAGCTAACAACACTCTCGACTAATTCACCTTGCAAACAAAAAAAACCGCATTCAAATCGGTTCATCCGTTTGAGCGCTACAGGGGAACAGAAAGACACACGTTACGTTCCCTCGAATATGGTTGAGCGAAGCAATGGCTGGATCATGCGTCATGCTCGTGAACGGGTGCCACCGTCGGAAATGGGGCTACTTTTGTCTGCCCTTCTTCACATGTGTAGAATTGTAAGCACCATTCCGAACCTGTGGTAGATTCATTTGTCGATTCGTAAACGCTTCCGAAAGTTTATCTGAATAAAATTATGATTACTTATATAAATGATAAAAAGGCGTGGATTTGACTCGTTCCAGCAATGCGCGAGACGGCAATTCAATCATGTACTTACCATAAAATTGTTATATTGATATTGTAAATTTGGAAAAGAGCAACCGCCGAGTTTCTTGCTGGTTCTTCTCGGTTGGAACGGCATTCCGAACCAGTGGTAGATTCATCTGACTATTCAAAAGCACTTGTAAAAGTTTATTTGAATAAAAAACTTTTCTATTCTATTTCTATTCTATTCTATTCTATTCTATTCTACACACACACACAGAGAGAGAGACACATGTCAAACTTATAACACCCCGTCGTTTTTGCGTCGGGGGTTAAAAAACCGAAATTCACGCGGGCAGAAGCTAGTTAAACTAAAGTTTAATTTTGACTTGTAGTTGTGTTTAAATGATAAGAATAGATAAGTCCATGACTGGATTTTTGATGTGTTTCCGATCCAGTAATGGACATCCCCTCTAAAACTTGAAAATAAATCTATGTTGCATTTATTCCTTCACAAGCATGTTTTAAAGTTTATATCTAAGTGATTTAATCATTGTAAATTTACATTTTAATCAGAAACGAGAATCCATCGATCAAAACGTTTATTTACCTTCTTAGCGATTTGCTTAAGAAAACTATTGAAATCGAAAGATATTTGCACACAACATTTTGTTCGCCTTGCCATTTTAAAACAAAATGGCCGTTTCATATGATATTTGTCAATATGACAAACAGATCCCTATTCTACATGCTTTAAGTGTTGCCAGCGGTAAAACTCTAATCTAGCTCTTATTTTTGTTAAAAACGGTGAAGGTGGTCAGTTACTGGTGCCTGGTCCATAACTGGCGACACCACGTTAGGTACTTACTAACTTTTGCCCGCGGCTTCGCCCGCGTGCATTACGGTTTTTCACAAATCCCGAGGGAATCGTGGATTTCCGATTCCCGTTCCCGCTCCCCTTATATTTATATATATAATAATTATGAACAATATAATATTTTGGGTCTAAGAAATATTTAATTTCCGAGCTAGACATCGCAACAAACCGTGAAAGAAAAACCGAAAAAAATGTTCGTTTATTTTGGTCACAGCTTATAAACTATTTAATAAATCGTTGTTTTCAGTATTTGTTGTTTAAATAGAGCATATAGTACATAATATACTGAAATATCATATTCCCAACTAGTTTAGTTTTTGAGATAGCCCCCGTCACAAAAATGGTCTAAAACTGACAACTTTGATGGCCTCCCATTCCCTTATTTTTTGAGATAAAAATTAAAAAAATATATATTTGTACTCTACTTAATGAGCTCTAAACAATGACCTCATGGGAGGGAGCCCCCCTGAAAAATAATTTAATTCAATTTCTAATTCAATATTTGATTTTGGGTTAACGTTTTACACTAAATACCAAAATTTCAGGTTTGTAACTCATTTCGTCTGCGAGCTAGAGACCTGTGACCGGCGGACAGACGGACAGACAGACAGACAGACAGACAGACAGACAGACAGCCGAGTGACATTAATAGGGCTCCGTTTTTTACCCTTCGTGTACGGAACCCTAAAAAACACACACACACACACACACACACACACACACACAAACTTTCGCCTTTATAATATTGGTTTGACATAGCTCCGACCCATCACCAGCAACGTAGGTACATTATTGGTACGTCTAGTATTATTACGTAGTAGCTTTTGCCCGTGGCTTCGCCCGCGTGAATTTCGATTTTTCACAAATCCTGAAGGAATCCTGGATATCTGGTTTCCGTTTCCGCTCACTTTTCCAACCTTTATACCTACTTTCAAGGAAGTTTGCTATAGTAAACTACCTATAGCTGTAGATATAGATTTCGGGTTTTTAAAAATTCCGCGGGAACTGTGGATTTTTCCAGGATAAAAATATTAGCTCGCTAGCTATAGCCTATGTTTTAAGTCAGGGCATAATCCATCTTCATTCAAAATTTCAGCCAAATCGGTTCAGTTGTTTATAGAGTATCGACGTTATATAGAGTAACAAACATCCAAACATTCAAACATCTAAACATCCAAACATCCACACTTTCACATTTATAATATTAGTAGGATAGCACTCTCTTTGTCCCACTCGATTAACGTATAGCGTTGTCCTTGTCTGTAGTAGATAATTAATGTTCGCTTGTATGAATTTTCGGGAGTGTGACTCTACTTACTACTTACCTATACTTAAGTACAAATATACGAGTCCTACTTATTTCCTGTCTGTACATATAAAATACATTAGTCTGAGACAATGCTAAGCAACCAATCAGATAACAGCAAATAAAAATGGAACGCGCGCCGGAACGTTCCAAATTCAATTCCAATAATGAAGTGACAGTTGAATCCAGCCGCATGGCAACACTTGGAGGCACGCGCGATAAAACGCTCCGTTTTTAATTAAATCAACATTCTCGAACCAACTAACTCGATCTAATGCGCGATAGATGACGCTCGCCAGTAGGGCTGCCACTTTTACCGCCGAATGGGAACAAGGTCTCTAATAAGAGTAAATTTAAAATTTAAAAAACTCCCGACATTCGCCATTTTGTGGCGGCGGCCATCTTGGATTTCCAAAAATGCTATTCTACTAGTCAAGCGCTTTCATTTGATACCCATATTAAGGGAGTTGTGAAAAAATATGTAATTGCTATTTTGTAGCGGCGGCCATCTTGGACTGATTTTCATCAAACATGGCTAACAACACTCTCGACTAATTCACCTTTCAAACAAAAAAAAACCGCATTCAAATCGGTCCACCTGTTTGAGCGCCACAGGAGAACAGACAGACACACACACACACACACACACACACACACACATACAGACACGTCAAACTTATAACACCCCGTCGTTTTTGCGTCGGGGGTTAAAAATAATATTATCATCATCATTATCAACCCAACCGGCCCACTACAGTGCACAAATCTCCTCTCAGAGTGAGAAGGGTTTAGGCCATAGTCCTGTGTCCACCACGCTGACCAAGTACGGTGTTGGTAGACTTCACACACCTTTGAAAACATTAGGGAGAACTCACAGGCGTGCAGATTTCCTCACGATGTTTTCCTTCACCGTTTAGCGAGTGATATTTAATTGCTTAAAACCTCCGAAAAGTTGAGATGCGTGCCGGGGATCGGTCCTCCCGAAAGAGAGACCAAACTCTTAACCACTAAGCTATCACTGCTTAAAATATCATTTTGTTATTTACCTCGTCGTAAACTAAAGAATAGAAACCTCGTCCACCTCTGGACATAGGTCTCTTCATTGAAACTCTATAATGTTATTGTGCTCTACAAATATTACCACCAACGAGACGTGGCAACCCTACTTCCAATGTGTCCCTCGCCATTTAATAATCATTCTTATTGCATTTGAATTTAGGATTTGATTTCCTTTGCATAAAACATAAACGAGATTACCCGATTAAAAATATCAACATCCAACTTGAAAGTATGTTCTAAATTCAAGTTAATAAAGCTTAGTTCACATCGCCGATTGTCTATGGTTGTATGGCGTGCAATTCCATGTAGTAAGCGCGGCAGTAATTAGAGGATTGTCGTGATAAACCAATGTAATCTCTATTACGGAGCGATAAAAACGAAATTGCTTTATAGCTTCGCGTGTATGGCGTGACGGCACGTCGTTTACGCGGGAAAGGTCTGTTTTGTAAGTTTTTACGAGGAGTAATAATCGAATTAATATCGCGGATCGCTTAATTAAATAGATATCTTTACAAAAGGGCAGTTTGGCGTTCGTTTCGACTTTTGGTGTCGAATTATTGGGCATTAGCATTATCTAATTGGAAGTGAGTCACTCGAAGCGAAAAGTTTGACGTTGTTGTTTTAAACCTAATTTTAAACATGTTTTGAATTTTTATGTTGGCATTATTGCTGTCATAGATTATTAGATAGGTAAGTAGATAATAATGAGTAGGATGGTTTTTTGTTAAAGGTTGGTTTTAAGACACCAGCGAGTCGATCGTCTAAACTCTAAAACTTACAGCACAGCTACCAAACTACTGCTACCTTGTACTAACTACTTAATATGTATTCTGTGACTAGGTACAGTGTAACGATCGCATTTACAATTGCGTCTGATTAGCTCAAAATCTCTCGCTATTGGCTAAAATGTATCGTTGCAGCAAGGATACCTTAAATTCCCAATCACCACGATTGAGATTATAGCAATGATTGATGCCAGTTTTTCTGTAATCGACCCTTTGAAATATATTCATAATTTTTATAACCTTAGGTTTTATATTATAAACTCAACTTTGAGTTACTATCGTGAAGTCCGGGGTATGAATCCCGGTTTAAAACAAAAGTTAAGTATTACGTTTTTTACCCGACTACGGCAAAGCCTTATGTTTATAGGCCTTATATTAGGAAGGGATATGATTTTAGTAGTATGTATGTATGTATGTATCTGTGTATGTATGTATGTATGTACGTATGTATGTATGTATGTATGTATGTATGTATGTATGTATGTATGTATGTATGTATGTATGCACGTATGTACGTATGCACGTATGTACGTATGTACGTATGTACGTATGTACGTATGTACGTATGTACGTATGTACGTATGTACGTATGTACGTATGTACGTATGCACGTATGTACGTATGCACGTATGTACGTATGCACGTATGTACGTATGTACGTATGTACGTATGTACGTATGTATGTATGTATGTTTGTATCCGATTCTTTGTGTTCCACCGTAGCGCCTAAATTACTTGGCCGATTTTGATAAATGAGGTGTCAATTGATTCGTTTTTATAGTCTACATTTTATATACGAAAAAATCGAGACGTGTCCATCGCGGCTTAAATAAGAATATTAAAGTATGAATATTAAAGTTAGTTTCGGATACACATAACAGATGGCGCGGCTAGCTACTTGCCCCGCGGCTCGTTCGTTCGAATTCTCATTAGTACGCAGTTCAGAATACACGTTTTTCTGCTCACTAAATTAGCAGTCGGGTTTTAGTTTACGAACTTTATCTCTTGTCACACTAATATTATTATCTTTAACGCCGTAACTACTGAACCGATTTGGCTAAAATTTTGAATGGAGATAGATTATACCATGACTTAACACATCGGCACATAAGTACTTTTTATCCTGGAAAAATCCACGATTCCCTCGGGATTTGTGAAAAACAAATTCACTTTCACGTCAATTTTTTACCAATTATCATCAGATACACTTTAGGCGCTATATACAAATCTGGATTAAATTTTTGACCGTCAATATATTTTAGTCTTTAGATTAGATAATTTCAGCTGTTTAGAGGCAAGAATAACATTGTTCACACACCCACTCTGATTTTATTGTATAACTAGCGGATGGCCGTGACTTCGTCCACGTGGATTCATGTAAATGTCCATACAAACTGTTAACCCCTATGTAACCCCCTTATAGGGGTCTAATTTTCAAAAATCCTTTCTTAGCAGATGCCTACGTCATAATAGCTATCTGCATGCCTTTCAGCCCAATCCCTCTAGTGGTTTGACTAGTGGGCTGAGCGTTGATATAATATCAGTTAGTCAGTCATTCAGTCACCTTTTCCTTTTATATTCTAACTAATTTAATATACATACTTAATATTATAAATGCGAAAGTGAGTTTGTTATACGCTTTCACGCCTAAACTGCTGAACAGATTTTGACGAAATTTGGTATAGAGATAGACTACACATACGAGAAGACATAGGCTACTTTTTATCCCAGAAAATCATAGAGGTCCCAAGAAATTTTTAATAAACCTAAATTCCGACGAAGTCGTGGACATCAGCTAGTATCTAGATATGCCTAATATTTTAGCCGGGAAAAAGGGTTTAATATCAGAATTTGAAGAGCCCTGTATTTATTACCCGTGTTCTGTTAAGCGTCGACACACGCGCGCCGCGACGCCCTTGCAGTGTTTCCGGTCAACACCGCACGCTTCCGCACCGGAAGCGAGGGTAGATTCACAAGTGCTCTGATAATTCTGACGACCTCTGTCGCAGTGGTGAGCGGTATGGTCGCATAAGTGGGAGGTCCGTGGTTCGATTCCCGACAGTAGCCAATTTCCAATACAGCCTTTTAAAGTACCACGATTGGACACAGGCAATTCGGAATCCTAATTAGGATACTAAAATTAGGAAGGCGTAATAAGCTCTTTAGGAAGAAAAGGAAATGGTTCCAACGCTGCTTCTGCCACACCGACCAACGCAACGTTGGAAGACCCTCTACTAGATCTTAAGAAAGTTGCTGGCAGATGCTGGACACAAAAGGCACAAGACTGTGACAATTCCTGCAAGAGATGCATAGTCCAGCATGGATGTGTTTGTGTGTTCGCTGAAATGATGAGGACGACGAGGAAAAAAGATAACAAAATGAGTAATGATTGCATGATGTCTTTATTATCATCTCCTCCCAGCAATATTACAATAGTTTTAATGTATTTATGTATAAGATAGTCAACTACTATCGATAACATTTAGTATATTTTAGAAGCAAGCGTTAGGCTAGCGAACGTGGAAATAACATCGACAATAAAACAATAAAATATTGGTCAAACTAGGGTTTTTGTTACGTCACTAACTGTATAACATTGCAGATGAATCAAGCTATCTTATGACGTTAATATAGAATAATTCTGATGCTCTAGAAGTCTAGTGTAAACTTTTCAAGTTAGTTAACGATAAGGTCGATATCGATAACCTATCGAGTCCGCAATCTAAAGATTGAGAATCCAGATAGCGTGTCAATAATTTTTTTATCCTTATTGAAATTGTAACCTGTTTTACCAATCGGTATTTACTTTACTACATTATCTGGATTATAAGTACATTTTTGACCTTCAATCTAAAGATCTTCGATTAGAGTACAGGGTGTTAATTTCAGCCGTAATTCTGTCGTTTACATGGGATTGAGAGTTCTCTGCATAAACGTAAAGCCTCGTAAAGCGAAAATGGAGATTTTTGTATGCCAGTGTGCTTAGTCTAAAGCGGAGCACTCGAAAACGAACTCGAAAACTATTGATCGATTTCAGAGTAAAATAGACCTAAAATGTCTTGTATTAAGGTTTGAGTTCGCCAATACATTCAGCATTGTTCGAATGCTGAATGTATTGGCGAACTCAAACCTTAATACAATCCATTTTAGGTCTATTTTACTCTGAAATCGATCAATAGTTTTCGAGTTCGTTTTCGAGTGCTCCGCTTTAGACTAAGCACACAGTTGACAAACATAATATGACTAAAATTGGTGGCAGACAAAAGTTGAGAATTTTATTTTTCACTAGGTATAATATAAGATTTTTAGCTCGTAGGTACATTTAAAATTAAACATTGTGTGTGAGGAAATTACTCGTAAGTTATGGTGTTGATGGGTTGCGTAAGAGCAGCTATGAAGATATCAAATCTTAACGTTTCCCCAAAAGTTACTTTCCATGACTAAATGACAGATTTACGCATACTCGTAATTAACGTTAACTTCAAGAGTTACAATCAGGGGTTAGATAATTTTTCAGTGATTAGATCATCCTATTTTCACTTCTTTTCTTTGTCGTGTATTTATAATTAACAGTCATAACATAAGCTCTTGTTGTAATCCGCGAATTCTCACAATGAGATGGGACCTTTTGGAATTGAGACACGCGCTGTCCACCCGACGTAGCGTCGGCAAACTCGGGTCATAACTCGCGCAACGATAGATGTTATAGTTATTATAGTTGGGACATTACAAACGTGCGAACTGAGCTACAAAACATTACGATAATAGGGTTGTGAGGGCTCTCCCTCGCTCTTTATAACCTGTTATCGAATATCGACAAATCCTTTTTTACTGTTACATTCAACACTAGAGAATCTGATTCCACTTCCATAAGGCCTGTAAGTGCGAGCGAGAAGTCTGATAAAAATAATTTATGACTCAGTTCGCACGTTTCTAATGTCCTAACTATAGCGTGGGTTTTGCTTGTATTCAGTACAATTATTTTCTGGGTTATTTTTTTGTTAATAACGTTAAAAATAAAAGTGATTTAGGTATGTTGTGTGGAAAATGATGAGTCGAAGTAAAAATAAAATTATAAGTAAGAGTTCCATGGCAAATGACTTTTTTTTCTTAATAATTTACGTAGGTACATGAAATATTTTGGTGTATTTTCGTAACCCCGAAGAGTAAATGAGCGATCGTACAAATAAATATCTCAAAATAAAATTCTTTGCGAACTTAACGGTCATTTTAACTTCACTTCCGCGCAAAGTTTCATTCCGTTCTGTGTGCTTAGTCTAAATCGGAGCACTCGACAACGAACTCGAAAACTATTGATTGATTTCAGAGTAAAATAGACCTAAAATGGCTTGTATTAAGGTTTGAGTTCGCCAATACATTCAGCATTCGAACAATGCTTTCGATTTTTCGAGTTCGTTTTCGAGTGCTCCGATTTAGACTAAGCACACTGAACGTTCGCGTTTTATACCTTTGGTTAATCTGTGGTTGCTAGCATTAGGTAAATTAAAATTCCTACCAAAGTTTAGTATTTTTCGGACATGGATTCATTTAATGACAAATAATTCAAAAGTCATGTACAAAATTATAATTCACTAATCGAATGTTTAACATGGAATGTTAGAATTGGTTTTGTACCTACTTGGTAACATATTATACAACATAGCTTTCGGTACGGTATTTATAACGAGAATCTTCGAAACAAATAGCACAATGCATAAAGCACATTTCGTTATAGTTCTCTACTAAAATCTATTTACAATATTAATTAGCTAGATTAGCACAGAATAAATACAAGAAAATATTGAAAACTTTTATATTATATTATTATTTAATAGCTAATAATAATATTTACAATGATATATATACAATTTTTGAATGACAACGACTTTGTACGTTACATTTAAACTCTATCAATTAACTATATACCTACTCATAACTAAAAAATATGTATACCTATACTTAATTTAGTTACAAATTACAGTGATGCTTGAATTCGATTGCACAGAAAACTAAAACTAAATATTATATTACAAGGACTAAATTTAGTATTTTTAGTCCTTAGTTAATTTTTAGTTAAAATTTAATGTCCAATCGAATTATAGTTGACCCAGCCTAGTTGTAGAGATGAATGCTAAAATCACTATCGATAGATCTAAAAGTAGTATCACGTCTTGCAGCGAACATCATGGATAGCAATACTTTAAGATCTATTAATGAGAAGTTTAGTGAATTTTTACAAATTATCTATATGTCATAGAATGTCTTTTAGTTATAAACATACATGTAATTGTAAAATATATGTTGAGAATTGTTTAGGCCAGAGAAAAACGCGCACAGAGGCCGCTCTAATATAATTATAATATTGAAATGTTATTTAAAGGAATTTACATATGAACAGATATTTCCGTGGACGCGGAATTTCGCGAACTCGCGTACAAATTGCGGGATTTGCGCTCTATTTTATCTCGCAGTAGATGGAGCGGAATCCGCAAAATTACGCACGTTGAATTTCCGCCAGATTTGTCCCTAGCCAACCGACCTGTCACCTGCAACTCCTTAACTAGGCTGGGCTAATAGCACCGTTCGACTCCTTAACTCCGTTTTAATTTGGCATTTCACAGCTATTTATGACACATTGACTAGTCCGCCATAAAAAAAACACGTTCACCAATCTTAGATTTAGAATCCGTCAGCCGCGTCCCTTCTAGCGGCTTCAAGCTGACACTACACTAGACTAGACAGCGGCGCTCTAGACGTGACTGGGGATGCTGGAAGCGGCTGCAGCGGCTGCGGCGCTTGAGGGGGGAAGTACACCCCGGTTTCGTTCGAGAACTGGGGGTGTATCGCCAAAGGGGTGTGTGGCATCGAAGTAGGTCTCGACTCGTGGTATAGAATCGGCACTCTCACCAGCCTCTGAGCAGCATGGGCCATGTTAGCCGCTTCTAATTCCGCGGCCAGCTGCCTCTTCCACTTGTTGCGTCGATTCTGAAACCATATCTTCACCTGAGTCTCCGTCAAGTGCAAGCTCGCGGCTAAGCCCGCTCGCTCCGAGCTGCTCAGGTAGCGTTTCATGTCGAAAGTCGACTCCAGTTGGAAGACTTGGGAGCGGGAGAAGACTGTTCTGGTCTTCTTCTTTCTCTTGCCGAGACTCGTGTTGGGGTCTCTCTTCTCGTCTTTGTCGAAGTCGTCGGACTCGTCGATGTCGGGGTCGGAGTCTTGCGGGTCCTGCTGCTGGGGGTAGAGCGCGGGGTGGAGGCGGGGGGAGCGGGGTGAGGAGCGGGAGGGCGATGGAGGGGAGGGGGGTCGCGGGGGGCTGCGCAGTCTGGGGGAGCCGGCCGCGGAGCCCTCTTCGTTGGTCGTTGAGTCCTCTGTAACAAAGGATCTTGGGTTTAATGACATCTTAAAGGTTTATAAGATGCTAGTGACTGCTTCGGTAGTTATATGAAAATCCGTTCAGTAGTTTTTGAGTTTATCGCAAACAGACAGACAAACGTGGCGAAGGACTTTATTTTATACTAGAAGTTGCCCGTGACTTCGTCCGCGTGGATTTAGGTTTTAAAAAATCCCGTAGGAACTCTTTAATTTTCCGGGATAAAAAGTCAATTTCCGGGACGCAAGCTACCACTGTACCACATTTCGTGTAAATGGTTAAAGGTCAATCACCTTTAAGAATCCCATGGGAACTCTTTAATTTTCCGGGATAATAAGCAGCTCTATGTCCGTCCCTGGAATGTACCTAAGCTAGCTCTGTACCAAATTTCATCCAAATCGGTTAAATTGTTGAGCCGTGAAAAGCTAGCACACAGACAGACAGACACACTTTCGCATTTATAATATTAGTCAGTATGGATTATGTAGTGATAGTAAGTTAACTTGTGTGACTACTAATGAACTAAAGTCTAGTATCTACACACTCGTGTCCCATATTCCAGTTGAACCGTTCAGTATGGCTTCCATTCGCGATGGAAAGCAACAAGAACAGGCCGCCGAATTGCCTAATCAAAAGCGTAAAATCCCTCGATTAGATTAACATTTGTATAATTGGATCGCAATCGTAATCGAATGGAGTACGTGTCGATTCGATTCCGTGAAGCCTTTCAAGGTATTTAAACTATTTATATGTGTCAATATAATTATCAAGTGCACTCGGCGGGCGATGGAGAGAGCTATGCTCGGAGTTGCTCTGCGAATCAGAAAACCTCTGTAACTCTAACAAGCTCCTAAGTATATAATTAACTAGAATAGAACAGGATAGAGTAGAAAAGTTTTTTACCGATTCAAATAAACTTTAACAAGTGCTTTCGAATAAAAATATAATCTACCATCCGGTCCGGAATGCTGTTCTAACCGAGGAGAATCAGCGAGAAACTCGGCGGTAATGACTCATGCCAAAATTTAACTTTGCAGCTTTAAGAGTTTCTGAATATTTTTAACCCCCAACGCAAAAACGACGGGGTGTTATAAGTTTGACGTGTCTGTGTGTAGCGCTCAAACGGGTGAACCGATTTGAATGCGGTTTTTTATTTTTTGTTTGAAAGGTGAATTAGTTGAG
The DNA here is from genome assembly GCA_920104075.1 of Melanargia galathea. Lineage (NCBI taxonomy): Eukaryota > Metazoa > Arthropoda > Insecta > Lepidoptera > Nymphalidae > Melanargia > Melanargia galathea. The sequence goes on from OV049868.1 coordinate 11,299,964, forward strand.
AGTGTTCTTAGCTATGTTTGATGGAAATCGCTCCAAGATAGCTGCTGCCACAAAATGACGGTACATATTTTTCACAACTCCCTCAATACGGGTATCAAATGAAAGAGCTTGACAAGTAGAATAGCATTATGTAAATCCAAGATGGCCGCCAACCACAAACCACAAACACCACAAAATGGTGAATGTCGGGGTTTTTTTAATTTTTAATTTATTGTTATACTCAGACGGACGGACAGACGGACTTGACGAAACTATAGGCTGAGTTGCGATCGTTTATGGTTTTTCATTGTGTAAAACTGATTTTGTAATAAGCTATTGCTTATTGGCGATCCTTGATGTCCAGCAGTTGTCCAGCTGTGAATGTCATTCGGTCGACACGACGACGTTAATATATTATGTGATAAGTCTAGCATTTACCAACAAAAACCTTGTGCGAATAATAAATAATAATCAACATCGTCACTATCAACCAATACCGGCCTACTACATGACTCGAGTCTCCTCTCAAAATGAGAAGGGTTTTGACCGTAGTCCACCCACCACGCTGGCCGAGTACGGACTTCACACGCCTTTGAGAACATTGTGGAAAACTCTCAGGCATACACCTCACGATGTTTTCCTTCACCGTCAAAGATAACAAGTATAAATTAAAAAGTTAAAAAACCCCCGACATTCACCATTTTGTGGTCGCGGCCATCTTGGATTTGCATAGTGCTATTCTACTAGTCAAGCCCTTTCATTTGATACTCATATTGAGGGAGTTGTGAAAAAATATGTAATCCGCCATTTTGTAGCGGCGGCCACCTTGGACCGATTTTCTTCAAACATAGCTAACAACACTCTCGACTAATTCACCTTTCAAACAAAAAAACCGCATTCAAATCGGTCCACCCGTTTGAGCGCTACAGGGGAACAGACAGACACACACACATACACACACACACACACACACACACACACACACACACACACACACACACACACACACACACACACACACACACACACACACACACACACACACACACACACACACACACATAGTCACGTCAAACTTATAACACCCCGTCGTTTTTGAGTCGGGGGTTAAAAACAAATAGCGAATAATAATGCCCTATTCACAATCTCAAACATTTGTCATCTACAAGTTTCCAGTTGGTAGTTTCGCGAACACCGCGAATATAATACATCCTTTGAAATCTTATCGAAATAATATTTCAATCGGAAATATTCCCCGCACAAATCTACACAATCTTTGCCAACAAACTACTTATTTGAGAGCGCAATCGAAGTTGATACAAAGTCCGCAATTAATTCGGCCGAGCGCGATGCGACATACTCTCTCATTGTCGCCGCGAGTCGCGACAAGCGCAAACTTCTCACATTCACATTTTGTATGTTACCAGGCTATGTTTTGGGTTATGACAAATTAGCGATTTGTCTCAACACTTTTTGTCGTGTCGTCTCCCTGTAAACTATAACAGCTACGGGTGTAAGGGAATCGCTATCGATAACGAAGACAGGTAACAGTAATGATGATTACTGACAAGATACCACAAAAAACCACGCGAAATAAAAAATTAAAATATTTCCTGTACTTATTTTTTAAAATTTCGCAATGTAATGCAATCAGCTGCCGTCTAAATACCTAAAGTTGTCACCGGTTTCCTGCAGCTCACGAGGCATTGACCCAAGTTATACATTGTCGGTTTGAAAAATACTAAATACTAAACCACTAATACTACAAGTATAACTGCTCATCGCCGTGTGGCACCGGATTAAGAATAGTGCCACTCCATCTCTTCCCGTGGATGTCGTAAAAGGCGACTAAGGGATACCATCACCAGGAGACGGGCAGCAGCGTCTTCCTGAGATTCAACCAAAAAACTGCGATCACCAACCCGCCTGCCCAGCGTGGTGATTACGGGCAAAAACCTCCCATGGACAAAACGCCGCAACAAAGGCCCCCAGTTCCCGGTAGCTCCACTATTCCCGATTACGGCAGCGATCGTGGTAACGGTGGGGCAGGGGGTGCTAAGAATCTCCGGGTTACGGCAGGCTGCCACAAACGACGACTCCATCTGGCAACGTACAACGGACGAACGATGAGACTGGACCACCACCTTGCCGAACTCGAAGTAGAGTTAGATCAAATAAACTGGCACATTCTAGGGCTATCAGAAATCCGTAGACAGGGGGAGGATACGATTACCCTAGAATCCGGAAATCTACTGTACTTTCGAGAAGGCAGTCAGCTCTCCCAGGGTGGTGTCGGTTTTCTCATAAATAAGTCCCTTACTAACAACATTGTGGAAATCAGTAGCATATCGGAGAGGGTAGTGTACTTGGTTATTAAATTAACAAACAGGTACTCACTCAAAGTTGGCAAGCCTATCTACCAACTTCGAAAGCTGCTGATGAAGAGGTTGAGGCCGTATATGAAGATATCTCCAAGGCCATTCAAAACACAACCAAGGCTAACTACAATGTTGTTATGGGGGACTTTAACGCCAAAGTGGGAGTACAAGTACATGCCGATAAAACTAAAGTAGGACCCTTCGGCCTGGGACGCCGAAATCACAGGGGGCACATGCTGGTCAACTTTCTTGAGAAGGAGGGTCTCTTTCTCATGAATTCCTTCTTTGAGAAAAAGACCCACAGAAGGTGGACCTGGCATTGCCCCGGTAACGTGACAAGGAACGAGATTGACTTCTTCATATCAGACAAACGGACTATATTCAGAGATGTTTCTGTAATCGGAAGGGTGAACACTGGTAGTGATCACCGGTTGGTCAGGGGCACTCTGGATATCAATTATCACCTGGAAAGATCCCGATTGATGAAGTCAACGCTCAGACCTTCGCCTCCCGAAATAGCCATGGGGTCCGAACCATTCCAATTGGAATTGAGAAACAGTTTCGCGGCATTGGAAACCATCACTAACGTTGATGAGAGGACCGACACTATTGTGAAAGTCCTCCGGGAAGTGGGTCACAAATACTTCCGGCCACAACGTAAAATCAGAAAGTCCAAACTTTCTCAGACCACTCTCGACCTTATGAAAAAACGACGGGAAATGTCACCTACCAAGCAGAAGTGTTCGTCAGATGAGCTCAACAAGAGAATAAAAAAGTGCATACGACGCGATATCCGTTCCGCTAATACGCTTGCAATTAAAGAAGCGATTGAGCGGAACAGAGGATCGAAAGTCTTTGCAAAGCCTCTGAGAGCGAGCCAGATGATGAAACTAAAGACTCAGCAGGGTGACATTGTCAAATCTAAGATCGAGATAGCAAAGGAAGTCGAGAAATTTTATGGACATCTGTACGAATCACGCGCGGCCAAACCAGCTGATCCACGTGCCGACCCTCGAGCCACACTGACTCGACATTACACCGAGGACATACCAGACGTTGACCGAGACGAAGTTGAGGCCGCCTTGAGACAGTTCAAGAACAACAAAGCTCCGGGGGATGACGGCATTACCTCAGAACTACTCAGAGCCGGAGGGGCTCCTGTTATACAGGAGTTGGCAAATTTATTCAACTACGTCATTCACAACGGCACCACACCGGAGTCGTGGAGCAGAAGTGTTGTGGTCTTATTCTTCAAGAAAGGCGACAAATCTTTATTGAAGAACTATCGTCCCATCTCACTTCTGAGCCACGTTTATAAGTTGTACTCAAGAGTGGTCACAAATCGTCTTGCCAAAAGACTTGACGAGTTTCAGCCTCCGGAGCAGGCTGGATTTCGACAAGGCTATAGTACCATGGACCACATCCTTACTGTTCGGCAGATTATCCAAAAGACAGAAGAATATAATCAGCCGCTGTGTATGGGATTCGTGGACTATGAAAAAGCCTTCGACTCAATCGAAATCTGGGCTGTTCTGGATTCTCTGCAACGATGCCGTGTTGACTGGCGATATATCGAGGTGTTGAGATGTCTGTATAGCGCCGCTACGATGACCGTCCAAATTCAAAATTCCCAAACTAAACCAATCCAGTTGCGCCGAGGTGTGAGACAGGGTGACGTTATTTCACCGAAATTGTTCTCCAACGCACTGGAGGACGTTTTTAAAACATTGAACTGGGAAGGACGGGGAATCAATATAAACGGCGAGTACATCTCACATCTTCGATTTGCTGACGACATCGTCTTATTCGCGGAGTCTCCGGCTGAATTAGCCCGAATGCTGCGGGACCTTGATGGGGCCTCCCGTTGTGTTGGTCTCGGCATGAATCTTGAGAAGACTAAGGTCATGCTTAACTCACGTGTCATGCCGGAACCAATAACCGTCGGTGGTACTACACTCGAAGTCGTTGAAGAGTATGTCTATCTTGGGCAAACTCTCCAACTAGGTCGAGACAACTTTGAGAAGGAAGCCGACAGGAGGATTCGTCTGGATTGGGCAGCATTTGGGAAGTTACGTCAAGTCTTTTCGTCATCTCTGCCGCAATGCCTGAAGACAAAAGTCTTTGATCAGTGCATCCTACCTGTGATGACATATGGAGCCGAGACGTGGACACTGACCGTGGGGCTTGTCCACAGATTCAAAGTCGCTCAACGGGCTATGGAGCGAGCTATGCTTGGAGTCTCTTTGAAGGATAAAATCAGAAATGAGATTATTCGGAAAAGAACTAAAGTAACCGACATAGCTCGCAGGATCAGCTCGTTGAAGTGGCGGTGGGCAGGTCACATCTGTCGGAGGACCGATGGCCGCTGGAGCAGACGTGTCCTCGAGTGGAGACCGCGAACCGGCAAGCGCAGCGTAGGGAGACCCCCGGCTCGGTGGTCCGACGACCTTAAAAGGGTCGCTGGCCGGGATTGGATGCGAAAGGCAGAGAACCGGACGGTGTGGCGCACCCTGGGAGAGGCCTACGTCCATCAGTGGACGGATATAGGCTGATGATGAACTGCTCATCCACACGTTCGCCAACATGCTGGCCCATCTTATGGCCCAATATGTTGGCCCAACGTATAGAGCGAGAGTTGGAAGGTATTGGAACGATGGCCCACAAGTTGGCGCGAGATCCATTTCGTGTCGGTACATCAAAGGGTTTGGGACAGAGTTTGGCCGCACCATCCACACGTTGGAGGCAAGTTCAGTTTGCTACGAGCTCTCAGAGTGATCGCACGCATACACGTCTTTTAAATTTTATATTCACGCGTCGTAACTAGTATAATGTCCACAAAATGGCAGTGACAATGACCAATGAAGAAACTTTTTGCTTTATAGAGCCAATAAGCCGAAAATTGTTTGTGGAACCCAAGAAATAAAATCACAAAAATAAAAAAATACAATTTTCGTATACACATTCACGTAGTTGCGGTATGCTGTGAATAATTAAACCGCAGCAGCTATTAACGTCTCAATATTCAATTTAGTAAACACGTCCGCACATTGGCCCTAACCGGAGCATGCAGAACGACCTTCCAACGTGTGGATGCGAACACAAACTCCTCGCCCAACACCTTCCAACATATCCGCCATCATGTTGGCCAACGTGTAGAGGCGCCTTAAGACAATTAATGGTTATTGGTATTGGATTGATGCTTAGATTGTATATATTATAATAATAATAATAATAGCATGACGTTATTGGTAATGTTCCCCTTACACCCTATATTTGTGTTATTATATCTGTTTCATTGGTTTAATGGCTAGAGCATGTTTGGCTGTGGATCACGAGGTCCCGGGTTCAAGTCTCGGGTTGAGCCAAAAAAAATGAAGTTTCTCAGGAACAGCCTGAGGCTTTAAAATTGGACGTGCTACGTGCTCTCCGAGTCAGCCCTCTGGCTGTACGTACGTCTGGAGTACGTAAAGTCCTGCGCCTGTTATAGCGTTATTATGGTTATGCGGAGTCTGCACACCTCGACAATGCTACTACATTTCGAATATCGAAAAACTACACTACGTATCACAGTAAAATGGACCCAAATCCTTCCAATTTTTATTTTGCAAAATTTCCGCTTTGGCGCTGGCTGTAGATGTATGGACGAATTCAAACCTTAAAACTTCATTTCATTCTGAAGCCATTGTGTTTCGATACTCGAATTTCGATCATCGTTGCCACAATGTACAAAGTCGCCAGTCGGCATAAGGCCTCATCATTCGCCTCAGTAACTCAACGGTTTAGGTCCCGACTCCCAGTTTAACTATTTTCAAAGTCTTGCGACAGGCGAGTCTGTGGTGTGGCGCCGCGCTTACGGTAAACAAGCAATCGTCATCTCGTCTGCTCTCTCAACCCCGCTCATTTCGCTTTAATTTTCCAAAACCCATCTCCGGGGAAAACAAAGCGAGCGCCATTTCACGCGGTCCAAACCGACCGAACAATGCCTTTCTGCCGTACCTACTCGCTCTGTACTCGTACCTCGTACGTATAGCCAGGGCTGCCAACTGCACCGCTCAAAACAATATTTATATTTCCCTGGCGGATGCATGACGAAGTTTTTTTAAATTCACCCCTTTAGGGGATGAAATTTCAACAAATCTCTCCTGAGTAAGTTTACCACTAGTATGTCACCACTGAGGGAATATTTTTTCCAAATTTTAAATCTCTAGGTCTATCGTTTTAGGCTCTACGTATCAGTCAATCACGGTACTGTTACATAGAATGTGGATAGTTTTCACTGCAGTTAGTCTTTTACATTCACTTAACTGGTTTGACTAAAAACTACATTAATGGTGCATGCATTAATAAGTACATATTGGCGCATAGGTTTGCTTTACGGAAAAAAGTTCTTCTTTGCGACCTAGTAAAATACTGTTTATTTTCTTTCTCTGACCGTAATAAACTATTATTTCTCGTACGAAAAGTTGGCAGCCCTACGTGTTGTACTGGTGAAATGTCAAACATGCAAACATACACCCGTCTCTCTCCCACTCGTGCCAATCCCCCTTCACCGCGACACCAAAAGCGTTCTCTTTCGGTGATGTCGCATGCGGTTGTTTTAATTTTCGAATGCGGTTTGTTCGGATTGCTGTGAGTGCATTTGAACCTTTTTTTTATTTTATTTTTTGCATGCTGATCGAAGTTGACTACCGTTACGAATGAATACTCGAAACAAATAGTTTTTTTTTATCTACCTTCAGTTCCCCTACATAATTGCACTCCACTTGCAAACGGATTTTCTATCAATAGATTTTTTTCTAAATGCGCTTCGTTACTTTGAAATAAATACTCTAGGATAAATACCCTTCCGCGCATAGATTAAAGATTTAGTCTCTACGATACTTTCATAGTTAGAAAATTTTCACCTTAAACTGTATCGTCAGATACAGTTCGGATTCAGTCTTTTTGGCGGCTGAGAAGTGAGCTGCGAAAGCGGATCCGCTCAGTTAATGCGATAATATATTTTAGCTCCACACTACAATCTTTAATCTACGTGATCTCTGCAATCGTGCATTGTAGTCTACCACCTCTTGAAGACATCCTCAACGTTTCACACCGGCATGTGTTTTGGAGGTTTTGTCTGGTATTTCGTGGTTGTGTTGTGTAGATGTTGTTTGCTTGCTTGTTTTATTCTTGTCTAGAAGCGGAAGGGCGTTCAGCGCATAATACATTTGCTGCACGTTGTATCCAACTGATTTGTATGTTTTAGTAAAATAATTTCGTTTTTCAATGTAGCGCTGATACCCAAAATACAGGGTGTGAGGAGACCGCTCTTGGAAACGAAGAGAAGTGATAGTACTGATGATTACTGATAAGATATCACTAAAAAAAAGGTGAAAAAAAAAATTTTTTTACAAAAAAAAAAATTGCACTTTTAATGCAATACCCGTTTTGGAGGGTTAAACAGACCTGTAATTGCAAAAAACTTATTTGCTGTATTTTGTAAAAGTTTGTTACGTAATTCTTGCGTAATTAAAATAAAATCAGCTGACGCTGGAGGTCAACGAACTTGGTGTGACCTATTTACGTATCGTTAGATACCTACGAAGCCGCGGCCGCGCCGACGCCGATACCTTCGCTACGCTAGATTATGTTTAGGTAGTATAACAATAGCGCTAAGTTTTTGGTAGCGGTCTCCTTATACCCTGTATATCATTGCGATGTGACTTGTTACTAGCATTTACCTAGAAGATTAAATCGATCTGCACCATCAAGTGGGATTGCATAGTTCAAGCACATACTTAGTTTAATTTGACATCGAATAAAAAAATTCTAAATCTTAATTTAGGGTGTAGAATTCTTTTACATTTTGCCAAAATTTGACCTTCTACCTTAACGATGGAAATACGAATACTGCCTTATGCAACCCCCTTTGCGCTTTTAGTTGAGCAAGTTCAACTTTAAATGTAAGTGAACTTTAACTGCCTGAAGTACAACTGATACATACATACATACACGAAATGTTTCTTTCTGGTATGTCTATCTCTTCACAGTCTAACCACCAGACCGATAATAATATTCATGAACAAATATAAAATAAAAAGAATAAAAATAATATAAAAATGATAAAAAAGGACTCTGACCACCACGTCAGAGGAGAACTTGTCTTCAATAAAAAAAAACCGCTAGACCGATCTTGATGCGATTTGGCACAAAGATAGACAAATGTGTTACTATTTATCCCGGAAATTATCTTAGTCCCAATATATTATTGTAGTCCAGGAAAACAAGATTTTTTTGTGAAACAAATTACAAGAGTAACATAGCGCATCAGCTACAATTTTATTAAACTAAAGATATTTGTATTGCGTTAATGACATGTTATTAATTAGGTTTATTTAAGTTGGACATGGAAAAATTAATATTCAATATGCTTCAATAAGCGGCTATTAAATAACTTTTAAAACTCAATTCCGTATTCATAAACTGCTTAACTAGTAAGCGTTTGTGTAAACAGCAAGCCAACGGTAACAAAGGATTACCTGATACGGCTTCTAAAATCAATGCGAATCACTGCTGGAACAACCATTTACCCGAGACCCGTTCAAATAGGCTCGATTTACAGAAATACGGGGCTAGTTGTGTTGGTAAGCGATCTCAAAAGTTACGGAAATGGGGCTAGGTAATTTAAGCCTTGTCAGTGTTAATTTAGGGTGTAGAATGAAGTGACAGTAATACGAGTGCTCCCGATTCGATTGTAGTGATTCATTCAACAGCGTTGATGACATTTGACTTCGCGCCTTTGCGCCGTGTTCGAATTTTGAATTTGCATTCTCGCTTTGTCCGCTCTTGTCCAATTACAATCAGTGAAATAGATTCTGTGCTCGTGTAGGCTCGTGTTACGTAAAGCCGGGGAGTGTATGGCAGGCTTAAAACAAAGCTAGTGCATAGGTCTTTCTACTTATAAGAGCTGTATTGTCTATGCTTGCACTCCAAATTATCTTTATTTTCTTTGCTGGTTCATCAATGTTGCAAATTGCAATTATGTATTTTAGGCCTTTCCTGCAAAACTACGAACTTCATTTCACTCAGGAAAAAGTACACAGATCTACGAATTTTTCACATTAAATTTTTACTAAATCTACGTAATTTTCCAATCTGCCCTACACCATTTTCAAAATCCGAGTTGGTATGCTTAGTCTCAGTTTGTACAACACCAATACTTTATCAAATACATACGAAGGGGTAAGGGAGCGCACCTCTATCTAGAGCACCAATAGCCTACCTCACCTGCCCGCGGTGCCCCCTGCTGTCTGCCATCGAGGTTCTGACGACCGACCAATGGCGGTATAACTATCTAGGCTGAATAAATGACTCAGGCCGTGTCGGGCAGCAGCGACACGGGTGCAAGCAGTCTACTCCTGTGAATGACCAACACGCCTGCCCAGCGTGGTCATTTTTTAGGCAAATCCTTTAAATGGATAAAACCACACGGCCAAGGCCCCTGGCAGCGGTTCTGGTAACGGGCGGGACAGGGGATGCTAAGAATCTCCGGCAGGGATTTCGCGCGCCAAACCCGACGACTACGCATCATTGCGATCACGCACATTGAGAACTGTTAGGGCTATTCTCTAAAATACCATCTCGATATCGAAGCTCACTCAAGTGAGATAACTCGCTTCGAAAGCAAACTCACTTCACCTTGGTTTGATATTCTGTAAACATCTGCTACGCACTTGCGAAGTGAAGTGAGTTTGAGTGAGAAGACTTGTACTATCGAGTTTTACAGAGTACAAATTAGCAAACTCATCTCGAATTCACTCTCTATAATTCGAAAATGGCTTTACAGAATAGCCCTGCTGATGAGAAGATCATCGAGCTGACTCTATCTATCTATAATGATATAAAGAGGCTTATCCTGACTGACTGATTGACTAACTGATCATCAACGCACAGCCTGAACCACTGAAGTTAGAAATTTGAAATTTTCACAGTAGCTTCCTTTTATGACGTAGGCACACACTAAGAAAGGATTATTGCGAATTCCACTTCTAACGGGGGTTAAATAGGGGATGAAAGTTTGTATGAAAGTCCGTCATTTTTCAAGGTATATCCATGAAAATTGGTATTTAGGTTTTTGGTTAAAAATAAAGAGTTACGTATTTAAAGAATTTTGGAAAAACTTCCTCCAAGTGGGTTAAATGGGGGATGAAAGTTTGTATGAAATCCGTCATGTCCGTCATTTTTAAAGTTATATCAATGAAAATCGGTATTTTTATTGTCGGTTAAAAATAAAGAATTACGTGTTTCTGGAATTTTGGAAATTCTACCCTCAAGTGCGTTAAATAGGGGATGAGATTTATAAGAATCCAAGTGGACGAAGTCGCTGGCTGCTAGTCTTAATGTAATGCTCAACGACTTCAGCAGGGTTTCTCAACAGGTGGGCCTAAAAATGAACATGAGTAAGACGAAAATCATGTCAAATACTCATGTCCCGCTTCACTCGGTAATCGTTGAGAACTCAGCGCTCGAAATTCTAGACGAGTATAATATTATATACCTAGGACACAGTCCAGTTAGGTAGGTACAGCTAGGTAGGTACAAAACCTCCATTTTTGAAGTCAGTTATATATTACGTAAACTTTGAACAGGTAGACAAGAGATTATTTTGACAGCTTTCCCCTTTATAAATCACGCCTGATACAAAATCGATGACGCAACATAATACCCACAACAGCTGGTCTGTATGGGTTCACTTTATAAAAGCTTCCTAACCGACTTCACGAATAGTCTACAAATAAATAAAATGTACTGAATGGTGTTAATATTATGTTTACTCTGCCTCGTTGGTCTAGTGGTTAGCATATTCGACTGCAGATCACGAGGTCCCGGTTTGATTCTCGGGTCAGGCAAGTCATTTGTTGGGTATTGGGTTTTCTGTCGAGAAATTCTCAGTGCCAGCCCGGAGTTGGTAGTTGGCGGTGTTCCACCCCCGTGCCTCGGAGAGCACGTTAAGGAGTCGGTGCCGGATATTATCACTATCGTGTGACAATAGTCGTTAAAGCCCGCCAACCCGAATAGGAGCAGCGTGGCGGGTCTAATCTCTAAATCCCTCTCTCCTATGAGAGGGGAGGCATGTGCCCAGCAGTGGGACGTTAAAAGGCTGTAGTGGATGTTTGTGATTGTTAATGATAGAAGTTACTAGATAGTTACTGGATACTTCCCGGTGAATAAAATAAAAGAATAGAAATATTAATTTTAGAAAAAAAAATTGTAATGTCAGAGTAAAGTGTAACATTTATTTAGTTTTTAGCTCGAAATACTAAGTAAGATTGACACATTCCATGGCATTATCATGTTTAGGACGGTGTCACCATATTAAAGCACGCGATTACTAACATTTTTCGTTTTTGATTAAATTGAAAGTGCTTTTAAATCTCCTTTTGAAGCATTATTTTATGAACAACCTAATTACACCAGTAGCAGTAGATTTTAGTATAAGTATTTCGAACAAGCAATGTACATCATACAAACCGCGGTGACAACTTTAGGTATTTACCCAACGTCCGCTGAACTCTAGCGTCAGCTGATTGCTTTACATTGCGAACTTTTGAAAAATACCTACAGGAAATATTTTTTTTCGCGTTTTTTTTTTGTGGCATCTTGTTAGTAATTATCAATACTATTATTACCTGTCTTCGTGGCCGAGAGTCCCCGTCCTCTTACACTCATTATATTTCTATGAGCTAGTGCTAGACCAATGAGGCAGTCCATTTTTAACCCCCGACGCAAAAACGACGGGGTGTTATAAGTTTGACGTGTCTGTGTGTGTGTGTGTGTGTGTGTCTGTCTGTTCCACCGTAGTGCTCAAACGGGTGAGCCGATTTGAATGCGGTTTTTTTGTTTGAAAGGTGAATTAGTCGAGAGTGTTGTTAGCTATGTTTGATGAAAATCGATCCAAGATGGCCGCCGCTATAAAATGGCGGATTACATATTTTATCACAACACCCTCAATCACTATATATGGTTATCAAATGAAAGGGCTTGATTATTAAAATAGCACTATTGCAAATCCAAGATGGCCGCCGCCACAAAATGGCGAATGTCGGGGGTTTCTAAATTTTTAATTTATTGTAATGTAAGCACATACCGACATATTAATCCGATATCCTGCATGAAACTACACCACCACTACTGCCCTTTAACGTCCCACTGCTGGGCATAGGCCACCTCTCTCGTAGGAGAGAGGAATTTAGAGCTTAGACCCGCCACGCTGCTCCAATGCGGGTTGGCGAGCTTTGATATTGATAATAACCGAGAACGACTGCTTAACGTGCTCTCCAAGACACCGGGGTGAGACACCGCCAACTAGGTACCAACTCCGGGCTGGCACTGAGAATTTTTTGACAGAAAAACCCAATACACAAACAGTTATTTGCCCGACCCGCGAATCGAACCCGGGATTTCGTGATCTGCAATCGAATACGCTAACCACTAGACCAACGAGGCTGAAACTGAAATTACACAGGTGACAATAATATTCTTTGTATGTCAGTCAATTACCTCTAGGCGGGGTCCTTTCGTGAGGCCTCTGCCAGTACCAGGGCGCGGGCACGAGGCCCCCGTACCGGCCCGCTAGAGCGCTCCACTGCGATATGAGGCCCAGTCTGTAACAAACAGAAACATTTTGCTTTCACAAGCTATATATTTTTAGGAAAAATTAAACCGACTTCCAGCAATCTTAGAGAAATCGGTGTACCAACCAAAAATATGAGTGACATATAGGAACATTGCGTGTAACTTCGTACATGAGAATGATAACTGGGTGTTGCTGAGTTTGTTGTGGGCTTTTCTGAGTTTGTTGTGGGCTCTTCTCAGACCAGGGCGCGTTTGGAACCCTCGTAGTTTTAGTTTTAAGTTTCCGTAAGTAATTATCACCATTGCCTGTTCCTAAATTGACGTTCAAAAAGTGTACAGTGTACCAATTTTGAATAAAGTTTATTTGATTTGATTTGATATTTGGTGTTTTATATATACTAAAATCTTTCTGAGAGTATGTAGATTACGATACTGAAAAAATAATCATAATTAGTTGATTAGTTTTTGAAATAATCCCGAGAATACATACATATAGGTACATGCATACATACGGGTAGAATAAAGAACCTCCTTTTTTTGAAGTGATAACCTAGTGGTTACCTTCGACCTCGCCTTCGGAGGGGTCCGAGTTCGATCCCCGGCACGCACCTCTATCTATTTGGTGTTATGTGCGTTTTTATTTATTTATTTATTTAGGAAAGCCAACAGTTGAATACACTTTAATACAATTATAATTAAATAGCAAAATTACGAGTGCCACATGATTAAATGCTCAACTAATTATAGGCTTACACAAAGCAATAAGCAATGAAACTCGCTTTAACGGTGAAGGAAAACATCGCGAGGAAATCTGCACGCCTGTGAAGTTCTCCATAATGTTCTCAAAGGCTTATGAACTCTACCAATCTGCACTTGGCCAACGTCGGACCCACGGACCCAACTCTTCACTCTGATAGGAGACCCGTGCCCTGTAATGGGCTGGTAATGGGTTGATAATGATGATGATGATGAAATGATGCATTAAAAAATAATTCTGTTCGTCCGGGTTTGGTATTTTTATTAAACCCCTGTTGGGTGTGATATCCCTGGTTTAATAAAAACGCTACACCAAGTTAGCCCGCTTTGATCTTAGACTGCAATACAGTCAAGGGCTAATAGACATACTTATAAAAAAAGAGTCCCAGAGAGCCGATGGATTCAAGTGGAACAAGAACTAGGTGTGTGGATGCATTTAATTTAGTCAAGGGATTTATGTCCAGCTGTGGACATCTATCAATTGTCGCAGAAGAAGAAAAAAAATAAAAATAACGTTAAGTTTTTTATATCTTTTACTGAATTTGAACCAAAATATCTGTTATATTGTCTGTAATATCTGAAAACGCAGCTACATTTTAAAGTAAAGTAATAAATAATCTCGAGTATTCGTAAAAAAGCAAGCTGCACAAACAAAAAGTAATAAATATGCTCGCAAGTGAAAAGTTCTCTCTTTATTGTGACGTAGACAAAACCCTTTCCGATATATCGATGCAATATGAATATCGATTCAATAGAAAAGAGGGATGGCTCGGTCTCCGAATATAGTGTTGTTACTTTTTCCTATCGATAAATTTATTTAATAAATATAAAATAAATTACGTTTTGTATGGATTGGTCGGCTGCCAATTCCATATACAAAAATATAAATGAAAAGTAAAAAGTACATCTTACCTATATTAGCCAAACCGGGAATCGAATGCGCGATCTTTTGTTTATAGCTAATTAAAAAAAAGCAGGTTTTATATTCTCAGAACTAAGATTACCCTACATCTACGGAAATGCTACGAGTTCTGCTACGTATCTCTACGAATATGCTACGATCTATGTTGTAGAAAATCGATTTACGAAAAACTCAATAAAGTACTTAATTTATGTAAAACAAAGTTAAGTTTTATATAAAACAACAAGGTGAAATATTACAATTTGAGTAAACATGATTTTTAGCTAAAATAAACTCAAACTCAAAACAGTAAATTTTATTAGCTGGAGAAAACTACAATGTAGGCATGAATTATTAACACAATTGTAATAAACACAACGCAATTATTATTGAATTTATTAGAATGAAAGGATCTATATTAAGAATGTCTGTTTGTTTGATACTGATACTTAAACTGATTTTGAAGTTTGGCACAGAGCTCTCTTGTTTCCTGGAGGCGGCCATAGTTTCGACCCGAAAAAATAAAGGGGATTTTTAAGGGAACTCAGAAAAACCTAAATTAATAAAGTCACAATCGGGTGGCTAGATTGTAACATTTTATCGAATTTTATTGTCGTTTTGAATCAAAGTGCATCACTATTCCCAAAGCCACCTCATCGTTGCCCCTCGCTATATCGATATCGAGATATCAAAGATTGGCGGCTTTCTCTACATTTATCGACATTTGCACGTTAACTGCTCAGACTAGATGGCTTCTAATGGATTTTATTCTTGCATTAGAATATGACTTTTTGTAAAAAAAACATCTCTTTCAAAATGAAAACAAAGACCTGAACTTTTTGAATAAAAGAACGTTTCATTCAAACTGGAAAATAATGACTTTTAAGTTTTATGAAAGATCTCTGCGTTTTATTATATCGTTCCAGGTTCTATCGTAGTTGTGTATATATGTGTGTGTTCCCTCATAATCGCCAGATGATTTTAATACATCACTAACCTTTGTTTTAACGACCTGAGCGCTATAACTGATATCTCATCATCTCGTGATTATGGCAAAAAAAAGTCTCAACTAAAAAAAGTCGGGATAGCCTAGATGGGACTTTTGTGACGAAATAAATGCTGCTTCAAGTCTATATGTGATTTGAAATTCAAAACTTTAAGTACACATCATCAACGGTAAGAATTAAAAAAACAACACTAAGCAAAGAGCTAAAACTCCCGAGCTCAATGGCTCACAAAAAAGAATCGGAGACATTGCCAATTTGCATTGGTACCCCGCATTTAATCCCCGCAGACAACTTCCAAACTCAAATTCCATTACTCGATAAAGTACTGCTTCCTTTTAAAGCGGAAAGGAAGACGGCGCGCCGTGATTGGGTGGCTCACCGCGCGCTGATTGGCCGACTCATGACCCCGCCCCGCCCGAGGGGTATAAAAATCGATGCGCGTCACCCGCGCACTCTTTTTGCCGCGGCGCGTCTGGCTGACACTCCGCGCTTGTTACTGATAATGGCGTTTGTACTTTCTTTTATAGCATAAAGTGTTTAGTTGTATCTCCCGTTGTCCGTGCAAGCGACACGGGAGCCTTTTGTTGGTTTAACAGATAGGGAGGTATTCTCGGACGCGTTTAAAAGCTTCTAAGAGATATCTTTTCACTTATTTCCTAGGTTACGGAGCGGAGACGACAATGTGGCGCGTAACGGCCATTCAGGTCGTCCGCTCTTTACTTTAACTGTCGATATAATATAGCGAGCTGTCGCTTCTAATGAATAAGGGATGTGTTGGAAGAAATGAATGACATTCTTTTAACGGGTAAATCGCACTCAACTGTCTGTTTAAAAAGAATGCAGCTAACATTTTATGTTCATCTAAAGTTCGGCCGTTCAGAGAATGCGTTCCTGACACGTCGCGATTGAACTGACGACGTAGCTTTGTAATGGCGTTGCAGTTACGATAAAAATATTTTTGCTGGTTGTTTACCGTTTTAACAATTGATGAGCATTAAAGCAACATTATTATATCAATAATCAATGAATGTTATAATTTTGTGCCAAACTGAGTGTCAAATAACTTGGTAAACAATATTTTTCTAAATCTATACTGCGCTATTACAAGGTTATGTCAGCGCTTTATATTTGTATAATAGTGCTGTGCTAAAAATAACAGGCAAGTATCGTAATCTGTTCTTATACAGTTATACTTATAATATAAAATAATACGCTTTGTTTTTCTTTTTAAGAATTTGAAAATAATGGACTATAAGATAACTTTTATGAAATATAAAAATAAAACTATGACCAAACCGAACGCGCGAAAGAAAGTAGCATTTTTATATTTAGGTTGAAAATGGTAACCCCAAATGGCGTTGGGCCGCCATTTTGTGACGCTAAAACAGTCGTCTGTTGTCGTTTCGTGCGCATAGACCACGTTCTTCAAGTGTTTTCAATCTGTTTTTATTTGACAATTTTATTATTATGAATATTACCTTTTTTTGGTTTCTACTTAAATAACTAAAATATAAATTTTAAATGATTCCGCCAATTTAAAACGAAAATAATCTTAAAATAATGCGCCGGTTCATTTTGGAGGAACGGTAACGAACTCAGTGTTATGTTGTGCCCATCACTAGTCGTGACTAACTGATAGGTGTCAGGAACGCATTCTCTGAACGGCTGAACTATAACAAAATATACTCCCTTCTACATATTTATATTATTTAGGTAAGGCCTGTTTCACCACCTTCTGATAAGTGTCGAATAGCTTATTCACAACTTTTGTCTTTGTCACTTGACATTAAGTAGGTAAGAAAGTGACAAATCCTACACTTATCAGAAGATGGTAAAACAGGCTCTAAGTTTCTGTATTTATATTACTTATTATTATTGTTGGCATTTACTTAACGTTTGACTACCAAAAAAAGCAATGGGTTATATAATTGTACTACTGTGGTTAAGGAACCCATTTCGTTTAATATATTAGTTATACTAAACCCTCATAGTATTTTGGTTTTTACGACTATTACGTTCTTCTTCTTCCTCATTTTTAGCTGCCTCATGTTCATTATCAATTTCACACCTAAACATATACCAAAGTGTATTTTGATACTTTCAAATCAGATTAATATAAAACAGAATGAAAATGTGTAAGAGAACCGCTGTCAGAAACTAAGACAGGTAAAAGTAGGTACCGATAATTACTGACAAGCTAAGACAAAGTATCTCTCTTCTTCTTCTTCTGACAAGATACCATAAACAAAAACCTAAAAAAAAAAATTTAAATATTTACTGTATTTTTAGAAGTTGTCAATATAATGCAATCAGCTGACATCTAAAAACCTAACGTTGTCGCCGGCCACCCGCCGCTTGCGGACATTGACCCCGAGTTGGAGTTGTGCACGCTAAACATTGCAGGTCTGAAAATTACTAAATACTAAACCACTAATAATTTAGGTAATTTATAATGTAATTTATAAGAATAGCGCTAAGTTTTCGATAGCGGCCGCCTTATACCCTGTATACATATATATGCCATACAAAGAGATACCATCACAAATATTATTATGTTGCCACATCTTTCTCACCGTACAAATATAATGGAATCTTTAGACAAACAGCCCCTACTTAAACACCTAATAATACCTACGGAGTACGCACGGTTCACCTCACCCCAAAATCTTGGTTTCTGAAGGGTGCCTTACGTGCCCCTCTTAAACATAAATAACTTAACGACTTTTGCATGGCGCAAGTCGTGAGAGATAGCGAGCTATTAAGTTGAGGTCATGTTCAGCGATTGGAACACGTTGATCTCCAACAGAGTTAAAATTTCGTGGTGTGAAAATTGTAATTTTAAGCAAAATGCATTTTGTTTTACAATTTTTGTACAATTTTAAAGTTGAAGCAATAAAGACAAACTAAATAGAATATTCTGGCAAATAGAGTAAAATTAATTTCTCATACGTCAAAATACGCTCAGAACGAAAAAAATATGCCCCCACACAACCATAAAATATTTCTTAAATTTTCAGTTTATAATGAGTTAAATAAAAAAAACTACATTTTTTTGTAGTAATATTTACTTAATGAGATCTCAATAGCCCAGCAGTCAATAAAATAATTGAAATCCGAAAGGTCGATGGATCAAACCCCGCCTTTTGTACCTACTACCTATTACTCCTAGAACAAGCTCTAGGTTTCATCATTATCAACGTTCTAGCGCCGCCCATTACAGGGCACGGGTGTCCTCACAGAATGAGAAGGTTTTAGGCCGTAGTCCACCACGCTGGCCGAGTTCGAATTAGTAGACTTCACACGCCTTTGAGAACCTTATGGAGAACTTTCAGGCATGCAGGTTTCCTCACGATGATTTTCTTCATCGTTAATGCGAGTGACATTAAATCGCCTAAAAGGCATATAACTCGGAAAAGTTGATGTGCGTGCCGGAGATCGAACTCGGTCCGCCCGAAAGGGAAGCCGACTTGTCAACCACTAGGCTATCACCGATATAGGTTTAGCTGAAGGGGAAAATGGAATATTACGTAGTGATGTTAATCCTGGTTAGTATTTTTTTATTTATTGTTATCGCTGTTCTTACAATATTGTACCACACGCATTTCACTGTGTACATACTTTAGGGGAGGGGAAGACGTCTTATCCGTAAAAAGATTTTCAGACTCCATTTTTTTTCTATTTAGCTTCTTACAAAAATGTTTACAGGTTTTTACTTTTTTATTTAAACGTTGAAAGCTGATATAGGGCTTATGCAAGCATTATCTAGATTAGGGTATATAATGAAATCACTGCTGTTATGAATATTTGATTTGGTTTGGGTTTTAGTTTATGAATGTTAAAACATTGTTAAAAGTCGATTCCCTTTATGACTGTTTTAGCGCTGTAAGAGTCGAAATCTAGTTATCTTAGTCGAGTCGGAAAGATACGGTACGGTTTAACGGTGAAGGAAAACATCGTGAAGATGCATGCCTGAGAATTCCCCATAATGTTCTCAAAGGCGTGTGAGGTCTACCAATCCGCACTTGGCTACCGTGGTGGGCTACGGCCTAAGTTCTTCTCACTTTGAGAGGAGACCCGTGCCCTGAAGAAAGCCGGTAATGCTGGGTTGATAATGAATTTCATACACCATAATTCACATAATAATGACAAGGGACCGTCGGTGATGAGGAATACGACAGAGAGAGGTTCTGTAATCTCATACAGTACTTAAATTTCACTGATTTGTTTAGGTGAATTAATTAGTTAGCGACTGGTTTCAAGTCGTGCAAGTTGGTGTGTGATAATGATAATGGTCATAGCTTATAATAAAATAGAGGTTATCCGCGTAGCCTCAGAGGAAAATCACCGTTTTCATCCAAGTAAAAAGAGAATCCCCCATAGTGGTATATTAACAGGCTCTTTGCCATTGTAAGCGCGGATACAAAACTAGTTCTAAGTGCTCGGCATTGTGCACAAATAACGGAAATAAAAGCCGAGCGCTTACCAAAAGACTCGCAACAAAGCGGGACTTTAATATATGTCTCGCAAAGAATATAAAGAGCTACGAGCATTTATGAAACGAGCCTTAAATATGTATGAAGGCCATGAAATACAAGTAGTGCCTACTATACTATATTAATTATGTTTTTGTATTCAACAGCAGTGGTAGTACAAGCGGTGATAGCTAAGGCCCTAGTGGTTTAGACTACGGCCTCCCTTTTGGAGGGAGTGAGTTCGATCCCCGGCACAAACCTCAACTTTTCGGAGTTGTGTGCGTTTTAAGCGATTAAATATCACTTGGTTTAACAGCGAAAATAACATGATAGTGATAATAACCGGGTCCGACGGCTTATGGTGCTCTCCGAGGCACGGGGGTGCAACACCGCCAACTACCAACTCTGGGCTGAGAATTCCTTTGAAACCACCCAATAACCTAACAATTTTTGGTCCGCCCCGGGAATTGAACCCAAGACTTCGTGATCCGCAATCGGACATGCTAACCGCTGCACCAACGAGGCAGTAAAACTAAAACTCGACAATTACCAACAAATTAACAAAAGAAAATTGGCAAATGTCTTCTTCACCCTCTTTAATTATGCTACTTTGACGGCGGACATTTTGTAAAACCGTAAAGCATCTGGTCGCGCCACTCTGTTGACATTTCTACTTTATCGTCTTTTTTTTTTTCTTTTTTTTTTAATAAATTCGTACAATGTTTACTCCTGTACAGCCAAATCTTGAAGGTAATTAGAAAGGATGATTTTAAAAATGATTAATGGAGTGAATTAGGGGAATCGCCTTTTTGTATTTTATCTGTATTAATTAGGGCGTTTTAAAAAACTTCATACAATGGACGCTGTCGATAGAAATTCGATTCTTTTTAGCCTTCGGCGTGGATTTGCCGTAAACAAGGAATATAGGGAGGGTTTTTTTTAACTAACAAACTGCACCTTACTATCGGTAGGTACTAGCAGTGCTCGGTATTATAAATCGCAAAGTGCGTCTGTTCGTTTGTTTTTAACCGATTTAAAAAAAATATGATTAATTCAACTGTAGGTATGTATGTAATATTATGATAATCTATAAGGGCTTCCAAACAAAAATACAAAATTTCATGAGTGTATGTTTATTATGTATATGTTTGTCCGCGTATATTGCTCCGAAACTATTAATTGGATTGTTACAATTTTTTATTGACTTACATGTTACATGTTAAAACTTAGGGAACAATGAAAGTTTCATCAAAATCAATTTGGTAGTTTCCGAGATACCTATGGACTGTTAAGTGTATAGTGTAGTCGGTTTAACTTTCAATCTTTTGCATTATCACTTGTTAATTATTTCTATTAACGGAATGCAAGCTTACTACGAAATTGCATTTATGATGCGATTCTTTGCAGTTGAAATAACTAGGTACATCCAAACTGCAGTTCTAGTACGGACGCTTTTTTTAACCCCCGACGCAAAAACGACGGGGTGTTATAAGTTTGACGTATCTGTGTGTGTGTGTGTGTGTGTGTGTGTGTGTGTGTGTGTGTGTGTGTGTGTGTGTGTGTGTGTGTGTGTGTGTGTGTGTGTGTGTGTGTGTGTGTGTGTGTGTGTGTGTGTGTGTGTGTGTGTGTGTGTGTCTGTCCGTTCCCCTGTGGCGCTCAAACGGGTGGACCGATTTGAATGCGGTTTTTTTTGTTTGAAAGGTGAATTAGTCGAGAGTGTTGTTAGCTATGTTTGATGAAAATCGGTCCAAGATGGCCGCCGCTACAAAATGGCGGATTACATATTTTTTCACAACTCACTTGATATGGGTATCAAATGAAACGGCTTGACTAGTAGAATATCACTATTGCAAATCCAAGATGGCCGCTACCACAAAATGGCGAATGTCGGGGGTTTTTTAAATTTTTAATTTATACTTGTTTATATTATTAGCCATGAGTTGTTCAGCCTTATCGCAATTCACTCGCCTCAACCCTTTACATACACCCTTTTCCAACTAACATAAAGAATCTCTAACTAAGATTAGGTCTATTCAGCTGGTATCCAAGTTAAGGATGGCACTAATTTGTAAAACACATCAAAGAAACACAAACTCAACGCGAACTTCTTAATCCGAGACGACCCTAGCGGAATAAAAATAAAGGGTGCCCATTTAATCCGTCCTAAGAAGCACCATAGACTAGAGGGAGTAATAGATAGAACCCTCGCAAACAAAAGTGTTCACGAAATTGATGCCGACTACATGTGGGTCACTCGAATAGCTTTGTATCTTTTGTATTGGCTTCTTCATAAGATTTGTCAATTTCTTACTCTATTTGGGTTGGCAGCCAACATTTTGCCACGTCTGTATGCTGATTGGTTTGTTGGACTGAGCCAGCTTTCAATTTTAATCATCATTATGAACTAGCTCATATATTTTTTTTAAGCATTCCGTTTCTCTATGGCTTCAAACAATTATAATAAACTAGAGATTGCCCGCGGCTTCGCTCGCTTGAATTTCGGTTTTGCACAAATCCAGAGGGAATCGTGGATTTCCGATTCCCGTTCCCGCTCCCTTTTCCAACCTTTATACCTACCTTCTAGGAAGTTTGCTATAGTAATCTACCTATAGCTATAGATTTCGGTTTTTCAAAATCCCGTGGGAACTCTTTGATTTTTCGGGATAAAAAGACTATGTTTTATGTCAGGGCATAATCTATCTCCATTCAAAATTTCAGCCAAATCGGTGCAGTAGTTGCGACGTGATTGAGTAACAAACATCCAAACATCTAAACATCCAAACATCCACACTTTCACATTTATAATATTAGTAGGATTAATGTTTGTTTATATAAAAGTCTATATAAAATAGATAAACATTGATCCAACTTTATATATATGTAAGTTTTCAATAGGCATATATTTGGTATAATATTTAACATGGTTTTAAGATTCTTGCTAGGTGCTTGAATGGCGGCCTCGTACTAGTAAACGAAGCGTTGGTATAGACCCCCGACCCGATGGACAGACGATCTCAAGCGAGTCGCTGGTAGCCGCTGGAATCAGGCGGCACAAGATCGTGTTCTGTGGCGATCCTTGCAAGAGACCTATGTCCAGCAGTGGACGTCTATTGGTTGAGACGACGAAAGATTCTTGCAACGATTTTCAAAAAACTATTTGCAGTTTTCTTATTAACAGTAATTCCTATTTTCTTTCGCCATAATTAAATAATTAATACATTTCGACCGTAAAAAGTGAGAAGCAGATCTACACATTCGTATTTTTTTTATCTTAGTGCGGCTCTTGTTTTACAATCGGCTTCTCCGAACCTGTTTCATTTTCGTTGCGTCCGGATCCTGTCCACCATTTCCTCGAATCCCCGAGAAACACATTACGCCATCTAATCAGATGTTACAAGTAGTTTCCCCTTTAGGGGGGTGGAAACGGCCCTTTTATCTCGCCGCCGGACGTAAAATGCGTACGGAATAGTTTTTACGTCTGGTTGCGGCAAATTGGACCGTGTACGACATGGTGATGCGGCGATGTTTGCGCCCAGCTGACGATTACAAATCGAGGTGACCCTTTCTTGAGTTAATTCCGCGGATTTTTAGCGACTTGTCAAGTTTCTACCACCGCTTTGGTTCGTGACAAGGTAGCAGTGCGCGGGGGACCGCTTGCGCTCCCCGCATGCGTTGAATCGATGTCCAATGTCATCCCTGACGCAGTGATGAGCGTTGTGGTCTTATAAATGGGAGGTCCCAGATTCGATTCCCGACTGATACAATTTGGAAATTTGTAAATAGCCTAGCCTAGCCGTGGCTAGTTACCACCTGTGCTGTACTGCCAAGAGATTTAGCGATCTAGTATACGATGCCGCGTAGAATCCGATCAGGGTACATAGATTTAATAAAAACTGCCAAGTTAACCCGCTTTCATCTCAGTCGGCACGCCTCATGTCGTAGACGTCGTCATCAAGCGTTATAAGTCCACCGTTTGACATAGGCCTCTTTTAGGGACTTCCACACGTCGCGGTCTTGTGCCGTTTGTGTTCAGCATCTTCCTGCGACTCCTTCAATGTTGAAGTTCAGCTTCGCGACTCAATGAGCTGCGTTGGTAACTCTGTTACTCTTACCGATCTCCTCATTCCTGAGATACGCCGAGCATAGGCTCTTTCCATCGCCCGCTGAGAAACGCTAAGTCCATAGTAAACTTTCATGTTTCGAATCCATAATTTTACAAGGGGTTGTGTAATTTATGTTGTACTAGCGGACCCGGCAGACGTCGTCCTGCCCGCTATTAGCGCCACCTACCGGGTCCAATTTTTCTACTTATAAACCTTTCTCTTGAATCACTCTATCTATTAAAAAAAACCGCATCAAAATCCGTTGCGTAGTTTTAAAGATTTAAGCATACATAGGGACATAGGGACATAGGGATATAGGGACTGAGAAAGCGACTTTGTTTTATACTATGTAGTGATGTAAAATCCAAAAGGCCTATTCGCCTGCAAAGCGATCGTTCAATAGCTTTATAGATATAATCGAGAGGCATCCGATATAGCTCAAACGATTTATATCATTCAACTCGTGGCATATAATTGCTCAGATCATTGCGACCGCAGACATGATTGGTATGTATGCATAGCCCGGTGGAAGCGTCTTGGTTATCTAATATGCTCCGTTTGGATTACTCGCCTGTAGACTAAGGCCGTGTCTGCGGCGAACTGTGAGCTGTTTGCTTCCAGTTAGCCTGTAATGGAGTGTCCAAACAGCGTAATGTTCACATTTTGCGGCTTTTCGTGAACTTACGTCTTGTGAACTTACTCAGTGAGTTCAGTGAGCGGCTGATTCGCCTCCAGATGCCTACAAAACTGTGAGAGATTGAAAGCTATGAGTTGGGACCGATACGCCGCTAAGAGTCAGCCAGTGGACAGTCAACCGTTCACTGTTCGCCTAATGGGGACACGCCTTTACTGTAACTAGCAAGTAAGTGCACAAACATATGTAGTAAAAACGGTTATATTAATCCTTAGCGGTGGGATAACAATTTGTAAAAATTAACGTGATGAGTTAAAATTTGCAACAATTTTCATTCCGTTAATATATTTTATAATTAAAAGCACCAGCTTGCCAACCAACTGGCACACCAGTAAGGCGAGAGTCATTTTGTAAATATTTTGTGTATTGAAATAAAATAGACAAAAACGTAACGGTGAAACATATATTATATTTCAGCCAATGTGTCTCTTGATAAATTCAAATTTATTATAGTTACTTACTAACTAGCATTTATCTATGATTTCGTCCACGTAGTATTAAATTTTAAAAAATCCCGCAAGAAACTTTTATTTTACCGGGATACCAAGTAACCTACTATTCAGGTCCTCAACAGCTGTACCTAATGTCCACCACCACCTGCAGCCTTTTAACGTCCCACTGCTGGGAACAGGCCTCTTCACTCATAGGAGAGAGGGATTTAGAGCTTAGACCCGCCATGCTGCTCCAATGCGTGTTGGCGGGCTTTAACGACTATTGTCACATGATAGTGATAATAATCGGGACCAACTGCTTAACGTGCTCTCCAAGGTGAATCACCGCCACCTTCCAACTCCGGGCTGGCACTAAGAATTTATTGACAGAAAAATCCAATACCTAACAATTAATTATTTGCCCGATCCGGAAATCGAACCCGGAACCTCGTGATCTGCGGTACCCTGCGGTGTACCCATGTAAAAATCCCGAAATACAAAGTTACTCCGAAAATGAAGATATTTACCTACTTACGTTCATCCGAAATATACGAAGGCGTTCAAGTCACATGTTGCGGCGCCATTGAAGAACTAACCATTTATTTTCAAACACGATTTGGCATATACCAATCGCTTATTCATCTGTCAAGCAATCTGTCCAATTTATGAAAAAAGTTCTAGAGGCCTAGAGCAAATTACTCGCTCGAGTCCCATCCCCACTGTCCGATCTGAGCATAGACAAGTTTTATTTTTCTACTCGGTCGAGCCACTAGCTCGGGTCAACGGGGCACGATCGATTTGCTAGATTAAGCTGTGGCGGGCGGCGCCGCGGCCGACATGATCCGATGGTCTGCCGCTACAACTTTACAACTAATTTCATTCGACTTCGCCTTTTGAGCGACGTACCTACTTTGCTTAGTCTATCAGACTTGCTAGAGTTAAGTAGTAATTGCGTTTTTACAACATTTTCATTTAGTTACTTAGTTCATTTTTACTAACTTAGTCGTCATTGTTGACCCAACAGATAGAGGTCCACTGCTGGACATAGGACTCTTGGAAGAATCGCCGCGATCTTCTGCAGCTTGTATCCAGCTGCTGACAGCGACTTGCTTGAGATCAAAAGTGTACCAAAAATTTTAACACTTTTTTCTCGTCAGTCCACCTAGTAGGGGGTCGAACAACGCTCCGATTGCCGGTGCGGGGTTTCTATTCGAGCACTTTGGAACATTTTGGAAGAACATGAGATCCCAGTACCCAGAGTGTATCGTCATTCACACCATCAAGTGATATCGCAATTAAGGGTTTACTTGTAGATGAATAAAAAAAAAGAAATAAAAAAAATTAAGATGCTCCGGTGTCGGAGCGAAACGATCGTCGAGTTTTTGTGGTGAATTTGTGTGGTGTTGTGCCTACAAATTTGTCACTGTTAGCGGATTATAGCAAAGTAATTTTGTGTTCATTGTATAATAAAAAAAATCGCATTATTATCCAAGAAAAGTTCCACTTTTGCGTGATTAATGGAACCAGTGAAGACCCGTTAATGAGCATCAACGATATAGTTTTTTTTAATTGTATGATAGGCTTACGGTTAACGACAATAATGCGTGATGGAAAGCAATGATTATGTCTAATTTGGAACGCGCTTGCCTAGAAAATGCCTATTCACTCTTGCCTTGAAAATACTTGAGTCGTACGAGGCGGGAAACACACACCGTAAGGGCGTTCCATACCCTAGCGGTTCGTATCAGACACGTTGCCCGAAAATGTGGACGTCAGATAAGGAGAGAGAGAGAGAGATAAGTTAAACATACCTTGACAGCATAGCATCGTTCGCATTCCCAAAGTGATTCGCGGCGAGGGCCGCTTCCAGAACATTCGAGTCCCTTCTGGGCTCGGTTCTATTCAAGATAGAGCTTATAGAGAAGCTGGTGTAGGGAGCGCTGCCGGTCGCCTTCTCTTCTTTATCCTTTTTGAGGTCGTAGAAGCTCTGGTCTTTTCTAGAAGGCGACGAGGGGATGTCGGGGCTGCTCGCACCTGACACCACGTTGACTTCTATATCGTTGTCCTGGGAGGAGACCGGGGAGTCCATGTTTTGTGGTCTCAGCACATTTTCGGGTGACCTGTTATGGAAACAAGCTATAATTAAAATTAAAAAACACCACTGCCCTATTTAACACGATCGATCGATCGATTCCCGGCAGCGGCAATTTGGGATTTTATAATTTCTAAATTGTCTCTGGTCTAGTCTGGTGGGAGGCTTAAGCCGCCACGGCCACCACTAATGGCACTTTGATTAGAATAGAATAGAATAGAATAGAAAAGTTTTTTATTCGAATAAACTTTTGCAAGTACTTTTGAATCGTCAATTGAATCTACCACAGGTTACCACTGCTGGTTACCATCCTACCGGTAAAACCGTGCCGCCAAGCGATTTAGCGTTCCCGTACGATGCCGTGTAGAAACCGATCCGAAAATGTTCCCATAGATTTTTTCGAAAAAAAGATTAATGTTTTTTCCAAAAAAACTATGGGACCATTTTGCAAACATCCTCAGCTGTCGATTAAAAAAAGAATCACGCAAATCGGTTCAGAAATCTCGGGTTGTATGACGTTACACGCTGGAGCGCTGCGATTAGCAACTTTAAAGTTCAACTAGTGTTGCGCTCGGTGCGCGAGCTGCAAGCAGCTCGCGTGCCTTATGGTCTCTTCAATATTCGTAAAATAAAGAAATGGGAAGTCTCTTGAAAGATAAAAAGAAATATTGGTATCACGTTTCGTATCTTTTCTGAAACGACACTAATCAGTTATATGCATGCGTTTAGTGGAAAAAAAGGATCTATGCAAAAATGTTCTGGAGAGCCACTTGAAAATTAAAAAGAAATTTTGTATGGACACGAATTTTTTTGTTCCGTAGCTATCTTTTTTTACTGGCTCATCAAAGGGCCTAAGATCTTGAACATTTTTAGTTTCAGGACCATGCCTCTATGATTGATAGTTTTTGAGGGCCGTTAGGGTACTCTGGTATTTTTTCCACATTTACTACGTTTTGTGATTTTTGTGAAAAAAAATCTTTAAGTTCTATTTATAAGTGTAGTAGCGGGAAAATTTTTCATACAAAAATGTCTAAGAGAGCCTCTTGAAAAGAACCCAAAAAATTTGTATGGAGAGAATTTTTTTTTGTTCGGCGGCCATCTTTTTTTTACCGGTTCACGCAATGGCCCAAGGTTTTTAATAACATTTGTTTGGGACCATGTCTGTATGACTGGTAGTTTTGGAGGACCCATGAGGTACTCTGGTAAATTTTCCACATTCATGACGTTTCATAATTTTCCTGAAGGAAGACCCATAAGTTCTACGCACATAAATAGTGAAGGGAAAAAGTTCCATACAAAATTGTTCTGGAGAGCCTCTTGAAAAGAACCCAAAAAATTTGTATGGAGAAAATTTTTTTTTGTTCGGCGGCCATCTTTTTTTTACCGGTGCACCCAATGGCCCAAGGTCTTTAACAACATTTGTTTGGGACCATGTCTGTATGACTGGTAGTTTTGGAGGACCCATGAGGTACTCTGGTAAATATTCCACATTCATAACGTTTCGTATTTTTCCTGAAAGGACACTCATGAACTCTATACATGCGCTTAGTGAGGTAAAAAAAGTTCTATACAAAAATGTTCAGGAGAGCCTCTTGAAAATTAAAAAAAAAAATTGTATGGACTCGAAAATTTTTTTTGTTCGGTGCCTATCTTTTTTTTACTGGCTCACCAAAGGGCCCAAGGTTTTGAACATTTTCAGTTTCAGGACCATGTCTCTATGACTGATAGTTTTTGAGAGCCTTTGGGGTACTCTGGTAAATTTTCCACATTCATGACGTTTCATATTTTTCCTGAAGGAAGACCCATAAGTTCTACGCATATAAATAGTGAGGAGAAAAAAGTTCCATACAAAATTGTTTTGGAGAGCCTCTTGAAAATTAGGAATTTTTTGTATGGAGATGAAATTTTTTTTTGTTTGGTAGCCATATTTTTTTCATCGGTTCACCCAATGGCCCAAGGTTTTAAACATTTTTTGTTTGGGGACGGTACCTCTCCGACTGATAGTTTTCGAGATCCCTTAGAGCACCCTAGTCAGTTTTCCACGTCCAGGTCTCTCTATAATTTTGTAGACCTTATATTTTTGAATTTTACACACACAAAAAGTATGGTGAAAAAGTCCCATACAAAATTGTTCAGGAGAGGTGATCAGTACCTGACTTCAAGTAGCTTTATATATATAATAACATTTTCAGTTTTTGAGATAATTTAATAATTCTTTCAGATTTTTGTTTTATTTAACTTAAATTTTTAAAATAAATTTAAAAAAATTTATTGAAAACTTGTCCATTATGGTCATAAAATATGATGTAAGTATATAAGTAAAACATTTTACCCCCTTTGAGGTGGATTTTAGATTCACGCATGCCAAAATAAAAACACTTACATGTGATAGGAAATACCTGCTTTTTGGCGTTTTACTTCTGATTAACTAAGTATTTCTGAACTTAATAACTTAACTTTTCTGTGTTTACAATTCGAAATGGAATTTTCACTTTTATTTTTGTGCACCATAATAAATTACGTCGAAATCTCCGGGGCGCACTGAGTGTGGTTTTGGAAACTTGCAAACGCGCATCAAGTTTGTACGCAAGCTCCTCTCACTTCGCCGTTCTATCCTTGTTAATACATTTCTATGGTACCTAATAATGAATTAACTAGACAACCTGAATACGATTTTCCGAGATAAAATCCAATAATAAAAAATCCGCTAGTCTTTAATTTATTTATGCACGGGCGGGAGGGAAAGCAGGTCCCTCTTAATATAATCTGGACCCGCGGGAGCAGCGCAGCACGGCTAAGAACAATAACGCACTTAACTGTCTGAATTATAGATCAGTTATACGTCTTAAGAGTCGGGACTACCCTATCGAGTGCCCGATGAGTTTAACTACTTACCTACTAGTTTTCTACCACGAAACACCGAATTACCTATAAATTATCCAGTAAAGTTCAAATTTACCGGGCAATTTATAGATAAGAAGATGATTTTGTCCATATTGTTGTCTTGAACATTAATATGATATCTATTTTTAA
The DNA here is from genome assembly GCA_920104075.1 of Melanargia galathea. Taxonomy (NCBI): domain Eukaryota; kingdom Metazoa; phylum Arthropoda; class Insecta; order Lepidoptera; family Nymphalidae; genus Melanargia; species Melanargia galathea. The sequence goes on from OV049868.1 coordinate 11,330,427, forward strand.
CCAATCAAAATCGGTTCAGTAGTTTTCAAAATAAGGTGTATAAGGTTACATGGTATAAGTGTAACGACCTGGCTTATTTCCGTATATTGAAATCGGTTTAATTTTTCTTAAATCGTAATCCATTTAGACGGACAAAATATATGTATCTTCGTCTGTAGCAGGCCCTTCATTGTCATAGTCGCGTATCTCAATAGTCAAAGTCTACCTTTACTGCCCCCGCACATTGTCCACATGTCTGACCGGCCACATGTCGCGGAAGAGACTTTTCATACATTTTATATGGTACCACCGCACACTGAGCACTCGAGTAACCGCGATCGAGCCACAAGAAAATGTATGAAAAATCACCTCCACGACTTGTGGCGGCCACTAGTCGTCGCCACTCGTGGCCCAGTGTGCGGGGGCTGTTAATGTTAACTCAAAAAGTTACACTATATGCACAGGGTATACGGTTGGCGATGATAAAATGATATAATCCATACTATAATATTACAAATGCGAAAGTGTGTCTGTCTTTCTGTCTGTCTGTTTGCTAGCTTTTCATGGTCCAACAATTTAACCGATTTTGATGAAATTTGGTACAGAGGTAGCTTGCGTCTCGAAAACTGACATAGTCAACTTTTATCCCGGTAGAACTAGTAGTTCCCACAGGATTTTAAAAAACCTAAATCCACGCGGACGAAGTCGCGGGCATCATCTAGTTAAACAATAATTTTAAAAAGCGAACTGCACTTTTCGATAATCACTGAAAAACGCCACAAAAAGCACGTGGTACAAACTACAAATTACTTAAACAGTTACACTATATGTACCGATGACCGCGGTTGATAGCCAGTTACCGGGTTCGCAATAATTCCAGTAGGTATTCCGGTAGAGTACTGCTGTACCTGGAACACGCTTTTCAGCGCGAATCGCTCGTTTGATTGCCACTTTGGGGTATTTTAAACACGGTGCACATTTGAAATTGTATGGACAATTTTACTTACTTTTAAACCCGTGTAGTGCTGAGCGAATAAAAAATAATGTATGTGGCTGTTTACATACATATATACCAGTAAATAATCGTATATAATTTTATGTCAATATTGTTGTTAATTGTTTTTAATATCATAATATTAATATTAATAGGTGATAGCCTGGTTAAGAGTTCGATCCCCAATAGCGTTTTAAGCTATTAAATATCACTCGCTTTAACGGTGATGGAATACATCGCGAGGAAACCTGCATGTCTGAGAATTCTCCATGATGTTCTCAAAGGCTTGTGAAGTCTACCAATCTGCACTCGGCCAGCGTGGTGGACTACGGCCTGAACCCTTTCCTGAGAGGAGACCCGTGCTCTTTATGCCAAGTCGAGATTCTATCACTGGTTCGGAAAGCGGATACTGCAAGTTACAATATTAATTAAGGTAAAGTCTCCTTATTCCGTGGTATTCTAAAATTGGCACCCAATTCCGAGGTATATAGAAAAACAGCGTTTTCAACCGATCACCAAGCTATTTTTTACTGCAACATATCTTAATCAATTGATAGTTTATCATTCCATAGATAAATGACGAAATTGTTGGTTTTATATGTATATGTTTTAAAATAACCGGCAAGTTTTACACTAGCAGCCGGCCCGAACGCATGTTTCATACATTTTGGACCTCGCGCACGAAATACCTACATTTTTTTAAATAGTGTTTATCCGTTAATTTTGAGCTTTATTTGTTTTTATTTAGATTTGAATATTTGAAGGACTATATTTTCAATCGAAAACAATCAACATTTGTGAATATTTGTAAAGAAATTAAGGTGAAAATAGGTTTTGAAAATACCTCGGCGTTAGGTGCCAAATATTTTAGCCGGTTCCTAACGCCGTGGTATACCGCGGAATTGCGATTTCATAGACTTCATAACTTTTTCAATTTTTAGAGTCGTTTTATGTTAAAAACTTCTTGTTTCGGTTTTGAATATTTAAATAGGCAATAAGGTTACAGAGTCCTAATTACGAGGTACATTTTGGCGTCTCAATCACTAACTATACCGTGTCAAAGTTTACCTATTTAGGTAATTTATTGATAGATTGTATGGGAAAGCTAAAGAAAATTAATTTAAAAGAAAATTAAATTTATACATATTTCGATGCAATTTTGAGAGAGTATTGTACATATTTACGAAGATAATCTAATTAAGCTTTAAATTATTTGTTTATTATGGAAAAATCTTTTCTTTTTTAACACTCGGAATTAGGAAACGTGTTTTTTGTTACAAAACTCAATTCCGTGGTATTACCTCGGAATAAGGTTCTATGAGCCCCTAATTATGTGGTATGGATAGAAATACTACCTCGGAATAAGGTTCTATGAGCCTCTAATTATGTGGTATGTATAGAAATAAAATACAGGATGCTCACAATATTTCAGTATGGTTTCAGTTACACCAAGTATCATTCGCGTTCAGTCATGCAAACATTCATATTCTAAAACGTTTATCTTATTATTGCTCGTGCTGATTCATTCACTGACTCACTCATTGATCACCCCTCCTGTAAAATTTTGTATAAATTTTTTTTTTTTCACTAATGATTCCGTATAGGAGACAGAAATTCATTCGGAACAAAAATATGGAGAGAGCTGATGATTGAGGATTTCGGAGATGGGTGAAGAGCACGCTTAAGGTATTGAAGATAGGAGGGGGGTGCTTGAACAAATGTCATTCAAAACGTCATCCAATTGGCAGTGAGCTGAAAAAAATTCAAAATGGCGAAAAAAAGATGGCCGCCATACAAATTTCGTTGGTGTCCACCTCGGAGGGTAAAAAAAATGGAAGAGTGATTTCCTAGCAACAGATGATCAGGATCCAAAGGTCTATTCGATGAATAGAAAAAAAAACAAAATGGTGGAATTTATTTTTCCATACAAAATGTATGGCGAATATTGAAGAGACTACAAGTTGTAAACTATGCAAGGCTTTCATGTGGGTCTTTGGAGAAATCTCAAAAAAAATATGGGAAGATATGATGATTGAGGGTTCGGAAGATGGTTGAGGAGCCCGGGCAGGGTATTGTAGATAGGTGGGAGGTGCTCAAGCAAAAATTACTCGAAACCTCATCCAGTTGGCACTGAACTGAAAAAAAACCCCAAAATGGCAGATTCAAAATGGCGGCTATACTAATTTCGTCGATGTCTCACTAAGTATAAAAGATGGAAGAGTATTTTCTGGGCAAAATATGATCAAGACCTAAAGATCTACTAAATGGATAGAAAGTAAATCAAGATGTCAGAATTTATTTTTCCGTACAAATTGTTTTTTTCATTGATGGTTTCGTATAGAAGATAAAAAATCATGCGAAGGCCTTGTATGGCCGCCATCTTGTATCTACCATTTTGGGTTTTTCTTCAGCTCAGTGCCAATGGGATGAGGTTTTGAGTAATTTTTGTTAGAGCACCTCCCACCTATCTACAATACCCTGCCCGGGCTGCTCAACCGTCTTCCAAACCCTCAATCATCATGTCTTCCCATATTTTTCTTTGAGAGTTCTCCAAAGAACCGCATCAAAGGCCTGCATTGTTCACAACTTCTTTCTCTCAATATTCGCCATACATTTTCTATGGAAAAATAAACTCCGCCATTTTGATTTTTTTTTCTATTTATCCAATAAACCATCGGATCCTGATCATCTTTTGCCAAAAAACCACTCTTCTATCTTTTATACCTTGCGAGATGGAGACCGACGAAATTTGTATGGCGGCCATCTTATTTTCGCCATTTTGAATTTTTTTTCAGCTCACTGCCAATTGGATGACGTTTCGAGTGACATTTGCTCGAGCATCCGCCACCTATCTTCAATAGCGTGCCCATCGCTCGTCTCTGAAATCCTCAATCATCAGCTCTCTCCATATTTTTGTTCTGAATGAATTTTTATCCTCTATACGAAATAATTTGTGAAAAAAATAATTTTCATACAAAATTTTACAGGAGAGGTGATCAATCAGTCAGTCAGTCAGTGAGTGAATGAATCAGCACGAGCAGCTATATATATATTAATAATATACATATATTAATATTTTACACACAAACATAATTAAACAATTACATACGTATCGAATTGATTTTGAAATCTATTAATAAATACAGTTCATTTTTGAACACCATGTAGAATTCATTCTACTCGTTTCCCTTTGTATTTTGTACCCTCGGAATTAGGAGCCATTTGCCTCGGAATTAGGATTTTTACCTCGGAATTGGAGCATTCGGACTTTCTTTCATATTAATTTAATTTTACATTTAAATCAATTTGTAATTGTTGTCCTTTTAGGATATTTCAAGAGTTAAATAAATAACGCTTCTGATAAAAATAGCCAGTTCTTCAGAAAGGCTTCGGAAATGCTTAATTTTTGACGTTCTTTCGAGTTTTTATGAAAATACCACGGAATAAGGAGACTTTACCTTAATACGTACTTAGCTAAATGACAAACTTTACACTATCTTGTGAGCAACTGAATGCAAAACGATGATCTCATTAAGTTTATCTTGGTGTTTGTTTTTGTTAATTTTGTCATTAATTGTGTACTAAGTAGGGTGCTTTAATCGAAAAAAAACTGCGTAATCCCTTTGAGATATAACAAAACAATATTTGATGGGATAGTAGCGGGTAATTATTACCCGTGCGAAGCCGGGGCGGGTGGCCTAGTCATAAAATATTTGTATAATATTCTATGAGCGGTTATTTTCGTGGTAACCGGATATCGTGGTAAATCTATCGACAGATTGTACACCCCAGGTGTACGAGCCTAGTGGAGCGTGGGTGTAATCGATACTTTATAAAATCGATCATCTTTTTAGCGCTCGATTAAATTTTTTAATCGATATTATTGTTTTTTTCGTTGAATTTTTAATTAGCATTTCTTTGTTGCGTTGGACGACGTCAAAATATTTTTTTTTCTCAACTAGAATGTAACACCTTTTGTAATTTAATACGACTTTTGAAGGGAAGAATTTTAGATTGAATTACCCTTATCTAGCCGATAGGTAGATAGGTGTGTCCTCGTCAGTATTTGACGATAAAGTAGTTCTCCTATGGAACTCATCATTTCTGATTTCATCCCGCAAGTTCTCCGATCTCTCTCTTCTTCATGTTTCTGTGACTATGTTTCGGTACCATATTACGTCATCACTAGCAACACGCACTATTAGTCTTCAGACTTGCAGGATCTTGGACGAGAAGATGGCCTTGAACGCTGTCCAACCTATCAGAAGTACTTAGTCAAATCAATATTAAAAACTACGTATAACATCTATTTATTTGCGTAAATAGTTGAATACACGTGGATACAGTTGATACTATTTCATTCCATACAACTTTTTTTTTTTTTTTTTCTTAAATGTTAAGTATTTTCCCTGTGTTTATTTTAAGTGTGTGCTAAAAATCTGCAAAAACAGCATTATAATCAGCCCATAAGTTCAGTTAATAAAAAAAAAACTTCGAACATGCCCTTTATCATCTTCATTCCATCGAGGATAAAAATAGTAACCAACAGACCACAAGAATTCTATTTAACGTCTACTTAGATAGATACACAGATATATAGACTAAGTATTTACAGCAACAATTACAAAGAAACAGAATCACACAATTAACCATAACATAAATTGCGCAAAGGCGGCCTGGCCTCATCGCTCGGAGCAATTTTCTCCACACCACCTTTTCTTTTTATACACCTAACTAACTAGTTAGATAATTATTTACTTATAGATTATTATTTACTAATTTAATTATTTAATTATTATTTACTAATAGATTATTATTTACTTTGAGTTTTATGACACTGTGGCTATACAGGCTCATGTATCTATCTATCTCTTTATTACATTAATAAAGATAACATTCGTTTAATTGATTACAAAAAACACCCTCTATTGCCGCGACATAGTTTCACGTTAATTAGCTAAATGAATATTTAACAGTTGCGCGCTCAATCGTAAAACATTACAATGTCTAATTCTACCCCTTTACGGTGCTAAGATGCGCTATAATGTGGAGGCCGTCTGTCACACCGATGCACGTTTGCCTAAAATAAATGAATACAAATTCATTTTCAACCGACTTTAAAAAAAAAGGAGGAGGTTCTCAATTCGTCGGAATCTTTTTATGTATGTTCCCCGATCACTCAAAGATGCCTGGACTGATTTGGAATTTTTTTCTTTTGTTTGAAAAGGTATACTTTCCAGGTGGTCCCATGGTCATCAGGTCAGGATCTGATGATGGGATCTTAGAGAAATCGAGGGAATTTTTCAAATTTTATGGTATTATATATTGAGGTCGGTTTAATTTTTCCTACAATATAACTTATTAATTTTATGTAGGTCAAGATTTCCTCCGCTGGCGATTATGTAAGGTTGTTCATGAATGATTATTATGTATAATTATTTGGTCATAGTTCGTTAAAGGCAAATTCGAATTGTGTAAACTAATTTGACATTAGCTATAGTTCTTTTACGTCCCACTGCTGGCCACAGGCCTCCAGGGACAAGCACTGAATGCTTAGACCCGTTACGTTGCTCCAATGCGGGTTGGCGGGCTATTTTGTATGTAGCTGTAACAGAATCATTATATTCTGTGTACAACTGTGACATATAACAAGAAGTGATTCCGACCGTGATTTTGAAGTGAAATTTCTTTAGGATCGTTGTGCATTTGAAAATTCGATGAAACGAAAAACGATACTAGCACACCACTAGCCTGCAAAGTCAAAGTTAAAGTTAAAGTTGTTAAGGTTACTTCTCTAAAGTTTCACTTATGCCGTGTGTGAATTGCATATACACACTTTTTTTTTAATAAGTATATGCATGGCAGGCAAACGTACAAGCGGGTCACGTGATGTTAAGTGATTACCGTCGCCCATGAACATGTGCAGCACCAGAGGAACCACTAATGCGTTGCTGGCTTACTGAACCCCATATCAAAGTTGATTAAAAATGAATTGGTTTCACAATTTTGAGTACGCGGAAGTAATGATCTCGCATAACGCTCGGTCGAAGTAAGTGTGCCAGTGATCCAGGTGGTGAGGATGATAACGCGTTACGCATCGGTGTGACAGCCGCCCAGCAACAGGAAGGGTTAAACATTTTACAGCAGCATAAAGTTTACGGCTCGCGGTTCAGATGGTATCGCAAAGTGGCCAGCTGGTTGCTGGTTGCGCTATCTTGTTCAGGGTCTCATAATATAAGTAGGTACATGCGTTCGTTACCCATCTTTGTAGTTGATTAGTGACACACACAAGGCTATAGGAATTTTGGCGGGAAAATCGTAGGAATTGCATATAGCTCTCGTTTTATTTTCATTAATTTGCTGCATTTTAGAGTTTTATTGCATAAAGTAGAAGGCATTTTTATTCAATATAAAACATACATACATATGGATTGAAGACAGAACCTCCTGTTTTAAAGTTGGTTAAAAAAGCTGTTGAGACGGATATTCGGTGCTGTTCAGAAATAACTAATGATTTTCGACACATTTATAACATTCACCTAGTTATTTTGGTCGCAATTTTTATAAAATATAGAACAACTTTTGTTTGTTTTTGAAACACGATAGCAAAAACTAATAAAAATACACCTTCGCTAAATACATCAATCATTATTTTCATTTTAATTACAAAGTTGGCAAACAAAGTCTTGTATAATATTACGCCTACAAAACAAATTAAGTATTAATTAAGTGGAGTGCATTGAAAATTACTTAATTACGGGAAAAAATAAATGTTACAAGCGCTGAGGGGCCATTGAAGTTAATGCTGAAGCTATGCGTTATTATTTTGGTGGTGTTTACCTACAAAATGTAGAGTGGTACTACAATACTTTATCATTAACTAGTGGATCCGGCAGACCGTAACTATCGACCGTATTTACCGACGGGATGACAATTAAATGTTTGACAGTTACGAAACCCGTGAACATTTTGTATGGGAAGATGTTTTTTCTTTTATTTTATCGTCAATTTTCCAATGTTTTTAATAGTTATTATGCTATTCGGGACGAAGACAAATACATACAACAAATCAATAACCATGAAAATCGCTCCAGCCGTTCTCGAGTTATAAGTGTTCGAACTAACACGACTTTGTTTTATATAAGTATATTATAGATATAGAGAAATATAGATATAGATTTCAAGTCTAAAATAACAAGCATAACATTGTGGCTAATTCTGTTTTACCAAATCTACCTATAACCGTAAATTAAAAATTTAAATAATCTGTGAGGAAACTTGACTTCCCACCACCCTCCTGCTCCAAAGCTGTGATAGCCTAGTGGTTAGGACGACCGACTTCTAATCGGAGGTCGTGGGTTCGATCCCGGGGCACGCACCTCTAACTTTTCGGAGTTATGTGCGTTTTAAGTATTTAAATATCACTTGCTTTAACGGTGAAGGAAAACATCGTGAGGAAACCTGCATGCATGAGAGTTTTCCATAACGTTCTCAAAGGTGTGTGAAGTCTGCCAATCCGCTTGGCCAGCGTGGTAGACTATGGCCAAAACCCTACTCACTCTGAGAGGAGACCCGTGCTCTGTAGTGAGCCGGTAATGGGTTGATCATGATGTGCAACCCAAAGTGGCCTATATTGGTCAGATTTAACTTTAACGGTAACTGCTGGATGTGCAACTTACCCTAAGTAAGTGTGAGACAACACAAGAGTGATAATCTAGCCACGGCCGAAGCCTCCCACCAGATACTAAGTATTAAAAAAATTATGTAGGTAGGTATACCTCACTCACCTCTCAACTGAAAATATTCATTCCTTACAGTCACTTTTTACAGTAAAATCACTAATCAAAAAAAAAATCCAGCATAAGTCTCAATAAACACTAACACCTTTTCAGTATAAAACAACCGAAAATACATATACAACAAAACTGTTTTTAAGTCTCAAATATCACTTTAAATAATAATTAATTAATATGCGTTTATGCAATAATTTAAAACACCAACAATAATACTATAAAAGTCTGTAAAATAGACAAATGGTTTAAATGCTCGATTTCGTATAAAACCAAAGATTTCGAAATTCGAACACCTGCAGAGTCCGTGCAATCTGTCCCATAGACAATATATATTTTTTTTTTCAAATTCCGTCCATCAAAACTCCACAGCGATCATGCGTCGGTCGCGAACTTGTTCTGATAACTGCCGACTACCCTTAGCGAATTTGGGCGTTACAGTTCAAAGCAACACCCCTCGGTACAAACCACCCCCTATCCTATATACCCCTCTTTCTCTAGCATCCCTGTCAATGTGCATCCTATGTCGTCCGGATAAGGGTGTAGAGGCGACGGGGTGATCGATCCCCGCGGTAATAGCGCCGCGTCTAACACGATTAAGGGACGGCGCTTATGAAATTTGTGGAAACTGGAACTAACTCGTACCCTCTGTATGTGAGATTTTTTCGGGGCGTCTTTAATTATGAGTTCTATGGCTGGTTTTAGTGTCACATTGGTCGTCGGCGCTGACAGGCCAATTGTATACTTATGGTTGCTATAGAAGCGTTTTAGAATAACGCTGACGACTCAGCGTTGACGAGACACAGCGCGACATAGTTATAACGCTGTCTGAAGACACTGCGCGTGAGCGGCGGTCGCGCCGACCAACCACGCGCCGAGCTCTCAGCGCCGACGATCAGCGTGACACTGTGCTCATACGCATTAGCAACCGCGTGCTCGGCTAACCGCGCGGCTAGCCTCTAGAATTTCGTCGCAGTTTAGTGCGTAGGTACAAAATGAGCGGTTTCATATAAAAATATAAAAGCGGCTAGCCGCGCGGTTAGCCGCGTACGCGGTTGACCGCTAATGCGTATAAGCCACCTTAGTGTAGTTTTTTAAACGACTTCAAAAAAGGAGGTTGTCAATTCGACTGTATTTATGTACTACTAACTGATGCTCGCGACTTCGCCCGCGTGGATTCATACAAATCTCATACAAACATTTATCCCCCATTTAAACGACTTGGGGGTAGTTTTTCCAAAATTCCTTAAACACGTAGGTAATTCTTTATTTTTAATCGAAAACCTAAATACCAATTTTCATATATATAACTTAGTAAATGACGTGAAAAATGACGGACTCTCATACAAACCTTCATCCCCTATTTAACCCACTTGGGGGTAGAATTTTCAAAAATCCTGAAACACGTACCTATTTCTTTATTTTAACCGACTGTACAAATACTGATTTTCATGGATATAACTTGAAAAATGGCGGATTTTCATACAAACTTTCATCCCCTATTTAACCCCCTTAGGGGTAGAATTTGCAATAATCCTTAGTGTGCGTCTACGTCATAAAAGAAAGGTACAGTGAAAATTTCAAGTTTCTAGCTTCAGTAGTTTAGGCTGTGCGTTGATGATCAGTCAGTCAGTCAGGACAAGCCTCTTTAAATATTAGTATAGATAGATTACATATTTAAATAAATAATATTCACATATTAGGTCTTTACCTATGAAATTGCCGTTTTGTATGGAATAAGTGAAAGTACCTACTTATTTTTTCGAACTTTTTTATTTCTGTTATTCAAAGTAGGTAATCACCCATGCAATCGACGCATCTTTGCCAACGCATCGGCAGTTTATTGATGCCCTTCTTGCAGGGGCGTAGCTACCGCCGTAGGTATATGCCGTATCAATTATACGGGGCCCCCAAGCCACGGGGGCCCCCGACGTGCGTAAGCAAAAATTAACAAAAACTTCCCAAATTTTTGTTTATTTCAGAAATGACTAAAGTCAAAAAATGTTGTCCAAAATGTTGTCCATAGAGGCATAAATAATTATGATGAATACATATATTGCTTTTAATTTTATGCAAACATTTTTTTTTCTTTTTTGAGAAATCCATACCCTTCATTAGGGCCCCCAAACAAATTTTTATACGGGGCCCCGTCAAGGTACGCTACGCCACTGCCTTCTTGTATAAATCAACTGGACGGGAGGCAACAAACTCTTCAAAGGCATTTTGTATTGCCTCTCGGGAATTAAATTTTTTACCCCTTAAAAAGTTGTCTAAATGGAAAAAGTAATAGTCGGTAGGTGCAAGGTCTGGTGAGTATGGCGAATGAGGGAGAGCTTCCAACCCCAGCTCTTGCAGCTTGGAGGCTGTCTGTTGCGCAGTATGGGGTCGCGCGTTGGGAAAGAGCAGTGGGGACGACCGATTGACCAAAGCTGGTTGCAGATGTGCAAGCTTCTCCATGATTCTATCCAGTTCTTCACAGCAAGGGCGTCGCCAGGTAGGGGCACGGGGGGCGGCTGCCCCCCCCCCCCCCCCTAGAGATTTGAGAAAATATAAATATGCTATAGTTTGAAAAGAAAATTCTGATTTTTTTAATATGTTGGTAGGACCACTACCAGTAGTCTCCAATTTTGCAGTTTCGGAAGACATAATTATGTGCTAACTTTGCAGCACTTGAAAAATATGACTGGCCTATTTACACTTTTCGCATACTATAATATCACCAGCTTGCCCCCCTCCCCTTGGCCAGCGGCTGGCGACGCCCTTGCTTCACAGTACACATCTGCAGTAATGCACACGCCGTTTTGTAAAAAGCTGTGGTGAATCACACCCGCACTAGACCACCAAACAGTGACCATCACCTTTTTAGGGGTCATTTTTGGTTTAGGGCATTGCTTTAGTGCTGAACCAGGTTCTAAACAACTTGCTGAGCGCTTTCGATTGTCGAACAGAATCCATTTTTTGTCGCACGTAACAATTTGTTTCAAAATTCCTTCATTTCTTTGCCTGTTGAGCAGCGCAAGACAGGTCTCGACGCGTACGTTGCGCTGGCGATCGTTAAGGTTGTGGGGCACCCATCTATCAAGCTTTTTTATCTTGACAATTTGTCGCAAATGAATCAATATTGTTTTGATGCTTACATCAAAAGTTGCTGCTAGCTCAGCTGTAGATTGTTTCGTCAGCTTCCACAATCGCCTTTAATTCATTATTGTTGACCAAAGTCTCCGGACGACCACGAGCTTCATTTTTCAAGCCAAAATTTTCAGAACGGAACCGGGAAAACCAATAACGGGTTGTGCGTTCGTTGTACAGTTCTCTCCGTAAACGGTTTTGATGTTACGTGCCGTTTGTGTCGCGTTGGTGCCACGACAGAACCACAGAATATATAATACGGAACTCATATTCCATAATTACACGAAGTTTTAGCGCCTGTTCAGACACGGCGGGAACCGCGCGATTATAGAATCGCATGGAAATCGCGCAGGTCTTATTTATATGAGTTATAAAGTAATCGTTCAGACATAACCGCGCGGTTATCGCGCGGGAAACGCGCGGTTCCCGCCGTGTCTGAACAAGCGCTTAAAGTATCCATTATGACGAAAAATGCTCAAATGTACTGAAAATACAACGCTAATCAAAAAACAAAAGACTGAGTTTGTAAAAGGAATGTCATGGTTTTAAAACAAAATTAATTTGAATTTAGAAAACCGAGCCATTGCAAACTTTTTTTTATTTGTTATGACCAGTAGGTACTGAAAAAAGGCAATTTCATAGGTAAAGACCTATTATTTTGTAAGCGAATGAAGAAAAAATCTATAAATTAGATTAGTAGATAGACATTTATGGTGGAGACAGCAACTTAGTTAGTGGCTAAAACAAAATCAAAATATTTATTTCATCTGCATTGTACCTAAGTACTACATTTAAACTTTTTGAATGTCAATCAATTTTACAAGTAGGTAGGTAGTTATCTATCTACTTATTACTTACCCATATGGAAGAGAGGTACCTAATTAATGGTGATAATTATTCACCACAACCTAAAACTAAAGCTAGGAGGGTTCCACATGCGCCTGGGGTTCCAAATCAAGAAGGATATCCGAGTATATAACTGCATATATCTATACTTACATTACTGAGCAATTAAATACCTACTGACCTAAGTAGTTTACTTACTTGAGTTGGTGACTTAAAAGGTTCTGAATGCGATCTGAATACTTTTATATTAAGTATAGGTAGTTAGGTACTTAAGTATAAATTAATACTTTTGTACCAGAAAAAGTATAGTAGTGCATCAAATCAAGAAGTAATATACTTGCTTACCCCTACATCTTTATTCCGTGAATATCTATACCATATTAATTAATTAACATCTTTGATCTGGCTACATAATTGCATCTACAAATTGACAAAAATGCAGCCCGCTACGAAAGCAAATACAAAAAAATCTCTTGAAATTAAAAAAAGATAGCTAAAAATTAGCCGAAACCTTCCAAATAAACAAGTAACAAACAGACGGATATGCGGAAATGTGCCTTCTTCCACCCCATAGCCATTCAGTTACACCCTTTTACGCCTCGGGGTGAAGAAAACCTCAGTGGTACTCGAAAATCCTACCATAAACCGTAATTAATTACCACTGATACAATGCTGAGTAGCAATGAGTTAAGTTTTAAAATGTCTCAATAAAAACAGCAATGGATATTGCTTTAATAAATATTAAAGTAAGGTTTAATAGCAAACCGCGGCAGCCTGAGGCGAATTCGAGTGTCGGTGTATAAGGTCCTAATGACTAATTTACCCCTATAATTGCCCTTGTAGAAATCTTCGGGGGCCCTTTATGTCTTCATTGGCTAAGTAGAGATTACCCCTAAAAGTTTGGTTGATATGTTTTTTATTCGGACTTAGATTTGTAGATATGTGAATTGGTTTTATTTTAGAAGGTCGGTAGGTATCATATCGGTATTTAACGTCTTTTTAAATAACAATAATAATTTTGTATGCAAACTAAAATTATTTTAATAAAATGTAGGTAGACTTACTTAGTAGGACATTAGTCGGCATCTTGTCGGCATTTTAGTGAGTAAGTAGGTAGAGAACAAGACTTGGAAGTCAAATTTTTTTGTAATAATTTATTGTTGTTCATAAATGAGTGATTGAAAATGACTGACTATTGGAGGATACAAAATGAAACAGTGTATTTAAAGGTTCAAACTGTGAAACACAAAAGACTAGCGCCATCTGTTACCGAGTAGCAGATATGTATAAAAAATATAAATAAAATCTTATAAAACTTAAACATAATGCTTACATGCGACATCTATCTTTAAGTAGCGGAACTTTTTCCTACTAGAATTGTGGTAGAATGCGCGGAAACATTCGACCTGTGCATTCGACTTACTTAAACTAGATAGCGTTGTTTGTTTATTTTTTAATTTACTTAATTCTACCCTAACAAAAAATCACTACATAGTATAAAACAGTCGCTTTCTCTGTCCGTATGTCCCTATGTATGCTTAAATCTTTAAAACTACGCAACGGATTTTGATACGGTTTTTAGGGTTCCGTACCCGAAGGGTAAAAACGGAGCCCTATTAATGTCACTCGGCTGTCTGTCTGTCTGTCTGTCCGTCTGTCCGCCGGTCACAGGTCTCTAGCTCGCAGACGAAATGAGTTACAAACCTGAAATTTTGGTATTTAGTGTAAAACGTTAACCCAAAATCAAATATTGAATTAGAAATTGAATTAAATTATTTTTCAGGGGGGCTCCCATAGTACATGAAAAAGGAGCCGGAAAAAAAATTTTTTTCTTTACCCTAGCTTGTGGGGTATCATTGTTTAGAGCTCATTAAGTAGAGTACAAATATATATTTTTTTAATTTTTATCTCAAAAAATAAGGGAATGGGAGGCCATCAAAGTTGTCAGTTTTAGACCATTTTTGTGACGGGGGATATCTCAAAAACTAAACTAGTTGGGAATATGATATTTCAGTATATTATGTACTATATGCTCTATTTAAACAACAAATACTGAAAACAACGATTTATTAAATAGTTTATAAGCTGTGACCAAAATAAACGAACATTTTTTTGGGTTTTTCTTTCACGGTTTGTTGCGATGTCTAGCTCGGAAATTAAATATTTCTTAGACCCAAAATATTATATTGTTCATAATTATGTACGGAACCCTGAAAGAGCGAGGCCCGACTCGCACTTGGCTGATTTTTATAAATAGATAGAGTGATTTAAGAGGAAGGTTTGCAAGTAGAAAAATTGGACCCGGTGGCGCTAATTATAGCGGACAGGACGACGTCTGCCGGGTCCGCTAGTATTTAATAAGATTTAAGACGTTACTAAAATAATTGGTTGAGGTTGGTTGGGTTTACCTACATCTGAGGTGTCGTATTCCTATCGATAGATAGATAAGATTTAAGACGTTTACTAACCAATTTTAGTAAACCGAATGTTTCCGTGAATTCTACTAGGAAAAAGTCTTCAAAAATATAGTTCGTTGTAAAAAATAAAACAAATGATTGTTCAAAATACTTTTTATTTTCAACATTATTACGTATAAAACATTATCTCCCTGCATCTAAGTTAATCTAAATTCAAATTGCTCGCTCCGCGCGTTACTTAATTTTCAAATTCAGTTCAATTATTGATTAATAATATATTTACATGGACCATGGTAATTGGTACAGACATGTTCTAATAGAGAATTAAAATGAGCGCAACCATTAACGTCCATTGAGCACCTATGTATCATGTAGACCGTACCAACATAGAAAAATTTACAGAATTACAAAAATATAAGATCAGTCATGTAAAATTAAATGCCTATATAAGCATGTAATGTGTGTACGTGTGTGAGAGTTTATGTGTGTATTTGTTCCGATACTATGCCAAAATATTATATTTGATGTAACAAAATTTTGAAACGGAGCGTGCAATTTCAATTCAGCACCTCCCTAGCAATTTATTAAGTCTCCTACTACACTGAAGCTTTGACTATCGAAACCGATTAATATCACCAGCATCTAGGTAATATATTATGTAGATAGATTTTTGATAGCAGCTATTAAAAACCACGTTTGTCCTTCTCTCCACGGCCTTTTGAAACATTGAAAAAGCCAAACGCAATTAATCTGATATTACTTAAACTGACGATACTTATTTAGTATTAGTAACCTCTAAAAGTAAAATAATTACAATTTGAGAGAAAATAAGCATTCAAAATTCAAAAAAATATTTTTTTTATTGCAAATTGAGCTACAGAGTAAATAAAATCTGTAAAACTAAAATTAACAAACTGCTTTTTATTCTACTATAGAGTATTTAGTCTATGATTTGTTAGCTTAACTTAGAAGGAACAAAATAAATATGTGTGTAATTAAATCAAATTTTAATTAAAATTATTACTATTGTAGTTATGTACATAGTATCTTCTTCGTTTACTTTAACCTTTATTTTAATTTAAATTAACGAACATTCTATTAGGGTCATATTTTTCAAAATATTGGAAAGGGAGCAGTTTCTTGCTATTACGAGTCGTATATGCTTGTTTTTTTTTTACAAATTATTTTTTACGAATTCTGTCGTGAAAATGGCGTATTTTAAAATAATTAAAATATTTTACAAACAGTTAACATTTTAATACGCAGATGATACATAGATAGTATCATGATATTATAATAAAAACAATTATTTAATATTAATTTAAGTAACGAACAGTTTTTCTAATTAACTTGGTACCTTTATATAAACTCCTGTTTATTAGAAAGGTCTAATACGTATTTTGGCGCGAATATGTTTTTGTATCATAGACAATTCACTTATATTTCTTAAAATCACCTTAAAATATAATGGTAGACATTTTTGTTACAGATTAAAGAAAAAATATAATATATCCAACCGATTATTTACAAAAAGCATTTATCTGTTATTTATTTTACACAAAAATGAATTGTTATTATAAGAAAAAAAAATGTCAGACATTCAGTATTTTGCCTTAGAAATTAAAAAAGGTAGGTAAAACATTTTTAAAATACTACACTTATAATTACTAAGTAGGTACAAATAAATATCATCACGAATAAAACATTAGCGTCTAGCTTAAAGGGTTGCACAGACAACGACGACTCTCGTAGAAGTGTGAATTGCATTGATACAAGGAAATGTACGAAGGATTTCACACTGCAGTGACTAGAGAGCATTGCTGCCGCGACGGCTCGCTGTCTGTTCAGGCCTTAAGAAGAGTTTGACCCGAGCGCGCGCCATACATACGAAGTTTAATTTTTTTTTAATATTAATAAATTAAAGGCAATCAAATCTAGGAGATATACTTAATCTTAGAATCAAATAGAGACATGCTCAAGAAAATAATATCTGTGGCCCTGTTTTGTCAGATTCAAAGGCGTTGAATCTTCATACCTACATATGTATTCTTAAAGATAACTGACAAACCATAGACAAACCAACGATGTTGGTTTCTAGAGCGTGCCCATAAAATTTCTTTGAGTTTTATTAGTTTTCAAATAAAAACCAATTTTGCATTTATTTACAAATTTCGTATGTATGAGGAGAGGCAGGCTTGAGGTAAACTCGTCTTAAGATGCCGCCATATAACTTGAGACTGGCATCCCTGTTGCCACACTTGCAACCAATGCAATAATCGTAATCCGATTGGCCGGACTCTTTTCCACTATCCAATTCTGTTTTGGTAAGTGAAAATAGCAATTGCAATTGATCGCAATAACATAATCGTGTTTCGGAGTAGGTACAGACTACAGGGGCAGGATTTCAAGTTATATAACGGCAAACATTGACTAGTTTGTTCTTCTTTATTAAACTCATAAAGATTAAACTAATCCATAGACAATTAATGTTGAAATTGTGGCCGATTCTGTTGTACACAATCTCTAAATCTAAACTAAAATGACAGGTCTAAATATACTCCTGTCTCTTTCACAATCCTCCCTGCTGAAGGGGATAGCACTATTTTTAAACCTGTCAATTTAGTTTAGGTTTAGATATTGTGTACAACAGAATTAGCCACATTGTTACGTCAATGTGACAGTTAAAGAAGTTTTTTTTATGGTAAACTTTTATTTATTATTATTTAAGTAGGTATATATTTTACATAATATAAAATGATTTCGTAGAATATCAGAACAAGTAATATGCAAACATAATTTTTGGCTAAGTATCGTAAATCTATTGTAATTTTCTTTTCAAGTTTTTCAACACTTAAAAACACAATCGGTATAAAATTTAATTAACATTATTAATTGCATACAATTCCACAGCAGCGATAAGAAACTATTTCAGAAAAATATAGAAATTATGTAATAAATACATAGATTTCTTTCTATTGCATAAAAAATTACCTATGTATAATTATTGTATAATCAAAAATACATTGCTGCAACAAAGTTTATATTAAACAGTAATATTGCTACGCAAATCTAACCAGTCTAAGAAGCAGTCTTTCTAAGAAACGGCAAATATATATTTTTAAAGCTGGCAACATTTTTGATCTGCCACAGTAAAGTTACAGTTTAGTTTGTAAACTTACAGTTTAAACATTGAATGGTGGAATTTTAATTTAAGATTTTGAATTGAATGTCGTTAAAAATGTTTTATCAAGTATTAAATATAGTATTCCAAAACATGATTCATATTTTTTTTGTAAAAATACAAAACAGAAAAATTTCATCATATTTTACAGTATTTTAGCACGTTCGAATAGGTTGTATGATCATAGATCTTGAAAAGGATTAGGTAATTGAAAAAATAACAATATTATTATAACTTAAAATGGATTTTTTAAACTCTTATCTGTATAAAATGGTGTTTTGTTTAGGATTCTTGATCGAAACTAAAAACTATTACAAAAACCTTCTAAGCTGCCTGAAAATTCCTAATACTAAATTGTAATTTTGTAAGTAACTATTACAAGTTAATAAAAAAAAATATTTAGGAACAATACGTTTTGGCACGGTCGTCGACGTTTCGAAAGCGAAGTTGACTGCAGTACAGCGAGCAGAAGTAAATGTAAATTAAAAATATCTCTATGAAAAAGCAGAGCGCATACAAATCAAGATCTTAGGGTCGGGATATAATAAAGTTGGGACATTACAAACGTGCGAACTGAGTCAACCTTCACGATCATAGAGTTGTGAGGGCTCTCTCTCGCACTTTGTAACCTGTCATCGACTATCGACAAATCCTTTTTTTATTGTTACACACAACACCAGAGAAACAGATTCCAGTTTCATAAGGCCTGTAAGTGCGAGCGAGAAGTCCGATAAAAATGATTTATGACTTAGTTCGCACGTTTGTAATGTCCCAACTATAGTGCAGAGTCGAAGCGCGTCGAAGCGTCAACCAAAAATTTTTCATGGCATATTGGCACATTATAATCTATACTAATATTATAAAGCTGAAGAGTTTGTTTGTTTGAACGCGCTAATCTCAGGAACTACTGGACCGATTTCTAAAATTCTTTCACTATTGGATATGTAGTATGTACGTGATCCCTGAGTGCTATAGGCAATATTATATTATGTACCACGGGCGAAGCCGGGGCGGATTGCTAGTAATTTATATCCGTTCAAAACAAGGCACAAATTTCTATCGAGATAAAAAAGACGAGCGAATACGCGCGGCTAGCGCAGATTGGTGCGCACGCATTCGCACAAACTCATTGTGCTCTGTTTTGTAGAGATAGGTGCCAATATGCCATGAACATTTTTTGTTTGACGCCTCGATACGCTTCGACTCTGGGCTAGTATGCTTCGACCCTCGGGTAAGACGAGCTTAGCGGGAGACGGAAACACAGCTTCCCGTGTTTGATGCAAAATTTGTAGTGCTAAAATTCCGGGAAAAGGATGAAAATTATTTACTTCAGTAGGTCTAATTATTTTAAACACGAATGGATTTTACTTAAGAATCTTCTCTCTCTGATGTCTATGATTTTCTTATGGACAAAGAGTAATGAACTATTTGTGAATTTTTTTACAGCAAGCTTAAATATAAAATCAGTAGAATTGAGTTTTTTTTTTATTTTTTCTTCCTTGACGGTAGTTGCACATCAGATCGAAATTAAGAAGTCTTAATTTAAAGAATTAATGAAAAAATATAATGAGTGAATTCCAGTGAACATGTATAATCATTTTTTTATTTTCCAATTCTTTGAGAAACTTCAGTCAATTTTTTTTATACATAAAATTTTGTTTTAAAACGTTCCACAATTTTTTTTTTTTTCATTTAACAACGTTCGTTTAAGCTAGGTATTTTATATTTAAAACATCACATAATAATAGTTAATTATGATAGGTATTATATCTATGTAATTATTATAAACATTTGATCTTAAATCGAAGATTTATAGTACATGTCGGTATTTTTGTTATTTTTAATAATTACAATTTTTTTTAACGGTAGACTTTATGGCACGCGACTGTGACAAACGACACTTGTATGGAGAGCATTCGAGGTGGGCGAAGGCGTCGCATATCAGTATATAGCAGTGGAATGCACGACACTTGGGTGTCACGCAATCGCGTGCCTCAAAGTCCGCCTATAATTTCATAATTTCGCCAACAGAATGGCGAATAATTTAAAGTATAAAACATTCTATCAAGAAAATGGAGACAGCGCAATAGCCAATTTTAAGGTATATTATATATTTTGCGCGCATATATCCCGCTAGATATGTCCCTAGCCTTATTCGTGTTTTTGATTAAGCCACTTTCTTTTAAAGTTGTCTAATCTAAGGTAACAAAAAGTTGAGTTCTTGGACCGAAACTCGAAATAACTTAATACTTAAACTAATATGAATTGGGATAAAATGAAGCCTCTACAAACAATACAAAAAAAGGTGTATGTACATATAGGTATACGCGTAAGAAGTTATGGCGCGACATACGGCCATGTTTGTTTGCGAAGTGCCTGACAGTAGGGATGAGCGATATTGATAAAATATCGATATTGATACCGATATGGATATCGGTGACTCAATATCGATATTTCGATATTATCGACCACAAAATATCGATATTTTATAATATCGATGTTTTATTGACACTTATAAGACATGCCAGTCTTACAATAGCAAACTATAATAACATAAGATAAGCTAAAAATAATGTAAGAAATAATTATAGACATCATATTTTTATCTGAATTTATTACATACTAGATGATGCCCGCGACTTCGTCCGCGTGGATTTAGGTTTCTTAAAATCCTGAGGGAACTATTTGCTTTTCTGAGATAAAATTTGCCTATATCAATTTCAGAAACGGAAGCTCTGCACCATCGATAATTATAAAGAATATATTAAATATATATTATATATTAAAATCGATATTCCGATATTTGCTAAATGTGATTATCGATATTTAAATATCGATATTTTTTCCTCTGATATCGATATTGGTGAAATATAGCTCATCCCTACCTGACAGTCGAGAGGATAGCGAGCGATCAAGTAGCTAACCTCTAATGTGTTTATGTTAAGAAAAAATACATGGAACTATAAAATTTGAGAAAAGTTGACTTTCTTACGGAGTGTTCAAACTAAAGTGACGGTAAGAAAAAATGAAATTTTTTTAAATCCTTTTACAAAAGATGACCATTTTATGTTTATAACGAAAATGATACTTGAAGAACTTAATCACTTTAATATAAATCTCATTTTTATTTTTTTTCAACATTTTTTTACCGTATTCACAATTTTTTTCAGCGATTTTTATATACAAATGTTTTTTACAATATTTTCAAGCTGATTACAATTATTTATTTGTAAAATTAAAAATTAATCTCTAATTAAAAAGCAGAACAATTTAAACAGGACAACACTGTTTAAGAAATATATATTTTGTGGTAAGTGTTTATGATTCAATTTTGGAACTATAACTGAATATTTTTCATTCGTGAGGTAGCATTAGACTAAACTAATATAATATGTACAGAGAAAACTAAAACGATGAAAAACTAAAATGTACAAAAACAATTATTTAACTAATAGAGCAAGAGATACGTTATGGAAACAACAATTAATTTATTAAAAAGAAAAAAAAAAACACTAAATGTCTTTTCGATTGCACAACGAACGCGTCGGTTGAAATGACAGCTGTCACTTGACAGTAAATTGACACTTTAACACGGGTAGTTAAATATATCGCTAAAATGCGCTTGTCCAGTCTATCTGTAAAGTTCAAGGTCGCGAGAATTATCTTATGTTCTCAATGTCGTGTACATACATTTAACTGTTAGTACATACAGGGTATAAGGGGACCGCTATCGAAAACTTAGCGCTATTATTATACCACATAAACACAATCCAATACCAGTAACCATTTGTCTTATACTTGTAGTATCAGTGGTTTAATATGTTGTTTTTCAAACCGGCAATGTAAAGCGTGCACAATTTGGTGTCAATGCCCCGCAAGCGGCGGTCGGCCGGCGACATCATGATCAACCCATTACCGGCTCACTACAGAGCACGGGTCTCCTCTCAGAGTGAGAAGGGTTTTGGCCATAGTCTACCACGCTGGCCAAGCGGATTGGCAGACTTCACACAACTTTGAGAACGTTATGGAGAACTCTCAGGCGTGCAGGTTTCCTCACGATGTTTTCCTTCACCGTTAAAGCAAGTGATATTTAAATACTTAAAACGCACATAACTCCGAAAAGTTAGAGGTGAGTGCCCGGGATCGAACCCACGACCTCCGATTAGAAGTCGGTCGTCCTAACCACTAGGCTATCACAACTCTCGTCCTAACCACTAGGCTATCACAACTCCGGCCGGCGACAACTTTAGGTATTTAGGCGTATCTAACGCATTGCTCTTATTGCATTACATGGCAAACTTTTAAAAGATATAGGAAATATTTTATAAAGATTTCGAGTTTTTTTTTCTTGTGGTATCTTGTCAGTAATCATCACTACTATTATCTGTCTTAGTTTCCAATAGCAGTCCCCTTACACCCGTTATAATATGTAAGTGTTTGTTAGAAACTTAGAATTACAGCAGCTACAGCTCAACTGGGCGCACTACACTTAATCGTCAAAATGACAGCTGTCAACGCGACATGCGCTTCAGCACATCATTTTGACGAGCACAGACAGCAACAGACGGCTGTTACGCGCACGATAACGACACTTAGACCCGTCAGAACGAAAGCTGCCACCGCTGCTGCAGTAGTTACATACACTCATCACTTTGACACTTGAAAACCAACCGCAAAACTGACGTCCGTCCAAATTCAAACGCCACTTTAACGAGCACAGATAGCAATGCACAGCTGTTACGCGCAAGATAACGACACTCTGACCCGGCAGAACGAAAGTTGTCACCGCAGCAGCACATTCACTCCGTCACTTTGACACATAAAACCCGACCGCAAAACTGACATCTGTCAGTCATCAAACGTCACATTGACAAGCACAGGTAATGAAACGCGAGGGTTGTCACATACTTTGTAATTACGAACGGGGTAATATCGAGTGAACGTCAAGCTGTGCTGTCGTCGGTGCGGGTTTTGTCGCCTTTCCGCTTGTTCAATTTCTTTTTTATGTCTTGCAACATTTGTTCGAACGACATATCGTCGTTCCTGCGGGGCGCCATCGCCGGCTGGCCGTGGAACGCGCTCTCCGTGTAGGTCGCTTCCAGGCCGTCTGTTGGAGACACAATTCCGCATTATAATTATCAAAGAATATATTAGCCATGTTTTTTTAAATTACTTTTGTTTAATTGAAACATCTTTAGGATCTTTGCGCATTTGAAAATTCGATGAAACGAAAAAGAGACACTATTTTAGCCTGCAAAGTCAATTTTAAAGTCAAAATCAAAATCAAAGTCAATAACAGATTTTATTGTTTATTACATTACTAGATGATGCCCACGGCTTCGCCCGTGTGGATTTAGGTTTTTAAAAATCCCGTGGGAACTTATGATTTTCCAGAACAAAAAGTAGCTTATCTGTAGAAATCCGTCCCCAAAACGGGATCGTGGGATCCCCACGATTTCGGAATACAATTCCTTACAGCATCAGGGTTGAGGAGTTGCATATGTATTATACCTACTCGAGTTCATTCAATGATAAGGTCTTTAATTGGTACCCCCAATATCAATTTAAATAACCGAAAGTTTCTAAAACCCATTAGTTTTGGGGATTAGGTCCCCTACAGCATGAGGATTGAGGAGTTTGAATCCAAATTTTTTATAGAACAGGGTCGCAATGTTTCTCTATCGATTAAAAAAAATTACGCAAATCGGTTCAGAAATCTCGCAGATATCGGTGTACATAGGTAAAAAAACACAACTCCTCCTTTTTTGAAAGTCGGTTAATAAAGTAGCCTATGTTACTCCCTGGTTAATTCTCTACTTGTATGTGAAGGTCCCGTCAAAATCGGTTCAGCCGTTCCGAAGATTAGCCCGTTCAAACAGACAGACAGACAGACAGACAGACAGACAGACAGACAGACAGACAGACAGACAGACAGACAGACAGACAAAAATTTTAAAAACGTGTGATTCGGTTATGGTAGCGTTCAAATAACTATATGAGCTTAATATGAGGTAGTTATTTCGATATTACAGACAGACACTTCAATTTTATTTATTAGTATAGATTAGTATAGATTATTTAATAATAGATTAGAAATAGGTTAAATTGTATGTTACGTTACTCCAGCGAATTAGGGAGACCTGCAATGAGGTAGGATGTTGTTGTTGAAAAATAAATAAATGATGAACATGACTAATATTGCCCTTTGCCCTCGAAATAAGCGAAAGCTTGTGTCAGGAGTGGGTACAACAATAGTGTAACGGGTGGGGTTTGAAAAGTCGAGATTTCCGTTTTCAATCCACGCCTGACAATTGTTGTGCCATTGTATATAGTTTAAAACTTTTTTACGCGTAGCTCACACACAGAATATTATTTTCTTTTCATTATTATTCTTAAACATTTCTGTGGTGGTGTCGTGTGGTGCGGGTTGTTACGTTCCCTCGAATATGGTTGAGCGAAGCAATGGCTGGATCATGCGTCATGCTCGTGAACGGGTGCCACCGTCGGAAATGGGGCTACTTTTGTCTGCCCTTCTTCACATGTGTAGAATTGTAAGCACCATTCCGAACCTGTGGTAGATTCATTTGTCGATTCGTAAACGCTTCCGAAAGTTTATCTGAATAAAATTATGATTACTTATATAAATGATAAAAAGGCGTGGATTTGACTCGTTCCAGCAATGCGCGAGACGGCAATTCAATCATGTACTTACCATAAAATTGTTATATTGATATTGTAAATTTGGAAAAGAGCAACCGCCGAGTTTCTTGCTGGTTCTTCTCGGTTGGAACGGCATTCCGAACCAGTGGTAGATTCATCTGACTATTCAAAAGCACTTAATAAAAAACACAATAAAAAACTTTTCTATTCTATTCTATTCTATATAAAACACTCAATCATTAAAAAATTATGTTCTACGAAGAAGTTGTTTTAGTAAAAAAAGTAATGCATAGTAGTTGCCTACCAGCATGTAAACCATCCTAAAACCTTCTAGCCGCGCACATCGACTAATGAGGTGTGAGTATTTTATTCCCTAGGAGTTTGACTCGTGAAACAGACTATAGGCTTTAATGTGTTACCGAGGTCCGCATAGCTCTGCCGGCAGAACGCCCTGCGGCCGCCGAAGCCGACGTCGTACTGCGGGAAGGTGCCGGCCGCCTCCACGGCCGACCACGCGTCCTTAGGCCTTTGGAACGTCACGAAGCCGTAACGAGACCTATAAAAAACACAACAATACTAGTAGTGTACCACAAAAAAAAAGCTGTGATAGCCTAGTGGTTAGGACAACCGACTTCTAATCGGAGGTCGTGGGTTCGATCCGGGGCACGCACCTCTAACTTTTCGGAGTTATGTGCGTTTTATCACTTGCTTTAACGGTGAAGGAAAACATCGTGAGGAAACCTGCATGTCTGAGAGTTCACATAACGTTCTCAAAGGTGTGTGAAGTCTGCCAATCCGCTTGGCCAGCGTGGTGGACTATGGCCAAAACCCTTCTCACTCTGAGAGGAGACCCGTGCTCTGTAGTGAGCCGGTAATGGGTTGATCATGATGATGATGATGTACCACAATCCGTTATCTTCGTGACGTTAATCCATCCCAGTCGAAGACGAGGGTATAGATATTTAAGTCGAGGATAGAATAAGTTTTACGACGTTTGTGCACGAGAGCATAAAAAGCAATTCATGAGCATGAAAAGTGTTTTTTATTTCAATTTAACTCACCCATCCTCCTTAGAATGCAGCCTCACTTCGGTGACGGGCCCAAACTTGACGAACTGCGAACGCAACGCGGCTTTCGTGGCGTCCTGCTCTAAGCGTCCCACGAACACTATCCGTCTCTCTTCCACTGGCGTGTTGCTCTCTCTACAATTTTTTTTAAATTTGATTTGATATTCGATAAGGTAGGAATAGAAAAACAGCCATTTTCTATTTCTGTCTAGCTCACATGTCTTACAATAAGCAAGACAATAATAAAAATGGCGGTTGGGAACAAACGTCCATACGTACGTATGTGAGAGTATTATAGTATAACGTGACAATTCTCATCATGATCATATTATATACTCAAAACTGTTGTTCAGAACGACGTATCGGTTTTAATGACCAAAAGCAAGTCCCAGCTTAATCCCCCTACATCATCAGGATTGAGAAGTTGGAACCAGAAAATTTTATAGGACCACGATGGTCCTATAAAATTTTGTAATGCAACCTTTTTCAATAAATCAAAAAATAGGTAATCAAACAAATCGTTCCAGAAACCACAGAGAAATCGATGTGCATAAAACTCTTGAGGATTTTTTTCATTCTGAATGCTCCATGGAACATGGGAAATCTTGAAATATCGCAGTTTTGAGGGAGCACAGCTGATGGAAACTAATTCCATAAGTTGGTATGTTTGCATATTTGTTGGCAGATAACGGACGTAACTCACCTGTCCTCCGAGCTGAAAGAACTCCTATATGCCTTCTTCCTATAACCATCCTCCCTCCTCACGGGGCTGACGGATTTGCGGGAGACGGTCGACGCGGACGTGCTGCTGGAAGCGGACGAACTGCGAACACGAATTGACGATTGGACGAGTTCTGACGGCGGACGTGGTTCTCAGATCCATGTAAAGAATCAAGGTTAAACGATTCGTTGTACACGCTTGATGTAGACACGTGGACGAATCAGGGTTAAAATATAAAGGCTCGCCAGAAACTAACATGTCCGTTTTTTAATTGGTTTCACGGTTTTGGGTTCTAGCCTTTTAAATAAAGTAATAGTAAGTAGAGATGGCATAAAACTTCCATATTATAACATTTAAACGCATACATGAACACACACACGCACAAATTCACAAGCCAATTTAAATGATCAGCTTGTGTTTGAGTGAGTGTAGTTTTGCCAAGGTCTGGTCTATAGATCTTTGTGGGACAACCATAGGAGTATTGAGTAATTTATGAGAGTTGACCTAATGTCTTCTGGCAAGTTGTGTTTGATTTTGTCAAGATGTCTTCACTAAATGTCTAAATACTAAATATATAACACATGTATAACAAATCACACACACATACAATTCATGCTAAGAATACGCCATTTTTTGCTCGGATTGTGCGTATTTTTTGAGGATTATGCATGTGGTAGTTTTGAAATTTTTCCTAATTCAGAGTAGTTAGAACACAGAAACAACGTTAATAATATTATGCAAACAACGGCCGACCGGCTGCAGCCTGACTAAGTATCTGTTCCAAGTTTCCCCTAATAGTTTCAAAATGTATTGATTTATAGAATTAAGAACACACCAACCATATTAATTTACATTTACATACAACATACCTGGAGGATGTCGATTCTGAACTTTCAGAGACGGTCGGTTTTCGTAACGGAGGCGGTGTTAACGATTTGACCTGATTCTTTTCGTTATTTACACTGTATTGCGGACTAGACTTTTTCCTGATTGGACTCTTCGTTCTGTTGAGATCGGTGTGTTTTGATCTCGATCTCGATCTGTTCGATCGGTAATCTCTTCGAACGGACGGCGAACGTCTGGATGATCGGTACGGTGATCTGGTGCGTGAGCGTCTTTTCCTCCTATAGGGAGAGTCTGATCGTCTGTAGCGACGGAAACGTCCGCGAGACCTCGATCTGTTACGACTATGTGATGGTTTCCTTCTATGCCCCCTAGAATGGGATGTGGACCGTCTATATTTAACGTCGTATCGATCTCTTGAGCGAGATCTCTTTTCTTTGGACTGCGATCTTATTATCTCTCGTCTAGTATTAGTTTCAGGTTTTGATTTAGCAACTTTTTCGTCTGATTTCGATGGCGTCTGCACTTTTTTGACATGTACTGGAGAGTCCTCGCTTGACATTGACATATCACTATCGTTTCTTTTCCTCGGTGATGCGCTCGGCTCTTTCGGGCTTGTTTTTTGGGTTATTTTAATTGGAGAAACTCCTTCAGATGCTGATTCAGTTTGTATATCTATCGAAGCAACGTCAGGCTTCTTTCTATTCTTTTCAAGATGAAGTATGATTTTATCCTCACCATGCTCAACTTCAGTGTCGTACTCTCGAATTATTGTCGCTTTTGTATATTTAAATTCGCGTCTGTCAACTGGTGAGGTAAGTTTAGGGGATTTTTGTTCCCCGTTTGAAGCTGGAGTCTTTTTCATGACCACATCTTGGATACTTGCAAAAAGAGAGTTACTTGATATTTTAGTTTCAACCTGTTTCTCGACACTTTTCAATGTAGCTGCGATATCTTTGAGTCTTGCTTTATTGAATTTAACATCCGAATGGTTTTTATCGTCTGCACTGTGCCTTTCGCCTTTAGTGGGAGCGAAAACATTGTGTTTCGAAACGTGGTCAGATTTCTTTATTTTAAAATTGATTATCGATTTATTTTCAATTTGAGGTGGCTCTGATTTCCGTTTCTTACTCTCTGTTACTTTTCTTGGTTCTATTTGTTTGAAAACATTTTCATCTGTGTTGGTTCCGACGCTAACCAAAACCATTTCATCATAATCTGTAGGAGGGTGTTTCGTGGCCAATTTCGCTTTCTCTTCTTTAAGTTCTGGCGGAGTCGCCATTGACACGGGCAGAACTTCAGGAGTCATTCCTACAATTTTCATCATTTCAGCGTCACTAATAAGAGGCTGAAGCTCTAAGTTTTCCATCTTTGGAATTTTACTCATCACAATGTCTTCATCTCTTTTTCTCATAGCCTCGGCTTTTTGTTTTTTAGAATTCATAAGTATCTTCCGTGAAGCCTCTCTTATTGGATCAAAGACTATATTTTCAACTTCAGCATTTACTTGCTCTTTTGGCAGTACAGAGCTGTTAGAATTTATGCTATTCGTGTTTTTAATATGCTTGTCTAAGTTAAGATTGCACGGCATATCGGGAAATATCGCTTCTGGGCTGACCTGTGCAGAGCTATTATTTGAATTGCCGCCTCGTCTCAATTTATATTCTTGGAGATTCAGTTTTTTCTTTTTCTGCGGTTGTTCAAAATCATGCGTCGAGACTACTTCAGCAACTACTTTATTTTCTTCCTCGTCAACTTTCTTCTCAGTTTTCAATGGTATCGAATGAGGAATTTGCATATCGTGCTTATTAGTAAACAGTGCTGTATAAAAATGTTCAGGATTCGAATTGACTTCCTGTTTTGTATTTTCACAAGCATGCTTCTGTACACTAATCGCGTCTTTATTTTTGTTCCTATCTACTGATTCAACATTTTTAATAGAATTGTTTATATTTTTAGATAATTTAATTGTGCTGTTACACTTACTACTACTTTTATGTTTCTCATAAACCGTGTCCTTACGATTGTCCTTAACATCACAGTTTTTGATAATAACTTCAGATTTATTTTTAATCGTTAACTTAATACTACCATTAGAACTTTGACTACAAGGAGTATCACTTGCTTTACAAGCAGTTTTCACAATCACAGAACCGTTATTTTTATCAATACCACTATTGTTTGATACACTATGCGAAGGTGACAATTTCTTACGATGATTTAAATTCACAGTCGGCTTAACAGTTACTTTTACACTAGATTTCTTACTTGATTTAATGTCACTGTCATCACTAGAACGATTATTTAGGACTTTATTTTTCTTTGCATCACTTACTTCACCTTCTTCATCACTACTAAGATGATACACTACTTTTTTATTCTTGCAAGACCTGTGTCTAGAGTTTAATATCCTGTTGTTGCTTGAAAGAACTTCTGGTTTCAGCAGACTTTGCCCGCCCTTTAGATTGGGAAGGCTGAGCCGCTTTTTCGACGAGCAATAGTCGTGATCAGAGTGAACAGGGCTAGGCGATCGTCTGATCATCGTATTAACTGTCGACGGCATCTGTAATAATGTCAAGGTAACATAATGCTCTCTTTAAATGGACCCGAGAAAAACCTAACACAGCTACTAAGAATAATAATATCTGTAGAGATGTCATAAAACTTACCAATATTTGACGCATTTTAGTCTTGTTCAGTTGAACGCCTGCATCCTGTAAACGCATCCCAGTCGTCAAACTTTTCACTTTCGGCTCATTGACTACTGGCTTTTTAGGTTTAATATTCAATTTTTCAGTTGCCTCAAATTGTTCAAGAAGCGAATTTAAATTGTTTGCCTCCAAAACAGGTATGAAAGTATCATTACACGATTCAACATCTACGAAATCATCTGGCTCCAGTTTGATATCTGGCTCCTTTTTGACTGTTGGCTTTTCTATACAGAATTCCAATACATTTGGCTCTGGGACTGGTGTAGAAATGCATTTCCTCTCAGGTAATATTATGGGAGTTTCATTAACATTTCTAATAATTGAATCAACAGGTCTGTCAATATCCATGTCTTGAGGGCTTAAATCATCCTCCTGTTTGACAATTTTTTTTGGCTCTGGTTTATTATCCGTTATTAAGAAACTGTTAACATCTTCTTCTGTCAAAGTGCGAGGAACATCGTCGCTTTTTGAACTGTTGCCTGACTTTTCTTTATCATTCTCGAATGTAAGATCGGACAAATCCAGATTGAGATCTTCGAAACTTAAACATGTTTTAGCATCTATATCCATACAAATATTATGCATAGGAGAATGCGGGAGAGACACTGAGCATTGTTTTTGCGCACTTTTCAATTTGCTATAAGACATATCCCCTAGAAGAAATCTTTTCAACTCTTCAATATTAGGAAGCACTTCTAAATCAGATTCATTGATTGATACATCTGCTACAGGATGTTCCCGTACAGTTTCAATTTCTGACTTTTTAGAATCAGCAGAATCACAATCAGCAAAAATCTTATCTGGCACAGTCTTTGATATCCGAAAGTCAGTCTCTTCTGGCAATTTAGTTTTATTGAATAAGTAATGTTCAACATTTAAAGCCTCGTTTGGAGCCTTTAAATTTTCTTTTGTTTCTTTGATAAAGTATTCATCTACATCGTTAACAACCGGTTCGTCTTTGATTTCCAATACATGTTTTTCCTTATTTGCTTTAATGAAATACTCATCGACATTTGAAACTACTGGTGTATCAAATTGAATTCCTAAGCTGTTGTGGCATATACTGTTTGTTTGACTTACTGTTCCATATATACTACGAGCAAATTCTGCTTTTTCTGTGGTATTTAAGTATTCGCCGTCATTATCACTATTAGCATGTTCATCTATGCAATAATCTTCTTGTTCTTCATCTGATGAAGCTTCAAGATCTAAATCAGGATCAACAGCAAAGACTTGGATTATATCATAATCGTCACCTTCAACAAGGGAGTTTTCCTCCATGTTTTCTGCTTCCAGCAAGTCTGAATTATCATTAGATACGGAATTCTTATCATCTATAGATATTTCCTGTACTTCTATGTTTTCATCTTCGTCTATACTCGTGTCTTGGTTGGACTGTGATATATTAACCTGTAAATTAATTTTAATAAGTGACAAATATAATTTATGTTGCAAAACACTTATTTAAACTCCAGCATTACAAAATCATGATTTTCATATTACAATCATCTAAATAGTTCTTATTGTGTACAAATAAATTGAATAAAATCAATACTAATTGGTCCCCTCGGTAATTTGAAGCTAAATCTTGCCCACCAACATTCAATAATTTGAATTCCGGGCTTCCGGAACTCTCTATAATTTGAAGTGTTTATCATGCACAGACCTATCGATTGTTTACATAAATGAGATATAAGTCATTTGCACTTCATATTTCAGTCTTCCTTCAAATATTAAAATGAGTGACGATTACTCTCATCTCTCACCACTATCGAAAATTCATTGAACAATGATAGACTGAAGGCTCAACTCAATCAAATATTACGAACTTTTGGTTATTTAAACTTTTGTTATTGTGAACTCTTGGTAATTTGAAATTTTTCTCTGGTCCCTTGAGTTTCAAATTTTATCAAGAGTCAACTGTATATGAGAGATACACCATTTGTTTACCTTTTCTTAAAAAAAGTAAAATCAAGTGGGTAGTTTAATTTTATCTGTATTATAAATGACATTTATCTGTTGTCTGCTACCTAGCACAATAAACGTGTTCTTATTAAATTTGGTATTATTTAAACATAATAATATTATATATTAGCTTGTGCTAGGAGTGGGTACGACAATAGTGTAACAGGTGGGGTTTGAACTGTCGACCTTTCAGTTTTTGATCCACACTCAATGACCGTTGCCCTATTAAGGCTATAAATAAAGGTATACATATGCAACCTTTTTAAAAATGTATTTAAAATACTTGGGGAGAGAAAATGGCATCCAAAGCTGTAAAATGGGACAGAAGCCTATACTATGCACATAACTATTTCTCAATATATTTATACAAAACCTGTTACCTTCACCTTACAATGTACTCACATTCTGGTTCTGACTCCATACCCTATGCCTCTCCTGGGGGTCCCAGTACTCCCCTTCGTCTTCATATCTATTCGTTTGCTGACTCTGAGAGTACTCTGGACTATTCTGGTTACAACTGCTTTCAGAGGATAGGGACTCGCTTGTCAACCGCATAATCTTATGTCCTATACTTCTGTATGGAGTCTGATGGTACATATTTAGAATATGCGACTCCATGTCTGTAAAGATGAGAAATGATTATTACTTGTCTCCTAATAATCGATAAAAACTGAATTATCTAAATCTATACAAATAGTGTCAGATAGTTTAGTAGTATAGTAGTTAGTCTGTATTGATCCAGAAACAGACTGAAGGTTTTTTTTAAAGTATTATAAACCTAGTCCTAGCCTGGCAACATCATTATAATGAGTAAGTAAGTTCTTTTATATGAGGGACATATTGATACCTGTGGGACCACAATTTTTGCAACTAACCCCCTTTAACATAATTGAGGATCAGAAAATGTCACATAAAATATGCTTGTGGGACCCTTATTTTTACGACTGACCTGGCAGACCCCTTTTCATGCATATCCACCTTTTGTATTCTATTATTGAAGTAGGAACTATAGGTTGACCAGAATCTCATGGAAAATAGGAAAATTAAATTTTGTAGTAAGCAACACTAGGTTAACTCGACTGCACTAGTGATAAACAAAGTAATTAACAAACATTCAGAATAATTTTACAGGACAAGCAAAAACATTGAAAATTCTTATTTAAAGGCAACCTTTCTAGAAAAAGAAACCCGCCCCCCATCAAATAACTATTTTTATTATTTTTTATGTAATCACCGGCTTTAGGCTGTTATTCTATCTGTTCTATAGAAAATTCCGGTTTCTATGTTTGATCTATGTTTTCATCAACCGTTTGAAAACTTTTGACACAGGCAAAACTGACAGATGACAGAGCGTTTAATTTGGTACCTACTAAGATAAAGTATAAGTACCTCCTCTTCGGTACCTACCTATTGCATAAAGAAAGTAAAGGTGATCTCAAACATAGACAAATTTTACCTGGGATCGTTTCACGAAACGAAAAATAAAGCAACTGCATTTTAAATACAAAAACAAAGTAATCAACATCTAATTACTTTGTTTTTGTGTTGTGCTTGTTGTTTACTTGGTTTTGCATTTATATTCCGGGTTAGTGTGTGCAGTTACTTTGTTTGGGCAATTCAAATTTCAGTAAACGGTTCAAGTTATTTGAAATATTAAACTGTGGTAAAAAAACTACTCGACATAAAACTTTTGTTAATGCAAAAAGTCAATTTCACTTTCAGTTACTTTGTTTATCGCTAGGGCAGCCGCAGTGTTGCTAACTTTGGAATTTCATTTCCGTATTTTTCATGAGTCTGGTCTACTTATAACTATTTTAATAACACACTGGCTATACAAATACTAGACAAATACAACTCATTGACAAATCAAATGTCAAATGTCATCAAACAGCTGATTCAAATTGACATTCAAACAAATATAAAAATAAACAACAAAAAATTGAAAAAAAATAAAATAAAATAACAAAAATAAATTAGGATAATGTTTTGTTAAGAAGAAGGGCATACAGATATTACAAGTGTTGACGGCTTGAAGGGCATAATTAAAGGTAGAAATGATAATAATTAATTACCTACTACTATATTTTAACAGAATGTATAGGTTGTACAGAACTTTTAATACACATAAAACATGTCATGAGTGGAGTTACAAAGGAGAAATTCACCACTTTATTCGGAGGTGAATTTGAAAAAATGGAATACAATGAAAGAGGTGGTAAATTATCTCAACTTAACAAAAAACTTATAGGGCACATCATAAGTACCACAGTGTATTACTCAGAATACTGAAGTGATATCATATTACACAGTAATATGATATCACTTGCACTCACATGTAGGTGCAGTAAGTTCTCATATTATATGTACCTATGAAAAATAAGCAAAAATACAATTTCCTACAAACTTCTTTAAACCATAATAATATGCACCACCTTTTCACCATAAATGTGTTTGTATTTGTACAAGTTTTAAAAGCACGCTGTGGCATTGGTGAGAAAACCAATGTTAAC
Organism: Melanargia galathea; assembly: GCA_920104075.1. Lineage (NCBI taxonomy): Eukaryota > Metazoa > Arthropoda > Insecta > Lepidoptera > Nymphalidae > Melanargia > Melanargia galathea. The sequence goes on from OV049868.1 coordinate 11,365,240, forward strand.
ATTTTTCAAGTTAACATTATTGTTCTCACTGAAAATGGGTTTGCAATTATGGATGAAGACTATTTTTTTCTGACACAACCAACTAAATTATTAATCAAAGCCAACACCTAATAATCATAATCTTTATTTTTCAAAAATCCATGGTTACTGAAATACATTACATATAAAGTTCGTAAACTAAAACCTGACTATGCTTAGTAATTTAATTTAATATAAAAAAATAATTTAGTGTACAGAAAGCGGGGCCAGTACCTAGTGGCGCCATCTATTATGTCTATATGTCGAAACTAAATAATACAGTCGACTCTCGATAATTGACACTCGTTAGTTTGAATCTTTCGATAAATTAATTTGAACTTTTTCCCTTGAAAAACACTCGATAAAGTGAATAAAATCTATACTGATTGGTCCCCTTGGTAATTTGAAGTTGAATCTTGCGTGCCAACATTCAATAATTTGAAGTCCAGGCTTCCCTACTCTCTATAATTTGAAGTGTTTACCTTTGATAGTTTACTTAAATGAGATATAAGTCATTTGCACTTCATATTTCAGTCTTCTTTCAAACTTTAAAGTGAGTCACCAGTGATGATTTCTTCTCTGCTCTCACCACTATCGAAAATTCATTGGACAATGATAGACTGAAGGCGCTCAGTCAACCGAAAATTACAGACTCTTGGTTATTTAAACTCTTGTTATTTTGAACTCTTGGTAATTTCAAATTTTACTCTTGTCCCAATGTCAATGTTTTTCTCATGTCAATTTCAAATTATCGAGAGTCGACTGTATTTTACTTTTGCCGTTCAAATGACGCTTGTCGATTTTGTTCATATATAAAATATAGCCTATGTCACCCGGACTATAACAAAGCATTAATTGACACCTCATTTATCAAAATCGGCCCAGTGGTTTAGGAGCTATGGTGGTACACACAGAATCTCATACAAAAATCGGCCACAAACATACATATATACACTGCTAAAATCATAACCCTTCCTTTTGGCTATGCCGTAGTTGGGTAAAAATATTTAAAGTAAATCATTACAGTGAAACAGTGAAAATCAAACTCATTACAGTGCAAATGAATTTTGATTTTATCTTCAGTAAAATATCTGTGCACCCATTCAAAGTGTAATAATAAGTTTGTACAACCTACATAGTACATATTTATTGAGTAACATGAGTCTTGGCGCTTACTTCTATTTGCATGCCTTGCAAATCTTGTGTTGCTAAAAGTTTATGACAATAACAATTTATACAAACAAATGAAGTTGAAGTGGCCGTCTGTGATTTGTATATTACTGCCTCCTAACACACTTATTTGATAATTTGAACATTTGATAGGATAACTAACCATCTGTCTGGATAGAATGTTTGAAACCATTTTCATCACTACAATACGAGGAATGACTTGAGGTATCCTGGAAAATCTGAGTTCTTTGAAATTTTTAAAACCAAAATCCACTAGGAAATCACACAAAAGTAGAGATGGTATCAGCTAGTGGGTTATAAAACTTATAAATGATTAGAATGATATTATGTTTGGGAAGAAATGGACTTCATATCTATTCCAGATTCCAATCTAATACGTGAATCAATACTGGGATGGATTTCCAGTAAATGTTTATATTCTTTATAATTCCACAGATTATTGGATTGGCACAGTAAATGTGAAAAAGGCATACATTTTTAAAATTAATAAATACCCTCCCACAAAATCATACAAAAGATTACTATTCACAATTTGATTCATTCATGATATTGATACTCACTCTTTATATAAATGAATACCAAATTATCATTTATGTATTTGGTAGCTCTATCAATCGAGAGATAGAATAAGATACTGTCAAACTGGGAGATACGATGGTTTTACCTACCTAACCTGTCAAACTGTGATTAGTACATCTATTATGTACCTATCATGTGACATAAACATTGCATAAAACACTTTGTGAATTTGTGCCAAAAAGCGCAGTTGCAATACCTCAAAGCTCCTCAACGCATCGCCTTCAGTAATTAACCGTTATTTGAGGCAAACACTAACGCAAAAAAACGATCACTAACTATAGGTTAGGTCCTAAAAATGTCGCAACTTACTACGAAATTAGTAGATTAACCGATTAAACTAGACAAAAGAGAAGTTAAATAGGCAAAGTTGAAGTTTGAAAAGCGTATTCCAAGTTATAATTATGTAAAGCAAAATAAACACTAGGCGAGTGACATAAAACGCGCGCGCTAGTAACCTAACCTTGATAACGAGAAAAAAGACTGATACGAGTTTGTAGTTCAAGGTTCCGTGAAAAAACTGAAAAGTCACATGAAGGCGTTACACAAACAAAACTGAAATATCATTGCAACCCGCACTGAAATCTATTTTAGGAAAACAACAGACGAAAAAAGCACTAACCTTAACCAACCCTAAGTGACGGCTTTATCCATGTAATTGTATTTTGAAACGTTAACACTTTATACACTAAAAACTACTTTTGGGGCACTAACTTTAATATATCTATAACACATTCAGGCACAACACAGTCCAATATTTTTCAAATTTATTCGTAAAAAATTAGCACTTTTCACGAAACATCACATGCTACAAACTTCACGCACGACAGCAAATTCTTATTTCAGTGTTGCCAATTAAAATATATGTGACAGTCCACCTGTCACTATTTGAATAAAAATACAGTGAATGCGGGTAACTTTAAAGACATGTCAAACATTATGATTCTGTGGTAAAATGGAAATAATAGAATAATACAACTTTTATATAATTAATAACCTGCAGAAAATTATTTAAAATAAGATAAAAACATTATTCGTTTAAAAAAAAACGATGAGAGCTTTTATAATTTTGCACGGTAGACCTACTTATTAATCGTGCGGCGTGCCATACCTATGCCAAAGGTCTTTAAAATAAGAGTCGAATGAGTATGTAAGGTATAGATCGACCAGAATCTCATGAAAAATAGGGAAATGAAATTCCAAGGTTAGCAACACTACGGCTGCCCTAGAGATAATCAAAGTAACTGACATTTTTTGTGAAATTGACTTTTTGCATTAACAAAAGTTTTATGTCGAGTAGTTTTTTACCACAGTTTAATATTTCAAATAACTTGAACCGTTTACTGAAATTTAAATTGCCCAAACAAAGTAACTGCACTCACTAACCCGGAATATAGATGCAAAAACCAAGTAAACAACAAGCACAACACAAAAACAAAGTAATTGGATGTTGATTACTTTGTTTTTAGGGTTCCGTAGTAAACAAGGAACCCTTATAGTTTCGCCATGTCCGTCCGTCTGTCTGTCCGTCCGTCCGTCCTCGGTTAATCTCAGAGACTATTAATGCTAGAAATGTGTAATTTGGCATGGGTATAAATATTAATCACGCCGACAAAGTGGTGAAATAAAGTTTTGAGAAATATTTTTTTTAGGGTAGCTCCCCTACATGTAAAGTGGGGATGAATATTTTTTCTCGTCCACCCCATAGTGTGGGGTATCGTTGAATAGGTCTTTTAAAAATACTGTGGGTGTGGGAACATCATTTTTCGATTTCTAGATCCGTTTGTAAAATATTGAACTTGAAAAAATTCACAGCAGTAGTATATATTATAATCAATTTTAAAGGAAAACTATCATGGCTAATTAGGTTTCACAGGTTAAGGAGTTATATCTGTTTTTCGAGGATTGTGACTACGGAACCCTATACTGCGCGTGGCCCGCCACGCACTGGGCCGGTTTTATTGTATTTAAAATGCAGTTGCTTGATTTTTCGTTTCGTGAAATGATCCCATGTAAGGTGTTCTGAATGTAATTACTTTGTTTATCTCTAGGGCAGCCGAGTTAACCTAGTGTTGCTTACTACAAAATTTAATTTCCCTATTTTTCATGAGATTCTGGTCGATCTCTACTTATGTACCTACCTATTTTAGACGTACCTACGTGTTCAATAATATCGCAATTTTTATTACTGTACCTATTACTTTTTCTTGTGATAAACATATTATTATCTACGTACCTACGTACACTTTGTAAGTACTTGTAATAAAAAATACCCAGTTATTAAATTACTCTATCATTAATTAAATAGCTTTACAAAAACCCAGAACATTTTTATCAATTGATAGGTTTTTTTACTTTTTTATCATTGCAATATACATTTGCTATAATAACATTGGTAGGCGTTTGTATTATATTAGCCCAAGGGCCAAGAAGATCTAAGTTAAGGATCTTGGTCGGCATGGTTGAGGCCTGAGGGCAGGTGGTTCCAATATGGTAGAATTTCTTTTTTTGGTTTCAAGGCTCTGGACTCTAGATCTTTTGAATTTTGAATCTAATAATATGGTGGCTATACATTGATCTATTAACTAAATATATTACAATATCTTAGTGGCTATACCATAGTGTTGCCATATCACAAAATCAAAACTGCTCTTTCATTTCCAAGATGTCGCACCCGATAACTCGCCTTTCGAGCCGCGCGGTAACCATCGCCGGCAGCGCTGATGTGATAGAAGTCATCAAAGAAGAACACACCTCCCCCACTTCATCGTCAATTAACATTAATGCTACTGATACTAAACCCGAGGAAGAATGCGAAAAGGAAAAACTAACACCAACTATTGTATGTCCTTGTAAGGGTAAGAAACTAAACTTTTTTTTGCAACTTTAAAAAACCGTCTGATTTTTACTACTACGCTGAGCAATGTTGTCTAAAGCTAGTAAGTGGATTAGTGACTTTGTAGGTCCGATAAGGATTTCGTATCCTCCGTTATCCGTGCCTAGGAGAAGTATACGTTAAGCCATCGGTACCTACCGCTTAATATCACTAAAAAGTCGATAATATAATCGATAAAGTGAAGAACCGAACTCCCACACTCTTCCAGAGCAATGCGCATTTGACCAACCGGGGTCGAAAGAAGATTAATAAGATTTCGAGTATGTATTAGGTTTTAAGGATTAGGTAAGTAGTTATACTTATTTTATTTATTGACGTTAGTGGTGGTAATAGTGGAAATTACGCCCGCAAATATTATGTATTCTGTGCCCCAAAGTAGATGAAACACGCCTAGCAGTATAATTTGCTCTTGTCAGTCTATAAGGAGGTACTTAAATAGTTCATGTGTATGAAGTGTCGGGGCCGTGAAAATAGTATCCGAAGCACGGAAGAAACGAAATGACCGAATTCGGACCTTCACTCATCCAGTTACCTATTTGGATCAACGTAGCTTTCCCAGCGCAATCGCCTGATTTAAAGATTTTCGCAACTAGGTACACGTCCCCAACAGACTTGTCTCATTTCCAGCTATAAAAGATGCAGAGCAAGAGAAGAAGAACGCAGAAGAAATAGAGAGGAAGTTGCAGGAGAAGGAGATGGAAATGGAGGAGAAGTTCCAAGAGCGGATCGCGCGCGAGGTGCAAATACTGAAGGATAGATTTGAATTTATATTGCAGTGAATATCTTTTTATGAATACACTTTCTCTAAAGTATCTATATAGTTCTCATTACATCATAATACATATTGTCAAAACTATAAAGTATAAAGACTATACTCGAACTTTTAATTCGATGCAGTAAACTGACGTTTCAAAATGTAATTCCGTAAAATACCTAATGTTGTCAACCTTATTTCAATAGTGATGTGATAGGTTCATTTTATTTCATTTATAATTTTCATAATTTTAAAACCGTTTGCTGTTACATAATAAGATCTTAAAATGATTGTATATAGTAGCAACAATCTACCCCTAACAGGCATCCACTTAACGTTTTACAGACTACTTTCATAAAGTTTTTAGGTTACGTAATTAGGAAGTTATCATCTATCTAACATTACTTCAAATCACTTTCATTCAATTAGCAAAGCATTAGAACTAGTATAAATTAAAAAAATTAAAAATCCCCGACGCACGCACGCACGCACGCACGCACACACACACACACACAACTAACCTAACCTATAGTATGCTTGTACCATAATCAATTAAGTAATTATTTTCCTCTAGAAATGAGCAAATCCGCGCCTCCTACATGCTCCGCGAGGCACACAGAGAAAGAGAGGAGAAGATATCGGCGTTGCAGACACAACTGCAATGCAAGAATATGGCCGGGCTGATGTACGTGCTTTGCTCTGAGAGACGCAAGAGCAAGATGGAGATCCTGCGCTTAACCGAAGGTGAGAGCAAGACAAAAGATGATATTTGTGTATTTGTGGTTCTGACACAAATTTAAGAACATAGCTGGGCTAGCCCTGTATGTCGAGAGACAAAAAAGTAGGACGGAACGTATGATTTAAGAGCAGTACAGACGAAGAAAAGCAGAAAAGAATATTGATGGCTTCAAACGCAGCTGCAGAATGCGTGGCAAATGTAAGTATAGATACAAACAGCACAAGATCGTGTTCTTTAACGATGAAGTTCTATTAAAATAGAAAAACTCCAGTTACAAAAACATCTCTCATTATTCATGATCCAATTACCGGCGTCTGGCCCACTACAGAGCACGGGTCTCCTCTCAGAATGACAAGGGCTTAGGCCGTAGTCCACCACGCTCACCAGGTGCGGATAGACTTCACACGCCTTTGAGAACATTATGGAGAAGTGAGAACTGTCAGGCGTGCAGGTTTCCTCACGAACTTTTTCTCTTCGTGAGAACATCTACTAATAAATGTTACAGAATACACGAACTAAATCCACGCACTCCAACAGTTGCTGACAGAGAGTCAGTCGCTGATCCTGAATCTCTCGCGAGGGTACAACAGCACGGCGAAGGTGGACCACGAGTGGCCGCAATAGATATAAAGAAGATTATTAAGTTACATGCTTAATAATCTTCTCTACAAATTATGGCACAACGAGTTCGTAAGAATGCGCGTGCATTCGTATGCTGAAGCCGCGCGCATTCGCTCGACTTTTTATTTTTTTTAGAGAAATTTTATTTATGCCTTGTTTGGTTGAGATAGATATATATGCAGTGAATTCGCTTCGATGCGCTTTGACTGTGCTCTAGTATGCCCGACCCTGACCCTTACTAAATGTTTAGTCAGTAGTGACATAATTGTTACAGAATACACAAACTACATCCACGCACTCCAACAGTTGCTGACAGAGAGTCAGTCACTGATCCTAAATCTCTCGCGAGGGTTCAAGAGCGCGGCCAAGGTGGACCGCGAGTGGCGGGAGAAGATGAAGAAGATTATTAAGCATGTAAATATTGTTCTTCTTTTCTTTTCTAACTATATTCTTCTTCTTCTAGTGCCATCTTCAAGTGGAGGTTGACAACCATTACAATTTAAGACTAATTGAATTTTATTTACTGCTGCAGTGAATAGTTTTCTGACGCTAATCTTAAAACCCTTTTTGACGTGATAACGTCTTATAAATCGATGAACGCCGGCTGCAAGCACGAAAAAGCATGACTCATTGTCACGTACCGCGTGCAAGCGAGAGCGCGGAACAAGCGATAGAGAAGGCACGATCGGCCTAATTGTTCGGTTTGTGACGCATCTATCTCTCTTTGTTTCCTTATGTCTATATATCACACTAGTATGGCGCGTGGGTGCGCGGCCCGCAAGCGGACCGCGAGGATTCGAGTAGTTTTTGTTTGAGCACGTCCCACCTATCTTCAATACCCTCGCCGTGCTCTTCATCCGTCTCCAAAATCTTCGATCATCAGCTCTTTCCGTATTTTTCCATCAATAATTTTTTTTTTTGTGTAGAAAAATAAATTCCGCCATCTTGTTTTTTTCTGTTCATCAAGTAGACTTTTAGGTCTTGATCATCTTTTGCCAAGAAACCACTATTCCATCTTTTATACTTGGTGAGATAGACACCGACGAAATTTGTATAGCCGCCATCTTGAATCCGCCATTTTGTTTTTTTTTCAGCTCAGTGCCAATTGGATGAGGTTTTGAGTAATTTTTGTTTGAGCACCTCCCATCTATCTAACATACCCTGCCCGGGCTCCTCATCCATCTTCCAAACCCTCAATCATCATGTCTTTCCATATTTTTCTTTGAGAGTTCTCCAAAGAATCGCATCAAAGCCTTGCATAGTTTACAACTTGTAGTCTCTTCAATATTCGCCATACATTTTCTATGGAAAAATAAATTCCGCCATTTTGATTTTTTTTTTCAATTCATCAAGTAGACCTTTGGATCCTCATCATCTTTTGCGAAGAAACCACTCTTCCATCTTTTATACCCTCCGAGATGGAGACCGATGAAATTTGTATGGCGGCCATCTTTTTTTCGCCATTTTGAATTTTTTTTCAGCTAACTGCCAATTGGATGACGTTTCGAGTGACATTTGTTCGAGCACCCCCCACCTATCTTCAATACCTTAAGCGTGCTGCTCACCTGTCTCCGAAATCCTCAATCATCAGCTCTCTCCATATTTTTGTTCCGAATGAATTTTTGTCCTCTATACGAAACCATTAGTGAAAAAAAAATTTTTCATACAAAATTTTACAGGAGGGGTGATCAATCAGTGAGTCAGTCAATGAATCAGCACGAGCAGCTATATATATATTAATAAAATTATCGTCCGTAAACCGACTTTACAGACAACCAATTTTTTTTATTCATCTTCAAGATAGCCGCGATTTCACCTGATGGTATGTGACGATGCAGTCTAAGGTATAGCTAGAAGCGGGTTAACTTCGAAAAGGTATGGCAGTTTTTACTAAGCCAATAACCCTGACCATGTTTCCACGCGATATCGCGTTACCGGAAACTAAATGGCTTGGCGGCACAGTTTTGTCCGTAGAGTGGTGACTAGCCACGGCTGAAGCCTCCAGACCAGAGACAATTTAGAAATTACAAAATCCCAAACTGCCACTGCAATGAATCCAGAGAATCGAACCCAGGACCCACTTATAAGACCACAGCGCTCGCCACTGCGCCTGGGAGGTCGTCACTTCTTCTTCAAGTGCCATCTCCTAGCGTAGGTTTAATGCTAATTGGATTTCATTTACTTTTGCCCTAAATTATAGGAGCTTGAAGCGTAATAGCCTAGTGTTTAGGACGACCGACTTCTAATCGGAGGTCGTCGGTTCGATCCCGGGGCACAACTCTAACTTTTCGGAGTTATGTGCGTTTTAAGTATTTAAATATCACTTGCTTTGACGGTGAAGGAAAACATCGCGAGGAAACCTGCACGCCTGAGAGTTCTCCATAACGTTCTCAAAGGTGTGTGAAGTCTGCCAATCCGCTTGGCCAGCGTGGTAGACTATGGCCAAAACCCTTCTCACTCTGAGAGGAGACCCGTGCTCTGTAGTGAGCCGGTAATGGGTTGATCATGATGGGGCTCATCTTAAAAACCTTTGGTGAGGTTTTTAAGCCAGAATGTCCTCCTTCTACCAGACTTGTTTTACCCGACTGCGGAAAAGCCAAAAGGAAGGATTATCATTTTAGCAGTCTATGTATGTATGTATGTTTGTATCAAATTTTTGTATGTGTGACAGTTCCAAAACTTCGTGAACAATTACGCCGACGGCCCACCGGAATCCAACCAGTACCTGCTCAATTTACCAGAACTGCTGAGAATCAAGGCTCCGGTCGAAGACGGCCCGTGCGAAGACCCGTGTGAAGAAGAAGAAGAGAAAGAATCTAAATATGATGGTGTTTATTTGTTTTATAAAAGTATCACTAATAAAGTAAATATCTACAGCAAACAATACTAACTACTATACTTACGGCATAAAGATGCGACACCCATTCTTTTTTTATTCGTCTACACTCTACAAGTTACCCCTTGACTGTGTTCTTACTTGATGGTAAGTGTCGATGCAGTCTAAGATAGAAGTGGGCTAACCTGGAAGAGGTATGCTTTTCCAGGTTAGCCCACTTCTATCAAAGACTGCATCGACACTTACTTGAAATCGCAGCCAAGGGCTAACTTGTACAATGTAGATGAATAACAAGAGATAAAGTTTGTAAACTATAACTTAGTATTTTAATATAACAATTTATATTGTGCAGACAGCGCGGGGCAAGCAGCTAGTGGCGCCATCTATTATGTCTATCCGAAACTAATTAATAAAAAAATTAATTGACACCCCATTCATTACAAGTGTAAATTAAAAATTTTGAAACCCCCCGACATTCGCCATTTTGTGGTAGCGTTCATCTTTGATTTTCATAGTACTATTCTACTAATCAAGCCCTTTCATTTGATACCCATATTGAGGGTAGGTATTGTGATAAAATATGTAATCTGCCATTAGGTAGCGGCGGCCATCTTGGACCGATTTTCATCAAACATAGCTAACAACACTCTCGACTAATTCACCTTTCAAACAAAAAAAACCGCATTCAAATTGGTCCACACGTTTGAGCGCCACAGGGGAACAGACAGACACGCACGCACGCACGTACGCACGTACGCACGTACGCACGCACGCACGCACGCACGCACACACACACACACACAGACACGTCAAACTTATAACATCCCGTCGTTTTTGCGTCGGGGGTTAAAAATCGGCCCAGAAGTTTAGGCGCTACGGTGGAATTACATACATAACTAGTGTTGCGCTCGGTGCGCGAGCTGCAAGCAGCTCGCGGGCCTTGTAGTCTCTTCAATATTCGTAAAAATGGGAGGCCATACCAAATACCAGAATATTCTGGATTCTCTTGAAAGATAGAAAGAAATATTGGTATCACGTTTTGTATCTTTTCTGAAAGGACACTAATGAGTTCTATGCATGCGTTTAGTGGGAAAAAAAGATCTATACAAAAATTTTCTGGAAAGCCACTTGAAAATTAAAAAGAAATTTCGTATGGACACAAATGTTTTTGTTCCGTAGCTATCTTTTTTTACTGGCTCACCAAAGGGCCTAAGGTCTTGAATATTTTTAGTTTCAGGAACATGCCTCTATGATTAATAGTTTTTGAGGGCCGTTGCCCGTTAGGGTACTCTGGTAATTTTTCCACATTCACTACGTTTTGTATTTTTTTGTGAAAAAAATTAATCTTTATGTTCTATTTATACGTGTAGTGGGGGGAAAAAGTTTCATTCAAAAATGTCTAAGAGAGCCTCTTGAAAAGAACCCAAAAAATTTGTATGGAGAAAAATTTTTTTTGTTCGGCGGCCATCTTTTTTTTACCGGTTCACCCAATGGCCCAAGGTCTTAAACAACATTTGTTTGGGACCATGCCTGTATGACTGGTAGTTTTGGAGGACCCATGAGGTACTCTGGTAAATTTTCCACATTAATGACGTTTCATAATTTTCTGAAGGAAGACCCATAAGTTCTACGCACATAAATAGTGAAAGGAAAAAAGTTCCATACAAAATTGTTCTGGAGAGCCTCTTGAAAATTACCCAAAAAATTTGTATGGAGAAAATTTTTTTTTGTTCGGCGGCCATCTTTTTTTTACCGTTCACCTAATGGCCTAAGGTCTTTAATAACATTTGTTTGGGACCATGTCTGTATGACTGGTAGTTTTGGAGGACCCATGAGGTACTCTGGTAAATTTTCCACATTCATGAAGTTTCATAATTTTCTGAAGGAAGAACCATAAGTTCTACGCACATAAGTAGTGAAGGGAAAAAAGTTCCATACAAAATTGTTCTGGAGAGCCTCTTGAAAATTAGGAATTTTTTTGTATGGAGACGAATTTTTTTTTGTATGGTGGCCATATTTTTTTTACCAGTTCACCCAATGGCCCAAGGTTTTGAACATGTTTTGTTTCGAGACGATACCTCTCCGACTGATAGTTTTCGAGATCCCCTAGGGCACTCTAGTCAGTTTTCCACGTTCAGCTCTCTCTATAATTTTGGTGACCTAGAATTTTTGAATTTTACACACATGGAAAGTATGGTGAAAAAGTTCCATACAAAATTGTTCAGGAGAGGTGATCAGTCCGTAACTTCAAGTAGCTTTATATATACAGGGTGACTGGTAACAGGATACATTCCTTGCAGGGGCTTAAAGTAGAGCTCATTTGCAACAAATTTTTTCATATAATGTCCTATCCGAAACTTAGTCGTTTCCGAGTTATTGAAGATTTAAGGTTTTTAGCAAAAAATTCCAGTTTTAAAGTTAAAATTAGTTGCTAAAGAAAATCATACCCGGTTTTGTTGTTTTTTTTTATTGTTTTCTGATAGAAAAACGTTCAGAAACTCAATCAAAATCAAAATAAGCTAGAAAATACCGTTAACTTTTCAGTTAAGGCCTAAAAACCACGTATTATTTTTAAGAAAAAAATCGAATTTGATGAAAAGCAATAGTATTTCTAAAAAAAAATGTATGGAACGTTACGTACAAATTACTGAAATAACTTCCTTGATTCATTAGCTATCCAAAAAGGTACAGATGTCTACAACTTTTTTCAAAACCTCGATTTTATTAACAAAATTCTGAGGACTGACGAGTCTCAATTTGACCGGGATGGAATCACAAAGTATCATAATTTACATTATTGGGCGGCAAAATGAGAAAACCTAAAAAAGAAAAAGAAAGGGCACATCAACGGAGGTATTCTGTAAAAGTATGGATAGGATTAATCAATTAGACATCTAATTGGCCCGCATTTTTCCCTCAGAATTTAAAAAATACGAATTAGGTGAAAATAATATTATTTCTAAAAAAAAAATGTATGGAATGTTACGTAAAAATTACTAAATTAACTTCTTTGATTCATTAGCTATCCAACGAGGTGAAGATATTTACAAAAAACTGCAAGAACGATTTTTAATTCAATTTGAAACTTGTAGTAGTTTAATGACTAATTGATTAATTTTAGGAATAACAATAAACTAACTAATAATTATTAGTAATTACATATTTTAGGTTCGCAAAAGAAAAACTAGTTATGATTTTAATCTAAATTTTAATATTTATTTTATTCTAAATCTTAGTGTTAATCTTAATCTTAATCTAAATCTAATTTTAAACTTGCTCTAACTGTGAACCTCTTTGTCTGATACAAGCCCAAAACCTTTTTCGTATTTCCGTTTTAGTGACTCTTGTTGGCTAATTCTTACGTATTTCATGAGCTGCACGAAGAGTACTCGCGAAGCTCATCTGTGATAATGGGGTAAGCGTACATCAAATCATTCATGTGGCCCCAAAGATAAAAGTTTCAAGGCGTTAAATCTGGACAAGGAATAGGTTCACCTATCGTTATTGCAGTTTTTTGTAGACATCTTTACCTCTTTAGATAGATAATGAATCAAAGAAGGTAATTCAGTAATTTTTACGTAACGTTCCATACATTTTTTTTTTTGAATTAATATTCTTTTCACCTAATTCGTTTTTTTTAAATTCTGAGGGAAAAATGCGGGCCAATTAGATGTTTAATTGATTAATCCTATCCATACTTTTACAGAATACCTCCGTTGATGTGCCCTTTCTTTTTCTTTTTTAGGTTTTCTCATTTTGCCGCCCAATAATGTAAATTATGATACTTTGTGATTCCATCCCGGTCAAATTGAGACTGGTCAGTTCTCAGAATTTTGTTAATAAAATCGAGGTTTTGAAAAAAGTTGTAGACATCTGTACCTTTTTGGATAGCTAATGAATCAAGGAAGTTATTTCAGTAATTTGTACGTAACGTTCCATACATTTTTTTTTAGAAATACTATTGCTTTTCATCAAATTCGATTTTTTTCTTAAAAATAATACGTGGTTTTTAGGCCTTAACTGAAAAGTTAACGGTATTTTCTAGCTTATTTTGATTTTGATTGAGTTTCTGAACGTTTTTCTATCAGAAAACAACAAAAAAACCAACAAAACCGGGTATGATTTTCTTTAGCAACTAATTTTAACTTTAAAACTGGAATTTTTTGCTAAAAACCTTAAATCTTCAATAACTCGGAAACGACTAAGTTTCGGATAGGACATTATATGAAAAAATTTACTGCAAATGAGCTCTACTTTAAGCCCCTGCAAGGAATGTATCCTGTTACCAGTCACCCTGTATAATATCCCTTCCTTTTGCCTTTGCCGTAGTCTGGTAAAAAAATGAATATCTTTACCAGAAATCGAGGAGACCGACAGAAGTTGGTGGAACAGTCTAGAAGGCGACGACCGTCCGTTCGTGATGTTCGGCGACATGGCAGACTTCAGGCCACCGGAGCGGCGGCGGGTGCTCAGAGCTGTTAGAGCCGAGAGAGCCGCGCCCAGGAAGTGGAGGGAGTATGGTAAGAAATGTGGTCAAGTGTGGGAGGGAAATCCGTGTGAAGGACCATTTTTTTATTTTTTTTTATTAACCCCCGACGAAAAACGGCGGGGTGTTATAAGTTTGACGTGTGTGTGTGTGTGTGTGTGTGTGTGTGTGTGTGTGTGTGTGTGTGTGTGTGTGTGTGTGTGTGTGTGTGTGTGTGTGTGTGTGTGTGTGCGTGTGTGCGTGTGTGCGTGTGTGCGTGTGTGCGTGTGTGCGTGTGTGCGTGTGTGCGTGTGTGCGTGTGTGCGTGTGTGCGTGTGTGCGTGTGTGCGTGTGTGCGTGTGTGCGTGTGTGCGTGTGTGCGTGTGTGCGTGTGTGCGTGTGTGCGTGTGTGCGTGTGTGCGTGTGTGCGTGTGTGCGTGTGTGCGTGTGTGCGTGTGTGCGTGTGTGCGTGTGTGCGTGTGTGCGTGTGTGCGTGTGTGCGTGTGTGCGTGTGTGCGTGTGTGCGTGTGTGCGTGTGTGCGTGTGTGCGTGTGTGCGTGTGTGCGTGTGTGCGTGTGTGCGTGTGTGCGTGTGTGCGTGTGTGTGTGTGTGTGTGTGTGTGTGTGTGTGTGTGTGTGTGTGTGTGTGTGTCTGTCTGTCTGTTCCCCTGTGGCGCTCAAACGGGTGGACCGATTTGAATGCGGTTTTTTTTGTTTGAAAGGTAAATTAGTCGAGAGTGTTGTTAGCTATGTTTGATGAAAATCGGGCCAAGATGGCCGGCCGTTACAAAATGGCGGATTACCTACATATTTTTTCACAACTCCCTTAATACGGGTATCAAATGAAAGGGCTTGACTAGTAGAATAGAATTATGCAAATCCAAGATGGCTGCCACCAAAAAATGGCGAATGTCGGGGGTTTTTTAAATTTTTAATTTATACTTGTTCAACTACAAGTTAGCCCTTGACAGCAATCTCACCTGATGGTAAGTGATGATGCAGTCTAAGATGGAAGCGGGCTAACTTTGAAGAGGTATGCATACCCCTGATCGGTTTCTACACGGCATCGTACCGGAACGCTAAATCGCTTGGCGGCACGGCTTTGCCGGTAGGGTGGTAACCAGCCACGGCTTAAGCCTCCCACCAGACCAGACCAGAGACAATTTAGAAATTGTAAAATCTCAAATTGCCCCTGCAAGGAATCGAACCCAGGACCTCCCACTTATAAGACCACAGCACTCACCACTGCGCCAGGGAGGTCGTCAAATGAAAAAAATTAAATAAATACCGTGGTACCTATGCATATAGCTGATTGCTAAATAACTGCCTCGCTGGTCTAGTAGTTTGCTTTTTTTTTAACCCCCGACGCAAAAACGACGGGGTGTTCTAAGTTTGACGTGTCTGTGTGTGTATGTGTGTGTCTATGTCTGTTCGCCTGTAGCGCTCAAACGGGTGGACCGATTTGAATGCGGTTTTTTTTTGTTTGAAAGGTGAATTAGTCGAGAGTGTTGTTAGCTATGTTTGATGAAAATCTGCTCCTGCATACTGGCAGGGTGCACCGCGCGCAGGTGAGGTTGACTTTGGCCACATAGGTGGATTTTGGGCCACTTACACCCCTCTGTCTGCTGTTGAGTCTTAGCTTTGTTTAGTTTTTTCTGAATACAATTGATCTTTCTACACAGTCTTCCACGACATGTTTGTGAAAGCGAAATGTCCAAACACCGACCTTATAAAAGACGAGTACATCAAGCGCGTCCCGCGGCCGCCGCCTTTAGAGAAATGGGAAGTGACAGCGCAAACGTCTCCTTCTAGAGGGGTAAGTTGTGTGACTTTATTGTTTACTTTCATTACCTTCACCATATCATCATCACATCATCACGATCAACCCATTACCGGCTCACTACAGAGCACGGGTCTCCTCTCAGAGTGAGAAGGGTTTTGGCCATAGTCTACCACGCTGGCCAAGCGGATTGGCAGACTTCACACACCTTTGAGAACGTTATGGAGAACTCTCAGGCATGCAGGTTTCCTCACGATGTTTTCCTTCACCGTTAAAGCAAGTGATATTTAAATACTTAAAACGCACATAACTCCGAAAAGTTAGAGGTGCGTGCCCGGGATCGAACCCACGACCTCCGATTAGAAGTCGGTCGTCCTAACCACTAGGCTATCACAGCTTTTTACCTTCACCATATAACCAGGCGTAATCATTCTAAGCAACACAGCTGGTTGTAAACAGGGCCGGATTATCCATAAGGCAGATTAGGGCCCCGCACCGACTAGGTACCCACGGGGGCCCCGTGAGCGCCTAGTCGATGGCGGCCCTAGTCGATGCGTGCCAAGCAACAAGAAAAAAAAGCTTCATCTAACAATTTTTTTTTTTGAGAAAATTCTACCCCCGATAGGGTTAATCTGGCCCTGGTTGTAAACGTTGTTTCTTACGACAGACAAATCATTGTCTTACTCACTTAAAAGAAGGCTCCAGCCCCTGTTCTTGTTATTGATTAGTTACTAGCTTCTGCCCGCGGCTTCGCCCGCGTGAATTTCGGTTTTTAACAAATCCCGAGGGAATCGTGGATCTCCTGTTCCCGTTCCCGCTCCCTTTTCCAACCTTTATACCTACCTACTTTCAAGGAAGTTTGCTATAGTAATCTACCTATAGCTGAAGCTATAGATTTCAAAATCCCGTGGGAACTGTGGATTTTTCCAGGATAAAAGTGTTAAGCATAATCTATCTCCATTCAAAATTTCAGCCAAAACGGTTCAGTAGTTGCGGCGTCATAGAGTAACAAACATACACGCAGACACACACTAGTGAAGAAAATTATTCTCTTACAGTCCGATACAAGCCGGCGTGTTACCACACCTTCTATGGACATCCGAGGACACATGGGTTCTATATTGAAAATAATGTTAGTTTCATTTCTATTTTAAACCCATTTACAAAAAGTTCTCAGTTCGCACATACATTTTTTTATATGTAGATACTTATATAATTAGTACTTATGTAGGTACATAGATTTCTCAAGGTTCCATAATTGAAATATGTTTTTTTTTAATCAATAGAGGAACTTTGCAAAAAAAAGATCCCATAAAAATTTCTGGTTCCAGCTGCTCTTCAATCCTGATACTGAACACCTAAACAGTAGGAATTTAGGAACTGTCGATTGTTACTTGATATTGTAGGTGCCAAGTATAGGTAGATTTCGTTACTGAACTCCTGGTCCTCACTCCTCAATCCTGCTGCTGGGTACTGCAATCGTAAGCTGTGAGGATCCAGGAATTTTGTCAAATGTGAATCTATACTAATATAATAAAAACCGGCCAAGTGCGTGGCGGACCACGCGCAGTGTAGGGTTCCGTAGTCACAATCCTCGAAAAACAGATATAACTCCTTAACCTGTGAACCCTACTTAGCCGTGATAGTTTTCCTTTAAAATTGATTATATACCCTACTGCTGTGATTTTTTTCAAGTTCCTTTAAACTGCCATTTGGCTGATACAGACGGACGGACATGGCGAAACTATAAGGGTTCCTTGTTTACTACGGAACCCTAAAAACGGAAGAGTTTGAATGTAAAAGAAGAGTTTGTTTGAACGCGTTAATCTCAGGAACTACTGGACCGATTTCAAAAATTCTTTCACCGTTGGATATGTACGTGATCCTTGAGTGCCATAGGCTATATATGTACCACGGGCGAAGTCGGGGCGGACCGCTAGTTAGTAATAATTATATAAACATGCACTAAAACGCTTTACACAAAAAATATTTTCGGCGAAATATTAGGTCATGTCTCTTGAACATCATATGAACCCTAAAGCTGGTTGAGTTAACAATAATAATATACATATAACCCGCGGCACGTAAGTCGACTGGTGACCTTCAAGTGCACGCAGCGTCGTACGAGTGAGCGGGACTCAATACGATTGGAGAGCCAATCAGCGCTTACGAGGGATCCGCGAGAGCTAATCAGTGCTTACGAACGATCCCCACGCCCTCCCCGCGACCCCCTCACACCCCGAGATACCTCATTTTGGACTTCTGCGCATTGAAGGTCATCGCTCGACTTACGTGCCGCGGGTTGTAACACTGTATGTGATGACTGATAATTTTTACAGGCCATTCTTTGTATATCTCCGAAATGTGTTTTTTACGCATTGTTTTAATCTATGTTGTTCAAATCATCGGAAACATTTCTACTGTTTCAAATGTTGCCTATTTGCAGCACGTCTCCACAAAGACCGACTCCAAAGTCCACGCTCCTGGCAGCAAGAGACTCTATGGAGATCAAATCTACGACCCGGCTGGTTGGTATGATTCTAACAAGACTTGTCTAGACGAACGGGCTACATTAGACCGCAAGCCAAATGAAAATTGCACTTTTATTGCAGCTGATACAGGGTGTAAGGGGACCGATACCGAAAGTGCTGATGATAACCAATAAGATATCACAAAAAAATTGGTTGTCTGTAAAGTCGGTTTACGGATGATAATTTTACGAGATCATCATAAGAAAACATTTAAAACACATAGGCCGATCGCACCTTTTTATCACTTGTTTTGAGCTCTCGCTTGCACGCTTGGAACGTGACAATGAGTCATGCTTTTTGTCATGAGTCATGATTTATATGACGTTATCGCGTCAAAATAAAAAATCAGCCAAGTGCGAGTCGGGCCTCGCTCTTTCAGGGTTCCGTACATAATTATGAACAATATAATATTTTGGGTCTAAGAAATATTTAATTTCCGAGCTAGACATCGCAACAAACCGTGAAAGAAAAACCCAAAAAAATGTTCGTTTATTTTGGTCACAGCATATAAACTATTTAATAAATCGTTGTTTTCAGTATTTGTTGTTTAAATAGAGCATATAGTACATAATATACTGAAATATCATATTCCCAACTAGTTTAGTTTTTGAGATAGCCCCCGTCACAAAAATGGTCTAAAACTGACAACTTTGATGGCCTCCCATTCCCTTATTTTTTGAGATAAAAATTAAAAAAATATATATTTGTACTCTACTTAATGAGCTCTAAACAATGATACCCCACAAGCTAGGGTAAAGAAAAAATTTTTTTTTCCGGCTCCTTTTTCATGTATGGGAGCCCCCCTGAAAAATAATTTAATTCAATTTCTAATTCAATATTTGATTTTGGGTTAACGTTTTACACTAAATACCAAAATTTCAGGTTTGTAACTCATTTCGTCTGCGAGCTAGAGACCTGTGACCGGCGGACAGACGGACAGACAGACAGACAGACAGACAGACAGACAGACAGACAGCCGAGTGACATTAATAGGGCTCCGTTTTTACCCTTCGGGTACGGAACCCCAAAAACCTAGAAAAATTTCGTTTTTAACTCCCGACGCAAAAACGACGGGGTGTTATAAGTTTGACGTATCTGTGTGTGTGTGTGTGTGTGTGTGTGTGTGTGTGTGTGTGCGTGTGTGTGTCTGTCTGTTCCCCTGTGGCGCTCAAACGGGTGGACCGATTTGAATGCGGTTTTTTTGTTTGAAAGGTGATTTAGTCGAAAGTGTTGTTAGCTATGTTTGATGAAAATTGGTCCAAGATGGCCGTCGCTACAAAATGGCGGATTACATATTTTTCACAACTCCCTTAATATGGGTATCAAATGAAAGGGCTTGACTAGTAGAATAGCACTATTGCAAATCCAAGATGGCCGCCGCCACAAAATGGCGAATGTTAGGGGTTTTTAAAATTTTCAATTTACACTTGTTAATAGAAAAATACCATATTTTTATGCAACACCGGCTTTGGGGAGTAAAACAGAACTATAATTACAAAAAGAAGTACTTAAGTAATAAGTATATGGCAAATGTTTCTAATATGGGATTGGATTGTGTTTAGGTAGAATAACTATACAGTACCTACTACGTTTTCGGTAGCGTTCCCTTTACACCCTGTATAATAAGTAACAAACGGCCATATTGTTTTTTTTAATTTTGTTTCTTTCTTACAGCGTGCAAAACTCAAGCGCCCATCTGAACATGGAAAAGTAGTACTCAATATTGGAAATAAAATTGTGAGTGCCGATAAACACTTCACCCTATGTCCATTTATGTCCATTTAAACACTTCACCCTATGTCCATTTATGTCCATTTAAACACTTCACCCTATGTCCATTTATGTCCATTTAAACACTTCACCCTATGTCCATTTATGTCCATTTAAACACTTCACCCTATATCCATTTATGTCCATTTAAATACTTCACCCTATGTCCATTTATGTCTATTTAAACACTTCACCCTAGTCCATTTATGTCCATTTAAACACTTCACCCTATGTCCATTTATGTCCATTTAAACACTTCACCCTATGTCCATTTATGTCCATTTAAACACTTCACCCTATGTCCATTTATGTCCATTTAAACACTTTACCCTATGTCCATTTATGTCCATTTAAACACTTCACCCTATGTCCATTTATGTCCATTTAAACACTTCACCCTATGTCCATTTACTCTAGCGGCACGCTATGATGGCCGGTTTGACGTTTGTCCGCTCATGAAGTTCCGTATTAATTGATAACGACTTTGAAGGAAATAATTGTATTACTTTATTGACGATAGTGATGTGCAGAGATTCATAAATTTTATCGAATGTAGTTTTAGGTTTAGGACTCAAAATTTATTTATTATTAATTGATTTCTTAAATGTATACAAGTGTAGAAAAATCAGTTTGCACCATTTAAGGGGTGAATGTACTTGTGAATATGAACAATTTTCACTATGTGGACAAACCTCTGAAATCGCAAAAAAATATCAATAAATTTTTAAAAATGGAATCTAATACGATCGTCACATAGGATCGCTGGCTAGCACAACTACTATACTCGTACCGTGATAAAGATAGCCCTCCTGCATTGAAACGGAGCCCTCCCTGCGCCCCGCGCAGCGATTTGTTCATTCATAAGTTCATTGATAAATTCATTGATAAATCGGCTGCCCTAGTGATAAACAAAGTAACTACATTCAGAACAATTTTACAGGACAAGCATAAACATTGAAACTCTTATTTGAAGGCAACCTTTCTACAAAATACCTACTTATTTATCTCTGTAATAAATTGCAAAATAATATATTTTAACTTATAAATAACAGTATTTATTTCTAACTCCTTCGCTTTTAATTTTGTTTAAAATTAAAAATATGGTTTTTCTAATTGCAAATAAAATACAAAAAAATTAATGTTTCAACTTTAAAAAGATGTTAAGTCATTTACTTCGTTTGTATATTGCTTGATAATTTCTTCCAAATATAATTTTTCAATTTATTACAAAGAGTTTTCTATGTTATTCAGATACAAATAGTTACCCCAAAAATTAATGTTCAAATGTGCGTGTGCGTGTGCGTTTGTGTGTGTGTGATATTGTGATTGTGATATTGCGACTAATACAATTGTCCCCCCCCCCCATTTGCTTTAATGGGCACCCGGGCCCTCCCCAAATAACTCAAATAACTATTTTTATTATTTTTTATGTAATCACCGGCTTTAGGTCGTAATTCTGAATGTTATTCTACATATTATCGGTGAATTTGAAGTAATTCTGTTCATTAAATCAGAAGTTATAAGGCTGTGACAGTCAGACGGACAAAGCATATCCAACCTAGTTCACTCAGAGACTTAAGTTAGAGCTTATTACAACTCAAGAATCTATACCATATCTATTCTTACCTACTAATATTATAAATGCGAAAGTATGTCTGTCTACTAAGTCTTCACGCACCAACTGTTCAACCGATCTTAACGAGGTATAAAGATAAGTTTCATTTTTGGAAAGGACATAAGCTACTTTTTTATCCTGGTAAATTAAGAGCTTAGACTAGAATTTCAAAAACCTAAATACACGCGGACGGAGTCGTGGGCATCATAATCAACTATGTTTATCTTGTAAAGTTATAATTTACAGTATTGTGTCTATTTTTAGTTAAATTCCTGTAAAGTAATGTCCCTATTAGTTAATTATGTACGTAGGTATCTAAAATTCTGCACCTACCTTCAGTAGAAACATTTTAAAATAGTAAGTAACCGATAACAATTAAAACGATTATTTATAAGTACATAAAGTAATACCCTAAATTCCAGTCTCAGTGTGCAGTTATTTGTTTGGGCAATTCAAATTTCAGTAAACTGTTCAAGTTATTTGAAATATTATACTGTGGACACTGTGTTAAAAAACTACTCGACATTAAACTTTTGTTAATGCAAACAAGTCAATTTCACAAAAAATGTCAGTTACTTTGTTTATATCACTAGGGCAGTCGAAATCTGTCATATTGAAAAGTCACTTTGAAACTTCAAAGTTCATTGTTTACATCGTTACGAAAATTTTGTGAAATACATAGCAGTAACCAGTTCTTATGTGATAAAAAGTTGTGCTAGAAAAATTGTTATGGTAGTGCGTTCGTTTTGTGCTCAAGAATGTGAGAGAAAAGAACAAATATCTCTAAATTATATATCATAATAATAAATATGAGGCTGACGGGAAATGTCAAGTAAGTGTTGTCAGCTTCATGTGAAAAATTTCCATACCCATTGAAGCCATCACGCAAACGGCCTCTCAATTATTATAAAAATACTATAATGTGGACCAATAATTTCAACACAACATTTTTAGTTATTTCGCTGGCGTTTCGAAACAAAAATATTAAATCTGGTGCAAGATGCTTTTCAAGCTGTAACGGAGGCTACGTGAAGTCACATTGTACTTAAGTTCACGTTGAGAGATTGCAGAATGACGACGATGAATTAGTGAATTATAATATAGTTATTGATAGCGACAGTGACACATCATCTGACAGCAATGCATTGAAATTTTAAGATATAGAAGAACACGTCTCGACGAATCCTAATAGTTTTTTTATCTTTGTTTTATTCCATCTCCTAACATCTCCATGCCGTACTAATCTAAACGTCTGGTTTTTTTTTACCCGACTACGGCAAAGCCAAAAGGAAGGGTTATGATTTTAGCAGTCTATGTATTTACGTGTTGTAAATAATTAAGTTGCGATTTGTTTTTATAAAGAATTGTCAACACTGATTTATTATCTGTGACTATTGATGCTACAGATCTGTTGCATAAGTTTTATCTGTGGTGTCAAAACTCGAATTGTACTTTATCTTCTCTGGCTCTCTGCTTGCTCTCTGCCTCGGCGTCCCGTCGGCCATTGGTGTAACAGTGCTAATTAAAATTAAATATATTGATCCACGGAGAATCCTCTTTTATTTCCAAGATTACATATGTATATATTTATGTATGGATGTTTGTAACCGATTTTTGTATGAGATTCTGTGTGTACTAATGTAGCGCCTAAACTGCTGGACCGATTTTGATGAATTAGGTGTCTATTGATTCGTTGTTATTATCACCCTAGTAGCAATTTTCGTTGGGGGTTTGTTGCCAACGGTAGCCAACGGTTGGTAACATGTTGGGAGATGGTGGTTGAGATGCCAACTAAGTCCCTCTGTAAGGCCAACTGCATGAAATGTTACGTTACGTCATGCAATATTGCCAACAATCTTGTAACGTTGGGCCAACCTTCGCCATAGTTGGTTTAACAACAAGGTATAATCATACTGTTGGTCCAACGTTGGCCTAACTACAGACTACAGCGTTGTAATATATGCAAATTATGTAACGTTGGGCCAACCTTCGCTATAGTTGGTTGAACAACAAAGTGTAATCATACTGTTGGTCCAACGTTGGCCTAACTACAGACTACAGCGTTGTAATATATGCAAATTATGTAACGTTGGGCCAACATTCGCTATAGTTGGTTGAACAACAAAGTGTAATCATACTGTTGGTCCAACGTTGGCCTAACTATAGACTACAGCGTTGTAATATATGCAAATTATGTAACGTTGGGCCAACCTTCGCTATAGTTGGTTGAACAACAAAGTGTAATCATACTGTTGGTCCAACGTTGGCCTAACTACAGACTACAGCGTTGTAATATATGCAAAATATGTAACGTTGGGCCAACGTTCGCTATAGTTGGTTTAACAACAAGGTATAATCATACTGTTGGTCCAACGTTGGCCTAACTACAGACTACAGCGTTGTAATATATGCAAATCATGTAACGTTGGGCCAACCTTCGCTATAGTTGGTTGAACAACAAAGTGTAATCATACTGTTGGTCCAACGTTGGCCTAACTACAGACTACAGCGTTGTAATATATGCAAAATATGTAACGTTGGGCCAACGTTCGCTATAGTTGGTTGAACAACAAAGTATAATCATACTGTTGGTGCAACGTTGGCGTAACTACAGACTACAGCGTTGTAATATATGCAAAATATGTAACGTTGGGCCAACGTTCGCTATAGTTGGTTGAACAACAAGGTATAATCATACTGTTGGTGCAACGTTGGCCTAACTACAGACTTCGGCGTTGTAATATATGCAAAATATGTAACGTTGGGCCAACGTGCGCTATAGTTGGTTGAACAACAAGGTATAATCATACTGTTGGTGCAACGTTGGCCTAAGTACAGACTTTGGCGTTGTAATATATGCAAAATATGTAACGTTGGGCCAACGTTCGCTATAGTTGGTTGAACAAC
Organism: Melanargia galathea; assembly: GCA_920104075.1. NCBI lineage: Eukaryota > Metazoa > Arthropoda > Insecta > Lepidoptera > Nymphalidae > Melanargia > Melanargia galathea. The sequence continues at coordinate 11,389,938 of OV049868.1, forward strand.
TAGGTATAATCATACTGTTGGTGCAACGTTGGCCTAACTACAGATTTCGGCGTTGTAATATATGCAAAATATGTAACGTTGGGCCAACGTTCGCTATAGTTGGTTTAACAACAAGGTATTATCATACTGTTGGTCCAACGTTGGCCTAACTACAGACTCCAGCGTTGTAATATATGCAAAATATGTAACGTTGGGCCAACGTTCGCTATAGTTGGTTGAACAACAAAGTATAATCATACTGTTGGTGCAACGTTGGCCTAACTACAAACTACAGCGTTGTAATATATGCAAATTATGTAACGTTGGGCCAACCTTCGCTATAGTTGGTTGAACAACAAGGTATAAGGAACAACAAGGTAGGTTAAACCAACTATAGCTAAGGTTGGCCCAACGTTACATATCTTGCATATATTACAACGCTGTAGTCTGTAGTTAGGCCAACGTTGCACCAACAGTATGATTATACCTTGTTGTTCAACCAACTATAGCGAACGTTGGCCCAACGTTACATATTTTGCATATATTACAACGCCGAAGTCTGTAGTTAGGCCAACGTTGCACCAACAGTATGATTATACCTTGTTGTTCAATCAACTATAGCGAACGTTGGCCCAACGTTACATATTTTGCATATATTACAACGCTGTAGTCTGTAGTTAGGCCAACGTTGGACCAACAGTATGATTATATCTTGTTATTCAACCAACTATAGCGAAGGTTGGCCCCACGTTACATAATTTTCATATATTACAAAGCTGTAGTCTGTAGTTAGGCCAAAGTTGGGCCAACAGTATGATTATACCTTGTTGTTCAACCAACTATAGCGAACGTTGGCCCAACGTTACATATTTTGCATATATTACAACGCTGTAGTCTGTAGTTAGGCCAACGTTGCACCAACAGTATGATTATACCTTGTTATTCAACCAACTATAGCGAACGTTGGCCCAACGTTACATAATTTGCATATATTACAACGCTGTAGTCTGTAGTTAGGCCAACGTGAGACCAACAGTATGATTATACCTTGTTGTTCAACCAACTATAGCGAACGTTAGCCCAACGTTACATATATTGCATATATTACAACGCCGAAGTCTGTAGTTAGGCCAACGTTGCACCAACAGAATGATTATACCTTGTTGTTCAACCAACTATAGCGAACGTTAACCCAACGTTACATATTTTGCATATATTACAACGCTGTAGTCTGTAGTTAGGCCAACGTTGGACCAATAGTATGATTATACCTTGTTGTTCAACCAACTATAGTGAAGGTTGGCCCAACGTTACATAATTTGCATATATTACAACGCTGTAGTCTGTAGTTAGGCCAACGTTGGACCAACAGTATGATTATACCTTGTTGTTAAACCAACTATGGCAAAGGTTGGCCCAACGTTACAAGATTGTTGGCAATATTGCATGACGTAACGTAACATTTCATGCAGTTGGCCTTACAGAGGGACTTAGTTGGCATCTCAACCACCCGGTCCGCCCCGGCTTCGCCCGTGGTACATAATATTATATAGCCTATAGCACTCAAGGAAAGAATTTTTGAAATTGGTCCAGTAGTTTCCGAGATTAGCGCGTTCAAACAAACAAACTCTTCCGCTTTATTATATTAGTATAGATTTCTATACAATAAATTACAAAAAAAAAATTGATCGATATGAAGTTACACCTTCCTATTCATAATAAAGCTTAACTAACTAACTTACCTAAGTAAAAAACTTACTCCTACAACATCTCATCATCATCATCATCATCATGATCAACCCATTGCCGGCTCACTACAGAGCACGGGTCTCCTCTCAGAGTGAGAAGGGTTTTGGCCATAGTCTACCACGCTGGCCAAGCAGATTGGCAGACTTCACACACTTCTGAGAACGTTATGGAGAACAATCAGGCGTGCAGGTTTCCTCACGATGTTTTCCTTCACCGTTAAAGCAAGTGATATTTAAATACTTAAAACGCACATAACTCCGAAAAGTTAAGAGGTGCGTGCCCGGGATCGAACCCACGACCTCCGATTAGATGTCAGTCGTCCTAACCACTAGGCTATCACTACACTACTACTACAACATCTGCTTCATCATAAAGCCGAAATAAATATCCATTGTACACCGATTTTAGTACTTGACCTGTGAAACTAGATGGCGCTAGTAATACGTTAAGTCGCGCTACATTTGACCGCGGGTCCGCGTATATATATCGGCCGGCTTATGTTGGTAAATCATTCTAATCCTTACTCGGTACTTAAATGGGTAACGAACTCTGCATCCACACCTGCTGGGACAGAGTTTAACGCTAGTTTTAGTACCAAACTATGTAGGTGGCATGAACCCTTGCATCCACATCTGCTGGGACAGGGCGTTCTGGCCATTGTAAGCAAATCAACTACTAGCCAACGTAGGCATACAGTATGAATTCCTTTGTTGGGCCATTGTAAGCAAATCAACTACTATCCAACGTAGGTATACAGTATGAATTTTTTCATTGGGCCATTGTAAGAAAGTAAACTAACAGCCAACGTAGGTATACAGTATGAATTCCTTTGTTGGGCCATTGTAATCAAATCAACTACTATCCAACGTAGGTATACAGTATGAATTTTTTCATTGGGCCATTGTAAGAAAATAAACTACCAGCCAACGTGGGCATACAGTAGGAATTCTTTTGTTGGGCCATTGTAAGCAAATCAACTACTAGCCAACGTAGTTATACAGTATGATTTTTTTCATTGGGCCATTATAAAAAAATCAACAACCAGCCAACGTGGGTATACAGTATGAATGCTTTTGTTGGGCCATTATAAGAAAAGCAACGACTAGCCAACGTAGGTATATAGTATGAATTCTTTTGTTGGGCCATCATGAGAAAAGCAACGACTAGCCTACGTTGTTGGCTAGTCGTTGGTTGAAAGTCGTTGGCTCGGGTCAAGTGGGCCAACCGCTTTTCAACCGTTGGAACCACGTTTTTTAGGGATGACAAGCCTAACTGTTGGCCAACCAAACTAGGGACAGAGGCCCAACCAACAGCCAACGCAAATTGCTACTAGGGCAGGGTGACATAGGCTACATTTTATCTACGAAAAAAATGGAGAACTCAGCTTTGCGCGGCTTTCTAGATTTTTAACCCCCGACGCAAAAACGACGGGGTGTTATAAGTTTGACGTGTCTGTGTGTGTGTGTGTGTGTGTGTGTGTGTGTGTGTGTGTGTGTGTGTGTGTGTGTGTGTGTGTGTGTGTGTGTGTGTGTGTGTGTGTGTGTGTGTGTGTGTGTGTGTGTCTGTCTGTCCGTCTGTTCCCCTGTAGCGCTCAGCTCAAATGCGATTTTTTTTGTTTGAAAGGTGAATTAATCGAGAGTGTTGTTAGCTATGTTTGATGAAAATCGATCCAAGATGGCCGCCGCTACAAAATGGTGGATTACATATTTTTTCACAACTCCCTTAATATGGGTATCAAATGAAAGGGCTTGACTAGTAGAATAGCATTATACAAATCCAAGATGGCTGCCACCACAAAATGGCGAATGTCGGGGGTTTTTAAATTTTTAATTTATACTTGTAAAATTAGTTTCGGATAAGAATAACAGATGGCACCACTAGCTCCTTGCCCCGCGCATTTGCCCACTAAATTATTATTAAATTATTAAGCGTAGTCGGGTTTTAGTTCACGAACTTTACTTGTATTTAGTAGATGTATTAAATAAATTATTCTATTATGAGTATAATATGTATAAAATTTAAAAAATGGGGTATAATTTATATTTAATAACGTATCTTCTTCTTTCTTGGTTATGGAAAATCTTTTTTCTATATCCTGAAACGTACCTACTTAACTTTAAATGTATAGTACTAACTACTACTACTATAGAAAAGTATTGAGCAAACTTAAAGAGACAGATGAAAGACTAAATTGCGATTACGCAAATAATAGAATAACTATGATAATTAAAATTATTATAATTATTATAAAATTTCTTTTTCCCTAATTTAGTGTCATGTCCTTACAGTAGCAATACACACACACACACTCACAGGGTCGTCAAAAATGCTTGTCATACATTATAGTACGAGCACATCCATTGATTATTAATTTATCAATGAGAATTTCCTCCCGTCCCGCATCCCGCAGACCATGGGAGAGCCAAGTTAATCGTGGTCTTACTATACCTCCGGCAAACTCGCGTCAATGCTCAATGCAAAACAAAGCAGTTTCGAATTGACGTTGCTTCGAAAAGTATAAACTGTCAGTGCAATGCGATTGTGATATAGTTTTGACCTGGCTTTGGATTTCAAATATTGATACTGCATTACTGTTGACCCTTGCTCGTTAATTTGGACTCTGTTCAAGCCCTTTGTTGTGGATTTCGTCTATATGACCGAACGTACGCAGAGAACTGTTCTAAATAGTCAGACACGTGAGTTCGTAATACGCCTTCGTAACTATTTCGATCGTGAAGCTCAAAATGGAGGGCCAATTTTACCTATAACGTCAGTGGTTGAACGCGTAGCTGATGCGCTTAATATTGGACAACGAACTGTTAGACGGATAACTAAAAAAAAATATGGCGAGACTGGCACAGAAGAAAATAAACTTCACACACCAAAAAAGAGAAAACGAGCAAAACCAGTCGTAGGCATCGATAGCTTTGATGCCGATGCTATCCGAAGACATGTTTACGGCTACTATTTACAGAAGGAGTATCCAACAAGAAAAAAGTTGGTGCATTCACTGAAGGAAGCTGGATTATTCTTCGGTGGGGAAAGTTCTTTAACGAAGATTTTGAAGACCATTGGATTTCGATACAAAAAATGTAACAAACGCAAAATATTGATGGAAAGATTTGATATAGCGATGGCAAGGTATACTTTTTTACGGCAAGTGAAAGAAATCAAAAATTGGCAAAATGTTGTGTTCTTGGATGAAACATGGCTTAATGCTAACCATACTGTAGGCCGTTCTTGGAACGATGACACAGCAGCATCTACTTCCAAAGTAGATGCTGCTGTGGAAAAGGATCGCGACTTATAATTTGTCACGCCGGAACCATCAACGGGTTTGTCGAAGGTTCTCTCATGGCTTTTGCGTCAAAAACCACTGGAGACTATCATGAAGACATGAATGGAGAAAAGTTTACTGAATGGTTTACCTCAATGTTGTGTAGCCTCCCTGAACCATCTATTATAATTATGGACAACGCCCCATACCACTCGATGCAAATTGACAAGCCACCTGCCCAATCCCAAAAGAAAGCTGATATCGTCGCATGGCTTCGTAAAAATGGCGTAGATGCAAACATGAATATGTTAAAAGCGGAATTAGTACGTCTTTTAAAAGAAAACAAACCAACCAAGATCCGATACGTCATTGACGAAATAGCATTAGAACATGGGCACAGAGTTATACGGTTACCGCCTTACCATTGTGAGTATAATGCGATTGAGTTGGTGTGGGCTCAAATTAAGGGATATGCTGCAAGACACAATACAGAACCCCCATTTACCACAAAAAAAATGCTAAAATTATTAGAAGAAGCTTGTGAACATGTGACTAAAGGAGACTGGGAAAAGGTTGTGAATAGAACTGTTAAATTAATAAGGGAAGATTATGAAAGAGATGTGAAAATAGATAATATTATAGAAAACGAACATATAATTATTAATGTATGTGATGATAGCAGTGACGACAGTGAAAATAGTAGTATGGACGAATCTGATTAATTATGGCCTTTTGTGGCACCTTTTTTGGTATCTTTTGTATTCATATGTTTCTTGTGTGCATATAAAGTATGTATATTCATTTTCGTTCAAATATTCAGTTCGTTCAAATAAATTAAATAAACATATACATTTTTGTTTTATTAAACCTATTTAATCAGGTACAAAAACAAAACTTAATTGTTTTTTGTTCGAGAATAAATTGACATTCCACATCACTATTGTAATGTGTCAAACCGGCCATCATAGCGTGCCGCTAATATAAACACTTCACCCTATGTCTAGCAGCGGACTATCAGTTGAAGACGATGAAAATGATGAATTTGAGGATGAATCTTACATCTTTACTTACTAATATTATAAACGCGAAAGTTTGTAAACATGGATGTATGGATGTTTGTTATACTCTTTCACGCAAAAACTACTGAACCGATTTGGCTGAAATTTAAAACATACATAGCGTATAACTTGGAATAACACATAGGCTACTTTTTATCCCGGAAAAATCCACAATTCTCGCAGGATTTTGGAAAAACCAAAATTTGCAATAGCAATCTACAGCTACAGCTATAAGTAGATTACTATAGAAAACTTGCTTGAAAGTAGGTATAAAGGTTGAAAAAGGGAGTGGGAACGGGAACGGGAAATCCACGATTCCCTCGGGAATTATGAAAAACTGAAATTCACGCAGGCGAAGCCGGGGGTGAAACTTAGTTTGAAATAAATTCAATTAAAAATGGATATCTAATGTAACTTTTATATTAATTAATTACTTAATCTTCGCAGGATTCAATATTTAACGAGATGTACGAAGGAGTTGAAAATGAACATGAAGAAGTGGACCAACCACAGACCGAGCCAAGGTCAATTTAAATTGGCTTATATTTACTTCAACTTAGGGAACAGTGCAAGTTTCATCAAAATCAGCTCATTAGTTTTCGAGATATGGACACTTTTTGACCGACTTAAAAAAAGGAGGAGGTATGTATGTTCCCCAATTACACAATGACGCCTAGACCGATTTGGAAAATTCCTCTTTTGTTTGAAAGGGTATACTTTCCAGGTGGTCCCATGGTCATCAGGTCAGGATCTGATGATGGTATCTTGGAGAAATCGAGGGAACTCTTAAAATTTTATGGCATATTGAAGTCGGTTTAATTTTTCCTAAATAAATATGATTGGTTTGCTAAATAAATAGCTTAATATCACTTTTCAGTGATTCTTTATTTCGGTATATTGAAGCCGGTTTCATTTTTCTTAAATTATTATATAGCTTGTCTTAAATCACATATTATGTAGGCACCTAACGCACTTCAAAATATAAAACACATGAAAAAAGTTGCATCTAACGACTACATGGTATTTTAACAGAAACAACACTTCAAAAGACGAAGAGGACATATACGCAGGAAATGAATCACAATCGGCCCTTGGGTAAAGTATAATAATATATTAATTAGATCGAGTATAATTTTTGTTTTAAACCCATATTGAATTAATTCTGAATTTCTGATGGTCCATTTTTAGAAATATTTTTAGGCAGTAATAGAATAGAAATTGTACAAATTGTTCAATATTTAAAAATGAGATCAGAAAAAGAAAAAAACATAAAATGCCACGGAAATAGATCTTTGATAACCGTGAAATACTCTTGGAAGAAAATAATAATTAAGTACTTAATCGAAACAGTGTGGCTAATTCTGTTGTACACAATCTCTAAACCTAAACTAAATTGACAAGTTTAAAAATAGTGCTATCTCTTTCACAATCCTCCCTGCTGAAGGGGATAGCACTATTTTTAAACCTGTCAATTTAGTTTAGGTTTAGAGATTGTGTACAACAGAATTAGCCACATTGTCCGTTTTCGAAGCACAACTGATTTCAAACTGATTTTTAGGGGTTCAGAAGATTCGTGAGATTTGTTTTATAACATTTAATTGGAATCTAACTTAGGTATAATGAATGTCTTATTAAACCCCATTTGAAAATAGCATTATTATGTTTGCTTCCAAGTAAATTTTTCGTGACCTTTTCGGTATAACCACATGATATCTATTTAATCACCCCATATTGAAGTGATCGCAGATACATACCTAATTGAGTTATATTACGCATTTCTAGAAGCATGCACACTGACAGTTTACAAGTGATCAACAAACATGTCCCGGATCATGATCACAAGATACATTACGAAAAGGTAAAAACCAATATTAGCTGTGATAGCCTAGTGGTTAGGACGACCGACTTCTAATCGGAGGTCGTGGGTTCGATCCCGGGCACGCACCTCTAACTTTTCGGAGTTATGTGCGTTTTAAGTAAGTATTTAAATATCACTTGCTTTAACGGTGAAGGAAAACATCGTGAGGAAACCTGCATGCCTGAGAGTTCTCCATAACGTTCTCAAAGGTGTGTGTGAAGTCTGCCAATCCGCTTGGCCAGCGTGGTAGACTATGGCCAAAACCCTTCTCACTCTGACAGTAGACCCGTGCTCTGTAGTGAGCCGGTAATGGGTTGATCGTGATGATGATGACGATGAAAAACCAATATTAAGATAACACGTCATCCGCTAATAGCACAGTGGTTAGTATAATAGTGAAGTCTACCAATCCGCACTTGACCAGTGCTGTTGGTGGACTACGGCCTTCCGTATCCCTTATATAATCCCTTCTCATTCTGAGAGGAGATTCGTGCCCTGTAGTGGACCGGTAATGGGTTAATAACGATGATGATAAAAAGAATTAAATTATTCACTATTAAAATAAAAGTATCACTTTAGGTCCGTCTCAGATGTAAGCTATCTCTGTGTCAAACGGCAAGATTGGTTTACAATTAGACCGTGAAAAGGTAACAGTCAGACACTCAGAAAGACACACTTTCTCATTTAAGTATACATAGTCAGATAATACGCTGATTTTAGAATGGTATGTCTAGATATGTCCAGTGGAGAAATGCCAAAGGATGCAAATGGACGATTTCACTCGGAGCTTGCCGCCGTACATGCGCGCGAGCCCCTTCACGCACTTCGAGCAAACTTACGAGCATTACGAGGCCTGCACACCAGGTAGGTACCTAATAGACGCTCTTTCTACGAACCAAAGAGTAAGTGTTTCACCACCTTCTGATATGTATTAGATAGTTATCTACAACTTTTGTCTTTGTCACTTGACATAAAGTAAGAAAGTGACAAAACTTATGTTTAGGCTATCCAACACATATCAGAAGGTGGTGAAACAGGCCGTAAATGTAGTATATCTACGAACTTACTTCTTTATAGCCTCAATAGCGCAACGGTGGTCTTACGTGGATCGAAAACCGAAAGGTCGACGGTTCAAATCGTATATATCGTATAGGGGAAAAGAGGAGTATTAGTCATGTTCATAAATCATAATGGCTGATATAGTTTTTAAAAATAAAAAAAAGAACTTCTCGAGTAACTGATAGATGGTAAACAAGAATTAAGCTTTTAGATATAGTGATGAAGTTGGGCGTTGGCATAATATGGTAATGAAGTTGTCAGACGGTGTTGAACATGTCAGATGATGATGAAGTTGTCAGACGGTGTTGAACAATGAACATGTCGGATGATGATGAAGTTGTCAGACGGTGTTGAACAATGAACATGTCGGATGATGATGAAGTTGTCAGAGGGTGTTGAACAATGAACATGTCGGATGATGATGAAGTTGTCAGACGGTGTTGAACAATGAACATGTCGGATGATGATGAAGTTGTCAGAGGGTGTTGAACAATGAACATGTCGGATGATGATGAAGTTGTCAGACGGTGTGGAACATGTCGGATGATGATGAAGTTGTCAGACGGTGTTGAACATGTCAGATGATGATGAAGTTATCAGACGGTGTTGAATAATGAACATGTCAGATGATGATGAAGTTGTCAGAGGGTATTGAACAATGAACATGTCGGATGATGATGAAGTTGTCAGACGGTGTTGAACATGTCGGATGATGATGAAGTTGTCAGACGGTGTTGAACATGTCAGATGATGATGAAGTTGTCAGACGGTGTTGAATAATGAACATGTCAGATGATGATGAAGTTGTCAGACGGTGTTGAACAATGAACATGTCGGATGATGATGAAGTTGTCAGACGGTGTTGAACATGTCGGATGATGATGAAGTTGTCAGACGGTGTTGAACATGTCAGATGATGATGAAGTTATCAGACGGTGTTGAATAATGAACATGTCAGATGATGATGAAGTTGTCAGAGGGTGTTGAACAATGAACATGTCGGATGATGATGAAGTTGTCAGACGGTGTTGAACAATGAACATGTCGGATGATGATGAAGTTGTCAGACGGTGTTGAACAATGAACATGTCGGATGATGATGAAGTTGTCAGACGGTGTTGAACATGTCAGATGATGATGAAGTTGTCAGACGGTGTTGAACAATGAACATGTCGGATGATGATGAAGTTGTCAGACGGTGTTGAACATGTCAGATGATGATGAAGTTGTCAGACGGTGTTGAATAATGAACATGTCAGATGATGATGAAGTTGTCAGACAGTGTTGAACAATGAACATGTCGGATGATGATGAAGTTGTCAGACGGTGTTGAACAATGAACATGTCGGATGATGATGAAGTTGTCAGAGGGTGTTTAACAATGAAAATGTCGGATGATGATGAAGTTGTCAGACGGTGTTGAACATGTCGGATGATGATGAAGTTGTCAGACGGTGTTGAACATGTCGGATGATGATGAAGTTGTCAGACGGTGTTGAACATGTCAGATGATGATGAAGTTGTCAGACGGTGTTGAACAATGAACATGTCGGATGATGATGAAGTTGTCAGACGGTGTTGAACAATGAACATGTCGGATGATGATGAAGTTGTCAGACGGTGTTGAACAATGAACATGTCGGATGATGATGAAGTTGTCAGACGGTGTTGAACATGTCAGATGATGATGAAGTTGTCTGACGGTGTTGAACAATGAACATGTCAGATGATGATGAAGTTGTCAGACGGTGTTGAACAATGAACATGTCGGATGATGATGAAGTTGTCAGACGGTGTTGAACAATGCCTGAGAGTTCTCCATAACGTTCTCAAAGGTGTGTGAAGTCTGCCAATCCGCTTGGCCAACGTGGTAGACTATGGCCAAAACCCTTCTCACTCTGAGAGGAGACCCGTGCTCTGTAGTGAGCCGGTAATGGGTTGATCATGATGATGATGATGATGATGATGATGTTGAACAATGAACATGTCGGATGATGATGAAGTTTGTATAGTCGTAGTTTGCATCAACCGATGGACGTCCACTTCTGGAGAAGGTCTCTTGAAGGGACTTCCACCCGTCGCAGTCTTGTGCCATTTGTATAACGGCTCCCTGCAATATGTTAGTGTCATCGGTCCACCTAGTGGGAGGTCTGTCAAAACTGCGCTTTCCATTGCGAATTCGCCATTGCAGTAGGTACCATGGGAGTGGGACCCCAACGTCTATCGGTTCTCCCCGTCCATTGCCACTTCAATTTCGCAACAAGTTGAGCTATTTCAGACTCTGGTTCTTCTACGGATCTCCTCATTTCTGATTTGATCGCGAAGAGAAACTTCTTACATAACTCTCTCCATCGCCTACTCAATGACTCTGAGCTTTCTTATGGGGTCCATGGGGGCTATTCTCTAACTTAGTTACCAACAGTAAGTGATAGCCACCGAATAACTTCGATATATGTACATTGCTGCTTTACTGTGTGAAATATAAAGAGTGATTTCATTTCACTCATTAAAACAGCAATGTATATCAAACTAACTAGAAGGCTTTCATTTTCTGTTGGTAACTAAGTTAGAGAATATAAACCTATCCATTCCAGTTTCAAAATCCGTTGAGCTACGTCTATGCTTCTTCCTAACTTCCGATCATACTACTAATAAAATACAAAACTGTATGTGTACAGAACAGCTCGAAATCCTCAAACAAAGGATCGACGAGAAAAAGAAGAAGGAACGCGTGGTTATCGATGTGATAGACGACAATCCGCTCTCATCGTGGACGCCCAGCGTTGAAGGCGTAGGGATGCAGACCTCGTACGACGATGTGTATCTACCCCCTTGTACCTGTACAGATTTGAGGTCAAACACATCGGATATGAGTCAGAGGGTATATAACAGTAAGTAATTATAACTTATACATGGTGATTTTCGTTGATATTGGAGCCGAAAACCTCATATCAGAAAAATCTTGTATCTATTACAAGATCAAAATCAACCTACGAAGTAAGATAAAAAATATGCAAAAGTTTTTTTTATATCGAAAATACATAGCGCTCATCTATATGGTGAAGATCGCTCGACATGAACTCGCAGGTGATTCGTCTCGCACGCGACGTCTAATTGCCTCTAAAGTGTTCTCACATTTTTTTGTTTTAAATATTGATATTTTTTTTACGCTTTTGTTTTTATGAGTTAATTTGGTTCTATTGACGATTCATATAAAGAGGAATTAAGCTCCAAAACCAATAAAATTCACCGTATAGTATATACATATTCTACTACCAAATGCCCATAACTCCGTCTGCGTGGATTTAGGTTTTTTGGAAGCCCCGTGGGAACACTTGGGAACGTGGGATATTTCGGGATAAAAAGTAGCCTATGTCTGTCTCCTGGATGCAGGCTGTCTCTGTGCCATATTTCGTCAAAATCCGTTTAGTGATTGAGCTGTGAAAAGGTAGCAGACGGAAAGCGCCTTCTTATAATTTTATTTACCGAGCGTTTATTCTTGAATTAGAATTAGATTCCACTAAGAAATAACAATCTACTAGGCACGTTTATTAGATCATTGGAATTAAAAATATAGGCCGATTCGCACATATCAGTGAAGCATCAGTGCCGACGCAGTTCCGGCACAGTGAAAAATATTCCTTCGTACATTCTCTATGAACTGACACTGAAACTCTGCATCGTCACTGACACGGACAGGTGTGAACGAGTTCATAGAGAATGTATGAAAGAATATTTTTTACTGTGCCGACAATAATGCATCACTAATAGGTATGTGAGAATCGGCCTTAAGAGCGGGGCCGCACTGCGAAAATTATTCGCGCGGTTTATATATTTTTCTCGCGAATTTTAAATCGCATGTACGTGCAGCTTCATACATTCCCATATGTCACAGAATTTTGCGAAAAAATTCGCGCGAATAAATTTCGCAGTGCGGCCTAGGCCTAAGTAGTTTAGATTTGGAAGGTGCAGATAATATAGCATTATAACTTGCTTCAACTACAGTAATGGATATTAAACATAAAGAAGATATATTACAAAATAAAGATGATGTTGTTGTAGTTGCAGACCTGATTCCTGTCAAGCAAGAGTTGGAAAGAATAAATGCTGAGTGTTTCTTTGACGACGACATAGAATTCAATAGATTCAAAGTTATAGGACAAGATGACAATGAAGCTATGTAAGTATAGAATCTATTTTGATAGCTAATAAGTTTTGCGATCTACAATGCAAAAATCAAAAAGAAAGAATCACTCTTTTATTCACGTTTATCTTGTTTTAAAAACTTAAATAGTCTTATTTCTCCTTCAGGAAGGATGATAATATAGAAAATTCCAACAAGAATAGATTGCGAGAGATCAAAGAAATATTGAAACAGCATCCGAGCTTGTGCGAAATATTTCAAGCCAATATTCGTTGTTAATGCAAATGATCGAACAATTTCTGAAGATGAGAATGTGAAATTCAATACTTTAACAGCTACAAATGTTTTTCTGATGTTTATTAGACTTCAAGAATTATATCCTGTGAAGATTTAGCTAAGCAGATAGCTACTTATATGAGTTTCTGGAATTTATTTCGTGAAATGAAAATGTAGGTAGTTACTTAAATAATATTATAGAAATTGTTGGAAAAACAAATCTAAATTATTGTCTGGCACTCATTAAATTTTATGAGACTAAATCCAAATTAGTAAATACTGAATCTTGATAATTCACAAGACAAGTATCAATTTTGTCCGATAGTATTGAAACACTGTGTAACGTTCGTATAAATTTATTGTAACAAATAATAACTAGAAACTATTAAAAACATTGAAAAACTACTAGATACTTTTTCAATTCTAAATTAGACAAAATCTGTAGAGACTAGAAAAATATTTTCTTTTAAAATAACGTGACGACAAACGGATTAACTAATAAATAATTACCGAATAACGGAAATAATTCTTACACTTTCCCCAATTTACTATATTTTCCCCGATTCAACTGACAGGTCTAGGTTGCTATATTCAAGTAGATAAGTACTAGTTACTAGGAGCCTCTCCTCAAAATTTTCAAACTAACTTCTTAAAAGTTTAAAAGTGCCTACTCTAAAGACTTGATTTTGTTATGCTCTCTAAATTAGTATTTAGACAGCTGCTTTCATATGAGTAATCTATATCCTTTTTCATATTATTTTGTTTATCGTCGCTCGCTGCAAGTGCATCTGGTTCGTTGATATATTCTAGGCTGTCATGAAAACCTTCTATAACTCTTTGATCGATGATCTCTACTTCTTTGAAAACATTCGACTTTATTCTTTCAACGTTACCGAGCGGGTCTTCTTGAAAATCTTTGGATACAACTTCGGTTATGCTCGGTTTCGACTGTTCTTGAAAATTTTTGGATACAACTTCGGTTATGCTTGGTTTAGATGTTAGTTTGATTACATCTGTTTTTAGCACCGGAATTTTAGATTCTTCTTTACCGACCCTCGTATTGGATTCTACTGATTTAAGGGATAACGATCTACTAGGCACGTTTACTAGATCGCTAATATTAGGTATAGGTAGTTCCGGTTCAAATGGCTCAGAGATTGCATCGATTTCCCTACGTCTCGTCTGCCTTCTATCTAATTGTTTCTGAAGCTCTTCTATTCTCTCCTCTTTTAACTTAATTAGGCTGTCTAAGTGTTCGACCTGAAATCGTACAACAGTCGATATTAAAATAATTTCATTACTTCCACGCCATATACTTTTTATGTGGGCATTTGTGTTGAACAAGACAGCTTACGTGTCATAAAAAATATATATATTTAGCCAGGCAGATGCACCGCTAAAGGCAGCGTTGGAAGACCCCCCAGTAAGTAAATAGACGATCTCAAGTATGGTAAACACTGGATACAAGCGACACAAGATCGTGTTGTTTGTAGATCCCAAGATCTGAAGCAAGAGATCTATGTCCAGTCCAGTGGTTGTCAATTGAGACGTCGAAGTTAAACATTACGAACCTTTTGCTTTAGAATTTCAGCCGAGTCTTTAGCATCTTTCAATTCTTCCTTGAGCCCAATATAGTATTCGTGGCTGACCACTTTCTTTTGTATTGTTTCCAAAACTCCATTCACCCTTGTCTTCACAGGTACTACTAGCACATGTTCTGTAAAATTTTAATTTTCATTTTACTATAAGTACCATTGATAATGTCTCACTGTCATTTACCTCACTACAATTATCAAATCTCATCTCATCAGATAATCTCTCATCGTCATATTTTATCTCATTGCAACTCTCCATAATATTATTTTGTTTCTCACATAGCATAATTTTGTAATTTGGATTTTTGAAAAGAGCAACTGCTGAGTTATTTGCTGGTTCTTTTCTGCAGGGAGGACGTTCCGATGTAGAGTAAACTTAACGATACGAAAATAATTTGTAAAAGTTTATTTGAATAAACAACTTTCCTTAGATTCTTACCATCATCTCCACACGCCTCATAGTAGCTGCCACCGCTGGACATGTTTTGTTCTACTTCTTTTAAAGTTTTATTCATCTCTTCATCTCGTCGCACTTTATCACGAACTGTAATAATCAACATCATTATTATCATAGAGTTAAAAATATTATTATATTTAGAACATTAATGCCCCACTGCATCGGAAAAGTACAAAACTATCTTAGAAACTGATGCTATTTTTTAACCGACTTCATTCACTGATTCAATTCAATTATTCAAATCCATTTAGATTTTTTTTATTGCATGTTAAACTTATGTTTGATCACAATCATGCCTAATGTAGGTGTACTCAAGTACAAGTAAGAGGTAAGAAATACGATGACACTGAACAATGATTTGGTTTACAGCAACGTATAGGGAATAGGGATACCTAAAGCCAAGATCATGGCGTGCGGAAATACCTCCACGGAGCAAAGATCTATGCTCAGCAGTGGCGTCTATCAGTTGACGAAGAAAAGAAGACGACGGGATTATTAAGCACGTGTACTCTTAAGGGCTTAATTAACATGGACTCCCCAGATTCTCCACTTCTTACCCATGAGGAGCACCCGCTCAACGACTCCAGGTTTACAGTTAGCCAGCTGCCCCAAGGTGTTGAGGCACAGGTTGAGCCGGAGCCTCTTCAGCACCTTCCTATTGAGCGTCATCCAGTTGTTCAGCTTGCCGACTATAGAGTCTCCACTACTTACCCATGAAGAGCACCCGCTCAACGACTCCAGGTTTACAGTTAGCCAGCTGCTCCATGGTGTTGAGGCACAGGTTGAGCCGGAGCCTCTTCAGCACCTTCCTGTTGAGGGTCATCCAGTTGTTCAGCTTGCCGACTATAGATTCTCCACTTCTTACCCATGAGGAGCACCCGCTCAACGACTCCAGGTTTACAATTAGCCAGCTGCTCCAAGGTGTTGAGGCACAGGTTGAGCCGGAGCCTCTTCAGCACATTCCTGTTGAGGGTCATCCAGTTGTTCAGCTTGCCGACTATAGATTCTCCACTTCTTACCCATGAGGAGCACCCGCTCAACGACTCCAGGTTTACAGTTAGCCAGCTGCTCCATGGTGTCGAGGCACAGGTTGAGCCGGAGCCTCTTCAGCACCTTCCTGTTGAGCGTCATCCAGTTGTTCAGCTTGAGCGAGTGGCTGTTCCGCGGCGGGTAGTTGTGCATTTCCACCAGCTTCGGGTAGTGGACGCTCAGGATCTCGGCCAAGAGAACTGCAATTACAAGCTATATTTTAGGGAAAATTAAATCGACTTCGGTCCACCAGTCTCGGAGAAATCGGAAAAAAAATTAGACTTATGGTTAGGTTAGGCACACATTTATGCGTGTAACTTCGTACATAAAAATGATAACTAGATGTGTTATATAGGGTAGAAGGGTAGAAGGGAATCGCTATCGAAAACTTACATAGCGCCAATAACAATTTGTCATAAAGTATTAGTAATTTCTCAAAGCGGTAATGTACATCGTGCAAACTGCGACGATCACTTTAGGTATTTACCATAGTTACTTCTACTACCTACTAGCAGCGTCAGTGCTGTATTATGTTTAGGTACTACAATAATAGCGCTACGTTTCCGGTACCTAAGGCACTTGTCTCACCACCCGCGCCGGCGAGAAAGCGACTAACTATGGCTATTTTCTCGCTCAAAAAACATACAATAGTAAGCTAAGTTTCCGGTGCCGTTCCCCTAACACCCTGTACAAGTCAATGATACCAGCGTCAGAGAAATCCCTGTTGATCTTCTTAGTGGCTCGCGACAGCTTGAATGTGTCCACCCACGCCAGCACGTCCTCAATATCCGACAGCGGTATGGGCGACTCGAGCACGGACATTTTGTTGTTTTTTTTATAGCTATTATATTTATATTTTATATTTATAATTTTATAGTTTATATATGTATATTATATTTATAGTTTTTATGTAGCTCATTTAGAGCTAGCTTTGTATTGTTTGATGTTATTTTACACGGTTCCGATGGCTTGACAATTATCAATTTCTCATGTTGTTTGTCGTCGTCGTTTCAAATGACGTGACGGTTGGGATTTGTTTCGTTTGATGTCATTGTGGTTTTGTTTTAGGCCAGTGAGTGAGTGGGTGGCATGTGGGTGGAAAGTGTCGATATATAAAGTGGTCGATATTTCCAATAGGTTGAGGCGTCAGTAAATATATTTATCTAGACGCACGGTAGTGCGTCCGACAAGTTCCGGCCTTGATGAATGCCAGTGTGTATATTCAGAGTGGAGGACGCTGTAGAATATTATTACTAACCACCTGATTTTTAGTATGCAGCCTAATAAATACTTGTATAATAAAATGGCCATATACTTAGTCCTACAAATTTAGTGGAACGATTTCCCACCGGAGCGATTCGAAATTTTTAACACCACCCCATTCGAGAAGCAGTACCAATCAGCTAAAATTGGAGAATTATGTATGACATCGTACAACATGTAACTAGCGTCCAATATGTGTGTCAATAAGTCACCGCTGGTCAAGTCACTTCCTCTTCAACCTACCTTACGAACACACTTACATACATACCTCTGGCAAACAACGACTTTCTTTGTTAAGTTTACGTACAGCGGTGAACAAAAGTGCATCTGTAACTTAGTACACGTCTCAACCGTTTTCAAAGTCAAAGTCAAATTATATATTTATTCAAAACTAGCAGATGCTCGCGACTTCACTCGCATGGGTTTAGGTGTTTAAAAATCCCGTGGCACCATGATGCTAAATAGCCTATAAACTTCCTCAAGAATTGCGCTATCAAATTCAAAAAGAATTTTTCAAAATTATGTCCACCGATTTTAGTTTGTTTCAAATCCATCCATTCCAGTTTGTCGTGGCCTCTTCTCAGACCAGCGCGTTTGGAACCCTCGTAGTTTTAGTTTTAAGGCCGCTCTCTTCACGCGCTTCTCCATACAAACGTATTACGCCTATTATTCTAATATTTGTCGCAATAGGTCTAAAGTTAAGCCAGATATCAATTTATATCTCCATTATCTATGCCATAAAATAAAAATATTAGTAAAATTATATTTATTTTGAAAGTTATGACGCTTGAAAAATCACTATTTTTGGGCAAATTTTGGGGCAACTTCGTGCGTAAATAAACTATATAAGAAACTAGAAAATTGAAAAACGACCGAAGTCTTATCATAGGTTACTTCATAATAATTACAAATGTCTTTAGTTCACTTAAAAAATTGCCAAATATTTGCTAAAATAGGTGAAATACCAAACCTAGATTTGCATCTTTTTACTTTGCCGTTTTTCACTAAAAATCATGATATCTCAAGCAAAATTTATTTATTTAATTAATTTATTATTTATTTATGTATTTATTTTTAGTACTCTTCTTTACTGAAGACGTCTCTCTCTCTAAATGCAGAAATCACTGTTTTAGACTTGCACTCACCAACGATTTGTCGATGCCATGGAGAGGCCTCTTAAGTTTTCGAAAGTAGGTAATTAATTATCACCATTACCTCAGTTTCATGTACTTCTTAAAACGTGCAAAAAGTGTACAGTGTAAGTAACATTTGTGAATAAATTTTATTTGACTTTGACATAAGACGTCGTCACTGGCATTCATATCACAGAATCATATACATAAATTATAACGTTCGAAGAATTTCGTCGTCACTGAGGGATTTTAGACGAGAAGGCATTTAGAAGCTTCAAGCTTCCCGTATCTAGGTAGGTATGCTGCAACGGGCGGGATTTGACGATTGATCGGATATATAAATATGAATTACAAAATAATAACAATGCGAAACTGAAGTGCGTAAGGTTTCTTCAACTGTTTTTTTTTTTCATGTGTGCAATTATTATAAAGCATTCTCAATAAATAATGAATTATATCGCATAGAACTTGTGTATTCAACTGTACATCAGATTTGCAAGATGCGCGCGCATTATGTTTTTATACAGTCGGCAAAACAAATCGTTTGTCATTACGATGATTTCTCTGAACTGCGGTCTTTTTTATTACTTATACCTTACTATCTAACTACTACTTTTTACTTATAATTATATTAACTTTTTGTGACTTCCCATGTGATGTAATAATTACGCGACATTATGAACAATTTTAACGCAGCTTTTTATGAGTGCCAGTTAAGATTTTTCTTTCTGAAATTACGTCGGCATTCTTTGGTTTTCACTGCCTGTGAAAAATTTCCTCGTTCGATCAAAATTGGTTCAGCCCACCTCATAAAAACGATTCTAGTGCCTATGGTTCCGAAGCACTTTCCGCCGCAGTTCCGAAGACTGGCTTTGAAGACTGGATCAACTGACAGAAACTTTAAAAACCGGCCAAGTGCGAGTCGGGCTTCGTTCTTTTAGGGTTCCGTACATAATTATTATGAACAACATAATATTTTGGGTGTTAGAAATATTTCATTTCCGAGGTGGTAATCGCAGACGCAACAAACCGTGAAAGCAATACCCAAAAGGTAACAAGTATAAATTTAAAATTTTTAAAACCCCCGACATTCGCCATTTTGTGGCGGCGGCCATCTTGAATTTGCAATAGTGCTATTCTACTAGTCAAGCCCTTTCATTTGATACCCATATTAAGGGAGTTGTGAAAAGAAATGTAATCCACCATTTTGTAGCGGCGGCCATCTTGGACCGATTTTCATCAAACATAGCTAACAACACTCTCGACTAATTCACCTTTCAAACAAAAAAAACCGCATTCAAATCGGTCCACCCGTTTGAGCGCCACAGGGGAACAGACAGACACACACACACACACACACACACACACACACACACACACACACACACACACACACACACACACACAGACACGTCAAACTTATAACACCCCGTCGTTTTTGCGTCGGGGGTTAAAAATAGTTTAGATATTTTTAATATAAATATTAATTTGTAATATATAAACTGCCTCGTTGGTCTAGTGGTTAGCATATTCGACCGCAGATCACGAGGTCCCTGGTTCGATTCCCGGGTCGGGCAAATAATGTTAGGGGTTGGGTTTTTCTGTCAAGAAATTCTCAGTGCCAGCCCGGAGTTGGAAGCTGGCGGTGTTTCACCCCTGTGCCTCGGAGAGCACGTTAAGCAGTCGGTCCCGGTTATTATCACTATCATGTGACAATAGTCGTCAAAGCCCGCCAACACGCATTGGAGCAGCGTGGCGGGTCTAAGCTCTAAATCCCTTTCTTCTGTGAGAGAGGAGGCTTGTGCCCAACAGTGGGACGTTAAAAAGGCTGTAGTGGTGGTGGTGGTGGAAGTAGGTATATTATATTGACATGAGCGACGCTGTGCCCGTGCATTGCGTAATATAAGATACCTATTTCTACCTAAATCCGGCCTCAATACTTTGTGTACAGTTTTTACTAGGTTTTTACTTACCTTTGGTAAAGTTACCTACCTATAAATAAGTATATAATATGTACGTATTTACAGGGAAATGACGTTCGCCTTTGCAGTTCCTTAGTTTTCCGTGACACTTTCTAAAGTTTCTACAGTTTAAATAGTAATTACGATACTTTGCTTAAGTAAGTAGGTACATAATGCAAGTTAGTCTAAAAATATTATAGGTAAAAGAAAAAGATTGGTTGACTGACTGAGTGATGATCTATCAACGCACAGCTCAAACCACTGGACGGTTTGGGCTCTTTTATGACGTAGGCATCCGTTATGAAAGGATTTCATATTCAACCGCTAAGGGGGTTAAATAGGGGTTGAAAGTTTGTATGAGATTTATTGTACGAATCCATGGGGACAAAATCGCGGTTATTTAACTAGTTCCTACTTCCTATAATATGCTTTTTCTAGAAATGTGAAAATAACTATAGACATACAATTACTAATATAGGAGCAGGTAATTCATGTGCACCGTGTACGGGTTAAAACGTACTCTTGCTCCGATGTAATAAAGTGCAGTTTAGCTCGCACGAGTGCCTGAACTTTATATTCACCTAGAAAGCCTCTCTCTTTACCTCTCCTTCTGTCGCATAGTCTTTTAACTTATTTATCGTTACCCACATTTACTAATAAACTTTTTCACTTCCCGATACAACTACATTTTTAATAGCAACTAATTTATAGTAGCTCGTCGTTCTAATTGGCTAACGATCGTACGATAGAACGATGTGATTTCGACATGCGATCGAATCAAACATCGTACAAGTCACGGCAAATAAGTCGACCGGTGACCTTCAATGCGCAGAAGTCGAAAATTAGGTATCTCGGGGTGTGAGGGGGTCGCGGGGAGGGGGTGGGGATCGTTCGTAAGCACTGATTAGCTCTCGCGGATCCCTCGTAAGCGCTGATTGGCTCTCCAATCGTATTGTGTCCCGCTCACTCGTACGACGCTGCGCGCACTTGAAGGTCACCGGTCGACCTACGTGCCGGGGGTTATACGGCAAAATCGCATTGTTTGATCGTACGATCGTCAACCAATTAGGACGACTCCAAGTCCCTACAGCTATAGATAGATAGTAGGGTTTACATAACATATGAAATACAAACACGAAACATTAGATACTGCATAATGTGACTTGTTCAATAGTTGACGAGAGAAAACGGCTAAAGTCAACGCCTTCATCTATGGTGAAACTATCCACTATAATCACTTAGTCATCATGATTCTCGCATTAAGTATAATCCATGATTCTATCGCGTTACTTATCTGTATAATTAATTTAGTATAATTACTATTACATACTGTCTAAGCATTCATACACCAGAATACCTATAGTAGAATGTACAAGGGTCTAAATCTTAAATATGAACTGATATTCAACGGTTTTTATTCTTTTACGCAGGAACCCTAATTACGTAGGGTAAAAAATGTAGGGAGTAACTATGTAGGGTGGAAAAGCATGGATCTCGACCTGGATGACTTTCTGTAATCCTCTACTTGCCTGTGGAAGACCCGTCAAAATCGGTCCAGCGGTTTAGGCGTTAAAGCGTAACAGACAGACAGACTTATACTTTTGCATTTATATACGTAATATTTGTAGGGCAAAATTGGTACACTGTACATTTGAACGTCAATAATTTTACAAATATGTATGTGAGGTAATGGTGATAAAATTACTTACGAAAACTTAAAATTAAAATTACGAGGGTTCCAAACCCGCCCTGGTCTGAGAAGAGCCCACAGCAAATTCAGCCGTGGTTTCTTATAGATGTATAGAGACGCCTGGCCGGGATCTGAACCCGCATGGCTAGGTAAGAATCCGCGTGCTCTGACCACAGTACCATAGCGGTAAGGTAAGTATTTGCTTATACAACGGCACCTACAAGACGTGCTTGTATTGTACGGTTACGCTCAGTTTGTACATTGCTACAATGTTCATGGAATTCAAGTAGGTATCGAAACATAATAACTTCATAGTATAACTGTAAAGCAAAATTTTAATAACCCCGACGCGACCAGTGGGAAAACCCGACGTCCCATTGTGCTCCTGCTCTAATCTTCTAACCTTGATACCAATACCAAGTAATCTCGTCGAGACAAATCTAACTATAAAAAACCGCATGCAAAGATGCATAATAGACCCTAGCCTCTTATGTCTACTTTATAAAGTTTTATTCTGACAAGTTTTTCGATATTCGAAATTCTAGTAACGTTGTCGACGTGTGCAGACTCAGCATAACCATACTGAAATACAGTAGGTTTGCTAACAGTTTGAACACCTCCAAAACTTTACTAAATACTACGTATCGAAAAACTGTAATATGTAATGCAAAATTAACCCAGAGTCTCTTGTTTTAAACTCGTAATTCAATTTACTTAGAATATTTATTTTACACTAGCTGACCCCCGCGACTTCGTTCGCGTGTTTATAGGTTTTATATAGGATCGGATTGGATCCCATAATCCTTTTTTGTACCTAAACTAAATGTAGCCTAAGTTACTTCTTATAACATTACCTATCTGCCATTGAAAGTTCCGTCAAAATCAATCCAGCCGTTTCGAAAATCAGCTGGAACAAATAGACAGATCGACAAACATAAATTTAAACGCACACCAGTTTAAAATAAGCCGTACGTTCAAAGATCCGGGTCCGGTCCCAAGTTATTTGAACCCAATAAATGTCTGTCATTTCTGAACTAAAAAACCTATGACCTTGAAATATTTACGGGACAATACTTAAAGTACTACCTTTCTAACAAAAAAAGAATGAGTTAAATCGAACTACGCGTTAATGAATTACAGCTAAATACACGTTTTAACTTTCTTCCCCTCTCCCAAGGGAACCGTGTTGAATTTCGGGAAAAAAGTATTCTATGTCCTACCTCGGAGTATAAACTCAAATCGTGCCATTTTCACGTTTCATTCGAATCCATTCAGTAGTTTCGGCGTGATGCGCGGCCAAGATACAGACAGACAGACAGACAGACAGACAGACCGACAAAAATGAAAAAAATTGCAGTTTTGGCTTCAGTATCGATTATAGAGTGCCCTCCAATCAAAATTTTCAAAATATCTTCAATGTACAGAATTGGATCTGTTACAGTTTTATTATATTACTAGCTCAACCCCGCAACTTCGTTCGCGTAGATATAGGTATTTATTTAGGATCGGATCGGATCCCATAATCCTTGTATGTACCTAAACTAAATGTAGCCTAAGTTACTCCTTATAACATTGAAAATTCCATTAAAATCGATCCAGCCGTTTCGGAGATTAGTTGGAATAAATAGACAGACCGTCAAACATAAATTTAAACGCACACCAGTTTAAAATAAGCCGTACGTTCAAAGATCCGGGTCCCAAGTTATTTGAACCCAATAAATGTCTGTCATTGCTAAACTAAAAAACCTATGACCTTGAAATATTTACGGGACAATACTTAAAGTACTACCTTTCTAACAAAAAAAGAATGAGTTAAATCGAAGTACCCGTTATTGAATTATAGCTAAATACACGTTTTAACTTTCTTCCCCTCTCCCAAGGGAACCGTGCTGAATTTCGGGATAAAAAGTATCCTATGTCCTACCTCGGAGTATAAACTCATATCGTACCAAGTTTCATTCGAATCCATTCAGTAGTTTCGGTGTGATGCGCGGCCAAGATACAGACAGACAGACAGACAGACAGACAGACAGACAGACAGACAGACAGACAGACAGACAAAAATGAAAAAAATTACAGTTTTGGCTTCAGTATCGATTATAGAATGCCCTTCAAAAAAATTTTCAAAATATCTTCAATGTACAGAATTGGATCTGTTACAGTTTTATTATATTATAGAAGATAGAAGATAATATAATAAAACGGGGCGCTTATCCACTTGGGGCGCTGGCTGAATGCTGAATGTATTGGCGAACTCAAACTTTAAAATAAGCCAATTTAGGTCCATTTCACTCTGAAGTCATTGTTTTTCGATCAGTAGTATTTAGTAAAGTTTTCGAGCTGTGCAAACTGAGACTAAGCATACAGTAGCTATTCGAAATCCTCTCGTCTCGAGGGAGGGCTAACTTAACACCTGTGTGTAGCACTTTTAGTTTGTTCGCAACTTTGTAGTGAACGGTGCGGTCGTGTGTAGAGTTAGTTTTTTTTTATAAACACGTGGTCTTTGTTAAAGGTAAGTTACTATTACGATACTATTAGATATACTCGTACATATCGGGTGTAAGTGGACAGCTATCGAAATAAGTAGTAGTGATGATTACTGACAAGATACCACAAAAAAAACGCGAAAAAATGTAACAATATTTCCTGTATTTTTTAAAAGTTCGCAACCTAATGCAGTCGGCTGACGCTAGAGTTCAACGAACATTGGGTAAATCTATCTATATCTACAATCTACATACTTATAACGAGCGGACACGCGCGACTTCGTTCGCGTGGATATTGTTCCCGAGGCAATCATTTTGTTTTTCCTAAGCTCCTTTGAGCTCATATCATGCTAAAAACTGTTAAAAGTTCACTGGCGGATGCTTAGGTAGATCAAAATGCAAACATCCGCCAGTGAAAGTCCCATCAAAATCGGTCCAGCCTTTCAGAGCTAAGCCAGTAATTTTTAAAGTATTTCCTTTCTAACAAAAAAAGAATGAATGAAATCGGACCACCCGTTAACGAATTACAGCTAAGTACACATTTTGACTTTCATCCCCTCTCCCAAGGGAACCGTGCTGAATTTCGGGATAAAAAGTATCCTATATTATGTTACTCCATAGTATGAACTTAAATCATGCCAAGTTTCATTTCAATCCATTCAGTAGTTTTTACGTGATGCGCGCACAAACATACAGACAAACAGATAAACAGACAAACAGACAAAAATTTCAAAACCAGCTTTTTTACGTTCTATTCATTTTGCAAAAATGTTCAATGTACAGATACGGCCATTCTACAATTTTATTATATGTATAGACTAGATGATGCCCACGGCTTCGCCCGTGTGTATTTAGGTTTGTAAAAATCTCGTGGGAACTTTGATTTTCCAGAACAAAAAGTAGCCTATCTGTAGTAAGTAGTAACCCGTCCACAAAACGGAAAAACTCCGTGGGATCCTTACGATTTCGGAATGCAATTCCTTACAGCATCAGGGTTAAGGAGTTGGACATGTACCTACTCGAGGTCATCTATACTAATAAATAAAATTGAAGTGTCTGTCTGTAATTTCGAAATAACTACCTCATATTAAGCTCATACGGTTATTTGAACTGTACCATAACCAAATCACACGTTTTTAAAATTTTTGTCTGTCTGTCTGTCTGTCTGTCTGTCTGTCTGTTTGAACGGGCTAATCTTCGGAACGGCTGAACCGATTTTGACGGGACTTTCACATACAAGTAGAGAATTAACCAGGGAGTAACATAGGCTACTTTTTTAACCGACTTTCAAAAAAGGAGGAGTTGTGTTTTTCTACCTATGTACACCGATATCTCCGAGATTTCTGAACCGATTTTAGTAATTCTTTTTTTAATCGATAGATAAACTTTGCGACCCTGTTCTATAAAAAATTTGGATTCCAAGTCCTCAATCCTGATGCTGTAGAGGACCTGATCCCCAAAACTAATGGGATTTAGAAACTTTCGGTTATTTAAATTGATCTTGCGGTACCAATTAAAGACTTTATCGTTGAATGAACTCGAGTAGGTACATATCCAACTCCTCAATCCTGATGCTGTAAGGAATTGCATTCCGAAATCGTGGGGATCCCACGGGATTTTTCCGTTTTGGGGACGCAAATAAGCTACTTTTTGTTCTGGAAAATCAAAAGTTCCCACGGGATTTTTAAAAACCTAAATCCACACGGGCGAAGCCGTGGGCATCATCTAGTTCA
Source organism: Melanargia galathea (assembly GCA_920104075.1). Taxonomy (NCBI): domain Eukaryota; kingdom Metazoa; phylum Arthropoda; class Insecta; order Lepidoptera; family Nymphalidae; genus Melanargia; species Melanargia galathea. Next base: position 11,416,685 of record OV049868.1, read on the forward strand.
ACAATAAAGTCTTTAATTGGTATCCCCAATATCAATTTAAATAACCGACAGTGGCTAAATCCCATTAGTTTTGGGGATTAGATCCCCTACAGCATCAGGATTGAGGAGCTGGAATCCAAATTTTTTGTAGGACAGTGTCGCAATGTTTTTCTATCGATTAAAAAAAAAATTACGCAAATCGGTTCAGAAATCTCGGAGATATCGGTGTACATAGGTAGAAAAACACAACTCCTCCTTTTTTGAAAGTCGGTTAAAAAAGTTGCCTATGTTACTCCCTGGTTAGTTCTCTACTTGTATGTGAAAGTCCCGTCAAAATCGGTTCAGCAGTTCCAAAGATTAGCCCGTTCAAACAGACAGACAGACAGACAGACAGACAAAAATTTTAAAAACGTGTGATTCGGTTATAGTATCGTTCAAATAACCATATGAGCTTAATATGAGGTAGTTATTTCAATATTACAGACAGACACTTCAATTTTATTTATTAGTATAGATATAGATAAAATCGTAGACTTGCTGTATCTAAATGTTGCCAAAATCTTTAATGTACAATTAAAGATTGTGGCAAAATAATAACTGGGGGGTGTTAGGGATAAGTAATAGAACGCAAAAAAGCTATTATTGAAATTTTTGTCTGTTTATATGTTATCTGTTTTGTTGTTATCTGTTTGTCTGTATGTTTGTGCGCGCATCACTCAAAAACTACTGAATGGATTGAAATGAAACTTGGTAATGAAACTTGATTTAAGTTTATACTACGGACTAACATATAGGATACTTTTTATCCCGAAATTCAGCACGGTTCCCTTGGGAGAGGGGATGAAAGTCAAAATGTGTACTTAGCTGTAATTCATTAACGCGTGGTCCGATTTCATTCATTCTTTTTTTGTTAGAAAGGAGATACTTTAAAGATTACCGGCTAATCTCTGAAAGGCTGGATCGATTTTGATAGGACTTTCACTGGCGGATGTTTACATTTTGATCTACCTAAACATCCGCCAATAAACTTTGAATAGTTTTTAGCAAGGCATGAGCTCTAACGAGCTTAGGTAAAACAAAATGATTCCCACGGGATTTTTAGAAACCAATATCCACGCGAACGAAGTCGCGGGTATCCACTTGTAGTAAATACCTACCTTGACGGTGCTGCCACACCGCAGTTAACAAAATATGTTATATTTTAGTAAACATTTTGTTAGTTAACATTTTGACACAAATGTTAGCAAAAATGTTCAAATGTTTTTATGTTAAATGCTACATTAAATGCTACAGTAAATTAACAACATTATATTAATTGGCAGAAAAATTTTTTTTGCATCCATACGTTAAGGCCGCAATGGCGTCTCTATCAAATACTCTGTGCCAGAGAGAGTTTCGATGAATGGTCGTCATTTATTTTGATGTTTCGACAATGAGCGCTAACTTTCTTTGACTATCAACTTTCCATTGTAACAGCTACTTATCGCTTTCCTTCCTAATCGAGACAATGTCCTCTCTATTATAGTAAACATATATTGTGTAGGTACGCATACTGGATGCACTCTCTATTCCTTCACTCTCATAGTGGATGGGACGCCACTGCGACACGAGTACGACCGGAGAAAGATCAGGCGCAGAACTGATGGCTTTACGTGCTCTCCGAGGCACGGGGTTGTATCTAACACCACCAACTTCCATCTTCATAATTTTTGGGCCGACCCGGGAACCGAACACCACCACCACTGGGCATTTTTACGTCCCACAGCTGGGCACAGGCCTCCTCTCTCATAGGAGAGAGGGATTTAGAGCTTAGAACCCGCCACGCTGCTCCAATGCGGGTTGGTGGGAACCGAACACACGACTTCGTAATACGCAGTTCTGTTTGGCGGGGCGAAGCAGGCCGCAACAGGAGCAGCGCCCGCGGTTGGTTCGCTGTCATATCACGTCATAATCCGCCTCCCACATTGGTTACCGCTGTCTTACTAGGTAATCTGCCGCATGCATAATAGTAACAAGTATAAATTTAAAATTTAAAAAACCCCCGACATTCGCCATTTTGAGGCAGCGGCCATCTTGGATTTACAATAGTGCTATTCTTCTAGTCAAGCCCTTTCATTTGATACCCATATTGAGGGAGTTGTGAAAAAATATGTAATCCGCCATTTTGTAGCGGCGGCCATCTTGGACCGATTTTCTTCAAACATAGCTAACAACACTCTCGACTAATTCACCTTTCAAACAAAAAACCGCTTTCAAATCGATCCACCCGTTTGAGCGCCACAGGGGAACATACAGACACGTATGTGTCTGTATGTTCCCCTGTGGCGCTCTGTGGCGCTGTATGTGTGTGTATACACACACACATACACACACAGACACGTCAAACTTATAACACCTCGTCGTTTTTACGTCGGGGTTTAAATAGGTGTAACGTGCAGTACTGCCCTCCTTATGAGAAAAAGCTTATGACAGTGTTGAGATAAATTGAAGAAAAAAAATTGCACATTGATTCAATTGTTTTATAGGAAAGTTGCTAAGCTGTGATAGCCTAGTGGTTAGGACAATTGACTTCTAATCGGAGGTCGTGTGTTCGATCCCGGGGCCTCTAACTTTTCGGAGTTATGTGCGTTTTAAATATTTAAATATCACTTGCTTTAACGTTCGTTCGTTCGTTTCAACCAATGGACGTCCACTGCTGGACATAGGTCTCTTGCAAGGATCGCCACAGCACACGATCTTGTGCCGCCTGATTCCAGCGGCTACCAGCGACTCGCTTGAGATCGTCTGTCCATCGAGTGGGGGGTCTACCTACCTAGGTAGGTAGGGCTTGCTTTAACGGTGAAGGAAAACATCGTGAGGCCTGCATGCCTGAGAGTTCTCCATAACGTTCTCAAAGGTGTGTGAAGTCTGCCAATCCGCTTGGCCAGCGTGGTAGACTACGGCCAAAATCCTTCTCACTCTGAGAGAAGACCCGTGCTTTGTAGTGAGCCGGTAATGGGTTGATCATGATGATGATGATGATAGGAAAGTTAAGTAGTTAATTTTTTTGTTATCATAATTATAACTTTTGGACATAGGTTTTTATATATATTTTTTATTTTCCTAGTCTATACTTCTATACTAATATAATAAAGCGGAAGAGTTTGTTTGTTTGTTTGTTTGTTTGTTTGAACGCGCTAATCTCTGGAAGTACCTATCGGATTTGAAAAATTCTTTTTGCATTTGGTTTTCCAACTTTTGGGGCAGGTTATAGGCTATTTAATATCCCTAAAATCCTCCCCTAAGGGGGTAAAATAGGGGTAGAAAGTTTGTATGAAAGTCCTATGTTTTTAAAGTTACAGACCTGAAAATCGGCATTTAGATTATTAGTTTTAAATAATAAAACTCTGTATATTTTATTTTGAAAAATCTTCCCTTAAGGGTGGTAAAATAGGGGATGAAATTTTTAATGGAAAGTTTTAATTATAATTTTGCTATTATCAACTTGAAATTTGGAAGGTAGGTTAATTCTAGGGCTTAGATATCAGCCTGGAAAATATTTTACGAGAATCCTCCCCTAAGGGGGTAAAATGGGGGTTGGAAGGTTATGTTTTTGAAGTTACAGATATGAAAATAGGAAATGAAATTATAATTTTTAAATGATAAAAACCTGTATTAGTTATTCTGGAAAATCTCCCCTTAAGGGTGGTAAAATAGGGGATGAAAATTTTTATGAAAGTCCTATGTTTTTAAAGTTACAGACCTGAAAATCGGCATTTAGATTATGAGTTTTAAATAATAAAACTCTGTAAATTTTATTTTGAAAAATCTGCTTTTAAGGGTGGTACAATAGGGGATGAAAGTTTTAATGGGAACTAAAAACGATTGCAGTGCCCTCTGGCGGTCTAACTTGAAGCGATCATAGCGCCCTTTGGCGGCCAAATCTGGAAACTAAAAAACGATCACAGCGCCCTCTGGTGGCCTAAGCCGTAAACTTAAAGCAATAGCAGCACCCCCTAGCAGCCAAAACTGGAAACTAAAAAACGATTGCAGCGCCCTGTAGCGGCCAAAACTGGAAGCTAAAAACGATCGCAGCGCCCTCTGGCGGCCTAAGCCGGAAACTTGAAGCAATAGCAGCGCCCTCTAGCAGCCAAAACTGGAAACTTAAAACGATCGCAGCGCCCTCTGGCGGCCAAAACTAGAAACTAAAAACGATCTCAGCGCCCTCTGGCGGTCTAAGCCGGAAACTTGGAGCAATAGCAGCGCCATCTAGCAGCCAAAACTGGAAACTACAAAACTATAAACTACATACAACTAACATAACATAAAACTACATAACAAAGTATAAAGATTGGAAAAGGGAGCGGGAACAGGAACCAGAAATCCACGATTCCCTCAGGATTTGTGAAAAACCGAAATTCACGCGGGCGAAGCCGCGGGCAACAGCTAGTAAACTATAAAACAATTGAATCAATGTGCAAAGTTTTTTCAATTTATCGCAATAACGAGTCGGAGGGCAGAGTATAGGTTCGTAAACCATACTTACTTTACATGGCATTGCAAAGCATGCCAGGTTCAGCTTCTCTTATATAAGGTATCTCAGTCTTCTTTTATAAATAAAAATCAATGTTTGTCTGTATATATTCTATGCACTTGAAACTATTCGTCCGATTATGCTGAAACTTTGATGAGTTGTTCTGCATACAACCGCGAAGGTTTCTGGCCCAAAATATAAAAATGAATGTTTGTATGTTTGTTCTCTATACGGTCCTAAAACCTACTAGTGGCATTGCAATGCATACTTGTACAGCTAGTAACTTATAAAAGTGGTCATACCCTATGTCACGTTTGTAATAGCAAAGAAAAAATAAATACCTGAGCCGTACCTAAGGTCAAACATAAAGGAATAAAGGATATGTTATGTTACAACGCGCACGTCTACTGTATGGTTACGTGATCAACATTTAAATCATCATTCAGTTACTTATTCACGTAGTTAGTGGTATGATTAGAGGTCCTAGATTGCAAATGGAGATTAACAGGGTTTTTTCGAAGTTCGAGTCAGATTCGCGCACCGGTTCCGTAGGTACCTATTTGGGCTATTTCAGAAGGAAAAGTGTCCCAAAAGTAATAACCCTCCTTTGGGTTTTGCCCCCATGAATTTGGGTTTCAGTCGGGTAAAGTTATTAATTTGATCACTTTTGTTTGAGACCGTATACTTAAGTTTGTGATCCCTCACAAATTGCTGATTTCTTAAAAGAATATTTATCTAACTACCTACATTTAACTAACGATAATAAACTATGTGGTTTTTAACCCCCGACGCAAAAACGACGGGGTGTTATAAGTTTGACGTGTCTGTGTGTGTGTGTGTGTGTGTGTGTGTGTGTGTGTGTGTGTGTGTGTGTGAGTGTGTGTGTGCGTGCGTGCGTGCGAGCGTGCGTGCGTGCGTGCGTGCGTGCGTGCGTGCGTGCGTGCGTGCGTGCGTGCGTGCGTGCGTGCGTGCGTGCGTGCGTGCGTGCGTGCGTGTGTGTGTGTGTGTGTGTGTGTGTGTGTGTGTGTGTGTGTGTGTGTCTGTCTGTCTGTTCCCCTGTGGCGCTCAAACGGGTGGACCGATTTGAATGCGGTTTTTTTTGTTTGAAAGGTGATTTAGTCGAGAGTGTTGTTAGCTATATTTGATGAAAATCGATCCAACATGGCCGCCGCTACAAAATGGCGGATTACATATTTTTTCACAACTCCCTTAATATGGGTATCAAATGAAAGGGCTTGACTAGTAGAATAGCACTATTGCAAATCCAAGATGGCCGCCGCCACAAAATGGCGAATGTCGGGGGTTTTTTAAATTTTCAATTTACACTTGTAAAGAAAATAAAAACCTATTATACAATGTACAAATGAAGCCCTTTCTCTTACTTGACCTCTAGTGACCTCCACTAAAAAATTTCGGAAAATTAGTTTTAATATTTTTTTCATTTGTAACTTTATCAGAGTAGTTATTTGTATAGGTCGACCAGAATCTCATGAAAAATAGGGAAATTAAATTTTGTAGTAAGCAACACTAGGTTAACTCGGCTGCCCTAGTGATAAACAAAGTAATTACATTCAGAACACCTTACCTGGGATCGTTTCACGAAACGAAAAATCAAGCAACTGCATTTTAAATACAAAAACAAAGTAATCAACATCCAATTACTTTGTTTTTGTGTTGTGCTTGTTGTTTACTTGGTTTTGCATTTATATTCCGGGTTAGTGTGTGCAGTTACTTTGCTTGGGCAATTCAAATTTCAGTAAATGGTTCAAGTTATTTGAAATATTAAACTGTGGTAAAAAACTACTCGACATAAAACTTTTGTTAATGCAAAAAAGTCAGTTTCACAAAAAATGTCAGTTACTTTGTTTATCGCTAGGGCAGCCGTAGTGTTGCTAACTTTGGAATTTCACTTCCGTATTTTTCATGAGATTCTGGTCGACCTTTACCACGTAACATTTATATGTTAAAACTATTCCAAATTTTAAATCTATAGCAATAGTAGGTAAGTAGTAACTGAAATAAGAAATTGTCTCATGTGACAGACAGACGGAACGAAGGGTTCCTTTTATCATTTTAGTATGGAACCCTAAAAACCAGTATTGAGCTCAATTGAGCTACACACAAGTTTTAGGGGATTACCTACTAAGTAATTATTCTTAACTTATCTACGCTACGTAGGTAGGTATTATGTTTTTCTGTTGGTCGATGAATTAAGATGGGAAAACCAATTTTACAGAAATAATCTCTTGATCCGAAAATTTTAGTGACGAATCAACAGTGCGGCTGCACACACCCTCAGCGTCGTCGTCGGCTCTATTTTTAACCTACTTACGTAATGAAAGGTTATAATATTGTTTTCATTTAAAACTATTTTGGTTCATGTCCGCAAAGCGGGTCGGATTATGTCCGTTTACCTTTAGTTTAGAGATTAGGGCTTGGGCACGATAGAATTGACAGTTGACACCATTTGTAAGAAATAACAAAACTAAATTCCGCTCGAAATTGCTTAACGTGACAATTTGGTAACAATGAATCGAATTTCTTTAAAATATAGGTCGTAATATACATACCTACTTACATCATTATGTAAGCAGGTATCTTTTTACATATTATTATGTTGTACCTACATACCTATGTAGTATGTACCTACCTACTTATGATTTATGACGGATTAATTTTTTAATTAATTTTTTGGCCAAATAATTGTTAGGCAAACCTAGCTATCGCGACATCGAATATTTGTGCCAAATATAAACTAGGTAATAGTTCTTTGTGAGAAAAACTAATTTGACACATTAACACAAAAAAATACCTAGTGATGTCCTATTCACATTGTTCCCCGATGAAAAGGATGGCATTAGTTTTAGTATAGGAACACGCATTTATAGTCCAGTTAAATGTAGGTTAATTTGTTTTGTCATTGTAATGTGTACAATCGTGTTATTTGTAAAGATGTTCTCACATTACATCAGCATCATACGCAAACAAGAACATCACCAAGATTTGACTAGAGGAACTATGTCATAACTCATACTATATTGCGTGGGCGTCGCCAGGTAGGGGCAAATTTTTCCAAGTCTCTAGGGGGGGGCAGCTGCCCCCCCCCCTAGAGACTTGGAAAAATTTAGATATGCTATATTTTGCATTAAGTATCTAAATTAAACCTGGCGCAAATGGAAACGAGGTCAATGAAAAATTCTAATTCGAAAATAAATTAAGAGCTCGTAACCAGCTTCAAAAGCTCTGGACTGTACCAACAATACTTTGTACTTTTCCCATACTATAATATCATCAACTTGCCCCCCTCTTGGCCATCGGCTGGCGACGCCCTTGCTATATTGAACTATATTGAAAGGTTATAATTATATTATTATCTTTTATTTAAAATTATTTTGGTTCATGTCCGCAACTTATCGCAGAGAGAGTCGTATTATGCCTGTTTACCTTTATACCTTTAAATGAATGCTTTTTATTTTTGCTTCAACTGTTGATAATATTTTATCAAGCTCGACGAAAGAAGGGATAGGAAATGTAAACACTACGATGCTTGGAGAACTAGGTTTTAGGTAGGCTTTAGGAACAAACCCATTCTAATTTTTAGGAGCCGCGTTGTACATTTTGCAGTTGTGCAAACCTAAATTGCGCCCATTGCGGCGTGTGTTCTATTGTGCAATCAGCTGAACTATTTAATAAAATCACCGTTAATTCCCTCACAGACATGATTGTGGCCGAGGCTTGGCAGGCGAACTATCTCCTCTGGGTCCTTCCCGCTGTTCTACTCATCGGTCTACTCACGATACTCGGTCTCGTCTTCGTGTTCTTCGCACTACGTCTCTACGCGAAGATGACCTGCGGGATGTACGGAGAAACCACCAGGATGGAGGGGAAAACGGTGATTGTGACGGGGTGTACCAGTGGCATAGGGAAGGAGACGGCTAAGGAGTTGGCCAAAAGGGGCGCTAAGGTCATCATGGCTTGCCGGAGTTTGGACAAAGCTGAGCAGGTCAAAGGTGAGTTCTTAAATTAATTTTTGACAGGTTTTGTTATTTTAGGACCTTTTTCACCAGCTACTGATAAGTGAAACGTAAGTTTTGTCACTTTCCTACTTTAGATACCTATGTCAAGTGACAAAGACAAAAGTTGTGTATAAAATGGTATAAACTATCCAACACTTATCAGAAGGTGGTGGAAGGCCCTTAATGTTTAAATATTACTAATTTACTACCTTCAGTGGTATTCATTGTAACTAGGTAAGTACCCGTACCTAGGTACGTAACTTCAGTTTTGTAGTTGCAAAACTGAAGCGCCAATGGGCGGGGCACATAGTTCGAAGAACCGATAGACGTTGGGGTCCCAAGGTGCTGGAATGGCGACCTCGCATCGGAAAGCGCAGTGTTGGCAGAGCCCCCACTAGGTGGACCGACGACATCAAGAGTCCCAGGGAGTCGCTGGATACAGGCGGCACAAGATCGCGGCGTGTGGAAGTCCCTACAATAGACCTATGTCCAGCAGTGGACGTCTATCGGTTGAGGACGACGTAACAGAACGGCTGGACTTACGTGGATATATTCTTGGAGTATGCCCGACGCGCGGTCCACTAGTTTCGAACCCATCTGGGGCCCTCATAAAAAGTATGCTCATAAAAAACTTATACAATTGAAAATTGTAAAACGATAAAAAAGTGTGGATTTGACTCGTTCCTCCCGAGATTAAATTGCCGTGCTCGCGGATATGCACGAGACGGCAAATTAATTATGTAGGTAGGTATCTAGGTGCACCACTGAATACTTACATATTGGAGATAACGTCGCGTAGGTATTATTTAACCACTATTTAACTAAGTATTATTGTTATTTTTTTTTTATTTAAAAAAGAGCAATCGCTGATTTTTGTGCTGGTTCTTCTCTCTTTACACAGTAATAATTTCTTATTTATCTATGCTGCAAGATACAGAAGATTAATTCCGTAAAATAATTTAAATAAGTAGCGAATCATGTTACTAATTGCAATTCAGGTCGCAGTAGCTTTAGCTACCTACCGTTATATTAACCTAGACTTTACCTCTCTATCGCGAAGCTCTTATCCCTTCCGACTAAGTAAGGGTTGTTGAATGGACCCGACGAACCGGAGCGCGATATGGCTGGTATAAGCAAAGAAACGGCGAAAGAATTGGCTAAAACTTAAAAGTGGCGCTTTAATTTTATGGTCTGTTAGAGTTGGGATAAAGCTGAGAAAGTCAAAGGTCAGCCTATTGTCTGAGTTTTTGTGACAAGTTTCTAGCTAGGTAGGTGCAGTAAATATTCCTCATGCGTTGTAATTAAGTATTGTAAGAGAGTGTATTCGTACCTATTAGGTAATGGTAAAAAAAAGCTGTGATAGCCTAGTGGTTAGGACGACCGACTTCTAATCGGAGGTCGTGGGTTCGATCCCGGACACGCACCTCTAACTTTTCGGAGTTATGTGCGTTTTAAGTATTTAAATATCACTTGCTTTAACGGTGAAGGAAAACATCGTGAGGCAACCTGCACGCCTGAGAGTTCTCCATAACGTTCTCAAAGGTGTGTGAAGTCTGCCAACCCGCTTGGCCAGCGTGGTAGACTATGGCCAAAACCCTTCTCACTCTGAGAGGAGACCCGTGCTCTGTAGTGAGCCGGTAATGGGTTGATCAGGAGGTAATAGTAACTAATTATACCTCTATGACTTTCAGTGGGGTTATGCTGAGTTTGCACATAGACCGAATTCGAGTATCGAAACACAATGACTTCAGAGTGAAATGGAACTAAACTGGCTTGTTTTAGGTTTGAGTACATCCATACATCTACAGCCAGCGCCCCAAGCGGTTTGCAAAATAAAAATTGAAAGTACTGAATGTAGGTACCTAAGAATTTAAAATTAGAGGGGATTCGGGTCCATTTTGCTCTGATATTGTAATTTTTCGATATTCGAACTCTAATAGCGTTCTCGTAATTGATCTATAAAACTACAATCTATGTTATGTTGGAAAATCAAGAAACCTATAGGCAAAGTACAGGTCAAGTGGCAATAAAAGAAACTGCCTAAACCAACCGAAATCAATTTCTTTTACAGATGAAATCGTCGAAGCGACGAAAAACACCAACATCCTCGTCAAAAAACTGGACCTCAGCTCCTTCGCGTCCATCAGATCCTTCGCGGAAGACGTCAACAGAACGGAAAAATCCCTCGACGTGTTAATCCACAACGCCGGTTACGCGGGGACCTTCAAGAAGGCCAAATCCGAGGACGGCATCGAACTAACAATGGCCACGAACCATTACGGGCCATTCCTGTTGACCCATCTCCTCATAGATCTTCTAAAGAAGAGTGCTCCATCAAGAATAGTCGTTGTAGCATCTTCCTTATATAGGTTCGCATCCGTGAATTTAGACGACCCGAATCCTTTAAACACGATGCCAGCGTATCTATACTACGTGTCCAAAGAGGCGAACATTCTGTTCACCCGTGAATTGGCTAGGAGATTGGAGGGTACTGGGGTGACAGCGAATTGCTTGCATCCCGGCATGATAAACAGTGGAATATGGAGGAACGTGCCAGCGCCTCTGAGTTGGGGGATGTCCTGGATTATACACTGCTTTTTCAAAACCCCGGTCCAAGGTAGTCAGACGTCGGTGATGTTGGCGGTAGATGAGAAACTGACGAAGGTCAACGGCAAGTACTTTTCGGATTGTCGGGAGAGTACGCTGTCGCGTTCGGTGAGCGATATGGGCAGAGCTCGGAAGCTGTGGGAGATTTCCGAGAAGATGGTCAAATTGGAAGAGGGTGACCCTAAGATTTAAGATTCACCTGGCTTAGTTTTATAGGCTGGTAAGTAGTAGTAGGCAGGTACCTACCTTAGGTACTACTTACTGGCAACATTATTTTTTTAACCATGTTACATTTTATCCCAAAATATCATAAAAACAATATAATATTGAAGTGGGATAGGAAGGTATACATTTTTCTACTTGCGACGGCCAGCGCGGTAGGTAGCTATTTTATTTCCGCCGGCGCGCGGAGCGCAGCTGATTTTACACGGACGAGCTAACAAAATCGAGCTAAAAAAATAATTCAAGTACAAATAATTGAATGAAAATATTCTATTCGCGTTTTGGGCTTTTCTATCAACAGAAAAATTTTGGGTGACATTTTTGTTTGTTCCTGCCACAGACGTATAAAGAGAAGCAGACCTAACATAATCTTCACAACTACATCTAAAAGAATAAATAATATCTTCGCTTGTTTCTCTCCAAACAAAAATATAATACTCTATCTCTTTTTTTTCTGTTGTTGCAACACTTACGCACTCATAGAAAAAATAGGTCTTGAGGCCATGAACACAGAATAACCAGAAGGGAAGCTACCTAAGAACGTCCAAAATTTATACCTATTCTGATAGGGTTGTCACCTGTTACATGTGAAAAATTATAGGTAAAAATAAAAATATTATATACATACTTGTATATATAGCAAGATATGTAGTAACGATTGGAAAAAAATGTTTTTTTATATTATATTACTATATAGGTATAAGTTATATAGTTACTTAGGTAGGTAGTAGGTACCTGCTAAAAGTAAATATATTAGCACATGCGTAGATATACCTAGTGATAGTACCTAGATACTTACTTACTTTTGTAAAATAAATGAATTAAGTACCTAGTTACTTAGGTAGGTAGCAGGTACCTACTAAAAGTAAGTGTGATAGCACATGCGTAGGTACACACCTCTAGTGATAGTACCTAGATACTTACTTTAGTAAAATGAATGAATTAAGTAACTACCTAACTAGTTTGGTACTAGGTAGGTAGGTACCTACTAAAAGTAATTAATTTACTTAGGTATATTTTATATTTACTTAGGTATATTTATTTATTTACTGCCGAGTTTCTTGTTGGTTCTTCTCGGTTGGAATGGCATTCCGAACCAGTGGTAGATTCAATTGACCATACAAAAGTGCTTTGTAAAAGTTTATTTGAATAAAAAACTTTTCTATTCTATTCTATACAGAAGGTAGGTACTTAGTCACTCTATTGATAAATAAATTCATTTCATTTCATTAATTTATTGTATAGATACGTAAAAGGTGAGTACCTACTTACTTCACTTGATCTACCACAAAAAAGAAATATCCTTATTTTTTCTAGAGGAACTTAAACATACTGTACAATGGTTAGGCATTTTTGTCTAAACACAACACGTAAATCTATATTAAGACTACTTTTTTATGTAATTTATACTATTTTACACCATCTCTAAACTCTCGCCAAACATTTTATTCTCAGTATTAATCTAATGCGCACGACCCACAGCCCTGTCGTTATTCAACTAACGTTCAACTAGTGGAGCGTCCGTGACAGCTCGTGTGTGCGTGAGCGGCGCTATGTGTGAGTATACCTACAGCGGGCCGCCTGTTGAAGCTTCCTCTCTGTACCTTTTCTACTCGTGTGCCATGAACCTATAGAAGAGGACTTGGCATAATGTCCTATAGAAAATAGTGGATCGGAAAATAGCTTAAACTTATCAAAATTTTCATAAGTGTGTAAGAGACAACACTACATTTTTAAACATAACAATAAAACAGATCGTGGCAGAAATTTTATTGCAACTGCCCTTAAGATGGCCTCCCTAAAATGTATACATGAACACTCACACACGCACAACTTGAGACATCACAATGAACACGCGCCATTTTATGTTACAGGATTGTGCGTGTGTGAGTGTATTTTTGGCACGTTTTTAAGGTAGGTATGCCTACTCTACTTATTATTATTATCTCTATGCTTGAGGCAAACCGCCATCTTGCTAAGCATGCTTAGCATGATGGCGGTGCAATATGTCAAATGATGTCAAAAACAAGATCTTATCCTGCGAGTTGTTTATTATTTTATTTTTGCATTAAAATCAAGTCTTAAGATCCAAGAATACTAAAATAAAATGGTTAAGTGTAGTGCACCTCTGTGCAGCAATTCTTCATAAAGGAAAACACCTGAAATTAATTGTTATCGGTAAGTTTTCATGTGCCATAGTCTCGTAATTTGTTTACATGGTTACTGTGAGATTAATAATAATCGTTCGGCATTTTAGAAGCAGTCCCTATTTATTATATGTCCAAAACGCGTAAATAGTTATAGTAATTTTGGTTCTAGTAGATCCCTGTTGCAATATTTATCAATAATTTAATACTCTGATCTCGTTTGATGTTTCATATACTTGTGCAATTTTACAGGGCCGTATTCAGGCTCAAGGTTTGTTTAGTAGGTATATTTTGAAGGTTGATTAGATAAAAGTAGGTACGGACAAATTATAAAAATGAAATCATTTTTCAGGTTCCCAAAGGACGAAAACTAAGAAATGCCTGGTTGACTAACATGAATAAAAAAAATTGGCAACCCAAATCATCGAGTGTACTATGTTCTAAGCATTTTAAAGCACATTTAGTGGACAACAAAAAGGACAGGAGAGATTTGATTTACCCATCGAATGGTTTGATTAAAATAATTCAATCGTGTGAAGAAGTTTTGAAAATGATTAAAGGAAAATATATAAGTTATAATAGCATGATAATGTATATAGCTGATTTATCGAATAATTGTAGTGAGTTTAAGACCAATGATGAACATGATTTCAATCATTTGCAAATAATGATTAAGGTGATTGTTAAATTTTATTTTGATTTAAGAATGAAGCATAATGCAAAGCAAAGCAATCTATCGGAATGAAATTATTAGGAAAATACTTAGTTTTGTTTAAAAATAAATAATTGAAACTTTTGTTTGTTTTTATTTATTTTACTCATTTTACATAGGTAAGGTAGGTCGAATGAAATAGTTAGGTAGTTAAACTAGTAAAAAGTTAGTTTGATAAATAGTTTACAAACTAGCGTTTCACTAGTTTAACTACCTACCTATTTCATTCGAGTGAAGTGTCACGTCATAACATAGAGCACGAAGCGAATCATAAATCAGCAGGCCTATTCTGTATCTCAGTGGTAACGAAAACGTTAGAACCTATGAAAATGTGCCCATCAAATAATTATCAAACCATCATTTTACATTGTGTAACATCTGATGATGATGAACTGCATCCCAGTTGGAAATTAAGGTTACAGAATGTAAAATAAGGGTTTAACAATTTGATGCCACTTTACCGTAGTTTTCAAATTAATTTCATCACAGATTAATGATTAGTATCTACAATAAATTTCATATCACAGATACTTAATAATTATAGGCCTGCAGGTCAGTCACTACGCTACGCTTTACTATCTATACTAATCTGGCAATAGTGTTATTTGACTATACTTTCAAGGGCCTAGTGACTCGAATAATAATCTCAATGTTCGCGCGATTATAGATACAAAATCAACCGCGCGATGACCGCGTAATCGCTTTCTAATACGGCGACGACGCCTAAGTCTGATTCCGCGTTACGAGTTCAGTCCCTCACCCTCGCTTGCATGAGTTCGGCCCTGTTTACTGTCAATGTGTGTGTGAAATTTGTATGTAGGCGTAATTGGCACGCCAATTTTTTTGTTATGTTAGGTCTGCTTCTCTTTATACGTCTGTGGTTCCTGCATATTTTGTTGCGAAACCTACATTATCACATAATACTTAATTGTGATTTTGTTGTAACAGATACAATAATAGGATCATAATCGGCCACTACAGACGATTACATGCGAGCACGATTGGGTGGAGGGCTTATCGCCTGTAGTCGTCGCCGATCATCGCTTTCACAATGTTCACAATCGACAGCAATCGTGGCGATCGGCGACTTGTCGGTTTCCGGGCACGCATCAAAGGGAATTCACGCCGCTCAATAGGTAGGTACACGATCACGGACGATCGTGTGGATGCTTGCACGATGATCGTGACGATCGCCGGCAGTGGTATCGACGATGGTGAAGAGCAGGCATTATGGTTGTACAAGATCTCTAAATTAAATTGGCATGTCTTAAAGTATTGTCAATAAAATAATATTCGCTGTAGAAAAAGATAGCACTCCTTTTTAACCCCCGACGCAAAAGCGACGGGGCGTTATAAGTTTGACGTGTCGGTGTGTGTCTGTCTGTCTGTTCCCCTGTGGCGCTCAAACGGCTGGACCGATTTGAATGCGGTGTTTTTTGTTTGAAAGGTGAATTAATCGAGTGTTGTTAGCTATGTTTGAAGAAAATCGGTCTAAAAAGGCCGCCGCTACAAAATGGTGGATTATATATTTTTTCACAACTCCCTTAATATGGGTATCAAATGAAAGGGCTTGACTAGTAGAATAGCACTATTACAAATCCAAGATGGCCGCTGCCACAAAATGGCGAATGTCGGGGGTTTTTAAATTTTTAACTTATACTACTTGTAGACCTGTTCAATTTACCTGCTGTGGCTAATTCTGTTGTACATAATCTCGTAAAGTCTAAACTAAACTAAATTGACAGGTTTAAAAATAGTGCTATCCTTTTCCGCAGGTATCGTTGTGAAAGAGATAAGAATATATTTAGCCCTGTCATTTTAGTTTAGGTTTAGAGATTGTGTGCAACAGAATTAGCCACACTGTACAATTAAATCAGCTTAACTATTTGTACCATCCTTCTTCCACTGTTTTTGATTATGTAAGTATATAACAAACAATTTTGTATCAAGAAAAATATTTATTTGAATTTAACTATATTTTTTACATAATAAAAACAAATTGTGAAATATAATTACTCTCTTTTATTGACATCAAAATCCCGCGGCACTGGTGCAAAATCTGTTGTAGTACACCATTTCTAAACTAAAATAAATTGACAGCTTCAAATGTTATGCAGAATGCTGTCCACAATGAACATATGTAATTATATTTTTAGTTTCTGTCACTTTAGTTTAGAAATTATGTACAAGTATAACAGAATTGGTACCATTCTACATGAATCGACAAACATCTTTTAGGTATTTTGAAATTAGAGATCTTCAGCACTATAAATCAATTTCTTACTAAAACTTAAATAATTAACGCTTATCCTGTGTTCATCGTTATAGTAACAGTAAAAAAAATATCAGTCTATCAAATCGAACTGGTCTAGAAAGGTGTCGTCTACGCCCAGCATAGTCCCCAAACTGACCCTAGGTCCCCTTCGCACTGTCTCGTCCGTGCCCGAACCCACTGAATCATCGATATTACTATTAGATCTTGCATATGATAAACCTAAATTGGGACTCAAAAGATCAGGCAGCAAATTCCTGTTCACTAAACCGTCGTTTGTGTGGAAATTCTCATTTTCTTCCCTGACCGCTTGCGGTAGCACACTAGCTCTCACTTGTTTGAAACGATTGATGATTTTCTCTAAAGAGCTCGTCTTTTTTATGAGAGGTATATTCGATTTGGGTGTGGTTTTAGAGTATGATTCCTCTGTATTTATCGATGAAAGAGACACCCTCGGTGTTACCATTCTAGATGAATGACCTTCTTGCAACTCTCTTGCTGTTATCATTTTGGATGAATGGCCTTCTTGCAACTCTCTTGCTGTTATCATTTTGGACGAATGGCCTTCTTGCAACTCTCTTGGTGTTATCATTTTGGATGAATGGCCTTCTTGCAACTCTCTTGGTGTTATCATTTTGGATGAATGACCTTCTTGCAACTCTCTTGCTGTTATCATTTTGGATGAATGGCCTTCTTGCAACTCTCTTGCTGTTATCATTTTGGACGAATGACCTTCTTGCAACTCTCTTGCTGTTATCATTTTGGATGAATGGCTTTCTTGCAACTCTCTTGGTGTTATCATTTTGGATAAATTACCTTCTTGTGACTCTCTTGTTGTTATCATTTTGAATGAATGGCCTTCTTGCAACTCACTTGCTGTTATCATTTTGGATGAATGGCCTTCTTGCAACTCTCTTGCTGTTATCATTTTGGATGAATGTCCTTCTTGCAACTCTTTTGCTGTTATCATTTTGGATGAGTGAGCTTCTTGGTTAGTTGTTGGCGTAATAATAATACTTGGCAAATCTTTTGCGGTCACAATTTTGGCTAAATAAGATTGTGGTAACTGCCTTGCTTTTTCAGCTTTTGCAAATTGTGTTTCTTGTTCATTGTCTTGGGTAATATTAAACTTTTGCACGTCTCTCGCTGCAGTTAACATTTTGAATGAGTCTTCTTGATCTAAAATCGGAGATACCGTGTTCTCTAGTTCTCTTTGAACATCATCAAGTTTTTTCTTAGCTTCGTGACTTATTTTCGGAAATGTATTTCTGGAACTTTCTGCACTACCGAATTCGGTGGGCGTATTGAAACTGCCCAAGCGTTCGATGCCGGAAATGTCGAATTGAGGGGTTTCCTCCTGCGTGATAGTCAATTTTCTCCCTCGTAGATTAGATATCGGTCTTTTAAGTATGTCTCCTGACAAGTTCGGTGATGAATAACTCCTGAGCAAACCCTGACCGGTATTCAATACTGTCGAAAGACCACGCTTTTTAATCTTAACATCATCGTGGTCTTGCTGTGCTTTTGTATGCTTTCTTAAGCTGGTTTTCTTGTTCGTTGACAGCATTCTCACAATTTGCTGTCTCGTGAAGCTGGAGGAGCAACCCGTTATAGTTTCGTTGGCCTTGATGTCTGATATAACGGACATATTTCCACGATCATAGGAACTTGTTTGGCGTGAAAGCAAAGTTTTTAAGAAGTCATCTTTCGGTGCGTGGGTTGATATCGATTTGGGAGGAGGCCGGGCGAACACCTCTTCTCTTATGCGCAGGTTAAATTTGTGTCTGGGGAGCTGAAGTGGTGTGAAACTGTCAGGGCTGATGTTGTCTTGATTTTGACACATCTTCAATCCCGAGATCTTTGGAGGATTCAGTACATGAAACCAGGTATCATCAACAGGTATTGGTGCGATTTTGGAGGAACGGTTAAGCTAGAAAGAAAAAAATAGTTAACAGCCTATATATTATAACATCACATTATGTCCTGTAGGTGCAGAGCAGTAACGCAGGTAAAACCGCGGGGCGCAGCTAGTTCCATAATGGGTGTAAGGGGACCGCTATCGGAAATGAAGACAGGTAAAAGTAGTGTTGATTACCGACAAAATCACAAAAAAGCGAAACAAAATAATTAAAATACATATTTCCTGTATTTTTAAAGGTTCACAATTTAATGCAATCAGCTGACACCTAAATATCTAAAGTAGTCACGGGCCGCCCACCACTCGCAAGGCATTGACCCTGAGGTGTCCATACTTTACATTGCCCATTTAAATAAAACCGGTCAAGTGCGAGTCAGACTCGCGCACCAAGGCTTCCGTACTCCAGAACAAGTATAAGTACAATCTGTTTTTCATTAGAATAGAATAGAATAAAAAAGTTTTTTATTCAAATAAACTTTTACAAGTACTTTTGAATCGTCAATTGAATCTACCACAGGTTCGGAATGCAGTTCCAGCCGAGAAGGACCTGCAAGAAACTCAGCGGCAGAGCACTCATACAACTCAGAGGTCTATCTTAATTGGCTCAACTATGTATGTATGGGGAGTTGGGGACACCCTTTAATTTCCAACTTTTTTTAGTTTTTGGAATTTTTCCTTTATTTGTACTGTAAGACCTGGCTTTTCGCCAAATTTCGTAATTCTAGGTCAACTGGAACTACCATTTAAAACCTATTTCGACCCAAAACCTATAGGGTACTTCCGCCTTCCGGTTGACCTAGATTTGTCAATTTTGGTCAAAAGCAAGGTCTTATAGATCAAGTAAAGGAAAAATTCCGAAAAATAAAAAACGTTGAAAATTAAGGTAAATTTTGGTACTTACAAGTTTTCGTGAAAATCTAAATTTGCCCATATCTTTTTATTGTGTGGCCTCAGGACCTTAATTTTTATACACCTAATATACTTAGTATCTGGTATAAATTTCAACTTGCTCGGTCCACCCGTTCCTGAGAAAATCAGTGGTGACACACGGACGGACAGACGGACAAGAAAGTGATCTTATAAGGGTTCCTTTTTTTACCTTTTGAGGTACGGAACCCTAAAAAATACTAAATACTAAACCACTAATATTACAAGTATGTATAATGTAACAATAAGACAAATGGCTACTGGAACTGGATTGTGTTTAGGTAAATAAATAAATATAATAATAATAGCGCTAAGTTTTCGATAGCGGTCCCCTTATACCCTGTATAGAGTTTATGCTATATATTTTTACAATCATAAGCTGTCCACATAGTATTTACCTCCAATTTCTTCTCAGCCTTGTCCACTTTTTCTAGCAACGCTATAAAACCTGACTTGAGCTCGCTGTACCGCTTCTGATATGCACACAGACGCTCATTAAATTCATGTATCCCATCCCCAAGCCCATTCTGGTCCTTCAAGATATAGCCCATACTTATGACATATGCCTGAATGAGTTTTGGGAAGTCAAGTCGTCCATTTCTTTGCATGTTTTTCAATATATATTTCTGAGAGCTGTTAACCTGTTGACAATATCCATAACATTATATAACTAGTCTAGTTGGTCTAGCGGTTAGCACGTTGACTGTGGATCACAGGATCCTAGGTTTGATTCCTGGGTCAGGCCAAAAAAATTATGAGGTATTGGATTTTTCATTTCTCTATCAAGAAATTCTATGCCAGCCTGGATTTGGAAGTTGGCAGTGTTAGATACACCCTAATGGTCTAAAACAATGGTCTCTTTTTAAATTCTATACTTATTCTATACATAATTTGACACAATTCAATCTGTTAAAAATAGAACTCGGTCCCTCTGAAAGAGAAGCAGTTGTTTTAACCACTAGGCTATCATCACTTAATATTAATAAAATAATTCAGTCACAAATTATTTATTGGAATAACATTTAGAATAGTAACAATTATTGATTATAATTGATTTTCAGCGTTGTCACAGCAAAAGCTGTGATAGCCTAGTGGTTAGGACGACCGACTTCTAATCGGAGGTCGTGGGTTCGATCCCGGGCACGCACCTCTAACTTTTCGGAGTTATGTGCGTTTTAAGTATTTAAATATCACTTGCTTTAACGGTGAAGGAAAACATCGTGAGGAAACCTGCATGCCTGAGAGTTCTTCATAATGTTCTCAAAGGTGTGTGAAGTCTGCCAATCCGCTTGGCCAGCGTGGTAGACTATGGCCAAAACCCTTCGCACTCTGAGAAGGAGACCCGTGCTCTGTAGTGAGCCGGTAATGGGTTGATCATGATGTTGTCACAGCCACATGTTACTTTGACAGCTGCTATCTCAGGAATATCTTTATTTAGCAGCAAAAAAAAAGACATTACCTGACTTTGTAATTCTTCTGTGCAAATAAAGTCCTTTTCTGGATCATATACTAACATGTATTCACTCCTGTCAATATGACCCAGCTCCCTTTTGACCAGCTCTTCCGACATTTCCTGCATGTGCCTACTTTTCTCCAAGAGAGGCGACACTTTGGCATTCCAAGTCTCTTCAATTTTGTCCAGCTCTTTATCGAGTTCCTCTAACCAGACATCGAAAATTGGAGCTGGTTCATTTATATTTTTAATTTTTAATATTTCACTTTTCAACGACTCATCTAATTCGTATTTCTCCACAAAACCATCAACCATGCTATCAATATATTGCTGAACACTTAAAGCGGCCAATTTCTCTTCGCTTTCAGTTATTTTAGTGTGTAACATCTGGGCTATTCTTTCATTAGTTTGTTTTTTATCCAAGAAGATGGAGACCTTGTCCAAAACACTGCTCTCAAAGTTTAAACCCTTCATGTATTCATCAAAACTTACACCATCGTTTTTGTTATGTTTATCACTAACTCTTCTGTTATATTTTTTAGTAACTTCATCGTATAACTTTTGTTTTTCGGTTCCTTTGATTCTTTGAATGACCATTTGCTTTACAGCTAATTCGGAAAGTTCTTCCATCAATACTGTAACTTTATAACTACTTGGATGGACTAAAAATGATGCCTTCACATCAGTTAAGCGTCCCTTAGCGGCATAATCAGATATAAAACCAGATAATTTAGTTCTAAACGCTCTTTCTGCATCTCTATCATACAGTGGCCATTTCAGAGTAGAGTGGAATTGGGGGTCGATCAAAGACAATAAATAATAAAATATGTGGTTAATCAAATTTTGCGTGGGCTTTTGCAGGCCATTTTTTTCGAAAATTAATTGCGCTATTTCAGGAAGCATAGGTTGTACCTTGTTCAACAAGCGTAAATCCAAATATATTTGCTCTTTGCAAACAGCCACCCTCGGTTGTGAAGCCATGCCAATTTCCTTATCGACCACTAAACAATAAGGCACTTGTCGAGAGTCAGACTTGTATTAATATTTAAATGAACAAAATAACTAAAAACGTGTTTTTACCACAACACAAAACATGAAAACACTCACAATCTCGCAAGTCGCAATCACAGAATCTTCAACGTGTCTTCAACGGTTATGAAAATTTAAATATGAAAATCCAGGGACACCAACATCTCAAAAAAAATTGCCAATAGAACAAGTTGTAATCATGATTCATGAACCTATAGAAGAGGACTTGGCATAATGTCCTATAGAAAATAGTGGATCGGAAAATAGCTTAAGCTTATCAAAATTTTCATAAGTGTGTAAGAGACAACACTACATTTTTAAACATAACAATAAAACAGATCGTGGCATATTGCACTTCCCTTAAGATGGCCTCCCTAAAATGTATACATGAACACTCACACACGCACAACTTGAGACATCACAATGAACACGCGCCATTTTAGTTGTAGGATTGTGCGTGTGTGAGTGTATTTTTGGCACGTTTTTAAGGTAGGTATGCCTACTCCATAGAGATAATAATAATAAGTAGAGTAGGCATACCTACCTTAAAAACGTGCCAAAAATACACTCACACACGCACAATCCCGCAACCTAAAATGGCGCGTGTTCATTGTGATGTCTCAAGTTGTGCGTGTGTGAGTGTTCATGTATACATTTTAGGGAGGCCATCTTAAGGGCAGTGCAATAAAATTTCTGCCACGATCTGTTTTATTGTTATGTTTAAAAATGTAGTGTTGTCTCTTACACACTTATGAAAATTTTGATAAGCTTAAGCTATTTTCCGATCCACTATTTTCTATAGGACATTATGCCAAGTCCTCTTCTTGTTGGTCTATGGCCTACTCTACTTATTATTATTATCTCTATGGTTGTAATCGTGGCAGTGTGACCACATTTAAATTGGTCAATCTACTTCTGCAGCTTAAAAAAACTACCGAAATATACCACAGTCTTGGTAAAAACTACCACAAATCTTGATACTTTTGTGCAATTTTTATTTAAACGAGTGAAATTTAATTTAAATGAACAGCTTTTGTATTTTTTTTTTCACAGACAAGCTGAAGTATGCTTATATTCAAAGAGAAATTAACGGAATAGGTGATAGAATCAAAAAGACAAACCTAGAAGATATTGGGTATATAAAATTGAAATGAATACCAAGAAACTAGGATATAATAATTATCTTCAGTAACAGGTAATTTTTTATGCGTTATTCTATTACTGAATTTTTGAGTAACTAGTTACCTACAAATAAAATTGAGTAGGTATGTTAAAATTAAACATAATTATTTTATTTTTCAGAAGTAGGTAATCAAATAATGGAGTATGGAGTTAATGGAGTACTCCGGGCACAAAATGGCCTCATGACTGACCATGTTGAAAATTTAAAAAACCAATATAAGAAATGCGATAGAATCACAGAAGAAAAATTTAATAATTTTATTATAAATGTTGCAAACTTAATAAAAATGTTGGAAATGTTGGATTCGAGCAATAGTGAAGAATTTTTTGATGTTTAATGTTTAAAATCAGTCATAGCATTACAAAAAATAAATTTTATAGCAACATTTATGTTTATTTTTCCTGTTTATTCTAGCCGTACTTGACAAGTTCTCAATTGTTGATTATTTATAAGACAAATTAACAAATTAATAATAATTTTCTTTCATGGCGATAAATTAAATTACAAAACAAAGAAATTGCTCTCGAAATGTGCTCTTCAGCTGATAGTAGGTACTCGTAAACGCGTATTAAGTCGTATTTAATATATGTAGGTCGTATACAGGTTGACTGGTAACAGGATACATTCCTTGCAGGGGTTTAAAATAGAGCTCATTTGCAGCAAATTTTTTCATATAATGTCCTATCCGAAACTTAGTCGTTTCCGAGTTATTGAAGATTTTAGGTTTTTAGCAAAAAATTCCAGTTTTAAAGTTAAAATTAGTTGCTGAAGAAAATCATAGCCGGTTTGGTGGTTTTTTTGTTGTTTTCTGATAGAAAAACGTTCAGAAACTCAACCAAAATCAAAATAAGCTAGAAAATACCGTTAACTTTTCAGTTAAGGCCTAAAAACCACGTATTATTTTTAAGAAAAAAATCGAATTTGATGAAAAGCAATAGTATTTCTAAAAAAAAATGTATGGAACGTTACGTACAAATTACTGAAATAACTTCCTTGATTCATTAGTTATCCAAAAAGTTACAGATGTCTACAACTTTTTCCAAAACCTCGATTTTACTAACAAAATTCTAAGGACTGACGAGTCTCAATTGGACCGGGATGGAATCACAAAGTATCATAATTTACATTATTGGGCGGCAAAAGGAGAAAACCTAAAGAAGAAAAAGAAAGGGCACATCAACAGAGGTATTCTGTAAAAGTATTGATAGGATTAATCAATTAGACATCTAATTGGCCCGCATTTTTCCCTCAGAATTTAAAAAATACGAATTAGGTGAAAAGAATATTATTTCTAAAAAAAAAATGTATGGAACGTTACGTAAAAATTACTGAATTACCTTCTTTGATTCATTATCTATCCAAAGAGGTAAAGATGTCTACAAAAAACTGCAATAACGATAGGTGAACCTATTCCTTGTCCAGATTTAACGCCTTGAAACTTTTATCTTTGGGGCCACATGAATGATTTGATGTACGCTTACGCCATTATCACAGATGAGCTTCGCGAGTAGTTTTCGTGCAGCTCATGAAATGCGTAAGACTTAGCCAACAAGAGTCACTAAAACGGAAATACGAAAAAGGCTTTGGGCTTGTATCAGACAAAGAGGTTCACATTTAGAGCAAGTTTAAAATAAGATTTAGATTAAGATTAAGATTAACACTAAGATTTAGAATAAAATAAAGATTAAAATTTAGATTAAATCATAACTAGTTTTTCTTTTGCGAACCTAAAATATGTAATTACTAATAATTATTAGTTAGTTTATTGTTATTCCTAAAATTAATCAATTAGTCATTAAACTACTACAAGTTTCAAATTGAATTAAAAATCGTTCTTGCAGTTTTTTGTAAACATCTTTACCTCGTTGGATAGCTAATGAATCAAAGAAGTTAATTCAGTAATTTTTACGTAACATTCCATACATTTTTTTTAGAAATATTATTCTTTTCACCTAATTCGTATTTTTTTAAATTCTGAGGGAAAAATGCGGGCCAATTAGATGTCTAATTGATTAATCCTATCCATACTTTTACAGAATACCTCCGTTGATGTGTCCTTTCTTTTTCGTTTTTAGGTTTTCTCCTTTTGCCGCCCAATAATGTAAATTATGATACTTTGTGATTCCATCCCGGTCAAATTGAGACTCGTCAGTCCTCAGAATTTTGTTAATAAAATCGAGGTTTTGAAACAAGTGTAAATTGAAAATTTAAAAAACCCCCGACATTCGCCATTTAGTGGCGGCGGCCATCTTGAATTTGCAATAGTGCTATTCTACTAGTCAAGCCCTTTCATTTGATACCCATATCAAGGGAGTTGTGAAAAAATATATCATCCGCCATTTTGTAGCGGCGGCCATCTTGGACCGATTTTCATCAAACATAGCTAAGAACACTCTCGACTAATTCACCTTTCAAACAAAAAAACCGCATTCAAATCGGTCCACCCGTTTGAGCGCCACAGGGGAACAGACAGACACACACACACACACACACACACACACACACACACACACACACACACACACACACACACACACACACACACACACACACACACACACACACACACACACACACACAGACACGTCAAACTTATAACACCCCGTCGTTTTTGCGTCGGGGGTTAAAAAGTTGTAGACATCTGTACCGTTTTGGATAGCTAATGAATCAAGGAAATTATTTCAGTAATTTGTACGTAACGTTCCATACATTTTTTTTTAGAAATACTATTGCTTTTCATCAAATTCGATTTTTTTCTTAAAAATAATACGTGGTTTTTAGGCCTTAACTGAAAAGTTAACAGTATTTTCTAGCTTATTTTGATTTTGATTGAGTTTCTGAACATTTTTCTATCAGAAAACAACAGAAAAACTAACAAAACCGGGTATGATTTTCTTCAGCAACTAATTTTAACTTTAAAACTGGAATTCTTTGCTAAAAACCTTAAATCTTCAATAACTCGGAAACGACTAAGTTTCGGATAGGACATTATATGAAAAAATTTGCTGCAAATGAGCTCTACTTTAAGCCCCTGCAAGGAATGTATCCTGTTACCAGTCACCCTGTATATGTAAGTCGTATATAATAACGTAGACGTGCCTACTTGCAAACGGGCAAAGAAGATAAACAAAACAAGACTAGTTATGGCCTGTTATGGACGGGGAAATCTTACTAAACAGAAGGTTGCCATATACTTGATCCAAAATCTACCAAATTTACTGGGGAAAAAATCAAAATGTGTTATTATAGCAAAATCTACCAAACAATTTTTAACTACCACAACAACCTTAAATCTACCAAAAAAGTAGAAATCTATCACATGTGGTCACGCTGAATCGTGGTCTGTGATTTCAATAATCTGTGGTCACAGACGCTGTCTGAAATTCAATTTCATTTCACGTATGAATTAGGTATGTTAAACCTTTACTTTTTTGTATATTTTTGCACACGATTTTTTGAGATTCGCTACTAATTATGATCATGAAGTAATTTTTTCATACACGTAATGTCGATATAATTACCAATTTACTCGGGCGCAAAACATTTATTTGAACACATCAGAAGTTCTGATGTGTTCAATGCGTTTGTTCTGATTCAGAACACAATAAATTGTTTTTTAGTCTACTCTTTGGTATATTTATTATTTGTAATATTTATTCAGAACACACATTTGCCTTTTGCCATTCGGTACCTATCGGTTTTTCGAGCATACATCAAAGCAAACCTGTGTTCAAAGTCTTGGTTCAAATGTATAACTATCTCGCCGGGGTAGTGGGTACGTACACAAATAGTAAATACATAAAATGGAACGACATAACTTCTGGACATAACCTCAAATTCAACGTTTCATGTTTGCTCAAAATACACGTCTTTTTTTATTAGCCTGCGTCTAAAAAATCAAATAAATATATACACGTGTTAATTAACAGAAGTTTGAGGGATTAAAAGTTAAAGAATGGGAACAAGAAAACACTAAAATGGTATGTGAAATGAGTGTTTCATATTATTTGGCGACAAATTCTTAGGGCTTCATCGTGGTGCCTTATATAATTTTGTGAATTTGAAATACATTGTAAACTAAGTCCCTACAGCGAAAAATTATCACAACGCAGAGACGCAGGGAATCGATGGATAAAAGTTATCAATTCTACAGTATGTATGTATGCAGTATGGAATTGCAAAATGTTAACATAAATGATAATCCATAAGGGCTTTCAAACAAATATACAAAATTTCATGGGTGTATGCTTGTCTATGGATTCTCCGAATCTATTAATAATTAGATTGTGACTTTTTTTGATGACTTAAATTGATTTCAACATTCAAGGGAGCAGTGCAAGTTTCATCAAAATCGGTTCAGTAGTTTGCAAGATATGGACTGTTAAGTGTGTGGTGAAGTCAGTTTAACTTTCAATCTTTTAGATTATCATTTGTTTATTTATTTTCACTATATTTTTTTCCCCCACAGAGTAAACTTTTCGTACTTTACGAGCACAGCGCGGGCTTCGCCCTGTTCCGCGTGGCGGAGTTCGAGGAGCTGGCAGCATTCCTGCCGCAGGTGGAGGCGTCGGTGACCGACTTGCAGCGTTTCAACTCTGTGGTCACTCTGATTGCCTTCCAGCCTTTCAAGTCTGCTGTGCTCGCTTTGGAGAACATTAATGCCATCTCTGAAGGTAAGACATTATTAATAACAGCATGACATACAATTTGTAAATTAAAAATGCTCTCTTCAACTCTTGTCAAAATATAAATATTAGACAAGTATGTATAGCATCATACTTGTCTAATATTTATATTTTGACAAGAGTTGTAGATTTATGTACTTTATTTAACATACATTTATGTAGTTTATACATTTATTTATTTAATGTTAGCAGACCACTGTCTAAAAAGTCCCCACTGGTTACTAGTGGCGCAAAACCGCAGCGTGTGAAAGTTCCTACAAGAGACATGTCCACCAGTGGGTGTGCATTGCTTGTTGACAAAAACGTCGAAGAGGCCTGAGTCCTGCAGTAGACTACTACAGACTAATAATAAATGATGATGATGATAGATAATAATTTCTTCAATAACATACTCATTCTTCATCAACAACTTATACTCATTCCTCAGGTATCCTACCAGAAGACTTGAACCTATTCCTAGAGGGTGCTCTGCCTAAGCGCAAGAAGCGGAGCAAATGCACCCTGGGAGTAGCAGACCCTAAGCTCGGAGCAGCCGTCAGCGAAGCCCTGGAGATCCCGTGCTCACATACCGGAGCAGTTCCAGAAGTGCTTAGAGGTAACTGCTATTTTAAGATTTCTTACTATTAGGATTGAAATTAGAACACTGTTTTATATGCAAGATGTATTTTTAATTATTACTTGTAACAGGACTTTCGTGAATCGTGTAGCTTCCATTTTAGGTGAAGGCAAAGAGAACAGATTCTATAAAGTAGGCATTGTCTATACTCTGACAAAGATTATAGGAATGACATAGATTAAACAGTATGTGTACAGAGAACAAGTACTATTTTATAGACATATTTTAACACTTACCTTAAGCAGCGATTCCATTATGCAAGTTAGCTACACCTATGGCAAATTGCATGCAACTTGAAAAAACTTGCATACAAGTTGCATGCAGGTAGTTTCAACTTATACATTTTTTACAAAAAGAGTATGCCTAAAACGTTTAGTTATGCATTGGGTGACGAAGCTTCAGTTAGGTCTTACTGAAAACAAGCATGAAACCAAATTGATTTTCGACAAAAGAAAAACAAGACTAATTTGAGTATGACTTTAGATATAAAGAGATTATGAACTATAAACAGGATTTTAAATGATGACTGAAATATTTTTAGAAAATTTTAATTTAAAAAAAATTATTCATAAAAGTTTTGGTAGATTGCACAAATTGATCTATTGCAGGTTTCAAATAGCTTGTGGTAATAAAATTGTGCTATAGGAAAAGCAACAGTATACATTACCAATCTGTCAATTACATGATATGTTTGGGCAGATCTGTTACTACATTCTCCATTTTTACCAACTCAACGGTCAGTATTCGGATGAATGTGTCAATGATACAATTTTTTTGTGTTTTAGTGATGCAAATTATGAAAGAAATACAGGCTCTGATGTTCAATTGAATATGTAACTAAATAGATTAAATTTTTTGACCCACTTTGATACAACACAATTCTAGTTAAGTTCACTATATCAGGTATTAGGTTTCAACTATAATCTGCGGCACGTACATCAAACGCTGAACGAAACGTGGAGGGGATAGCTGCGCATGGGAGCTGTCACGCACGTAATACAATAGCTTACCCCCTCCACTTTCCTTCAGCGTTCGATATTCGTGCCGATGTTTATAATTAATTTGTGTTGGATCGAATTAAGGATTGGAATAAATTAAGGTAGTGTGTTATCGACCCAAGGGAAGTGGAGTACCCAAATAACACATTGGTACCCAAGAGACGGGAAACGAAGTAAGGGCCCGCAGCAAAGACGTTGGGAGGACGAGTTGAAACTTAAAGCTGGTCCATTCTGGAGAAGGGTGGCTCAGGACCGCAAGCACTGGAGAGAGCTGGAGGAGGCCTTTGCCGTAAGGCACTCAGAGCTTAGGGATTTTTTATAAGAAAATTTGATTTATGTAACATATACTCTGAAATAAAAGGCTATTTTATTTTATTTTATTTTATTTTATCGACCAATTTCAAATAACTTAAATATTTGTCTGTCAGGTATAAGACACCATTTTCATGCCCTGATCAAGGGGCTCACCCTCAAGGCCTGCAGCGTGGCGCAGCTGGGCCTGGGCCACTCGTACTCCCGGGCCAGGGTCAAGTTCAACGTGCACCGAGTGGACAACATGATCATACAGTCCATCGCCCTGCTGGACCAGCTCGACAAGGATATCAACACATTCTCTATGAGGATCAGGTGAGTTTCACACATAACACACCTGTTAAAATATATAAACACTAGATGATATCGGTGACTTTGCGTGAATTTCTGTTTGTCACAAATCCTGAGGGAATTGTGGATTTCCGGTTGCCGTTCCCGTTAAATCGTTTAAAATATTATTTCTTAAAACGCACATAACTCGGAAAAGTTAAAGGCGCGTGCCGAAGAGTCTAGTCTCCACGAAAGGGAGCCTACTAGGCTAACTACTAGGCTCTCGCCATATTGTAATGGCGATAAGCTTAATATTATAATGTGTATAGTTGAGCTATTACAAAGGTGTAAACTAAGTCATAGATCATTAGGATCATAGGGTTGTGACATGTGAGGGCTCTCCCTCGCTCTTTATAACCTGTTATCGACTATCGACAAATCCTTTTTTACTGTTACACACAACATCAGAGAATCAGGTTCCAGTTCCATAAGGCCTGTAAGTGCGTGCGAGAGGTCCGATAAAAATGATTTATGACTCAGTGCGTAAGTTAGTAATGGTTCAACAATAACTGTTATTTTCCTTCGTCACAGGGAATGGTACTCCTACCACTTCCCGGAGCTGGTGAGCATCGTCCCTGACAACCACCTCTACGCCAAGTGCGCTGAGCTCATCAAGGACCGCAAGTCCCTCAGCGAGGAGTCCCTGGAACCTCTAACAGACATCCTGGGAGACTCGGAGAAGGCGCAGGCGATCCTGGACGCGTCCAAGATGTCCATGGGAATGGACATATCCCCCGTTGACCTGATCAATATACAGATGTTCGCTGTGCGAGTGGTGGCGCTTGTTAACTACAGGTCGGTGGGCATATTTTAAAAACATTTTCTGCTGTAACAGCAAATTCACTGTATTGTTCACTTCCCAGGTGGGCCCATGGTCATTAGGACAGGATCTGATGGTGAGATCCTGGAGAAATCGTAATTAATTTTTTTCACTATCGTAATCTGCATACAGTCAGTCAGTTTCATTTCCTAAAACTAGCTGATGCCCGCGACGTCGTTCGCGTGGATTTATAAAGGATTTATAAAAATCTCTTACAAACTTTCAACTCCTATTTAACCTCCTTAGGGGTTGAATTTTCAAGAATCCTTTCTTATCAAATGTTTACAGCAGAATAGTATATATATATAGTAATAATCTGCATGCTAAATAGGGTATTTGACTAATTTTCGGAAATTGTTTTAAATTATTCTTTATTACTTATTAAAACACACTACATTTATATTTTTCGCAATATCTACAGTATTAAGAATTAAATCAATGATAAAGTTTAAGTTTTGAAAACCACGCCAAAAACGACATTTCTGATCACATGATACGCGTGACGTCACAAATCACTATGCAAGTCACTTCTCTCGCTCGCTCCTTTTCGGAACTCGGTGCGTGCGACAGAGACGCTACGCAAGGCGACTGCTGTATCGTAATGTTGTAAATTGTTATACCTACTCATTTTAATATCAATCTTATTCTTTCTAGTATAAAGTTTAGTTTCGATTGACTTGATAAACTTCAATTATAACAACCAAGTTACGTGCAATCGAGTGAAGCAAACAATCCCAGAGCGTTCACGTTCCTGATAAAATTTCAAAAATTATTATGTTTTATTTCGTGCAAAATATCGCGTAAAATTACATAGTTTAGTTTGATTGAGTGAAATATGTCTTTTTTAGGCTATTATCTGATAAGATGACCACAATCAATAGTATATTTTCAATGTTGTCAAATACCCTATTTCAACCCGGTCCTTCCAGTGGTTTGAGCTGTGCGTTGATAGATCTTTTCCTTTTATATATTTAGATATATTTTTTGACAGGAAGCAAATATCGACGTACTTACACACTAAGATGCAGTCGGTGGCGCCCAACCTGACCACGCTGGTGGGGGACCAGGTGGGCGCGCGGCTCATCTCCAAGGCCGGCTCGCTCACCAGCCTGGCCAAGTACCCCGCCTCCACGCTGCAGATCCTCGGTCAGTTTTTTAATATGCCGTGAAAAATTTTTTCGATTCCTCCTTCGACTGCACTATTACGCCCCAACCACCATGAGTAACCTAACCATGAGTTCCACAGGTTTATACGGACCAAAATTTTTTTTTTTGGTATTTTTTATCTATTTAGTCTTATCTATAATCAGTCGGCTGGACTATAAGTAGATTTGATGTGTGCATTGAGTTTTCTTTCATTCCCCTTTCCTCTCCTATTAAGTGAAAACTTGTGTTAGGAGTGGGTACGACAATAGTATAACAGGTGGATTTTCAACCGCCGACCATATGGTATTCGATTCGCGCCCGACGACCGTTGCGCTATTGAGGCTAAGATAAATAGTGAGGTCACTCCAACCAATAAAAGCCAGCATAAGCTAAAGTAGAGTCCCTCACTCTACTTTAGCTTATGCTGGCTTTTATTGTCCACACCACAGTTCTTCTACTGTTGTTCTTTATCGGTCCTAACGTATTCCTTATTTATATTGGCAGGTGCTGAGAAAGCTCTATTCCGCGCGCTCAAGACGCGTTCCAAGACCCCCAAGTACGGTCTGCTGTACCACTCCACGTTCATCGGCCGCGCCGGAGTCAAGAACAAGGGCAGGATCAGCCGATACCTGGCCAACAAGTGCAGCATCGCGTCCAGGATCGACTGCTTCTCTGGTGAGTCTGGTGCTTTGTATTCTTAGGGCATTACAAGACCCCCAAGTACGTTCTGTTATAAATGGATTTTTTCACATTTTTAACCCCGGCCCCGGCGCAAAAACGACGGGGTGTTATAAGTTTGACGTGTCTGTGTGTGTGTGTGTCTGTCTGTTCCCCTGTGGAGATCAAACGGATGGACCGATTTGAATGCGGATTTTTGTTTGAAAGGTAAATTAGTCAAGAGTGTTGTTTGCTATGTTTGACGAAAATCGGTCCAAGATGGCCGCCGCTACAAAATGGCGGATTACATATTTTTTCACAACTCCCTTAATATGGGTATCAAATGAAAGGGCTGGACTAGTAGAATAGCACCATTGCACCAGTTGCAAATCCAAGATGGCCGCCGCCACAAAATGGCGAACGTCGGGTGTTTTTTAATTTATACGTCTTTTTCAACAGAAAACCAAACGACAATCTACGGCGAGAAACTCCGTCAGCAGGTGGAGGACCGGCTCAAGTTCTACGAGACGGGCGACATCCCCGCCAAGAACATCGACGTGATGAAACAGGCGATGGAGGAGGTGGCGCTCATGCAGGGGCGGAGCGCCGACGCGCTGCCAGAAGAGCCCGTCAAGAAGAAGAAGAAGAAGAATAAGAAAAACAAGCAAGAAGTCGAGGCCATGGAGGAATAGAGAGAGAGTGAACCGTGTTTCGTGTTCACTTTTTTTTTTTTTTTAGTATAAGTTTAAGAAATATATGTACTTGTGTCAATAAAAATATTTTCTAATTAAATGGATGCGTTTTAATTTGTAAATAAGTGGGTACAATAAAGTTTTTTATGTTTCACGTGTTCTTTGGTATATACATCCCAGACTGGCGCACCGAGGGTTCCGTACTCCAGAAGTATAATAACAATCTGTTTTTCATTAGTTGGTCTTAAAAGGTCAGGTGCTAATTAAGCTAGGCCTCTACATTGTATGAGCGCTCATACAACGCTAGAGGTCTATCTTAATTGGCTCAACTATGTATGTATGGGGACATCCTTTAATTTCCAACTTTTTTAGTTTTTGGAATTTTCCCTTTATTTGTGCTGTAAAACCTGGCTTTATGCCAAATTTAGTAATTCTAGGTCAACTGAAACTACCATTTAGGTTTTCGACCCAAAACATATAGGGTTCTTCCGGTTGATCTAGATTTGTCAATTTTGCTCTTACAGATCAAAGGAAAAATTCCGAAAATTAAAAAAAGTTGAAAATTAAGGAAAATTTTGGTACTTACAAGTTTTCGTGAAAATCTAAATTTGCCCATATCTTTTTACTGTGTGGACTCAGGACCTTAATTTTTATACACCTAATAGGGACTATAGACCTTAGTATATCTGGTATAAATTTCAACTTGCTAGGTCCACCCGTTCCTGAGAAAATCGGTGGTGACACACGGACAGACGGACAAGAAAGTGATCTTATAAGGGTTCCTTTTTTTACCTTTTTAGGTACGGAACCCTAAAATGATAGCCAGCGCAAAACTTTTGTTTCGTTTTGCAAAAAGTCGATAACTATACTTCGACTTTTAATTGTATGCAGTAATGTGAAGTTTCGTGGGTTGTCACTTTTTAACGAAAATAAAATAGGGATGGGGTACAGGTGATTGATTTGAATCATTCAATTATTTTATTCAAATTAAAGTTTTTATTTTAAGTAATTATTATATTTTATGTACAAAAGTTACATATATATATTTATATATACAGTATATATATAAATACGTATATCTTTAATATATAAAACAAAGTCTCGTTTGTTCGAACACTTATAACTCGAGAACGGCTGGACCGATTTTCATGGTTTTTGATTTGTTGTATTTGTCTTCGTCCCGAATAGCAGAATAACTGTTAAAAATATTGGAAAATTGACGAAAAAATAAAAGAAAAAACATTTTCCCATACAAAATGTTCATGGGTTTCGTAACTGTCAAACATTGAATGTTCATCCTGTCGATACGGAACTCTCTCACTCGTACCGATATAATTCTTCTGCACTTTTTCCTAAAGGGCTGGACTGATTTGGATGAAATTTTGTGTGTATATTTCAATGTTTCTCATTTTCACTTAAATTCTTACGCGGTTTTTTTTAATAGAAGGTAAAAATGTATCCTCAGCATGCGATGTACTTGGCTGAGCATTCATTTTTTTATTTTATTGTGCTTTACAAAACCAAATGTCAAATTTTACAAAAATAATGAAAACCAAACACAACGTTACAAAAACTTAACAATTGGTAACAAATATAACGCGCAGTAGGCAAAATGGAAATAGTCACACTCAGAACGTAGAAATGAAAATGGACAGTGAAAAATTAAAATGTCGAATGACAAACGAGAAAAATGGCGACAAAATAATATTCGCCGAGCGTCAGTGTCAACAGCGTCAACAGCAGCCTGAAAAAGCGTAACCTCGGTCATCGGTGTTTAAAAGAATCGACATAAAGAACCTTTTTAAAGGACTGCCTGAAAAAAAGGAGTATATTGTTTTCAGGGTTCATGTATGTTTGTATGTTGTACCATAACTTCTATATATGCCGGAACCGATTTTGATGAATAAGGTAGGTATCGTTAGAATCTTTAGCTTATTCTAGGTGACATAGGCTAGTAAAATTTAAGAAAAAATGATGTGATGACCATGGTCCCGCATTAAAGACTAAAGTTGAAAAAAAATAATTAAAAATCAGATTAAGTTCATAATCATTATCTATTTTTTTTATTCAACTACAAGTTAGCCCTTGACTGCAATCTCACCTGATGGTAAGTGATGATGCTGTCGAAGACGGAAGCGGGCAAACTTGAGAGAGGTATGCATACCCCTGATCGGTTTTTACACGGCATCGTACCGGAACGCTAAATCGTTTGGCGGCCGGCCGGCACAGCTTTGCCGGTCGGGTGCTAACCAGCCACGGCCCACGGTTAAAGCCTGCCACCAGATAGGACCAAAGACAATTTAGAAATTATAAAATCCCAACTTGCCCCTGCCGGGAATCGAACCCGGGACCTCCCACTTATAAGCGCTTACGAGCACGAAGTAATCAATGTAAAAATATTAATATTATGTATTGTAAATAAAATAAATTAAAAAAATAAATAAAAAAAAGACCAAAACCACTGCGCAAGGGAGGTCAAAATCATCTAGAAAATTATAAGTAGATTCCAAAAATATGTAAATATGTTATTATAATGTTAAATATATTTTTTTCTGAATAACTAGTAGGTATTCTTTTAAAAATATTTTTTTTTTGTAATAAAAGGGCAGTAGCAACTTAGCATGTTAACTATGACAGATATCGTCAACACACAGGCTGTTATTGCAATAGAAATAGTACTTCTTACTTTTTTTTTCAATTAAAGCTCATATAATTAATTGTACCAATAGGATGCGTTTGCCACAAAAAGTCAAGATGACAAAATTGTTAATTTGGCTTTTATACGTAGGAGCCATCGATTTACTTAATAGATAAATAAAATTATGATGATAATGAAAGAGTAACTTTGAACGAAACTTTTGTGAATGAAATTGAATGAATTGAACGTATCACATCACTATAGAAATGGGGTTGGCAACATTATTTTACGAAATGACTTTAGGAAACGTCAGATTACTGCAGATAATTAAAAGTTTGACTATACTAATTTATACATTATTTGGTAAATAAAACGCGTATAATATGCTTATTAAATATTTATTATTCATTTATCATTTATTTGATATAAAATCCACTATTAATGTCAACAACTAATGGCGGCCGTGTCTGCGATGCAGTTGATCTTCACGTTGATGTTAACCGACGCTAGCTCCGTGACGAAGAACTTGAAGATGTACGGTATGGTGACGCGCAGCAGGTCGCCTTCGCCGCACAGCCTGCAGGTCGCCTTGTCGTCCGAGTCCGTGGTGCCCGCCACCGGCCCAAGGAGGGTGCCGCACTTCGCGCAAATTATTACCTGAAAAAAAAAACCCCAAATTACCACTGCCGAGAATTGAACGTTAAAAGAGCGAGTATAAACTAGATCTTCAAAGAGAGAGAGCGAGAGAAGAACTTTAAACAACATGATGTGAATTGATAATAATATTTCGACTCACTTCGCTCTTGTCGGAGCAGTGGAACAGCCTGTCCTGCAGCAGAAAGGCGGCGCCGTGCGACAGCAGCGCGTCGCGCTCCATCTCGCCGAGCCGCACGCCGCCGCCGCGCCGCCGCCCCTTCACCGGCTGCCGCGTCAGCGCGTCCACCGCGCCTGTCGTGCGCACCTGCAACGTTATTAAACCGATAACGTAACGTTATCAAACCGATAAATTAACATTACCAAATGATTAACGTAATATTATTAAACCGATAACTTAACGATATCAAACGGTTAAGTTAACGATATCAAATAAATAACGTAACGTTATCAATCCGATGCAGTAACGTTATAGAACCGATAACGTAACGTTATCAATCCGATAAATAACGTTATCAAACCGATAATTTAACGTTATCAAACCGAAAATGTAACGTTATGAAACGATAATTTTCTTAAAAAAGTGCAGTACGCTGTTTTTTTTTTAAATTTTTGATTGAACCCCACCTGCCACTTGTCGGACACCATATGCCTGAGCCGCTGGTAGTGCACCAGGCCGAAGAAGATGTCGGCAGTCATCTCGCGGCCGTCCACGCCGCTGTACACGCGCTCAGTGCCGTAGTAGTTGTACCCGCCCGCCTCCAGCAGCCGCCCGAAGT
This sequence comes from Melanargia galathea, assembly GCA_920104075.1. Classification (NCBI taxonomy): domain Eukaryota; kingdom Metazoa; phylum Arthropoda; class Insecta; order Lepidoptera; family Nymphalidae; genus Melanargia; species Melanargia galathea. Next base: position 11,453,990 of record OV049868.1, read on the forward strand.
AGTTGATCGCCGTGTCCTTCTCGTTGAAACGGAAGGGAGTCGCGTCGTGCACCTGACATGTTCCAACGGAATGAAGTTTGAATAACCGCGGGTTTAATTAAATTAATTAAAACATTTTGGCTCGTTATTCCTCAACTACGCCTCGAGAAGGTCCGAGAGTAGTTTGTGGGAAGGGGTGTGTAACGTTCTATAAAAAAAATCCGCAGTCAATTTTAGACTTGCCTTTACAGGAGTTTAAGAAAATTTCGTTTCGGTAATGCGCGACACGGAAAAATAATTATGTACATAACGGTTTCAAGCGCACGGTTCTACATATTTCACTGAGGTGAATAAATGATTCACCTCAGTTAAATATGAAGAACGTTCTAGATGAATCCTTATATTATCATCTATTCACCTCAGTGAAATATCAAGAATGTTCTAGATTAATCCTTATAATATATATAGTCTATTCACCTCAGTGAAGTATCTAGAAGGTAGATGGATCCTTGCAGGTGTACTCACGTGTCCGTGCAGGCAGGCCGCCTTGCCCGCCATGATCTCGATCATCATGGCGATGGTCATACGCGAGGGGAAGCCGTGCGGGTTGAACAGGATGTCCGGGATCAGACCGGATTCCGTGAAGGGCAGGTCCTCGGCGGGCCACCGCTGCGAGCAGATGCCCTTCTGCCCTGCGCGGGAGGCAAACTTGTCGCCCACTGTTGGGTTGCGCTGTTGGTCCAAACATACACTCACTATCATCATTATTATCATGAATCCATTACCGAATTGAAGATTGACGACAAAACAATCGTAATTTCAACTTATACCCTGATTTCTAATTCCGTGGAATTCTGACATTTCGTAATGTTACCAGAGATAAAACAATTCCCACAAAAAAGATAAAAAATTCTAAACTTATGTAAATAAAAATCAACTGCCGCATGTAGATATGACAAATGCCTGACATACACTTCATGGTGATAATGTCATTTGACTTCCATTTTTGAATGAATTTTTTCAATGTGCTTCTTTTGTTTTCTATTGCTGTTAGTGTGCACTTTCTAGTTTCCACTCTTGGTGTTTTCTATTTTAGGGCGATACGACTATGTAATATTATTATTCGGCATATGGCTTTTTATGATGACAGGGAATTAAAGTAGTTTGGGGTAAAATCGTACTTCGTAGATGATAACCCTGTTCTCCATACAAATAACTCATCTGTAAATGACAATGTGGCTAATTCTGTTGTACACAATCTCTAAACCTAAACTAAATTGACAGGTTTAAAAATAGTGCTATCCCCTTCAGCAGGGAGGATTGTGAAAGAGACAGGAATATATTTAGACCTGTCATTTTAGTTTAGACTAGATGATGCCCACGGCTTCGCCCGTGTGGATTTAGGTTTTTAAAAATCCCGTGGGGACTTTTGATTTTCCAGAACAAAAAGTAGCTTATCTGTAGAAACCCGTCCCCAAAACGGAAAAATCCCGTGGGATCCCCACGATTTCGGAAAATAATTCCTTACAGCATCAGGGTTGAGGAGTTGGATATGTACCTACTCGAGTTCATTCAACGATAAAGTCTTTAATTGGTACCACCAATATCAATTTAAATAACCGAAAGTTTCTAAAACCCATTAGTTTTGGGGATTAAGTCCCCTACAGCATCAGGATTGAGGAGTTGGAATCCAAATTTTTTATAGAACAGGGTCGCAATGTTTCTCTATCGATTAAAAAAAAAATTACGCAAATCGGTTCAGAAATCTCGGAGATATCGGTGTACATAGGTAGAAAAACACAACTTCTCCTTTTTTGAAAGTCGGTTAACAAAGTAGCCTATGTTACTCCCTGGTTAATTCTCTACTTGTATGTGAAAGTCCCGTCAAAATCGGTTCAGCCGTTCCGAAGATTAGCCCGTTCAAACAGACAGACAGACAGACAGACAGACAGACAGACAGACAGACAGACAGACAGACAGACAAAAATTTTAAAAACGTGTGATTCGGTTATGGTAGCGTTCAAATAACCATATGAGCTTAATATGAGGTAGTTATTTCGATATTACAGACAGACACTTCAATTTTATTTATTAGTATAGATTTAGAGATTGTGTACAACAGAATCGCCCACAATGACAGCTGTCAGAATTCCACGGAATTAGAAATCAGGGTATAAACATACTCAACCCTACATAGCACGAGTTAATGTACCTGTGGCGCCATCTAGTTCTGCAATAGGTTACCACTATACGCACCTGTATGCGCACCATGACGCACGCCTTGCGCGGCGTCTTGGGCGAGAAGTCTCCGCACAGCCGCACGCTGTCCACGAAAACCTCCTCCTTGCCGTGGTACTTCGACACCACGAACTGGCTCTTTTCGCCGTCGTAGAAACTGGCAGAACAAACGTTATTATCATCATCATCATCGACCCATCACCGGACTACGTTGATTATGATGATGAAAGCAACGCTCGTCCAGAGAATGCAGCGAAGCTCTCTCTGGACAAGCATTACTTTAATCATAATAATCAACCCATTATAACCCCCGTCACGTAAGTCGACCGGTGACCTTCAAGTGCGCGCAGCGTCGTGCAAGTGAGCGGGACACAATACGATCGGAGAGCCAATCAGCACTTACGAGGGATCCGCGAGAGCTAATCTCTGATGCAGCTTGGAGTCTGTTCAGATTGTTTCTAAAGAAATAGTCTGCTACCAGTTAGTTGTGGTGGTATATGTAGCGTGATATAATAAGGCTGACACGCCGTGTAGGCAAAAGCCTTCAAATAAAAGATTTAAAAAAATATCTCCTCACCAATAGAAGGGATCCTCCGGCTGGACCCTGGCTCCCACAGCCGGCAGCCCATCCTCGTCTATATGCGGCGCAAGCTCGGGCTTGCCGGGGTCGCGGCAGAAGTACGACGACACGTGCTTCAGTTCCACAAAGTTGGACTTATACACCGTGCCGGCAGCGAAGCCGCGCTCGTACGCGGACTTGTTGATTATCATCGCGTCTTCCATGTCGTAGCCCTACGGACGGAAAATATATAAATTAAAAATTTAAAAAACCCCCGACAATCGCCATTTTGTGGCGGCGGCCATCTTGGATTTGCAATAGTGCTATTCTACTAGTCAAGCCCTTTCATTTGATATGTACCCATATTAAGAGAGTTGTGAAAAAATATGTAATCCGCCGTTTTGTAGCGGCGGCCATATTTGACCGATTTTCATAGCCTAGTGGTTAGGACGACCGACTTGAGACTTCTAATCGGAGGAAGTGGGTTCGATCCCGGGCACTCACCTCTAACTTTTCGGAGTTATGTGCGTTTTAAGTATTTAAATATCACTTGCTTTAACGGTGAAGGAAAACATCGTGAGCAAACCTGCATGCCTGAGAGTTCTCCATAACGTTCTCAAAGGTGTGTGAAGTCTGCCAATCCGCTTGGCCAGCGTGGTAGACTATGGCCAAAACCCTTCTCACTCTGAGAGGAGACCCGTGCTCTGTAGTGAGCCGGTAATGGGTTGATCATGATGATGATGATGATGATGACTCACAGTATAAGATATAACAGCCAGTATGGCGTTGGTCCCCGCGGGGTAGTCGTCCAGCCACAGGTTGTCGTGGTGCAGTGGTCCGAACAGGGGGGTCGCTCCGGTCTGTAGCCGGTATAACTTGGTCCCTCTGAAGTCTTAACCACTAGGCTATCACCGCTTTTTATCATCAATACTCACAGTATAAGATATAACAGCCAGTATAGCGTTGGTCCCCGCGGGGTAGTCGTCCAGCCACAGGTTGTGGTGCAGTGGTCCGAACAGGGGGGTCGCTTCGGTCTGTAGCCGGTATAACTTGGTCCCTCTGAAGTCTTAACCACTAGGCTATCACCGCTTTTTATCATCAATACTCACAGTATAAGATATAACAGCCAGTATGGCGTTGGTCCCCGCGGGGTAGTCGTCCAGCCACAGGTTGTCGTGGTGCAGGGGTCTGAACAGGGGGGTCGCTCCGGTCTGCAGCCGGTATAGCTTGGTCTCCGCGTTGGTCGGCCACGTGTGTATCGGCGTGCCCATCGTTTGTTTGCCCATCTGGCATTGGTACATGTTACTGGAAAGATGTATTTGTATCGACTTGAACTATACAGGGTGTAAGGGGACCGCTATCAAAAACGAAGATAGATATAATAGTGTAGTATGATTACTGGTATAACCCGCGCCACGTACATCGAACGCTGAACGAAACGTGGAGGGGATAGCTGCGAATGGGAACTGTCACGCACGTGTCAGATTATTGTTGAAAATCAATTAGAATTTTTAGAAATGGTTTACGTATTATTAATTTCATAATTGAAATAGGTTAGAATGCACTGACATTTGATTCTTTTCAGTGGCGCCGAACCGCCATCTTGAATTATTGGTATAAATACGGGCACTTCGAAGCCATGAATTCAGTCTCCTCCAGAGACTCAACCGACTGTTAGATGCTTCAGCATCTAGGTCGTGATATTTGATTGAGGGTTGCGATAGCAATCACACCCTAATCGAATAAAGTGCTGCCATTTTGGACTTGGCTGAGTGTAATTAAATTAATTAGTATAAAATAGATTTTGAAAAGAGATCTCAGTTAAACTAATCTGTGATTCGATATTAAATGAAGTTTGTGCGGGTGATAAATAAAGATATTTTAATAATAGTTTGATTTAGTTTTAATATTAAACCTTATCCTGCTTCTGTAATGATGATGTTTACACACGTAGCTTACCCCCTCCACTTTAAAATATTTTAAATATTTCCTGTTTTTTTTTTTAATTCCGCCACCACCACCATTACCACTACAATCTTTTACGTCCCACTGGGCACAGGCCTCCTCTTTCATAGGAGGGATTTAGAGCGTAGACCCGCCACGCTGCTCCAGTGCGGATTGGCGGGCTTTTCAACGACTATTGTCACATCATAGTGATAATAACTGGAACCGACTGCTTAACGTGCTCTCCGAGGCATGGGGGTGAAACACCGTCAACTTACAAATCCGGGCTGGCATTGAGAATTTCTTGACAGAACCTAACAATTATTTGCCCGACCCGGGAATAGAACCTGGGACCTCGTGATCTGCAGTCAAATATGCTAATCACTAGACCAACACGGCAGTTTTTTATAATTCGCTGGCGCCTAAATACCTAAAGTTGTAGCCGGTCATTGACCCCGAGTTTTGTACGCTATCATTGCCGGTTTAAAAAATTTAACAGTAGGTACCTACTCATAAAACAAGGTTTCTCTATGTATACTCATAGTTAGTAATAGCACAGAATAATAACTAGTACCTAAAGGTACAGAAGCCTTACTTCGCAATGGTTTTCAAAGAAATATGTACTCAATCTGATAAACAATATGATTTAATTTAGCTCGCGTTCCAGTCGAGCACGTGTTCATTTACGTACCTACCAAATTTTTTTTGAGGGAATATGGGCCTTAAGAGCGCTCTCCATGCAAGCGAGAAGTCGTTGGTGGGCGGAGCCTAAAATATTGCTGTCTCGTCCTGCATTTAGAGAGCGAGACATCGTCAGTAAAGAAGAGTATGCAGCTACCATAGCTACACGTAAAACTAAAGCGAGAAAGAATGACATATGGACATTGGACAGTACAATGCACAATCATGCCTATTTCCTTTTCATTTACGGTTCGTTTTTCCTTTTGAGGAATGGAATCCTAAAAAATAAAGAAAATAATTGAAAATCCAGAGATACTACAAATGTAATTGATTACTTATCCCCCAAAATTATTTAAAACTAGCTTCTGCCCGCAGCTTCGCCCGCGTGAATTTCGGTTTCTCACAAATCCCGAGGGAATCGTGGATTTCCGGTTCCCGTTCCCGCTTCCTTTTCCAACCTTTATACCTACTTTCAAGGAAGTTTGCTATAGTAATCTACCTACAGCTGTTGCTATAGATTTGTTTTTTTTTTTCAAAATCCCGTGCGAACTGTGATTTTTTCCGGGATAAAAGTTAAAAAGCCTATGTTTTAAGTCAGGGCATAAGCTATCTCCATTCAAAATTTCAGCCGAATCGGTTTTGTAGTTGCGGCGTGATTGAGTAACAAACATCCAAACATCCACACTTTCACATTTATAATATTAGATATAGTTAGTAGGATAATGTGATAATAATTATTTTACAAATCGATAAAAATAATTGACAAAAGGGTGGGTCCAGACTAAGTAACATAATATTTTTTCGCTGTCAAAACTTTGTTTATATGTATATTCGAAAACCTACTTAGAATGTGCATATATAAAAGAAAATCATACAAGACAATATTATGAAATGTAAAATAACAGAACTATGTGTATTTAGGTATAATATTTCACACATTTTTAAATGTGAATATATTATATTCTATGTAAAATACGGCTGAATCTACATTATATTATGAATAACGTGAATCCACCTTATTACATTGATGTATTCATGATCTTCGTAGATACTTACCAACTTTTATACTTACATAATATATGAAAAATTCAGTGGTGCCGGCGCCACACCGTGTCTCTTGCATGGTCGCTAAGGATACCAAATATTGGAAATAAAATAAGAAAGTTATTTAAAGTCATTTATTTAAACATCAAAAGTACTAAAATTAAAACTAACTTTTTAGTAATCGGTCTGAATGATGAGCAAAATGACACAAAAGAGAAAAAAGATATTAGGACACAACTAGATAGTTCGTACACAGTCGTATTATAAAATAAAAGTACTTATAATAATATGTATGCTATGCACGTAAGGGATCAAATATCAAGAGTCAAGACATATTAGCGCAGAGTCAAAGCGAAATGACGTAACATGAATTTTGCTCAATGTTCTTTGAAACATGTAATGGATGGATGGATGGATGGATTTTTTTAATAATAATAATAATAATTTTCTTTATTCAGGTAAAAACCCAAGTAGGTATGTATATAGAAATACAAAAAACATATCAAAAATTAATTAAATAAATTAAAATCAAATACAATAGAATAGGTGATATAGAATACTATATATATAAATTTACATATACCTATTAAATTAACGCTGCACACTGAAGGTGTACAGAGTTATTTCCTATTTGGATCTCGATGCATCTTGATCCAATGAGCAATCATTGGACCACGCAAGTCCTGGCTCACCACTTGGAGGATGCTGTTACTAGAGTTACGCAATCTTTCCCAGAAGGAAGCTATACGTGCTCTGATAACAGCAAAGAAATCAGGCACCCCCGACTCGGCAAACATACTCGATGCGCTGCAGTATCTGGGAAATTTCATAATGATGCGGTATGCGTTATTATACTGCACCCTATTGGTGCTGAAGGACACCCTCTTGTACCAGTACCACAACTGACAGGTATATAAACATTGACAGTAAGCCCTGAGGAGGGTGCCCCTCACTTCATTACTGCTTTTAGCAAATCTGCGCGCGAGCATGTTAGACCGAATCGACAATGCAATTTTTGCAAAACAAAATAATTTTTTCTGTACAAATTTGTCTATTACATTACGGTGGAGATAATGTTTCGTACACTTTGTAAGATAATAATATTATAAAATACATGTTAGTTCGCTTTGACTACCCTGTCCCAATATATTTTGATTATCATAATCATAAGCACACAATAATTATATAACAGTATTTTCATTGGTTTTTGAAATATTATTTACTCGTTATCATCATGGTTCTTCGCTCGTTTAGATATTTTCTGCCCTAAGCGCAATTCAAAAGGCTCCAAGAACATCTAAAAAGTAAACAATGTGTTTAGAGATTATAGGCGATAAAAAATTATCAATTAAAAAAGGGTGGTACTTAATCGTATATCTATTGATTCTCTTTCGCACACAAAATGTTCCGAAAGTAGCACCTAAAATACTGAATTGCACACTAAATGTGCCCACTATTAATATTCGAAAGTAGCGCCTAAAATACTGAATCGCACACTAATTTTTAACCGACTTGAAAAAAAGGAGGTTCTGTATTCGACCCGTATGTATGTAAGTATGTATGTATGTATATATGTAAGTATGTTCGCGATTATCTCCGCAACTAATGAAGCGATTTTGATGATTGTTTCACTATCGTACTTTCAGGAAGGTTTTAATATATAACACATCGAGTTATCATTCTTACGTACGAAGTTATAACCATAAATGTATACATATGTCACTAATATGTTTTCTGATATTGCCAGACCTATTGCTGAAGTCTAATATACCTATTCTGTCCAAAGACTTCACTCTGCTACGCCTACGTAACATTGACCTTTTGCAAAAACTCTTGGGCCGAAGTCAGTACAGCTATAATGTAGAGTGATTCCTTGGAGTTTGTGCACGGTTACGTGTATTTCCATTCTATACAAAGCCAAACCGCAAGGGTGTGAAACTGGTCGCGTATAGATTGTAAATTACTTTTTAATCAAGATCGTCCAAATTATACAAGAGTAGTACGCATACAAACTAATCTTGTATAGATTGGAAGTTAGGTTGGAGAACATTATAAAACCATTCACCTATACTTAGTATGACACATAAAATGTATGTAATTTTCTGCGGACCCAAACCTAGCCTACTCTACTACACTACCTAGGTAGCAGGTACATATAACAACTGGACACTATCTGCTTAATAGATATCTTGCAATAATGAGACTCGTAGAAGACCCATCCTGTCCAGAGTGTGGAGAAAAAGAATCTAGCTTTCACTTCATAGCTGATTGCCCTATGTACTTATTGGTAAGAAGGGAACTGGCAAGGTAACGATATTATCAAAAAACTGGCCAAGTGCGAGTCGGGCCTCGCTCTTTTCGGGTTCCGTACATAATTATGAACAACATAATATTTTGGGCGTGAGAAATATTTCATTTCCGAGCTAGACATCGCAACAAACCGTGAAAGAAAAACACAAAAAGTGTTCGTTTGTTTTGATCACAGCTTACAAATTACTTTATAAATCATTATTTTTAGTATTTGTTGTCTAAATACAGTATATGGTTCATAATATACCTAAGTTTCATATTCCTAACTGGTTTAGTTTTTGAGATAGCCCCCATCACAAAAATGGTCTAAACCTAACAACTTTGATGCCCCCCATTTCCTTATTTTTTAAGCAAAAAATTAAAAAAATATATGTTCGTGCTCTACTTAATAAGTTCTAAATAATGATACCTCACAAGCTAGGTTAAAAAAAAATTTTTTTTTCGGCTCCTTTCTCATGTATGGGAAAGCCCCCCTGAAAAATATTCCATGCCCCTCTGAAAAATAATTTACTTCAATTTCTAATTCAATATTTAGTTTTGGGTTAACGTTCTACACCAAATACCAAAATTTTAGGTTTTTCTACTCAACTCATTTAGTCTATGAGCTACAGACCTGTGACCGGCGGACGGACAGACAGCCGAGTGACATTAATAGGGTTCCGTTTTTACCCTTTGAGTATGGAACCCTAAAAAGAAGACACCTCTCTATAGGGTATACATTCTTAGGTTTACGAAAGTCGTGGGAAGGTTTGAGGGGCTGCCCCCCTTAAACCGGTGCACAACAAACTGCCAGGACACCAGTAACCTGTGTCCAAATACGGGCAATTGGGTGAAATGGTCCTTACATAGGACTGATCACCCGCCTGGCGGCGTCCCCTCTGTAAATACAATACAATACAATCTCACTTGATGTTAAGTGATGATGCAGTCTAAGATGGAAGCGGGCTAACTTGAAAGAGGTATACATACCCCTGATCGGTTTCTACACAGCATCGTACCGGAACGTTTAATTGCTTGACGGCACGGCTTTTGCCGGTAAGGTGGTAGCCAACCACTGAAGCCTCCCATCAGACCAGACCAGAGACAATTTAGAAATTATAAAATCCCAAATTGCCCCTGCCGGAAATTGAACCCGGGACCACCCACTTTATGACCACAGCGCTCCGAATCTCGGCCAAAGCGGCCAATCTCAACAGAAGCAGGGTTAACTACGCAGGAGATATTCTAGTGCACAAGTGTGTGCGCATACGCAGGGCACTACGCAGGAGATAATATTATTATAGTGGACAGTTATACAATATAATATTAAATCGTTAAATAGATGTTACCAAATGCAGTTGACGAAGCCTCGCTTCGCAGGGTTCCTTTTTCTGGGCAGTATGAAAAGAAAACAAAAAAATAACAACGAAGGTGATGGCGGAGTCTTATAGACCCCGCCATCCCCCTGTTCGTTGTCCCTTCTAACCTAACCTATCTGAGTTGGGGTGCCGCAAGTCCCGAGCTCGCTTCGCTCGTTCTTGGACCATAACTAAGAAATAATTTAGTGTGCAAATCAGTATATTAGTTGTACAAATTAATAGTAATACGGTATCATTTAGTATGCAAGTCAGTATATTTATTGCACGTTTAGTATTTTAGATGTGCAATTAAAAATTACCTATAAAAAAACCAGTTTGTAAAATGGCAATAATTTTTTCCTATTATACTTTATGTTTATTATATTTTATCCCTTAGTATTGAAACCTAATTTGCTATAAAAGTCTATTGTTATATTGCCTCGTTGATATAGTGGTTAGAGTATTCGACTGTGACGAGGTTACGGGTTCGATTGCCGGGTCGGGCAAATAGTTTTTAGGTATTGGGTTTTTCTGTCAAGAAATTCTCAGTGCCAGCCCGAAGTTGGTAGTGGGCGGTGTGAAACACCGCCAACTGCCCCCTTGCCTCGGAGAGCACGGCAGTTGTTCCCGGTTATTTTCACTATCATGTGACAAAAGCCCGCCAACTCGCATTGGAGCTGCGTGGTGGGTCTAAGCTCTAAATCCCTCTCTCCTATGAAAGAGGAGGCCTGTGCCCAGCAGTGGGACGTTAAAAAGGCTGTAGTGGCGGTAGTGGTTATATTGCATGTAATATAGTTTGAAAGGTGTTACTTAGTCTGGACTCGACCTTAGTTCGTTCGTTTCGGAACACAGACTGGGCGTAAAACTTATATTTAGTATTACTGTTTATAACATTTTTATTTCTAGCATTTTTATGAAGCAGGGGGAGTCAGCTTGTCGTCGTCGTCGTCGTTATCAACCGATTGACGTCCACTGCTGGGCATAGGTCTCTTGAAGGGACTTCCACATGCCACGGTCTTGTGCCGCTTGTATCCAGCGGCTCCCTGTGACTCGTTTGATGTCGGTCCACCTAGTGGGGGGTCTACCAACACTGCGCTGCCCGGTCGCCACTCCAGCACCTTGGGACCCCAACGTCCATCGGTTCTCCGAACTATGTGCCCCGCCCATTGTCACTTCAGTTTCGCAACCCGTTGAGCTATGTCGGTGACTTTGGTTCTTCTACGGATCTCCTCATTTCTGATTTGATCGCGTAGAGAAATTCCGAGCATAGCTCTCTCCATCGCTCTCTGAGCGACTCTGAGCTTTCTTATGAGGCCCATAGTTAACGACCATGTCTCGGATCCGTATGTCATCATTGGTAACACGCACTGTTCGAAGACTTTCGTCTTCAGGCATTGAGGAATTTTGGACGAGAAGACATCGCGGAGCTTCCCGAACGCTGCCCATCCGAGTTGGATTCGGCGGTTGACCTCTTTCTCGAAACTGGATCTACCTAGCTGGACTGTGTGTCCTAGGTATATATACTCGTCTACAATTTCGAGCACCGAGTTCTCAACGATTATCGGGTGAAGCGGGACATGAGTGTTTGACATGATTTTCGTCTTACTCATGTTCATTTTTAGTCAGCTTGTACCAAGTAGATATGTAGATACTTACGCATCATTAGATGCTGTTTGTTCCTTTTTCTTCGTGTTTGTCGAGGATTTTTGGGGGCCCGGCTTGGAAAAAGTCTAGATTTGTATCCGTATCGATAATCTCTAGCTGACGAGTCTACAATAGAATAAAAGAGCAGTAAATTACAATTAGCATAATAAGAAGGCAAAATAAACAACAAAAATGCTAATTATTATACGTAACGTGTGACATATTTGTTGTTTACGTTTCGTAGTTGACTAATTATGTCATAGATGATAGATCGTGCGAAATCGGCCGCTACTCGCTTTTCTTCGTGTCTAACTTGTAACCCCTTTCACCGCACTAACCGCACCTTTCCCCTGTAATAAATTTTACTTGAGATATCATGATTTTTTAGTGAAAAATGGCAAAGTAAAAATATGCAAATCTAGGTTTGGAATTACGCCTATTTTAGCAAATACTTGGCAATTTATTACATAAACTAAATACATTTGTAATTATTATGAAGTAACCTATGACAAGACTTTGGTCGTTTTTAAATTTTCTGCTTTCTTATATAGTTTATTTACGCACGAAATTGCCTCAAAATTTGCCCAAAAATAGTGATTTTTCAATGGTCATAACTTTTAAAATAAATATAATTTTACTAATTTTTTTATTTTATGGCATAGATAATGGAGATATAAATTGATATCTGGCTTAACTTTAGACCTATTGCGACAAATATTAGAATAATAGGCGTAATACGTTTGTATGGATAAGCGCGTGAAGAGAGTGGCCTTAACTCACTGCACTACGGTTCATAATAGGTTGTACGTGGTTATACGTTTGAAAGAGCCGTGGACTCTTATAGGGTTGCTTACTTCGAGGTGACTTCGAGAAACTACTTACGCCATCTAGCGCTTTCTACTTTTAGGGTATTGGAATAGTACTTTGTTCAACAAGGGGAGAAAGGGTTTGTAGTTTGAATTAATTTCATTTCAAATAGGAACATAATGTAATCCAATCAAAGTAGATTTTACCTGTCAGCGTCTTTAGGCCCCTATCCCACTGGCGTTTTGCGAGCGTTGGCGTTTCTCCGACGTCTGCGCAGCGACAACGTCGCGTTGACGCGACGTCAACGTTGAGGGTCTCCAATAGTAAGGGAGCCCAAGAGGGGATTTTTGGATTTACTCGAGCGCGTCAGATTAAGATAAGAGAGACGAAGCATCTTGCATCCTGCTGAGTACCCTCTACCATATATAAGCCCTTCAAATAGAGCCGCACGCAAAATAAAAAAATGATGACGGCCTAAGGCAACCAAAAAAAGTTAAATTTCGATCACGATCCGTATTTAAACAATTAAATACTGCACAGTATCTTTTTGCTTTTTTTCGTTTTGTGTCCATCTTCCAACTATCGAGAAAGTTGAACGTGGTCGAACAAATAGCGCGCGCGCGTGTCTTTCTTCGCTTGTGGCAGCCTACTAGATTGGCCGTTGCGCAACGGCCGCCGCCTGTAGGTAAGTTTGTAATACCTACACGCGGAGTGACACAGGCCTGCTGGGTTATTCTGTAACTTAGTTAGCAACTGAAAATAGTTGCCAACGAATTAGTTTGATATACATTGCTGCTTTACTGTGGGAAATATAAAGTGTTTTCATAATTTTACACAGTAAAGCAGCAATGTATATTGAACTAATTCGTTGGCAACTATTTTCAGTTGCTAACTAAGTTACAGAATAACCCCCCTGGTAATAGTTATTTATGCAACTGTTGTGTAATAAGGGGTATTAAAACACGAATGTGGGTTTATCACATGAGGCGAAGCCGAATGTGATAATAGTATCACATGAGTGTTTTAATACCTAATTATCAACAGTTGCATACAAGACTTTATCTACATCCATAATATGAATCCTCTATAAGATTCTGAAACAGTTAGCTTACTGCTAAACCCCCGACATTCGTCATTTTGTGTTGAAGCCATCTTGAATTTGCATTGTGCTATTCTACTAGTCAAGCCCTTTCATTTGATACCCATATTGAGGGAGTTGTGAAAAAATATGTAATCCGCCATTTTGTGGCGGTCCAATTTTCATGAAACATGACTAAGAACACTCCCGACTAATTCACCTTTCAAACAAAAAAAAACGCATTCAAATCGGTTTACCCGTTTGAGCACTACGGTGGAACAGACAAACAGACACACACACACACACACACCCACACCCACACCCCCATCCCCACCCCCGCATTCAAACCGGTTTGAGCGCTACGGGGGAACAGACACAGACACACACATACACACACACACACACACACGCCCACACACACACACACACACGCCCACACCCCACCCCTCACACCCACACTCCATCCTCACCCCCGCATTCAAACCGGTTCACCCGTTTGAGCGCTACGGGGGAACAAACAGACACACACACACAACAAACACAAGCACACACACACACCCACAACCGCATCCACACCCAACTCACACCCAACCCACGCCCACGCCCACGCCCACACCACCATTCCCACCTCCGCATTCAAATCGGTTCACCTGTTTAAGCGCTACGGGGGAATAGACACACACACACACACACAGACACGTCAAACTTAACACCCCGTCGTATTTGCGTCGGGGTTAAAAACGGATGATGTAATATTGTACCGAATTTCATTACATCACTCGTTTGGATGATGTAATGGTTGTTACAACATTGGGTGTTCTAAAGTTGGCAATAAGCTAACTGTTTCAGAATCTTTTATAGAGGATTTAAAGCATGGGTGTAGATAAAAATAATTTCCCTAAGAGTTAACTTACCGTGGAGACTGGTTACAGTCCGGCATAGGAACTAACTGCGCCAGATTGCTCATGAACGCCGATTTTGAAAGTTCCAAATGTGTTGTTTTACCTGAAAACCATTCACATTTTAGACAACCGAGAAGAATTAGCTATCGCACTTAACATGTTGATTAGGTTAGCAAAAGTATAGAATGCTTAATAGCATTTTTGGTATAGAATGCTCACTTCACCGTGACATTTAAATAAAAAGTAACACTTGATTCGACGCAATAAAGCGCAGTTTAGCTCACACATCGATGAGTGCTTTAACTTTATATTCACCTACAAAACACCTCTCTTTTATTTCATCTGACACTGTGGAACATATTGACATTATTGAATGTGGGCTACATATTGCTACATAACTAATAATATTGTTGCGATAGTAATCAGCAAAACAAATAAACAAAATTACTGCTCATCAAAATATATTCCGCTGCTAAACAAAGTAAAATGGACCTTAACCCATTGTTTTAAGGCTCAACTTCATGTATACTAGACTAGATGAATAGATGAATTGAATGAATCCAGCGCCCCAAGCGGAACATTAGCAAAATAAAAATCGGTAGTACTGGATTTCCGACTCTAAAATAAGAGGCTTAAAGTCCACTTTACGCTAACGTACCTTGAATAATTTCAGCGTTGGTGACCGCTACATCCAGATACAGTTGCTCCATGGTTCCTATGAGCTCCAGTTGTCCGGTCGACAGGTTGATGACGGGTCGCATCATGCGCGCTTCGGAGGTGAACAGGAACACGCCCGCGTATTGAGAACATATCTGGCGAAAATGTCGAAATATTGATGAATTGTAATGAAAGTCAATCAATAAATAAATAAATTATGAATAAAATTTGAGTTTGAAAGCAAAGGCTAAGGAATTAAAATCAAAGGAGAATGGGCAAAGTGGTCTACCTACTCAACACAAATGAAACCTATTTGATGAAAAACTTATTTTTAATACTTAATTTTATTATATGGAAGCAAAGCTGTAAGTCTTGGGGTTCAAGAGATTTTCGAGAAAAACATAATGCTGCCCCTTACCTTATTTTCTGTTTTATGACCGCAAGATATAGAAGCATTAGGCTACGAAGGACATAATATGCCACCTAGTAACGATAGGAATAGTTCGCAGCTTTCTAACGATCAATCTAATAATCACACGAGTAGATAGGTACAGAGGGGAAGCTTCTACAAGCGGCCCGCTGTAGGTACACGCACACATATGCGCACGTTTTTCTTCCAACTGAGCTGGTTGGAGGTTAGACGCGGGCATCGATGTAGTTCTAATACATACATCGATGGACGCGGGCGTCCGTGAACTGTTGGTGAGTGTTTATGTGAGTGTACCTACAGCGAGCCGTTTATATGAAGCTTTCCCTCTGTACCTATCTACTTGTGTGCTAATAATCTCGACTTATTACTATTATTAGTTATGTTGGGCCCGACATTAGGCCAGTTTTGTGCCCCATGCTGCCAACTTGACTAATGTATTTAATTCTAGACGCTACGCCACCACCACCTACAGCCTTTTAACGTCCCACTGCTGAGCACAGGCCTCCTCTCTCATAGGAGAGGGATTTAGAGCTTAAACCCGCCACGCTGCTCCAATGTAGGTTGGTGGGCTTTAACGATTATTGTCACATGATAGTAATAATAACCGGGGCCGACTGCCTAAGGTGCTCTCTGAGGCACGGGGGTGAAACAGCGCGAACTACCAACTCCGAGCTGGCACTGAGAATTTCTTGACAGAAAAACCCAATACCTAACAATTATTTGCCTGACCCGGGAATCGAACCCGGGACCTCGTGATCTGCAGTCGATTATGCTAACCATTAGACCTAAGAGGCAGTTTAACGTAGAACGCTACGCACTATTAATTAAATTCATAGTAGAATTACTACTATAAAGTATTTTTAAAACATTTATTTTTTAGTGAATTTTGAAAAACTCCCATATATTTTGGCATAAACGCTATACGTAATTTGATTAACTACTTATTAGCTTCTTATTTCCATAGAGGGCGTTTGTGTTGATTAGGTAGACCAACGTTCATACATTTTTGCCCATCCTCCTTTCAATTGTCGAACTCCCTGATGTCTTGCGTGAGCGTCTTATAACTGTGAGGTCCCGGGTTGATTATTCGGGATTTATAATTTTTAAATTGTCCCTAAGTAGTCTGGTCTGATGGAAGGCTTCTGTCGTGGCTAGTTACCACACTACATGCGAAGGCGTGCCGCCAAGCTAGTTAGCGTTTCGGTACGATGCCGTGTAGAAACTGATGAGGCCAAACCCCTTCCAGGTTAGCCCGGTTCCAACTAACTGCATGGTTATACCAGCTGAGACCGCAGTCAAGGGATAAAAAACAAAAGAATTGAATTGAAAATTGAAAACCTATAAAAGAGGTCCGTGACATACTGACTGACTGACAAACAATGTAAACCGGTAGACCTAGAGATTAGAAAGGAAAACTTCATTAAATACTCTAAATACTATTATACTCTGATTTTTAATTCCGTGGAATTCTGACAGCTGTCATTGTTTACAGATGAGACTTTTACAAATGAGTTATTTGTATGGAAAACAGGGTTAATATCTACGAAGTTCGATTTTACCCCAAACTACTTTAATTTCCTGTCAACATAAAAAGCCCTAAGCCGCGTAATAATATTAGTTGTTTCGCCCTAAACTAGAAATCGCTAAGAGTGGAAACTTGAAAGTGCACACTAACAGCAATAGAAAACAAAAGAAGCACATTGAAAAAAATTATTCAAAAATGGAAGTCAAATGACATTATCACCATGAAGTGTCTATCAGGCGGTTGTCATATTATCTACATGCGGCAGTTGATTTGTTAACCGACTTCAAAAAAAGGAGGTTCTGTATTCGACCCGTATGTATGTATGTAAGTATGTATGTAAGTATGTATGTATGTATGTATGTAAGTATGTTCGCGATTATCTCCGCAACTAATGAACCGATTTTGATGATTGTTTCACTATCGTTATCTACATACTTTCAAGAAGGTTTTAGTATATAACACATCGAGTTATCATTCTTATGTACGAAGTTATAAGCATAAATGTACACATATGTCACTAATATGTTCTCTGAGATTGCCAGACCTATTGCTAAAGTCTGTTATAGCTATTCTGTCCAAAGACTTCACTCTGCTACGCCTACGTAACATTGACCTTTTGCAAAAAGTTTTGGGCCGAAGTCAGTACAGCTGCATATAGAGTGATTCCTTGGAGTTTGTGCATGGTTACGTGTATTTCCATTATATACGAAGCCAAACCGCAAGGGTGTGAAACTAGTCGCGTATAGATTGTAAATTACGGTCTATCCAAATTATACAAGAGTTGTACGCATACAAACTAATCTTGTATAGATCAGAAGTTAGGTTAGGTTGGGTTAGAACATAATAAAACCACTCACCTATAGTATGTTACATAAAATGTATATGTCACAGGATATTTAATAATAATTAATAATATATATAGGTCATAATCTATTTTACATAGTTCTCATTTATATTATTATTATTATTACCTAATATAAAGAAAACAAAAATCACTAAAAAGCATAAAATAATTTTTTTCAAAGAAAAATGAACCGACTTCAAACGAATCGAACTAAAAAGTTTAAAATAATTTTTTATTCATTTAGATTGACGATTAAACTACCTAACTCAAATGATATATAATTTTTTGAAGTCGGCGCCAAACCACATTCAATTCGTGTAAGTAAAATCAGAATATCCACTTTTGAATGCCAGCGCGGTGAACCTAGTCGCGGAGGGTGAGTCTGGGACCCGGGGGCACATTTTCGACTTGAAGTGAACTTGAAGTCATTTGGCGCCGACTTTAAAAAATTATATATCATTTGAGTTAGGTAGTTTAATCGTCAATCTAAATGAATAAAAAATTATTTTAAACTTTTTAGTTCGATTCGTTTGAAGTCGGTTCATTTTTCTTTGAAAAAAATTATATTTACGTAAGTTTTGAATTTTTTATCATTTTTGTGGGAATTGTTTTATCACAAACATAACATTACGAAACGTCAGAATTGTACCGAATTAAAAATCAGAGTTTAGTTGCACTATCTACGGTGCCTAAGGAATAATAATATGAGGTCTGTTAAGTATGAAACTACTTCATTCCAAAAACTTCCCACTGGAAAGTTAAAAAGGTCTACCGTAGCTTTGGACTGGTAATAACTCACCTGTTTCTTGGGTATGAGCACGATCTCGGTGGATATGGGTATGTCCTCGCCCTTGACCTTGAGCGTGCGCAGGTAGGCGGTGGACTTGGCGGCCGTGTCCTCGGGCAGGTAGCCCAAGAGCCGCCCGTCCACGAACACCGGGTACTTGTACACGTCGCGCGACAGCGGGCTCGACGACACCGAGCTTATCGGCTCCATGCCTGGTGTTACGAGTCATTTGTTAATCATCATCATCGTCATCATCATCATCATCATCATCGTCGTCATGATCATCACCATCATCATCATCACCATCATCATCGTCGTCATCATCATCACCATCATCATCGTCGTCATCATCATCACCATCATCATCGTCATCACCACCACCATCATCATCGTCACCACCACCACAACCACCATCATCATCACCATCATCACCACCACCACTACCATCATCATCATCAACATCATCACCACCAACACCATCATCATCATCATCATCATTATCATCATCATCACCACCACCACTTCAATCGATAGACGTCCCCTGCTGGACACAAGTGTCTTGCAAGGATCGGTTAATAAAAACACAGAATACTATTTCACAGTTATTAATACAGCAGATTTTTTGTATGCAGCTTAGGTAAATACTTGTCTAATGAAATGCCTACATAATCCTACAAAAGTGGAACGATTTCCCGCCCGAGCGAATCAAAATGTTTAACACCTGCGCACTCGAGTAGCTACCATCGAAAATTTTCATAGAGGAAAAACTCGGTCGTCTCATCGAAACGAACCTTACGAAGATTCAGCCTGTTTATTAATCACAAAAAAATTTGTTCATCGGCTGCCGGACCAAGTTAGTTTGAGAGTAATTAGGTATTAATTTATCGGGAATGGAATCAATAACTTCAACTATTCGCATCAAATAACTCTTTTGCACTTACCGCATTTTTCAAGGACGAAAGGTAACGACGCCACTTGTTTTGGATCGGGAGGCTGCGTAACCTGCATGAGAAATAATACTGAATGATTTTTTGTGGAACATGCGGTCTAATAGTAATTCAAGACTACGGGACCACCGCGCAGGCCTCCTCCGAGGGAGGGAAAATCCCTCTCTTCTAACACTATCAGCAGTCGTGGCAATGCGGAATCCTAATTTGCTGTTTTTTTTATTTTATTTTGACCATATGCATTGTTATAGTTGCAATCTGTTTTGTGTCTTCACAGACTTCACACGTCTTCGAGATCATTATGGAGAACTTTGAACTCTCAGGCGTGCAGGTTTCCTCATGATGTTTTTCTTCACCTATTCAGATATTTGATTGCTTAAAACGTGACTCAGAAAAGTTGAGGTGCGTGCCGGGGATCGAACACGTTCCCGCCGAAAAGGAGGCCGAAGTCTTAACAACTATACTTGAGACATTACAAACGTGCGAACTGAGTCATAAAGCTGACAGATCACAGTGTTGTGAGAGCTCTCCCTCGTTCTTTATAACCTGTTATCGACTATCAACAAATCCGTTATTATTGTTACACACAACACCACAGATCAGTTCCAGTTCCGTAACGCCTGTCAGTGCGAACGAGAAGTCCGATACAAATGGCTCAAATATGGTTGAGCGAAGCAATGGCTGGATCATGCGTCATGTTCGTGAACGGGTACCGCCGTCGGAAATGGGGCTACTTTTGTCTGCCCTTCTTAACGTGTAGAATTGTAAGCACCATTCCGAACCAGAAGTAGATTCATTTGTCGATTCAAAAGCACTTGTAAAAGTTTATCTGAATAAAAAATATGTCTTAGACTTGCCTTTACACAAGTTTAAGAACTCTATTAAAAGTATGCTCATAAAAAAAAGCTTATTATACAATTGAAGATTATATAAACGATAAAAAAGCTTGGATTTAACTCGTTCAGGCAATGCGCGAGACGGCATTTCAATCATGTACATTAATAATAATACTTGTTATAATGTTTTTTTTTTAAAAGAGCAACCGCCGAGTTTCTTGCAGGTTCTTCTCGGCTGGAACTGCATTCCGAACCTGTGGTAGATTCAATTGACGATTCAAAAGTACTTGTAAAAGTTTATTTGAATAAAAAACTTTTCTTTTTTTTTCGTTTATTTCACGAAGGCCAACGTGTGGCTCTTATGACATGTCAAGAATCTACCACCGGTTCGGAATGCTGATTCTGCTGAGAAGAGCCGGCAAGAAACTCAGTAGTTGCTCTTTTCAAAACAAAATGTTACAAGAAGTAGTTTAACTATCTTGTGGACAGCTGAAGCAAAGCCGAATAGAATAGACATATTTTTTTTATTCAGATAAACTTTTACAAGTGCTTTCGAATCGTCAAATGAATCTACCACTGGTTCGGAATGGTGCTTACAATTCTACACATGTTAAGAATGGCAGACAAAAGTAGCCCCATTTCCGACGGTGGCACCCGTTCACGAGCATGACGCATGATCCAGCCATTGCTTCGCTCAACCATATTCGACTATCTACCTATCCCCGTATAAGATACCTGCGCAGACGCGGTGAGGTGGTTGAGCAGGCCGCACGGCGCGCCGTCGGGCGTGTGCACGGGGCACACGAAGCCCCACGCGTCCGGCAACAGCTGCCTAGCCTCTGTGGTGCGCATTTCCATGAAGAACGAACCGCGGTGTATTGCTCTGTGTAACAAATGTGGGTAGATTGTAAAAAGTGTGGGTAGATTGTGAAAAAGCTAGAGCCCAGAGCCTTGAAGCTTAAAAAAAATAAACTGTAAAAAATGTGGGTAGACTCTGAAAAGGCTCAAAAGGGCTAGAGTTCAGACCCGTGAAGCCAGTTATAAAAAAAGACTGTACAATGTGTGGGTAGGTAGATTGTTAAAAGTATGGGTACACTGTGAAAAGTGTGGGTAGACTGTGAAAAGTGTGGGTGGACTGTGAAAAGTGTGCGTAGATCGTAAAAAATGAGGGTAGAGTGTGAAAAGTGTGGGTAAACTATAAAAAGTGTGAGTACACTGTAGAAAGTACGGGTAGACTGTGAAAAATGTGGATACACTGTGAAGACGGTAAAAAGTGTGGGTAGACTGTAAACGGAACGTAGTCAATTTTAAAATGGTACAAACCATTTTTTTATTCATCTAAAATTTAGCCCATAACTGACGATCTCACTTGATGGTAAGTGACGATGCAGTCCAAGATGGAAGTGGGCTAATTTGAAAGAGGTACGGCAGTTAAACATGGGTTTAACAGATAGGTTTCTAGCATCGTACTCACTTGAAGTGTGACATGTATCGCATCCTGTTAATGTTCTCAGCGACTATGGTCAGGCCTTTGTACTGCGCCAAGTTCACGTTGCTGGAGGGCGCATTACCAGTGGCAAGGAACGTTTCCATTCTCAGTTCCAGGCTGCCCGCGCTGCGGATCAGTTGCTGTATGTCTTTCTGTTCGTGAACGAGATAATACAGGGTATAAGAGGACCGCTATCAAAAACTTAGCGCTATTATTATAATACCTAAACAGGGTGTCCCAAGACATAAGGGGAAAATTTTTTTTCGCGAAATCAAATACGCATACCCTCTATTTTTATTCGAATTGACCTCATTGACTCAAATAATAAATATTATTGCGATTGGACAACGATAACCCGTGCCGACTTGATGCCAAAGTTTTGACATGAAAATTTGTACTGACTTAGTGTAGGAAGAATTAAGAACTTAATTTTTATTACTTAATTAAAACTGCAATACGCCCAAATAGTATATTATTTCCTCATTTACATTATAAAATGTTATTATTGTACAAATTTTCTTTTTAACGTTTGTTTTTAGAGTCAGGATAGTTGTTCCTGTAAGTACGCAACGTAATAAAAATTGTTTTTGTTCCTCCTCAAAAGTGATTAATCCATGAAAGTCTTGCATTAAGTTAATCGCTCTTTCGCCTACATCGTTTTAGTCCCTCAGTGCCGAAACTTTTTTCTGGCTTCTTGAAACGAAGCATTATTTGACCACAAAGACATTAATGTAGAAAACTGTCTTCAATTTTAAGGCGGTTGAACAAGGACTTTCAGTTCAGTAAAACTCTAGCAACGGAGTCTATAGCTTCGGAGTCCGTCAGGTGCAGTGTGTAAGTTTTTCTATATAGTTCTGTATTTTATCAGCATTAATTACTTTTCCAGTTTTCTCGGAACTTTTTAAAGAGCGGAATATCAAGGCTTGTAGTTACTTGACTGATTTTTGCTTAGACAAATTAATACACGTGATGTCGAGCGCTGCTACCAATTTTGGGGTAATAAAACTTCTACGCAGAGGTGTTTTGCTTTATTGCGTGTTCTCGATAAGCTTCGGTACTTCCTGCTTGTAAATCTAAGTTTTCATTAGAAGATGATGAAGACGACTCGTCTTGTAACGGTACATAAGATGATGTTGAAGGAGTCTGCTCAGACAAATATTTAGCACGTTGTTTTTCTTCTTCGATAGTTCTGAGGCGTGCTCTGTCCTCTCTATCAGTCAATTTTTTATCCACTCCTGCTAAAGCCCAAATTAGATGGTGCCCCGTCCATCGTTCATTTTTGCGATGAACGATGCACGATATAATATTCGCTATGGCACAGTGCCTGTGAACGATGAACGGTCGGTGGTTAGACGGTTCATTATCGATGAAGCTTCGAAAAATGAAAGCAAAAATCCCGAAAAATTAACCGTTTCATTTGGGTTTAAGTGACCAGGGTCGGCCTGGTTTTCTTTGACGTTGTAAAAGATCCTCATTTATTTTTATTAATTGAAGCGCATCGGCGGCGTATGCAATGGCAGTTCGTCATTTTTAAAGTTATGTCAATGAAAATCGGTATTTGTAGTGTCAGTTAAAAATAAAGAATTACGTGTTTCAGGAATTTTGAAAATTCCACCCTCAAGTCGGTTTGTATGACGTCCACGCGAGCGAAGTCACGAGCATTAGCTAGTTAAAAATATACCCCTTTTAGAACTGCGTCATTGCACTAACATGTTGACTGATTGAAATGATGCGAGTTCTTAACTAAATAACGAGTAATCACAAGCACATCGACACGGTAGGTCGCGTAAGCCTTAGAGAGCAAGTACTGGCATCTATTGATGTAAGTCGGCACGGGTTACCGAGGTCCTACCTTCTTAAAATTTTATTTATAATTATTTTGACCTAAAAGTAAAAAATTAAGAGGGTATGCGTTAAAAAAAAACGACTTTGATTTTTTTGGGACACCCTTAAACACAATCCAATACCAACAACCGTTCATCTTATACTTACTTGTAATATTAGTGGTTTAGTATTTAGTATTTTTCAAACCGGCAGTGTAAAGCGCGCATAACTCGGGGTCAATACCCGCGAGCCACAGGCGTCCGGCGACATCAGTTGATGACGACGACGACCACAGGGAAGGAAAAAGGAGAAAGGGCCGACGGATCAAGAAAATGGAGAGACGAAATAGAGGGTATTAGAAGGAAGTTCACCGACAAGATGTGCAACAAATAAAGGGCACATGGATTACTCAAAACACAAGAGCAACATGTTATGATAGATGACGGTTTGTTACTTTTTGATAGCACTAATGTATAATCGGATATTAAAGTACGGTTCACATTTGAAGTCAAAGTTGAACTGGACAAAGTCAATTTCAAAATTCTTCATCGTATCATGTGATCAGCGCCATTACAGAAATGTCGTTTTTGGCGCGGTTTTCAAAACTTAAACTTTATCATTGACTTTAATTCTTAATTCTGTAGATATTCCGAAAAATATCAATGTAGTGTGTTGAAATAAGTAATAAAGAATCATTTAAAACAATTTCCAAAAATTAGTCAAATAGCCTATTGCACTGTCAACTGTGCTCCACTGCGGTCCGATGCATTGGGTCAGATCTGAATCGCACTTAAGAGAAGCAATCTCACCGCGCTAATAGTGAACTTGTTCTGCAGCTTGGCGCGCTTGAGCACGTTGGCCTTGGTGATGTCGAGGATGGTCTGCAGGCGCTCCTTCAGCACCTGCAGGTACAGGTGGCCGCCCACCAGCAACTCCTGCACCATCACCGCGTCAGCGCCCTCCACCTGGTCAATTAGATATATTTTCTACATCATAAACCAATGCTGGTGTTGAGTCAACCCAAAATATATTTGAGTTTTATGTGATTCGTCCAAGGCTTTCGATTGTGTTGAACATGAAACATTGATCTCCATAATAATGTAGTTTTTCAGAATTAAGGGTGTACTCACCTTGCACTTGTTCTGCACCACGTCGTACAGCTTCTGCGCCATGTACACGAGCGCGTGCAGCTTGTCGGTGTAGTCGTGCAGGTGTATCAGGACGCAGCGCTTCAGCAGGAAGTCCGCCGCCTGCAGGTCGGTGGCCCAGGGCGGCAACTCCAGCAGCCTGGGGCGGAACATGCGGCCGAGGTACGCGCGGCACTCCTCGGACGTGTGGAGGCCCTCTTCGTGCAACTCGCGCAGCATGTTCTGGATGCAACTGTATGCAGAGAGGTCGTATTCGACCAAGCCCCATTCACTTCTCAGTATAATCAGTGGGATGTGTATAAGTGGTGATAGCCTATCACCGAAAGACTTCGTTCTCCCTTTCGGCTGGACCGAGTTCGATCCCCAGTACGCACCTCTAACTTTTCCGCGCAAATATTAAATATCACTTGCTTTAACGATGAAGAAAAATATCGTGAGGAAACCTGCATGCCTGAGAGTTCTCCATAATGTTCTCAAAGGTGTGTGAACTGTGAAGTCTACCAATCCGCACTTGGCCAGCATGGTGGACTACAGTCTAAACCCTTCTCATCACATTCACCAATCTCAGAGAAATTGGTGTTCCAATCAAAAATATTAGTGACATATGGGTACATTTATGCCTGTAATTTTGTACATAAGAATGATAAATAAATGTGTTATATATTAAAATCTTCGTGAAAGTATACCTATGTAGATTACGACAATGAAAAAACATCAAAATCGGTTCATTGGTTTTTAAAATATTCGCAAACATACATACATATGGGTTGACTACAGACCCCTCTCTCTTATAAATCCCTCTGTAATGATAATATGGTCAACGGGATGGTAATATGCTCAATGGAATGATAATATGGTCAACAGGATGGTAATATGCTCAATGGAATAATGATACAGTCAACAGGATGGTAATATGCTCAATGGAATGATAATATGGTCAACAGGATGGTAATATGCTCAATGGAATAATGATACAGTCAACAGCATGGTAATATGCTCAATGGAATGATAATAAGTCCAACAGCATGGTAATATGCTCAATGGAATGATAATATTGGGATGCATAAAGTTAAAGGACTCCACTCACTTGACATAGTATAGGTCGTTCTTCTTGCCGTGCAACAGCAGCCTGTATATGTAGTGGTCCTGCCAGTCCACCAGGCACTTCATGATGAGCACTAGAGGCGCGTAGTACATCACCTTGCGGTGAGAGAACATCAGCTTGCACGTGCCGTTCTGCAGGAAGTGTAGCACGTTGTTCTGAAAAACATTCAGTCCATATTAGCTGTCAGGCGTGGTCATAGCGCGATGTTATGTAGTCTACTAGCTGATGCCTGTGACTTTCTCCGTGTGGATTTAAGGTTTTCAAAAATCCCTTAGTAACTATGATTTTATGCGATAAAAGGAGCCTATGACCTTCTCT
Organism: Melanargia galathea; assembly: GCA_920104075.1. NCBI lineage: Eukaryota > Metazoa > Arthropoda > Insecta > Lepidoptera > Nymphalidae > Melanargia > Melanargia galathea. Next base: position 11,480,423 of record OV049868.1, read on the forward strand.
GAAGTCTAATTTATGTCTGTACCAAAGTTCTCCTGTACTTGTTCTCTCTGTTTATTTCGTAGGTACAGTGGCTTAGGCGTAACAGATAAATATGGATTACTTATTTATTAGTTTAATATAATTAGTAATTAGTTTATCCGACTCACCGACGATCAGAACTAGTATGTTTGTTACTAAGTAATTGAGACTGTATTGTATGAATTGTATGAATCGAGAACGGCATTCCAAACCAGTGGTAGATTCAATTGACGATTCAAAAGTACTTGTAAAAGTTTATTTGAATAAAAAACATTTCTATTCTATTCTAATAAAATAAATAGATATAAGTTATAGGCTCATTGAATAGGGATCCCACAAAACAAAACTTTGAATACTCACAGTGTTAGTTTGGTCGGCCGTGACACATCGCACCATGATGCCGTAGTCTGAGAACAGGTTGCCTCTCAGCTTCCATCCGGAACGCTTGATAGCGACGGGGTAGTTGCGTCGAGTGACTAGCAGCATGCGCGCTAAACGTTCGTGACCCTGTACCGGACAGTATTTGTATTTTGACGTGATAACGTCTTATAAACATCGGCACGTAATTCGAACACTGAACCACCACCTTACCTTAAAGAACGTTTTAAATTCATAAATTCCTATCCACGTGACATCACCCTGCGCTCCTCATACGATAACAAACTTACCTTTAAAATGTTTAAAGGTAACACGCAAAGATTTTCAGAGACCTTCACAAAAAAAGCAGCAGTGCTATGGAATGCACTCCCGGCCGAAATACGACACTCTGAATCACTGTCAATTTTCAAAAATCGACTCAAGAAACACTATCTTTCGCTTTAAATATTTTCTTGTAACTATTAAGTAAGTATCTTTTATTATTAATATATTGTAAGTATATGTACCTTTTGTTTCACACTTATTTAAATTGTATATATATATATAATATATATAATTATATATAATTTTTATATATGTATATATATTATATTTATTAATATTTAAGTAATTATTTATTATATTATTTATAGTATGTATTTATTAGAGTGGTATGTAAATAGTATAATATGTAATTTATTATGTACTTATTGCGATTTCCCGTCTATTATCTACTATGTTCTTACGTATAGGTTACCTGGAAGAGATCACTCTTAGTGATAAGGTCGCCTTTTGTTGTAAGTTTTTCCTGTACCTTAGGTTAGTAAATATTCTAAGCAATAAAGTTGTATAAATAAATAAATAAAACTGAACGAAACGTGGAGGGGATAGCTGCATATGGGAACTGTCGCGGACGTAATACAATAGCTTAGCCCCTCTACTTTCCTTCAGTTTTCGATCTACGTGCCGATGTTTATATAATCGATGAACGCCGGCTACATGAACGAAAAAGCATGATTTTGTCACGTACCGCGTGTAAGCGAGAGCGCAGAACAAGCGATAGAAAAGGTACGATCGGCCTAACCGTTCGGCTTGTGATCTATCTCTTTGTTTTCTTATGACATTATCACGTAAAATTATCGTCCATAAACCGAATTTACAGACAACCAATTTTTTTTCTTTCAATTTTGCTTGGGACATTCCTTAGTGGAAAAATCCAATCAAAAAGTATTGGACGATTCTGTCAAGAAATTTTCAGTGCCAGCCCAGAGTTGGAAGTTGCGTCTGTTTCATGCCTCCTCGGAGAGCAAGTTAAGCCATCGGTCCAGGTGATTATTTCCTAACAAGTAATAAGCCTTGACAGGCTTTTTTTTTTATAGGAATAGCGGGCAACCGAGCAAGCGGGTCACCTGATGTTAAGTGATTACTGCCACCCATGAATATTAGCAGCACCTGAGGAACCACTAATGCATTGTCAGCTTTTGAGGAAGGGGACTGGCTCTTCGGCTCGCTGCCCGAATACATTGGATGCTTTGCGGCAGATTACGGCTGAAGTGTGGTCACTAGCCAGGAGGATTCAAGGTAGAATCCTACCACAAAGCGGTGATACCATCTAGATTACATTGTGGTATCAGGCACAACGACCCGTAGAGGGGACTTAGAGAGTCAGGGCCTCGTTAGCATATTGGCAGGGTGCAGGTGAGGTTGACTTTGGCCACATAGATGGAGTTTGTGTCACTTACACCCCTGATTTAAAATTATTTCGTGGTTTATACACAGTCTAATGTAAATTATGGGTACATACCAAGATAAAAATGTTTGTTTGTTGGTTGATATTTGATCCAGTTACATGGACAGTGGTCACAATGAAACTGGATTGAACTATCGACCAAGAAACGAACATTTTTTATCATTTTCTCATTTTCATGCAAACAAACATTTTATCATGGTATGTACCAGTAATTTACACTATGGTTGGTATAGTATGGTTTAGACTATGGATTTGTAATATCTTGATATTATATCCTACATTAAAACTTAAACGAAAGTAATGACTTACCTTAATGATAAAGTAGCCACCCCACTCATCTGCATGTTCATTGTGTTTAACGAGTTCTTCTGGTGATAGGTCTGCCAAGTGGCACGCTTTCGACTGAATAAAGAAAAGAATGTTTCAAAAATCTTCATAATAATAGAAAAGATGACACATTTATTTTTTAAATTGTTTTTATCAAAAGGGTACTCTATATTTAAAATAGAAAGAAATTTGTAAATTCCCTTTAAAATACTTAAATAATAGAAAGGTTTCTTTTAATTATATTTGCTTTTGAATATAAAATACTTAATGCTAAAACTGAAAAGATTCCATAGTGCATATGGATAGTGGTCTGAAAAGAGCCCACAACAAACTCAGCCTTTCATTTCTTACCTTCAACATAATCGGCAAACACCCAAGAGACCTATCTACAACAATAGACTTCCCATCAACAGAGAAACAAAGTCTTATCTTGAAATCCCCTTTGTAAGTATATGATCTTTGCCTGCACTCAGTCGGCCAAACATTTTGATTCTTCACCCCAACCGCCTCTATGGGTACACTTGGTTTGGCGAAAGCAGCTTCCTCTATAGTGATTTTGATCTTTTCACCGCTTGGCATTTCAAATTCTGGTGGTATCAAGTCAGCTATGGCAACTTTTAGACCTTCTTCGAGCATGTAGTTGAATGAATCGATGTGCGGCGTTCCCAGACATTGTAGATACTGAAAGTATTGCATTATTGCCTATAGCTGCTTAAATTCAATGAGTTTTAAACGTTTGACATAATATATATAAGGTTATATGAAAAATCTAGTTTTTACTAATATTTTATGCGTGCGAACGTTTAAAATTGTAAAAACAAGACGTACTCAGTCTTAAAAATAGAGAAAAACTAAGAAAATTGCAAATAAGCCAACGTTTTAGAGAAAAATACGACCATAAACAAATATGTAGGGGCATGACAAAAATAATGTATATCTTTATATTATGATGTACCTATTGAATAAAAATCATATCTGGATAGTAAAGAAAGATATTTTTAGTGAATCGGCATCAAAAAAACTACATCATTGAGCATAAAATAATAATAAACAATGGTACCGGGTTAGGAGTTTTCGGAGGTTTACTGTAGTTTGGACTACTTGTGTACGCCAAAGATGGCTTTTTCAACATCTTTTTTTGATTCATTATATTGTCATTATAAATCGCTTGTTACAATAATCCAAATAAAATGCATGTAAAAAATATTAAAAACACGTGCGACTGTCAAATATTTAAATCACAATTTATATGTCAAACTCAAATTACATTTTCATGACTTTGACATTTGACAGATAGATTCACAGAACAAAAATACTCTCTAGATAGATTATACAATCTTCGTTCAGTAAAACCTAAGACAATGTAATATTTATGTATTTATCACAAGTAAAACAACGAAAAACAGCAAAACTATATTGTAAGTCGTAGACAGAGTACCATGTTTCTCTGTCTACGTTGTAAGTACTTACTATGAGCTCTTAAAGCAGGGCAAAAATTGAACTGCACTGATGTATTATAAAAATTAGTTAGCTTTATGTATGAATTGGTTGTATTATTGTTGCCTGTATTTTTAACCTCTGACGTAAAAACGACGGGGTTTGACGTGTCTGTATGTGTGTGTGTGTGTCTGTCCGTCTGTTCCCCTGTGGCGCTCAAACGGGTGGACCGATTTGAATGTGGTTTTTTTGTTTGAAAGGTGAATTAGTCGAGAGTGTTGTTAGCTATGTTTGAAAAAAATCTGTCCAAGATGGCCGCCGCTACAAAATGGCGGATTACATATTATTTTTTCACAACTCCCATATTATGGGTATCAAATGAAAGGGCTTGACTAGTAGATTAGCACTATTGCAAATCGAAGATGGCCGCTGCCACAAAATGGCGATCGTCGGGGGTTTTTTAAAATTTTAATTTATACTTGTCATCCCGAAAGAATTAATTTTAAAGTAGTCCTTGACTCTTCTTCAGTTACCTTAACTGATATCATGCATTGGTAAATTCCTTAGAGGGTACTTACTCATTATAATTCAATACTGTTAATCTCCATTGTACTGTTATTTTCATGAGTTGAATAGGGGTCGATTTACATTTCAAAACCTTGACTATGTTATTATTACTTATAGCTTCACAAGGTTTATTAATAGTGTAAGTACCTACAGCCTTATAACTCACTGTAACAAAAAGGAGTATGTGCTCACAAAGTATACCGCGTTGGTGAATGTGGGATGGAAGACTCTAAAAAGAGCATCATTCTAGTGTTCTCCCGACTGAATTTCGGCAACGGCAGATAATCTCAACCGAGGCAGAGACTAGCCAACTATGCAGGAGATATTATAGTGTACAAGTGTGATCGCAAACACAGGTGCACACACTATTCCTTCAATTTCATAGTCCGATGGCCGATGGGACATAGATATATTATGGGAGGTTCTATACATACCTACATAATTTACTCGGATCGAAAACAAATCAATTATTTTTAATCGGTTAAATAATGTATAATACCTAATAGTAATTATATTGTATTAGTTTTATTTTAAAAGAGGGAAAACTCATGTGTACATTCCTTTTACGTAGGCAATCAGGAAAACATGGGTGTGTCATTAAGGTAAAGGGTCTAGTTATCGGAACCGTTAGAACACCCAATGACGTCAACGCACGCATAGACATATCATGTTATTGGTCACGTACCTCGTATGTATGGGTTTACCTGGTTTTAATATTAATAATAATTGTTACTTTTTTCTTGTTGTTAAAAACTGGTAAGATTTAAATTTTAAAACGACTATTCAGATTTTTTTCTCGCCACCTAAACCAAAATTGAACATATACCAGCGGTTCTCAAAGAGCACGACCCAGACAATAAAAATGTTTCTTGTATATTACTTAAATTAAAAATTAAATAATAAATTAATATACTAAAGTGTTACTACCCTAAAAGACTCTGAACAAAACTTACAAGGTGATAACTAGGAAGTATTATTTATTGCTCAAAAACTATCACAAACATTACCTGTAACAGCCCACAAGGTATCGCCCTGCGGGTGTCACCACAGTGATACGTGTATAATAATAATATCGTGATTACAAAAATCGATCTGCCTGATAAAGCGTGAAATAGATACTTACTCAGAAACTTTCGCAATGGTAAGTATACCATACAAATATTACCTACCAATATTTACTTCTAAAAAGAACTTCTATAGACATGTTATAGATGAGTATTTACCTTTATCCCCCCTTTCCTCCTTTAACGTTCGTAAAGCAATGGCATTGTCGTCGATGAGGTCTCAGCATCAGCAGTGGACGTCTCAATCGACAGATGTCCACTGCTGGACAAATATCTAATGATAGCGTCGCCACAGAACACGGTATTGTGAGCTAATCACTCGCTTACCTACTCTTAAAAATCAGCCAAGTGCGAGTCGGGCCTCGCTCTTTCAGGGTTCCGTACATAATTATGAACAATATAATATTTTGGGTCTAAGAAATATTTAATTTCCCAGCTAGACATCGCAACAAACCGTGAAAGAAAAACCCAAAAAAATGTTCGTTTATTTTGGTCACAGCTTATAAACTATTTAATAAATCGTTGTTTTCAGTATTTGTTGTTTAAATAGAGCATATAGTACATAATATACTGAAATATCATATTCCCAACTAGTTTAGTTTTTGAGATAGCCCCCGTCACAAAAATGGTCTAAAACTGACAACTTTGATGGCCTCCCATTCCCTTATTTTTTGAGATAAAAATTAAAAAAATATATATTTGTACTCTACTTAATGAGCTCTAAACAATGATACCCCACAAGCTAGAGTAAAGAAAATTTTTTTTTTCCGGCTCCTTTTTCATGTATGGGAGCCCCCCTGAAAAATAATTTAATTCAATTTCTAATTCAATATTTGATTTTGGGTTAACGTTTTACACTAAATACCAAAATTTCAGGTTTGTAACTCATTTCGTCTGCGAGCTAGAGACCTGTGACCGGCGGACAGACGGACAGACAGACAGACAGACAGCCGAGTGACATTAATAGGGCTCCGTTTTTTACCCTTCGGGTACGGAACCCTAAAAACGAAGACATACTTATTAAACTAACTACTAGCTTCTGCCCGCGGCTTCGTCCGCGTGAATTTCGGTTTTTCACAAATCCCGAGGGAATCGTGGATTTCCGGTTCCCGTTCCCGCTTCAAACCTTTATACCTACTTTCGAGGAAGTTTGCTACAGTAATCTACGTATAGCTGTAGCTATACATTTCGGTTTTTTTCAAAATCCCGTGGGAACTGTGGATTTATCCAGAATAAAAAGTGCAAATGCATACAGTTGCATGCAACTATTGTAATAATGTGCTATGTGCGCGTGATTTACCTACCTAAGAACAGTCAGCGCCATCTATGTCAGGGCATAATCTATCACCATTCAAAATTTCAGCCAAATCGGTTCAATAATTGCGGCGTTAAAGAGGAACAAACATACACACACTCGCCTTTATAATATTAGTGTGAAGTTACCTACTGCAAACTCCCATGATGGATTGTTAGTGCATGAAAAGAATGTGTCTTCTGTGGAACCATGGCAAATCAGTTGCCAAATATAATGAGGATTGATGACAGGCATGGAATATTGTTCCAAGGAGGAAAGACAGGTCAATGGACAAAAAATGTGGGTAGTTAACGGAAAGTTAATTCATTAGTTCGTTCACATCCATTTTCCATATCGACTTATAGTTGTTTCACGGTCAAGTCCGCATCCAATCCACATGCAATCTATTTTCGTTTATTTTAACGCAATGTTATTGTTATGTGAACATTGTACAAAAATAAACATTTCGTTCCACAGTCCGACGCCAGCCTTTATTGCGACTGACAAGACTTTGGAACTGGACTTTGTAAGGATCGGCATTGGATCAATAATAATAATAAACATCTCGATAGCTAAAGACAGTTTATCAGTCGAGCTGTTCAGTATCCAAAAAAAAAAGTATTTTTAAGGTACTGTTAATTTTTATAAGATAAATAATGTAGGTAGTAGGTACATACTTACCTCTATCTTTCACTAGAAAATGTAAAAATAGAGTTGACGACAGAATGACTTTTTACCCGACTGGTTAATTGGTGTACAAATATTAAACAAAATACCTACCTACTTAAGATACCTACTATTAATTCAGATCACGTTTTGTGAATGACAATGATCTTCGACCTTTGCCTATCGCGAAAGGCAGTAAAGTGAAAAAAATCTGCTATTTTTAAAAACAAAAGTGGAAGGAAATCAAATTATGAAATAAAATTTAAATATCGAACTGCGTTTGACAGTGACGCCGGCCATTCGGCGTGTTTAAAATTATTTGGCCAGTGTTCCCAAAACCGGCGCGTGCGTCCACCGCGTTCGCTTTGCACCCGCGCCGTGGTTTAAAATTACGTAATTTGAAAAAAAAAAAAAGAAAAAACAGTTGCATGACTTTTTATTAGATAGCTGTGTTTTTATAACTACGTGCATTTATTAAATTTATTTTATTTGTTAAAAATAATAAGCAGCTACCTGCGTCGTTATTGTTTAAAAATTTGGTAAGTGCATTTTGTACATCGATGATTTTGTAACGTTCTTTAAGTTTATTTTGTCGATGATAATGATTACTCCTATTAAATGTGATTTTAATATTAATTAATCCTTTAAAGTTAATAATTAGTAAGTATAATGTTGTTAATTCATTTGATAAAAATATAATTACAATTTCCAGATAGGTCATTCGGCAGATAAAATTATTGTTAGGTACCTACCCACAATTTTTTACATAATTATTTACAATTTATAATCATGATTTTATCACAATCTAAATGGATTATTATTGTAACTGCCGATACCAGATTTGGCAAATTTTAGTTACTTACTTAATAGACTTTTATAGATAACAAAAAAGAACGTAGGTACGAGTAGATATTTGAAAATACGCTTTTTGATAAAAAATATGACGGTTGCACATTGATTTATTAGATTTATCAAGCAAGATCGAATTTCCAATATGTATAGATAATAATATATTTTAAAGTAGGTAATTTAAATACTTAAGCGAGTGCGATTTTTAGTTTCTTCAGTAAATATTTAAAAGAAATAAGAAATAAGATTTTTGTGGTATTTAAACTCAGGTGTTTGTGGAATGTGGATTGATCACCACAGTAGTTTTGCCATAGATTTTTTTTGAGACCAAGTTCACGCTTGTCTTAAATCTTATCTCATGAGTGATGATACAGTCTAAAGGTGAACGCGCACCTAAGCGTGCCGCAGCGCCGCACATGCTCAATGCTCATACTCGCATTGGTGTTCACGAGCCGCGTGCGAGTGGCAGTTTTTAAAACCTTATGGCACAGTACTTGACTCCGCATTTGCTCACACGTGTCGACGCAGATGCGTACATGAGCATGCATGCGCGTGTCGGCTAGGTGATCGAGACACTAATTTTGAGTGACAGTGGCGCGAGTGTTTGCAAGATGGAGAAACTATTGAAGCTATTTGAAGCGAAAAATGATTGTACTACATAAAACACCCAGATTACACGAATACAAAATTAAAGGATTGTACTTATTTGTAAATCGCAGAGGCGCTAAATGTTTTTTGCCGCAAATTTTTTTTTGATGCTTTCCTTATTAACAATACTCTCTATTATAAACTCGTTATCACTGTCAGACTTGGGTTCATCTTGCTTGTCAGTGTCCACCAATGTCAGTGCCACATTGGCGCAGTATTGTGAACACGTGCTAGTGTGAGCATGTGCGGCGGGGCTTATAAATTTCGATTTTTGCGGTGAGTGCGGCTCCTGCTACGTTCACCGCGTTTAGGTGCACGTTCACCTTTATACGAAGGCACGCTAATCTGGAAAGGGTATGACGGCTTATTAGAACCATAGTCCTAATTGGTTTTTACGCGACATCAAGACCCGAGTGCTAAATCAGTTAGCGACACGGCCCGGCTGTACCATTAACGTACCTACTTATTATGAACTTAATGGAGAATCTGAATAAATTAATAAGGTAAACTTAAGCGATAAATATATTATGTATATAAATTGCAATGATAAAATAATTATCATTTCCAAAGTAGGCACCAATTATTTATCTACTAATAAACAAAAGATATCACATAGTACGTCCGCGTCGGGAACTTTGAACTTTTTATTTAAATACAGATAACTCTTAATACAAATAGGCATACAAGTATAAATTAAAAATTTAAAAACCCCCGACATTCGTCATTTTGTGGTAACGGCCATCTTGGATTTGCATGCTATTCTACTAGTCAAGCTCTTTCATTTGATACCCATATTATGGGAGTTGTGAAAAAATATGTAATCCGCCATTTTGTGGCGGCGGTCATCTTGGATCGATTTTCATCAAACATAGCTAACAACACTCTCGACTAATCCACCTTTCAAACAAAAAACCGCATTCAAATCGGTTCACCCGTTTGAGCGCTACAGGGGAACAGACAGACAGACACACACACACACACAGACACGTCAAACTAATAACACCCGTCGTTTTTGCGTCGGGGGTTAAAAAGTAGCAGCATCATCATTTCTAAGCTATCAACCCACTATTACCGGCCCATTACAGGACACAGGTCTCCTCTCAGAATAAGAAGGGTTTAGGCCGTAGTCTACCACACTGGCCGAGTGCGGATTGGTAGACTTCACGTAATATGCCTTTGAGAACATTATGCAGATCTCTCAGGCATCATCATCATCATCATCATCATGATCAACCCATTACCGGCTCACTACAGAGCACGGGTCTCCTCTCAGAGTGAGAAGGGTTTTGGCCATAGTCTACCACGCTGGCCAAGCGGATTGGCAGACTTCACACACCTTTGAGAACGTTATGGCGAACTCTCAGGCATGTAGGTTTTCTCACGATGTTTTCCTTCACCGTTAAAGCAAGTGATATTTAAATACTTAAAACGCACTTAACTCCGAAAAGTTAGAGGTGCGTGCCCGGGATCGAACCCACGACCTCCGATAAGAAGTCGGTCGTCCTAACCACTAGGCTATCACAGCTTTCACAGCTCTCAGGCATGCAGGTTGTTAAAGCATGTGATCTTTAATTGTTTAAAACGTACATAAATGTCCGAAAAATTAGCGGTGCGTTTCGGGGATCAAACTAAGTCCCCCCGAAAAGGAGGCCGAAGTCGTAACCACTAGGCTATCACAGCTTTATTATAGCATATAGTTAACGCATATGAGACTGTCGACGTTCTCTGACCCGTTGGTGCTAATATTAAGCTCTCAAAGTTCGATTCCCAGTTGAGGCAATTAGTTTGTTTTTCTAATCAGGCCTCACAATCAGGATTTAATTTCAGGGGTCAATTTTATTTAATTTAATTCAACATTGAACGTGGAAAGTATTGTAACTTACCAGATCTACAGATAACCAAATCTAAAAGGTATCCTACTCTGAGGCTTCGGTCGCGGCTAGTTCGCTTTAAATTTGTAAGTAAACAGTCAGACAATCATCCATCACCTCCACAACTACAACCTTTTTACGTCCCACTGCTGGGCACAGGCCTCCTCTCTTAAGGAGAAAGGGATTAGAGCTTCGACCCGCCACGCTGTTCCAACGCGGGTTGGCAGACAATCATAATTATAATTAATTGTGTCACGGTTGATTTTCTTGCATCTATCAATTAAATTAAAATCAATTGAAATCGCATGACTTCAATAATTTACTTAAAGGATTTTAATCAAAAAATTTTCAATTATAGTTTTTTACCCGACTACGGCAAAGCCAAAACGATGGGTTATGATTTTAGCAGTCTATGTATGTATGTACTATGTATGTATGTATGTATGTGGCCGATTTTAGTAAGTATGAGATTCTGTGTGTACCCCCGTAGCGCCTAAACTACTAGGCCGATTTTGATGAATGAAGTGTCTATTAATTATTTGTTATGGTCCGGGTGACATAGGCTACATTTTATATACGAAAAAAATCGAGAGCAAAAGTTTATTATTATTTAGTTTCGGATAGACATAATAGATGGCACCACTAGTTGCTTGCCCCGCGTTCTGCAACCTAAATTATTATTTTATATTAAAACTAGCGGTCCGCCCCGGCTTCGCCCGTGGTACATAATATATAGCCTATAGCACTCAGGGATCACGTACTTACATATCCAACGGTGAAAGAATTTTTGAAATCAGTCCAGTAGTTCCTGAGATTAGCGCGTTCAAACAAACAAACTCTTCCGCTTTATTATATTAGTATAGATAAATTATTACTAAACGTAGTCAGGTTTTAGTTTACGAACTTTATCTCTTGTTAATTCCTGGGTATACCTACTTGACACAGCTATGTCCCTAAAAGAAGCGATAAGTAAACCTAAACAAGAGATATACTTAGGTACCCACCTAATATTTTAAATATTCACAAAAAATTAGAAGAATACTCCTTGCCCAAGATGCCTATTACCTAGACATCTAATAAATTCCTAATGCCCTTCCATCTGCCTACTTATCGAATAACTAGACCGCAAGGATATTAGGTGTATACCTACGATGGAATGAAATACCTAAGTATTCTTAAATTAACCACAAAATATTAATTATATCTATTAGAATTATTGCAGATCATAGTGAAGCGATTTTTATGATATCGATAAAAACACGAACACCAAATATAAAATAGAAATGTAAAATTACTTAATGTATATTTTTAAAAATCTGATTGATGTAGTTAATAGCCATTGATAATTTTATTTAAAATTAAATTCTAAAATAAGTACGGTTACCTAATATTGCGCATATTATTGCGTGATAATTACCTACGTATAAGTATAGCTACACACCAGTAAAATTCATGGTTGTTTGTAAAATCAAATTCTAAAATATGGTTGCCTATATTGCATATATTGCGTGACAATTAAATGTAGGTGCACACCAGGAAAATTCATGGTTATTTGTAAAATCAAATTCTAAAAAATATGGTTACCTAATATAGTGCATAGTGACAATTATCACATAGTACACACCAGTTATATCCCAATAAATCAAATCAACTAAATATCAATCAAAATACCAATACTATGGGCTTCGTCAACGTGCCGTAACGAGCTACGAAGGTCACGTGAAAAATGAACAGCGAGCGGTAATTATGTGTGTGAGTTAGAATAATGAACATGATCTAATTCATTTGAATTTTTATTACGTATTGTGTATAAGTACGTATATACGTATCTGAATGGATCAATTACTTATCTCGGTAATTGAATATCAGGTGCATTTGTTTACACATACCTTACGTTAAAACTTCTCGACGCATCCAACTACCTAACTGAGGATTGTAAGTGATTTGTATTTGCTTTTCGTTTTGTATTCGCTAATTTGTTGGCGCGTCTGCCGTGTTCCGAGCGTGGAATCTGTATATTCTACTAATCTGTGATCAGGTGTATCTTTTTTAAGAGACAGAGTTTTGTGTGACTTAACAAGCTATAATTTAAAAATTAAAAAAACCCGACTGCCATGCTAAAAAACGAACTAAAAAATTAATAAACTACCACCGTACCACTTACAGTGTAGTTGTTATTTATTTTGTTTTTCATGATTTGTCACTCCAAATTGATTTAAAACATATAGATTGTATACATTTTCGTACTCGCCTTTTAAAGCCCTTTGTTTTGATACCCCACTCGAGGGTCTTGACGAAAAAAATTTTTTTCAGCCCGCACATTAAAGTGCATAACATTCGCCATTTTGATTTTTTATGAATTTTATGTACCCAGTAACATTTGCGCCGTCAAGACAAATCTAATGACGTATAATTTATCAAAATAGGTTGAGCCGTTAAGTAGTTACGAACTGACATAGGAAACGGTCATTTTCTACGATTTATCACTCCAAATTGTTTCCAAATATATAAATTTATACATTTTCGTATTTGCCTTTTGAATCCCTTTATTTTGATACCCCACTCGAGGGTCTTGAAGAAAAAATTTTTTTTCAGCTCGCACATTAAAGCGCATAAAGTCCGCCATTTTGATTTTTTTTTAAATTTAGGTACCCTATAACACTCGCGTCATTGAGACAAATCTAATGACGTATCATTTATCAAAATCCGTTGAGCCGTTGATTAGTTACAAGCGGACATAGGAATGGACATACATACACACAGGTGAAACACATATACCCAGTCGGGTAAATAAAAAAAGGTCTGTGTGCAATTCACACACTATACATATTACATAACTAGCTGACCCCCGCGACTTCGTTCGCGTGTTTATAGGTTTTATATAGGATCGAAACGGATCCCATAATTATTTTATGTACTTAAACTAAATGTAGCCTAAGTTACTCCTTATAACAACAACTATCTGCCATTGAAAAATCCGTTAAAATTGATCCAGCCGTTTCTGAGATGAGTTGAAACAAATAAACAGACCGACAAACATAAATTTAAACGCACGCCAGTTTAAAATAAGCCGTACGTACAAAGATCCGGGTCCCACGTTATTTGAAAACCAATAAATGTCTGTCATTTCTGAACTAAAAAACCTATGACCTTGAAATATTTACAAGACAATATATAAAGTACTACCTTTCTAACAAAAAAGAATGAGTGAAATCGAACAACGCGTTAATGAATTATAGCTAAATACACGTTTTAACTTTCATCCTCTCTCCCAAGGGAACCATGCTGAATTTCGGTATAAAAAGTATCCTATAACCTACCTCGGAGTATAAACTCATATCGTACCAAGTTTAATTCGAATCCGTTCAGTAGTTTCGGCGTGATGCGCGGCCAAGATACAGACAGACAGACAGACAGACAGACAGACAAAAATGAAACAAATTGCAGTTTTGGCTTCAGTATCGATTATAGAGTGCCCTCCAATAAAAATTTTCAAAATATCTTCAATGTACAGAATTGGATCTGTTACAGTTTTATTATATTATAGATAGATAGAAGATATGTTATGGAACCCTTCATGCGCGAGTCTGACTCGCACTTAGCTGATTTTATTAGGTTTTCTTCTTAAATTCGCGGTAAGAATATAAGAACTTCCTATGCGTCGAGCATAACGCGTCTTGTTGAGATACAATAATATATTTTACTTTTATTATAAACCACGTAAATTCAGAGAATAGAAATACTAAGTATAAGATAGTAAAATCATCAAAGCTGTAAGCAATACAATTTCATGGCCTTATGGCTGCAAAGCTCTTCCCGTTTCCTCTTATTTTCCTCTCCAGAATATTAATGGGGTCGTAGATTATTGTGCAGAGTATAAACAAACTATAACATGACGTAGGTATCTACTCGTAAAGTTCTGGCATCGCACCAATAAACAAGATACATAACTAATTACTATAACAAACATTGTATCAACGACCGTTATCGGCCAATGGATACGTTTAGATATAGGGCTTGTTACATGGATATCTACGTAAATGTTTCTATAGTAACAAACAAATACTTAGACAGTAGATGTTAAAAAAGATTAACAAAGGTATTAGCTTTTTAGGGTTCCGTAGTAAACAAGGAACCCTTATAGTTTCGCCATGTCCGTCCGTCTTTCCGTCTGTCCGTCCTCGGTTAATCTCAGAGACTATTAGTGCTAGAAATCCGTAATTTGGCATGAGTATAAATATTAATCACGCCGACAAAGTGGTGAAATAAAATTTTGATAAATATTTTTTTTAGGGTAGCTCCCCTACATGTAAAGTGGGGCTGAATATTTTTTTTCTCGTCTACCCCATAGTGTGGGGTATCGTTGAATAGGTCTTTTAAAAATACTGTCGGTGTGGGAACATTATTTTTCGATTTCTAGATCCGTTTGTAAAATATGATGTTTTAAAGTGCAAATTTTTATTAGAGTCAAGTGTCCCCCCCCCCTCTATCAGCCAAATGGCAGTATATAGGAACTTGAAAAAATTCACAGCAGTAGGGTATATAATCAATTTTAAAGGAAAACTATCACGGCTAAGTAGGGTTCACAGGTGAAGGAGTTATATCTGTTTTTCGAGGATTGTGACTACGGAACCCTACACTGCGCGTGGCCCGCCACGCACTTGGCCGGTTTTTTTTATATTATAAAAATCTAGCATGTACCCGTATTACTAATTCCCCGGAATTCTGACAGCTGTCATTGTCATTTACAGATGAGTTATTTGTATGGAGAACAGGGTTAACATCTACGAAGTACGATTTTACCCCAAACTACTTTAATTCCCTATCATCATAAAAAGCCATATGCCGCATAATAATAAATTACTCGTTTCGCCTTAAAATAGAAAATACCAAGAGTGGAAACTAGAAAGTGCACACTGAGAGCAACAGAAAACAAAAGAAGCACATTGAAAAAATTTATTCAAAAATGGATGTCGAATGACATTATCACCATGAAGTGTCTGTTAGGCATTTGTCATATCTACATGCGGCAGTTGATTTGTATTTGCATAAGTTTTGAATTATTTATCTTTTTTGTGGGAATTGTTTTATTTCTGGTAACATTACGAAACGTCAGAATTCCAGGGAATTAGTAATACGGGTATACGTTCAAATGCTTCAAAACCTGAGGAGGTATTACTATATCTTAGTTCAAAACAACTATTACCTACCTATCAATCTCATGGAGGGGTAGGTATAATATATCAGTATAATTTATGTTCTATACCGAAATTGCCACCAACTCGCTAGCTCAACCCACGATTTTTTAGATTCGTGTAAAATGTAACTTGGGTCCTGTGACAGTTGTCAGTGTGATATGAATAGGGATGGGACAATGTTGAAATTCCATGATAATAATATCGATGTTATTAACACTATAGTTCAACTTTTAATTATCTGCAGTAATCTGACGTTTCCTAATGTCATTCCGTAAAATAATGTTGCCAACCCCATTTCTATAGTGATGTGATACGTTCAATTCATTCAATTTCATTCACAAAAGTTTCGTTCAAAGTTACTCTTTCATTATCATCATAATTTTATTTATCTACTAAGTAAATCGATGGCTCCTACGTATAAAAGTCAACTAATTTTGTCGTCTTGACTTTTTGTGGCAAACGCATCCTATTGGTACAAATAATAATAATAGCTTTAATTCAAAAAAATAAACGTACAAATGGTAATTTTAGACTTACACTTGTCTATGCTTCCGGCCAATCTGCATAATTTTTTTATCGTGTTGTTACGTTTATTATCATCTAAGTCATCTTTTTGTTATTACATAAATAACTAAAATATGACTTCCGATTAATATATATAATCGACACTTAAGCCTAAACTACTTGTTTTGATTCTTGTTTGTCTGTATCTTGTTCAGCACGATTTCTTTGGAAGAGGGGATGGAAGTTTATTTTGTACAACTCAGCATTAGTGTACAACTCAGCGTTAGTGTACTGGTTTCTTGAGATGCTTTTTTTTTACGCCAGTTAAGATTTTTTTTTTTGTTAATTTGTGATTTTACTAACAAACAATGTGAAAGACTTTTTGTATAATTTTAGGTAATTTTATTGATTAAACTGTGATCTTTAAAAAAAACTTGCTTTTGTTAACTAGGTATTTCTTAAGAAAACACAATACGTTTTAAATACGGGTCCATAACTATACGTTTTAAAGAGTAAAGACTATAGAACTGAAAACCAGATCATAAATAATTTATATTTATTGTGTGAGATAACAACTTAATTTAACTTTCACTATATGATGAGTAAAAATATAAAAAAATTACATATTTTAACGGCCACTTTGGCACATTGGCCTTATTAGGTTGTTTTTGGAGTAAAATAAATATAATAAAAACTAATGTACAAGGGTTAAAGTGCAGTAAAAGAAAAACTAAAATATATACAAATATAACACTATGTTGTAAATAAGGACGATATCTGTCATAGTTAACATGCTGCTGCCCCTTTATTTAAAAAAATTATATTTTTAAAAGAATACTTACTAGTTATTCAGAAAAAAATATATTGAACAGTAGTTACATATTTTTGGAATCTACTTATAATTTTCTAGATGATTTTGACCTTCCTGGAGCAGTGGTGAGTGCTTAGGTCTTATGCAGGGGCAATTTGGGATTTTATAATTTCTAAATTGTTTTTGGTCCGGTCTGGTGGTAGGCTTTAGCCGTGACTGGTTAGCACCCTACTGGCAAAGCTGTGCCGGCCGGCTGCCAAGCGATTTAGCGTTCCAGTGTTCCGGTAGGATGCCGTGTAGAAACCGATCAGGGGTATGCATACCTCTTTCAAGTCTGCCCGCTTCCGTATTCGACTGCATCATCATTTACCATCAGGTGAGATTGCAGTCAAGGGCTAACTTGTAGTTGAATAAAAAAAATAGATGATGATTATGAACTTAATCTGATTTTTGATTATTTTTTTTCAACTTTTGTCTTTAATGCGGAATCATGGTCACTCCATCATACGGGTGAGAGAGTTCCGTATCGACGGGATGAACATTCAATGTTTGACAGTTACGAAATCCATGAACATTTTGTATGGGAAAATGTTTTTTCTTTTATTTTTTCGTCAATTTTCCAATATTTTTAACAGTTATTCTGCTATTCTGGTGTGCTATTATAGTGGTGCACAAAACAAATCATCCTCAGTATCATCACTTTCAGATTTTTTTCGTTTTTTTTTATTTTGGTTACGTAAACGAAAGGAACGTCACTATTAATGTGCCTAATAATGTGTAATAAACCAATGAAGTAGGTATGATATTTTTCGCGTACATTTGTAATGAATTTTTACCGTTACAAAATACCGAACTTTACGAGCGTGATTTCGATGGCAGTCACAGGACCCAAGCTAAATTTATTATTTACGGACTATAATGTATAAAAAATATAATTTAAATCTTATACTGGGTGATCCCAACTGGCTTAACAAAATTATGTGACTTGTTACTCGTCTCAAGGTAAACAAAATAAGGAAAAATGTGGTTTAAGTGTACAGGCAGGATAATGTTTCTGTGGAATACCGAAACCCAACTTATGCTATAGCTATACAACCAAACGATCATAATTTCAGATATACTTACTTCATATTATAATCTACATATTGATTACATTGTAAGTGCTACTTATTTTGTTCTGTTTTAGAATAATAGTAATAAATAAATAATGGTTAAAATTTTTATCAAATTAAACGAAAAACTTATTTTTCGTTATTTTCATAACATAATTAACTATATTTTTAACATTCATAAAATTTCCTTTTCTAAGGGGGTTAAATAGGGAATGAAAGCTTGTAGGTAAGTGATTTTTTAAGTGAAATCCATGTTACCCCCAAGAGAGTGAGGGGATGATATATGGAGGAATATAAGGGAATAAGGGATGAAAGTTTTTTTTAGTGTCCGTCACTTTTTACGTAATTTTATCAAGTTATATCCTATAGGAAGTTGGTTTTAGAGCTTTCAGAAATCCTGAATTAAATACTTACGCGGATGTAGTCGTGGGCATCAACTAGTATAGTTACGAGTATTATAATAATTACACTAAAAATTACACGGATTTTAATAAATCAGATTTTTCTTGTACAGTATTGTAATTATTGTCAACATTATTACTTAAAGCATTGAGAGTTACAATTAAACAAATAAGAGTGTTATCTCTTGTATCGGTACTCATAGACCGTATTACGTATTATGTAGGTATAATATATTTGATAACACAGCCGCCGTCGCTTATACAGATATAGAGTGACCATTCCATTCGAGTTAAATATACGAATGTATGAAAAGTATTCTCTTCCAAATTTTGAGGTATCCTCGCTACCATGTGGGTAGCGAGGATACCTCAAAATTTGGAAGAGATAATATGTCTAATTGCTCGCTTAGATAATATGTCTAGGTTATAGAAATCAACCCTTTAGCGGCCCACTACAGGGCACGGGGTTTTCTTCAAAACAACCAAGAATTAGTCCTTCGTCACTTGGAGCATACACGCGTGGTTTCCCAGAATCGGATTATCTCAATTGCGGGCGTCTCGTCTCTCGAATTCTTCGATAAACATCACCGAAGTGGTATTTGGCGGCCAGGAAATCGGCGAGAATATTCGCGGCGAACGGCCCAAGCGGTAACGTCACAATATCCATAACACAAAAGGGCATCAGCCTAGTCCTTGAAGAATTAGAGAGACGAGACGCGCGCAAAGGAGACAACCCGATTCTGGGAGACCACGCGTGTATGCTCCATGTGACGAAGAACTAATTATTCTTGGTTGTTTTGAAGAAAACCCCGTGCCCTGTAGTGGGCCGGTAAAGGGTTGATGTCTATAACCTAGACATATTATCTAAGCGAGCATGTGGGTAGCGGGGATACCTCAAAATTTGGAAGAGAATTCTTTTGTGATGTGAATGAAGAACGAATTATTGGTTGTTTTGAAGAAAACCCCAGAAAGTCAACAAATATTGTGGCAAACCATCTAGGGATGTCTTCATATCTTAGTGGATAGTGTGATTTAGGTACTGCACGTACACTGCAGGATTGTACTCGTACCACTACATACCTGTGCATGTAATTCACGAAGGTGATCCCGTAAGAAGAATGGATTTCTGTAGATTCGTGCTGAATGCAGACCTGAAGAGCCAATGTTTCTTAGAAAAAAGTTATGGACAGATGAGTCCAAGTTTGACCAACGACATTTTTCTTTAAACGTGTGGATGGACAGCTGAGAAATTGTACATGTTTTAATTATAGTCTACCGATAAAGTACCATAGTGTTTTTTTTTTCATCAATTTATCATTTTAGTCCGACCACCTGCTCAAAATTATGAAAATTGTAACTGTTTGTAGCTCTGATTTAAAAACTATTGTAGATAATTGTCATTTTATGGTGGGTTATGATGTATTGGAGTGTTAGTAAGCAGATAATATCTAATAATAATGATAATAATTCATGCATTGAGTTTTTTGTTGGTTGACATTTGCGTAGGGGTCAAGAAGGAGGGGCATTTGGTTGCAAATGACCCCTTCTACACCCCCTTAACGGATTGCCGACATATTACCAGTAACCCTGTATGTGTACTTTTTGGGTGAACATAAAGCGTGAAACTCGCGTCATCGTTAAACTTTAATCCTTGCTCACTTCTATGGGCTTAACTTTAATCCAGTTTTCACTCCTATCGGCAGTCCCATTGACAGCCAAAGACCGCCTCGCATTTTTTTTGTGGTATCTTGTCATAATCATCACTTACTATCACCTGTCTTCATTTCCGAGAACGGGCCCCTGGGTGTACCATTATAGATTTGGTATGTATACCCGAATTACTAATTCCGTGGAATTCTGACAGCTGTCATTGTCATTTACAGATGAGTTATTTGTATGGAGAACAGGGTTAACATCTACGAAGTACGATTTTACCCTAAACTACTTTAATTCCCTGTCATCATAAAAAGCCATATGCCGCGTATTATTATTACTCGTTTCACCTTAAAATAGAAAACACCAAGAGTGGAAACTAGAAAGTGTACACTAACAGCAATAGAAAACAAAAGAAGCAAATTGAAGAAAGGAGATGGCCCTTCCCCAATACATTGTTTGCCCCAGAAAAAAAGTTTATGCGTCACGATGAAACTTTTACCTTTGGATTGGTTTTTCTGTGTAAATTAATAATAAATAGTATTCTTGACCCTAGATAGTATGGTTATTGCTTATTGAGTACCCTAACATCTCACTAAAAATATCCTACCTAAAATGTTAAAAAATATTTTGCTACAGATAATTTAACGAACACAAAGTATTATTTGGTATTTAACGGCGTACTTAGTGATATTTGGAACTGTCCAACTGCTGATATTAATCCAAGCACTCTTCGAGATAGGATCATCGAAAGTAATGGTATAATTAATACAACGATTATGAAACGCCATTGCCGCCGAGATGTCACAACACAACAGAGTCAAAATCTCTAATTCACGTTTCGCTCACGAATGTTCTGATGCAAACATAAATAAGCACTGCGGAGCATGAACTAATGGTCAATTACTTGACGCAGACTGGAAGAATTACACAAAACAGAGTAAAATTGGTAAAATACAAGAAAATCACATAAGCGCAAACATGCAGCTCAACGAAGTTCCTATTGTATAGGGATGTTGGTCACGATCCAAATCCGATACTTATGTAGATCGATACAATGGTATACGATTCAGTTGCTAATTTTATCGATCAATATCATTCGGTACGGTTTGGTGGAATGATACACATTGTACAAAAAAGTCGGGCCAAAAATATAGTTCGATCACTGTCAGCTCACTGATAAACGTTAAAGATTTAAAATAATGTCAAAACCTAAAAGTAGTTTCGTCATTTTATTTGAAACGCAGACCACACTGCATGTGGCCAGTTTTTTAACCAACTTCAAAAAAAGGAGGTTCTGTGTTCGACCCGTATGTACGAGTATGTATGTGACTACTACGATTTAACGATACTACGATTAAACCACCTAATTGAAATAATATATAATTTTTTGGAGTCGGCGCTAAACCACATGCAATTCATGTCAAATAAAAAGTAAATGTAAAAGTAAATGCAAGTAAAGTCAGATTAGGTATCCACTTTTGAAGGCGAGCGCGATAGCCGCGAAGCGCGAAGCTGTCCGGGATCCGGGGGGCACATATTCAACTAGAAAAATATGAAAGTCATTTATCCCCGACTTCGAAAAATTATATATTATTCGAGTTAGGTAGTTTAATCGTCAATCTAAATAAATAAAATATTATTTTAAACTTTTTATTTCGAATCGATTGAAGTCGGATCTTTTTTTTTTTTTGAAAAAAAAATATTACAAACTTGTGTGCGCATCGATTCGAATTGATACTTTTCTTCCGATACCAAGTAAGACTTGAAAGTAGTGATTCGATACCAAAAGTATTCGGTATCGAAACAAAAGTATAGAGTACTTGCTTGTATTGTGTCGGACATCACTATAGTCTGATTTTTAATTACAGTTGTCATTTAAAAATAACAGACAGTTGTTGTCATGACAACAACTGTCTGTTATTTTGACATGTCAAAAATAGAATGAGTTATTTGTATCAAATACAGGGTTACTAACTGAATTTCGATTTTACCCCTAACTAAAGTACCTGAAGTATCTGTCAGGCATTTGTCATATCTACATGAGGCAATTGATTTTTATTTACGTAAGTTTTGAATTTATTATCTTTTTTGTGGGAACTGTTTTATCTCTAACAACATTAAAAGTCATCAAACTTCACGTCAAATAAAAATCAGACTATAGCTGTAAATAAAATGGCAGTAAACAATAACAGGAAATAAAAATACTTCTTTTTAGAATGATTTTAAAAAACCCTGCTAGTTCGTAGGTTTCTATTTTTGTCTTTCAAAATAATAATTATAAAGTAATTTTATTAGATTTATATAGTTATGTCTCTTGGTAATTTTTCACTATACAAACTTAAAACGACTCTGGGGCAATTTTGGGACATCTCCTTTATTCAAAAATGGATGTCGAATAACATTAATGTCATTCGACATCCATTTTTGAATAAATTTCTTCAATTTGCTGACAATGCCTGACAGACACTTCATGGTGATAATCACCATGAAGTGTCTGTCAGGCATTTGTCATATCTACATGCAGCAGTTTTGTATTTGCATAAGTTTTGAATATTTTATCTTTTTGTGGGCATTGTTTTATCTCTGGTAACATTACGAAACGTCAGAATTCCACGGAATTAGTAATTCGGGTATAATACATTTCAGCATCGTATTGTGTCAACAGTTAGGTACGATAGGGTAGGTATCGAAATAATTACTGACGTAACAATATATGAATTACGAGATTTACCTAATATTGTATCAGTGAACTGATAAGGTTTGCATAACAAAATGACCGATAGTAAGTAGTTAAAAATTTGAGTTTTTTTACTTACAACAACCTGTCTCATTGGTCTAGCGGTTTACCGTGTTTGACTACTGTGAATGTGGTGTGGATTCATACAAACTTGCAACCGCTATATTTTAACCCCCTTAAGCGTTGAATTTTCAAAAATCCTTTCTTAGCGAATGCCTACGTCATACTAGCTATCTGCATGCTAAAATGCTCAATCTGTCCAGTAGTTTAAATTGTGCGTTGATAGATTAGTCAGTCAGTCACCTTTTCCTTTTATATTTAGAAGACTATTTGACCCCAACTGACTCAGGGGGGGACAAAAACCGAACTTGAACTTGGGGCTCATAATACCAATGTACCTATACCCAATAATTCTGTAATTTACATCTACGTCGTGCCCTCAATTCGACGGTCGGGTTTTAAATTGAGGATGATCAGTAATTTTGTTTCATTGATGCGTGGGTTGTTAGAAAGGATAATTTTGGCAATGGCAACGAATTGTCGATTATTTTTATTATGTAACGTTCAAAATTGTCTTAAAATGCCACTTACCTTTAGATCCGAAATTAGCGATTAGGCAAATCTGAAATAATTAGATTGAACATTACACGAAAAATTTATAACATCTCTTACGTATATAATATGTACTATGTAGCATGTTTTTTTAAAACAGTAATTGATTGTTTATAAACTTTAGTTAGGTATACCACAGAACACTTTAATAGTACCTAGGCATAAAAATAATAAATATTATTAAGTACTTAGATAAATTAACTAGTGTTGCGCTCGGTGCGCGAGCTGCAAGCAGCTCGCGGGCCTTGTAGTCTCTTCAATATTCGTAAAATAAAGAAATGGGAGGCCATACCAAATACCAGAATATTCTGGAGAGTCTCTTGAAAGATAGAAATAAATATTGGTGTCACGTTTCATATCTTTTCTGAAAGGACACTAATCAATTCTATGCATGCGTTTAGTGGAAAAAAAAGGATCTACACAAAAATGTTCTGGAGAGCCACTTGAAAATTAAAAATAAATTTTGTATGGACACGATTTTTTTTTTTGTTCCGTAGCTATCTTTTTTCTACTGGCTCACCAAAGGGCCTAAGGTCTTGAACATTTTGTTTCAGGACCATGCCTCTATGATTGATAGTTTTTGAGGGCCGTTAGGGTACTCTGGTAATTTTTCCACATTCACTATTTTTGTGTTGTATTTTTTGTGAAAAAATCTTTGAGTTCTATTTACTTATACGTGTAGTGGGAGGAAAAAGTTTCATACAAAAATGTCTAAGAGAGCCTCTTAAAAAGAACCCAAAAAATTTGTATGGAGAGATTTTTTTTGTTCGGCGGCCATCTTTTTTTACCCATTCACCCAATGGCCCAAGGTCTTTAACAACATTTGTTTGGGACCTTGCCTGTATGACTGGTAGTTTTGGAGGACCCATGAGGTACTCTGGTAAATTTTCCACAATCATGATGTTTCAGAATTTTTTTGGAAGAAGACCCATAAGTTCGACGTATATAAATAGTTAAGGGAAAAGGTTCCATACAAAATTGTTCTGGAGAGCCTCTTGAAAAGAACCCAAAAAAATTGTATGGAGAGATTTTTTTTTGTTCGGTGGCCATCTTTTTTTTACTGGTTCACCTAATGGCCCAAGGTCTTTAATAACATTTGTTTGGGACCATGTCTGTATGACTGGTAGTTTCGGAGGACCCATGAGGTACTCTAGTAAATTTTCCACAATCATGACGTTTCAGAATTTTCCTGAAGGAAGACCCAAAGTTCGACATACGTAAATAGTTAAGGGAAAAGGTTCCATACAAAATTGTTCTGGAGAGCCTCTTGAAAAGAACCCAAAAAATTTGTATGGAGAAATTTTTTTTTTGTTCGGCGGCCATCTTTTTTTTACCGGTTCACCTAATGGCCCAAGGTCTTTAATAACATTTGTTTGGGACCATGTCTGTATGACTGGTAGTTTTGGAGGATCCATGAGGTACTCTGGTAAATTTTCCACATTCATGACGTCTCATAATTTTCTGAAGGAAGACCCATAAGTCTTACGCAAATAAATAGTGAAGGGAAAAAAGTTCCATACAAAATTGTTCTGGAGAGCCTCTTGAAAATTACCCAAAAAATTTGTATGGAGAGAATTTTTTTTTGTTCGGCGGCCATCTTTTTTTTACCGGTTCACCTAATGGCCCAAGGTCTTTAATAACATTTGTTTGGGACCATGTCTGTATGACTGGTAGTTTTGGAGGACCCATGAGGTACTCTGGTAAATTTTCCACATTCATGACGTTTCATAATTTTCTGAAGGAAGACCCATAAGTTCTACGCACATAAGTAGTGAAGGGAAAAAAGTTCCATACAAAATTGTTCTGGAGAGCCTCTTGAAAATTAGGAAATTTTTTGTATGGAGACGAAATTTTTTTTGTATGGTGGCCATATTTTTTTTACCGGTTCACCCAATGGCCCAAGGTTTTGAACATTTTTTGTTTCGAGACGATACCTCTCCGACTGATAGTTTTCGAGATCCCCTAGGGCACTCTAGTCAGTTTTCCACGTCCAGCTCTCTCTATAATTTTGGTGACCTAGAATTTTTGAATTTTACACACATGGAAAGTATGGTGAAAAAGTTTCATACAAAATTGTTCAGGAGAGGTGATCAGTCCGTAACTTCAAGTAGCTTTATATATATAATGTTTATTATTGTTGCACTTTCCGTATTATATCGCTAATAATTAGGATTATTTTATAAATAAGGTTTGGTTTTTATAAATACTACTATAATATCCTGGACTCTGGAGGAGATCGCTTGAAGCAATGTCTAGCTGCCTTTGCGCATTTTTTTATGTTATTTTAATTGTACTCCTTTAATTTTTTTTTTTTGTGTAGCAGTAACTAAAGAATTTTCTGTCTAATTTATCCATCTAGCTATCTAAAAGGGATTTGTTGAGGCCGCTGAATAATTTAGTAAAATAACTACTTATCTACGTAAATATAAGTTTCCTCCCAAGATACCTACGGAACCTTCGATGTGCGAGTCTGGTTAGCACTTTGCCGGTTTTTACTGAAAACATGAAAGATTCAGCTTTTTCTTACCACTATAAATATAAAAAATATGCACCTATGTTTATATTTAATCAATAATTCATACTCTTAGTAAATACACAAACAGTAGCAGATAAGCTTGAGCCCTAAATAAAGATAGAGTTAAGCTATCTATAGTATTATTGCATAATCTATGGCTAGAGATAATGTAGAGACGGTACTAACAGACGGTAGCCAGGTAATAAAATTATAAGAAGTGCAATATTAATAAGTACTAGCTGACCCCCGCGACTTCGTTCACGTGTTTATAGGTTTTATATATTTCGGATCGGATCCCATAATTCTTTTAAAACTAAATGTAGCCTAAGTTACCTACTCCTTAAAACATCACCTATCTGCCATTGGAAGTTCCGTTAAAATCGATCCAGCCGTTTCGGAGATTAGTTGGAACAAATAGACAGAGCGACAAACATAAATTTAAGCGCACACCAGTTTAAAATAAGCCGTACGTTCAAAGATCCGGGTCTCAAGTTATTTGAACCCAATAAATGTCTGTCATTTCTGAACTAAAAGAACCTATGACCTTGAAATATTTACGGGTTAATAATTAAAGTACTACCTTTCTAACAAAAAAAGAATGAGCAAAATCGAACAACACGTTAACGAATTACAGCTAAATACACGTTTTAACTTTCTTCCCCTCTCCCAAAGGAATCGTGCTGAATTTCGGGATAAAAAGTATCCTATGTCCTACCTCGGAGTATAAACTCAACTCGTACCAAGTTTCATTTGAATCCATTCAGTAGTTTCGGCGTGATGCGCGGCCAAGATACAGACAGACAGACAGACAGACAGACAAAAATGAAAAAAATTGCAGTTTTGGCTTCAGTATCGATTATAGGGTGCCCCCCGATAAAAAATTTCAAAATATCTTCAATGTACAGAATTGGATCTGTTACAGTTTTATTATATTATACTAGATGATGCCCACGGCTTCGCCCGTGTGGATTTAGGTTTTTAAAAATCCCGTGGGAACTTTTGATTTTCCAGAACAAAAAGTAGCTTATCTGTAGAAACCCGTCCCCAAAACGGAAAAATCCCGTGGGATCCCCACGACTTCGGAATACAATTATTCCTTACAGCATCAGGGTTGAGGAGTTGGATATGTACCTACTCGAGTTCATTCAACGATAAAGTCTTTAATTGGTACCCCCAATATCAATTTAAATAACCGAAAGTTTCTAAAACCCATTAGTTTTGGGGATTAGGTCCCCTGCAGCATCAGAATTGAGGAGTTGGAATCCAAATTTTTTATAGAACAGGGTCGCAATGTTACTCTATCGATTAAAAAAAATATTACGCAAATCGGTTCAGAAATCTCAGAGATATCGGTGTACATAGGTAGAAAAACACAACTCCTCCTTTTTTGAAAGTCGGTTAAAAAAGTAGCCTATGTTACTCCCTGGTTAATTCACTACATGTATGTGAAGGTCCCGTCAAAATCGGTTCAGCCGTTCCGAAGATTAGCCCGTTCAAACAGACAGACAGACAGACAGACAGACAGACAGACAGACAGACAGACAGACAAAAATTTTAAAAACGTGTGATTCGGTTATGGTAGCGTTCAAATAACCATATGAGCTTAATATGAGGTAGTTATTTCGATATTACAGACAGACACTTCAATTTTATTTATTAGTATAGATATAGATTATAGACATAAATTCAATGAGTTTAGTAGGTAGGTACTTAACCCGGCGTGAATGAGGTGAGAAATTGTTACACCAGCTATGAGGTGGGTATGAGATACCCAAAATTTTGGTGTTAAATTTTTAATACTATGATTGTGTAATTAGCATTTATGCTTGAACTATATAAATAATAGTATCCATTCAACAAGATTAGTAAATAAAATACCAGCATTGTACTTAATGCGTTATTTTTTATTGAAATAACAAAGTATCTAAATTTTCTTTGAAAAAATACAAGTTTAGGTAATTAACTTCTTTTCCCATAAAATCTAACAAAATTTCAATTTCTTTAGTAAATTAATATAACAATAGTGTCTTCTAATTATTATAAATCAAAAAGGAACTGAAAAGTCTTATAAGATCATGTTACAGAGCACGATGTGACGTACCCCAGCCACATGTACACACGTGTATCTACCGTCACCGCCGGCGCAACACTAACTAAACTCGATACTGTAGGGCTATTCTCTAAAATACCATCTCGATATCGAAGCTCACTCAAGTGAGATAACTCGCTTCGAAAGCAAACTCACTTCACCTTGGTTTGATATTCTGTAAACATCTGCTACGCACTTGCGAAGTGAAGTGAGTTTGAGTGAGAAGACCTGTACTATCGAGTTTTACAGAGTACAAATTAGCAAACTCATCTCGAATTCACTCTCTATAATTCGAAAATGGCTTTACAGAATAGCCCTGCTGTACCTCGACCCTCGCACCCTTACCTCCAGCTACTGAAACGATAGGACTCGCATGGCAACAGTAACATTAACTAATCTGCGTTTAAAAACTTCTCGGGTATGTCATACCCGACCTCACTCACGCCGGGTTAATTATAATAGGATTAATTTGTTACCACGAGTATGAGTAATATTCGTGTTGGTAATAGTAATTGTATTTCCTAGTAGGTATAATTTTTTAAGTCTAGTCAAGGCGTAAACACATTACTGTAAATTGTGATGTATTATTTCAAGAATATCTGAGACTCCACACCAACACTGCAGCCGTTTAACATCCCACGGCTGGGTAGGTAGGTACTAGGTACAGGCCTCCTGGCTCCTCCCTCCCTCCAGAGAGGGATTCAGAGCTTAGACCTTCTTCAATGCAGGTTTTAACGACATTTGTCACGTGAGTGATAGTGATTAATAACCGGGACCGCGTGTTTTCCGAGGCACGGGGGTGAAACACTGCTAACCACCAACTACTATTGAGAATTTTTTGACAGGTAAATCCAACACCTAGCAAATGACCCTATTAGTAAGTAAGTAAGTACTCATACGTAATGTTTGAGTCTCGTCACATAGGAAGCGGATGTGCGGTCAGCTTTACTGTCAGTTACTCTCGCAGGTAGCAATGTGCGGTCAGCTCTACTATCAGCTCGTCTTGCAGATACCAATGTCCGGTCAGCTTTACAGTTAGCTCGTTTCACAGGTAGTAATGTGCGGCCAGCTTTACTGTCAGCTCGTCGTGCAGTTAGCTAATGTATCGTCAGCTTCACTGTCAGCTCATCTCGCAGGTAGCAATGTGCGGTCAGCTTTACTGTCAGCTCGTCGTGCAGGTATCAACTAATGTATCGTCAGCTTCACTGTCAGTTCCTCTCGTTGGTAGCTACATAATGTGCTGTCAGCTCATCTCGCAGGTCGCTAATTCGCAAGTAGCTTATGATATTAATTGTCAGCTCGTCTCGCAGCCCGCAGGTAGCGATGCGGTCAGCTTCACTATCAGCAGCTCATCTCGTACGTAGCTAATGTGCGGTCAGCTTCAATGTCAGCTCATCCCGCAGGCAGCTAATGTGCGGTCGGCTTCATTCACTATCAGCTTTACTACGCATTGTCACGTCAACAGATACGTGGAAGATATACATATATCGAAGGTCAAGTGGCACTCGGCGCTATCACTTATCAGATGGGTGAGATTTGGCGCCGATGGTTATCGCTTCAATCGTTCGAGGAAACACTACTGACTACTTCAAGACTACTACTACTACTGACTACTGAGTACTGACTACTTCAAGACATTCTATAAACATTAGATCGCTTCGTACATCGGTCTAGCGGCTAGCTTTGCTTTTTTGACCGACTTTAAAAAAGGAGGTTATCGATTCCACACGTATACAGTATGTAACATTATTGGAACCGTAATATATTCACAACATAGGGAACAAAATAAGTTTCATCAAAATCGGTTCAGTAGTTTTCAAGATGGATGGGTAATTTTTTATTCCGGTAACTAAGTACTTATATTAAAGTCGGTTTAAGTTTTCTTAAATTATTCCAAAGTCCCCTGACGCGTCTTTCTGTCTGTGTATCTCTTCGCGATAAACTCAAAAACTACTGCTGCTATTTTCTTGCGGTTTTCACCAGTAGACAGAGTGATTTACCAGGAAGGTTTAGTCACATGAGTAGTAAATCTACAGAGGGGAAGCTTCCACAAGCGGCCCGCTGTAGGTACACTCACACAAACACACTCGCCAACGGTTCACGGACGCGCGCTCGTTCCACTAACCGGTACAGAGTGCTTAGTCTAAGATCGGAGCACTCAAAAACGAACTCGAAAACTATTGATTGACTCACAAGTGAATTCAGATCAAAATGAACTCAAATACTCGTATTTTAAAGTCGTAATTCCATAGTTCGAATATGTATTTTACAACATTTCTGCTTGGGGCGCTCGTTGTGTTCGAATGCTGAATGTATTGGCGAACTCAAACCTTAATACAAGCCATTTTAGGTCTATTTTACTCTGAAATCGATCAATAGTTTTCGAGTTCGTTTTCGAGTGCTCCGATCTTAGACTAAGCACTCATTTGGTGACAAACTGTGCGCATATGTGTCAGTGTACCTACAGCGGGCCGCTTGTAGAAGCTTCCCCTCTGTAGGTACTTTGTGGTTTAGTTCTATAATTTGTTAAGGTTTTGTGTAAATTGGTTGAAATATGACGATAATTGTTGGAAATGCTGGAAAAAGTCAAGCCGCCTGGGAGCTTTCATCCAGGTAATTGATTGATCTGAGTTTCATCGAAAACGCTGCCTAATCCCTTTGAGATATTATAACAAAATAATGTATGGTGGGATAGCAGTGGGTAATTACTACCCGTGCGAAGCCGGGGCGTGCAACCTTCGCTGGTTAAAAATAATATCCAATCACCTAACTTCACCTCCAGAGTTTAAGAGCAGTTTTACCTTTTTTCTGAAAAATCTAAGATTTCAAGCTCCAAATTTAGCATCGTAGGAGAGACTTTCACATATTTCAATACATGTTTTAAATAAACTAATCCTTCATATTGACATTTGTCAGAACATATTTACAAAAACTATTTTATTTATTTTGTAATGATCAATTTCCCACACCTCGTTTTAATAAAATAAATAACAGACTCAACTTTGAAGCTCTATATCTGTCCTTAAAAGTCATCTGATTTACTTGAAAAAAATACTTAAATATCAGACATATAGTCCTATTGACACATTACAGACCAGAATATAGATTTTTAATCAAATTAATGGTTAAAAAAAAAAGAACTTCCGCCAAATTTCCCGAATTATACGGTTACTTTAACACGATTTTTTGTATTGAAAAAAGCATAAATTCAATAAAATTTTTATGTAGAAATAAACTACGTTCTTTAACGAATCTATATATATAGTTTAATTAACAATCCATTTATTTGATCAAACATAAAAACTTATTAAACATCCCCCTAAATTACAATAAATAGCTATGCAATGTCTTCGCTTATTTAGTATGCGCCCGGCGCTCGTTGGACCTGTGCAGTTTTTGCCACCATCCAGATGCACGTACGAGAGTCGTGTAAACACTAATTTATACAACGACTGCAAAGTTTTGAGCATGAATATTTTTCTAAAAAATATGCGTGAGTATTTTTTTAAATAAGTGAAATTACAGCATAGCACCTAGGACAGTCACGGAAATATGATATTATAAACTAATACTAAAGTAGTCCATTTTGAAATCCAAGATGGCTGTCATATTTTTTTTTTTGAAGAAATTATCATCTATCTATACATATAATAAAATCGTAGATTTGCCGTATCTGTACATAAGAGAATTTTGCAAAATAATAACTGGGAAATGTTACGGTTGAGTAATAGAACGATAAAAGCTATTTTTGAAATTTTTGTCTGTTTGTCTGTTTATCTGTTTGTCTATTTGTCTGTATGTTTGTGCGCGCATCACGCAAAAACTACCAAATGGATTGAAATTAAATTTGGTATGATTTAAGTTCATACTACGAACTAACATATAGGATACTTTTTATCACGAAATTCAGCACGGTTCTCTTGGGGGAGGGGATGAAAGTCAAAATGTGTACTTAGCTGTAATTCATTAACGCGTGGTCCGATTTCATTCATTATTTTTTTGTTAGAAAGGAGATACTGATTACCGGCTAATCTCTGAAAGGCTGGATCGATTTTGATGGGACTTTCACTGGCGGATGTTTACACATTTTGATCTACCGTTTTTAGCAAGTTATGAGCTCAAAGGAGCTTAGGAAAAACAAAATGATTCCCACGGGATTTTATAAAATATCCACGCGAACGATGTCGCGGGTATCCACTTGTTTATAATATGGGTCTCATTTCATTTCCGAAGATTTTTGCAAAATAAATACTGGGGGATGTTAGAGATAAGTTATAGAACGTAAAAAAGCTATTTTTAAAATTTTTGTCTGTTTGTCTGTTTGTCTGTTTGTCTGTTTGTCTGTTTGTCTGTTTATCTGTTTGTCTGTTTGTCTGTATGTTTGGGCGCGCATCACGCAAAAACTACTGAATGGATTGAAACAACGAAACTTGGTACGATTTAAGTTTATACTACGGAGTAATATATAGGATACTTTTTAATTCAGCACGGTTTCCTAAGGAGAGGGGATGAAAGTCAAAACGTGTATTTAGCTATAATTCAATAACGCGTGATCCGATTTCATTCATTCTTTTTTTGTTAGAAAGTAGATACTTTAGAGATTACCGACTATTCTCTAAAAGGCTGGATCGATTTTGATGGGACTTTCACTAGTGGATGTTTACATTTTGATCTACCTAAACATCCGCCAGTTAACTTTTAACAGTTTTTAGCATGATATGAGCTCAAAGGAGCTTAGGAAAAACGAAATGATTCCTACGGGATTTTTAAAAACCAATACATATCCACGCGAACGAAGTCGCGGGTGTCCGTTTGTTACTATAATAAAAGTCGCACTTGCACTTCTGACTAAACCGACATTTTAGCAGTAAACAAAGATTGCCTACTTTTTATTGTTCTATTGGTAAACTTTAAATAATTGTACCTACTCTTATCAGAAAATGTACCTATTCAAGAACTTCATCAGGTGCAATGCAACAGCTCTGTTATGTTATTTTCAGACAGATGATTTGAAATATAATAATAATAATAATTGGTAGGTAATTGTTAAATAATTAAAAAGGTATTTGTTTCTTTTATTAGTTAGTTTAGAAAAAAATGGCTGAAGGCTAAATATGCGTGACACCTATGATATAAATACGGAACCCTACATGTATTCATAGAGAAGAACATCATATTATCCTGGTCGCTTTTGTTTTGTAAGTTGAACGTAGATTCATGAAATACTTATTCGATAAAAATATTTTATAATAAACATTATATATATAATACTACAACATCAAAGAAATAATTCAGAAATTTATACAAGTACCAAAACTAAATTCATGGTCGCGCTATATGCAAGTGGTCGTCCGTGCAGCATGCCGCCCGTCTACCTGCCGTTAGATACCTAAACTTCCATAGCGCGAAACTGGGAGAGGGGTCTTAATAAACAGGATGAGACAAATGTTTGCCTTGTTTGAGTCCATTGCAACTCATTAACGCGACTCCAATGCAACTGCTGACCCGACGCCAAACAAAGGCGGGTAACATTACTTGCATAATAGTATATACCTATTGTATAACTGCAGTTTTAGATAAGTCGCAGCCCAAACACATTTGCAACCATTTTGTGATCTTATCTAGAAACAAGTGATAATGTAAACTAAAAGAGTGAAAGTAAAACCTCACGAGTAGTAAATCTACAGAGGGGAAGCTTCCACAAGCGGCCCGCTGTAGGTATACTCACACAAACACACTCACCAACGGTTCACGGACGCGCGCTCGTTCCACTAACCGGTACAGTTGGTGACAAACATGCGCATATACCGTATAACATACGTACCTACAGCGGGCCGCTTACTAGAAGCTTCCCCTCTGTAGGTACTCTGTGGTAAAACCAACTTCACCACGCACTTAACAGTCCATATCTCGAAAACTGCCGAACCGATTTTGATGAAAATCGCACTGTTCCCTAAGTAGAACTATATGTAAGTCAATAGAAAAAGAATAGTCTTGTTCCGATTTCCAATTTCAGAGAAATGCGTGGACATACATGCACCTATAAAATTTTATATATTTGTTTTGAAGCCTTATAGATTATCATAATATGTAAATATATTGTGGTTCCAATAATATTACATACATACGTGTCGAATTGATAGCCTCCTTTTTTGAAGTCGGTTAAAAACAATATTTAAACGCATACACAGCATACACACAGCATCGCTTTTAAACAGGATGAGTCAAACGTTTGCCTCGTTGGTTGGTTAGCATATTCGATTGCAGATCACGAGGTTCCAGGTTAGATTCCCAGGTCGGGCGAAATAATTGCTAGGTATTGGTTTTTTCTGTCAAAAAATTCTCAGTGCCAGCCCGGAGTTATTATCGCTATCATGTGACAATAGTCGTTAAAGACCGCCAACCCGCATTGCAGCAGCGTGGCGGGTCTAAGCTCTAAATCCCTCTCCCCTATGTGAGCGGAGGCCTGTGCACTGTTATAGAAAATTGTTACTACTATACCACAGTCCACAACAGAGAGACGTGTATCCAAATTTTGAATAATTTTGTCTTCAGAGAGTTCGGGAGGTACATATAGAACTCCCTGAAGACAAAATTATTCAAAATACACAACTATTCAAATACACGTCTCTGATAGCAATAACAAGAGTTTCTAATAACAGTATCAAATTTCGTAGCTGTCAAAAAGTTTCTGAATAAAATGTTGATAGCACACAGACCGATAAACAGACGGCCAGATGGACTGTATAAGTAATTTTATATCTTAGATCGTACCTAACCTGACAAAAAAATATTATTTAGTTAAATAAACTTTATACGCTGAACACGAGATTTATTTTCCAGAACTTTTGCTTCATCACTAGTTTTCATATCTAACTGCGTCATTAGAATATAATGTCGCGATGGAACTGTTCAATCAAGCTCAATTTAATCTATAATATAATAAAACTGTAACAGATCCAATTCTGTACATTGAAGATATTTTAAAATATTTTATTGGAGGGCACTCTATAATCGATACTGAAACCAAAACTGCAATTTTTTTCATTTTTATCTGTCTGTCTGTCTGTCTGTCTGTCTTTCTGTCTGTCTGTCTGTCTGTCTGTCTGTCTGTATCTTGGCCGCGCATCACGCCGAAACTACTGAACGGATTCAAATGAAACTTAGTACGATTTGAGTTTATACTCCGAGGTAGGACATAGGATACTTTTTATCCCGAAATTCAGCACGGTTCCCTTGGGAGAGGGGAAGAAAGTTAAAACGTGTATTTAGCTGTAATTCATTAATGCGTAGTTCGATTTAACTCATTCTTTTTTTGTTCGAAAGGTAGTACTTTATATATTGTCCCGTAAATATTTCAAGGTCATAGGTTTTGTAGTTCAGAAATGACAGACATATATTAGGTTCAAATAACTTGGGACCCGGATCTTTGAACGTACGGCTTATTTTAAACTGGTGTGCGTTTAAATTTATGTTTGTCAGTCTGTCTATTTGTTCCAGCTAATCTCCGAAACGGCTGGATCAATTTTAATGGAACTTTCAATGGCAGATAGGTGATGTTTTAAGGAGTAGGACTGTGGCTACATTTAGTTTAGGTACATAAAAGAATTATGGGATCCG
Source organism: Melanargia galathea (assembly GCA_920104075.1). NCBI lineage: Eukaryota > Metazoa > Arthropoda > Insecta > Lepidoptera > Nymphalidae > Melanargia > Melanargia galathea. Next base: position 11,516,526 of record OV049868.1, read on the forward strand.
ATCCGATCCTATATAAAAACCCATATATACGCGAACGAAGTTGCGGGGATCAGCTAGTCATGAATACAACTGCAAATTTTAATATGTACTTAAATAAAATTAATAGGGCATTTCTCAAAAAAATTGTACCTTTTACACAAATTCGTGTCCATTATGTTTGAAATAAATTTTTACTAATTTATGATCACAACTGAATTAAAAAGTAAGAATAAAAAGAAACCTTGTATATTATTGTGTTGAAATAGCGTAAAATTTACGAAGAAAGATGTATAAAATAGATGTAACACTACTTTTGAAAAATTAAGAAAAAGTTGCGATTTCACTTTTCATACAAAAACGCAGTGTCCATCGAACGACCTTTTTCACAAAAAGTCAAAAATAATACAAAATATGTTTATTGGAAATGAATTTTTTAGCACAGTTGGTGAAAGAATAGATAAACCTACATGATAATATATGCATTAAGTACTTATCGTTTATTCATTATCTTATAAATAAAATTTATATTTGTCCATCGATTTTAACATGTGCGTAACACAAAAATATATTTGCCGTTAAAACCTCAAGTATCAAAATAATCTACCAAAAGGAATGATTTTTGTGTAATCACAACATTGGTTTGCGTGACGATTGACATCTGAAGTTTGCCATTTTGATATTGTTGTCAAAATATGTTGATGAGTGAGACACCCTCAAGAAATTTTAAATAATTACATGTGCTTAACGCGACAATAACTGTGAAAGTAAGTATGTTTTGAGTTATTTAGCTAATAGTTCCGAAAGTGGTCATAAATATTTTCTAAATAAGTGCAAAACCATTGACCACTAGTTATTAGTTACGGCTACAAGAAAGATTTTATTGGGTATTTACATGTGCGCAACAAACATGTGCGTAACGGACCAACTAAAGGCAATTTCATATAGATGTTTTCAAATGTCGTTACGCACATGTTGTTATGCACATGTAGGTTTTATTTTATTTTTACTTATGCGATATTTTATAGAATTAATGGGTTGGCTTTTGAAACGTGCCGCCTTCATGGAGAAAATATGAGTATGTAAGAGTGTTCTGGTGGATCTTCTGATACTCCTGAAACAATTTTTTTTTGCCGGACGCGCGTGGTTTCTTTAAAATAAAAAATACGAATACTAGTCCAGTCACTTTACGAAAAATAAAAATAAAAATCTTAATCTAAAAAAAAAGCAAGAAGTGGCCTTCCTCTATAACATATCCAAAAACCTCTATATGGCGGGGAGGGGGAGGGGGGGGGGGGGCGAAACCGAATCATACCAACAACCGGGGCTCATATCTCGAAAATCTCTACGAATAGCATTATAATTACTTCTGACAAAGTGGCCTTCCTCTGTAACATATCCAAAAACCGTACATGGAGGGGGAGGGGGGGGGGCTGCCGTCTGTCCATCCATGTTGAAATTTATACCAGATACTAAGGTCTATGATCCCTATCAGGAGTATAAAAATTAAGGTCCTGAGTAAAAGATATGGGCAAATTTAGATTTTCACGAAACATTTTAAGTACCAAAATTTACCTTAATTTTCAACTTTTTTTTATTTTTCGGAATTTTTCCTTTACTTGATCTGTAAGACCTTGCTTTTGATCAAAATTGACAAATCCAGGTCAACCGGAAGTACCTTATAGGTTTTTGACCGATATAATTATTTTGTTTATACAAATTTTGTTCTTACATAATAAGTTACATTTTAGGTTAAAATGATTGAATAATAACATTTTAATAACTTTAAATACCCTTTAATAAGCTTGTACTTTACGTTTTCTAAGTACATTATGCGTATGGCCTTCGTTTATTTTCTTAATTTAAAATAAAGTTCTTTAAATAAATACCAATTTATTGTTTTATTCTGAACATACCTTAATATCAACATTTTGTACATGTGCTTAACGAACATGTGCGTAACGACTTATTTACATGTGCCTAACGGTACAATTTTTTTGAGAAATGCCCTAACATTTATTGTGTTGCGTTCCCGAGCAATAAACGTTCAGAGAATTTCAGGCGCCGCAAATAGATACGCATTTAGCGCTGGCAGACTGAAAGATATAAGTCGCTCTTTTAGGGTTCGGTACATATTACACATAATATTATGAATAACATAATATTTTGGGTGTAAAAAATATTTAATTTCCGAGGTAGACATCACAATTCACAACAAACCGTGAAAGAAAACCCCAAAAAATGTTGGTTTGTTTTGGTCACAGCATACAAACTACTTTATGAATCGTTGTGTTCAGTATTTGTTGTTTAAATACAGTATATGCTACATAATATACCGATATTTCATATTCCTTATATTATAGTTATAGTTTTTGAAATAGCCCCCGTCACAAAAATGGTCTAAAACTGACAACTTTATGGACACCCATTTCCTTATTTTTTAAGCAAAAATGTAAAAAAATATGATCGTACTCTACTCAATGAGCTCTTAACAATGATACTCCACAAGCTAAGGAAAGAAAAAAAAAATATTTTAACTCAATATTTGATTTTAGGTCAACGTTTTACACAAAATATCAAAATTTCAGATTTGTAACTCATTTCATTTCATTCAATTGTAACGGACAGACAGACAGCACAGTGACATTAATAGGACTCTTTGGGTACGGAACCCTAAGAATGATAAACAAATCAAAATAAAGTCAACATTAGTGACGATTCGAAGAGCTTTTTTGAAGTCACCCTTTGACTTTAATTTTATCTTTGGCTCTTCGTAGGATCGTTTAGTTGGTAAATGAAAATTATCTATGTGTGTTTTGTTCCAGGATGACATAGTTAACCAGGAGTCATGGAGAAGCCAACCATGCACATGCTGTCCGTCCAGGAGAAGGGCGGACAGACCAGGCGCACTAACCAGTACATAGCGGCGGTTGCAGGTGATTATTGATTAACTAATTATTAATATTACCAATATAACTGCCTGGTTGAAACACCAGCGCACGTGCTCCTAGAGTGCACGGGCGTGGCAGAACATCGCAGAATCCACCTAGGATCACCAGCCTCACTCCAAGAAGTCCTCGGTAACCTGGGCGGCCTGCTAGGCTTCTGGAACGACCTCGGATGGCTGGAGTGAAGACTTCAACGCAGGCACATCACGCACAACAGAACTCTATGGTTCATGTGCCCAGTATGAAGATGAAGTGAAGATGAACTGCCTGGTTGGTCCCGTGGTTAGCATATTCGACTGCAGATCACGAGATCCCGGGTTCGACTCCCGGGTCGGGCAAAATTGTTATACATATTGGGTTTTTCTGTCAAGGAATTCAGTGATGGTGGTGTGGCAGCGAAATGACGATTTGCAATGTGGATGGAATATGGATATCTTCACGAAAATCGTTCAGTGCGAAGTGCGTTTGACATGAAAGCTGTTTCTAACAAAGCATATCGATCGCTGGGATGCGGTCGAGCTATTTATAACCAACCATCATGCCAAATGTTTGCGAGTCTGCGTTCGGGCTATTCTCGGCCATTCATTCAGCGAAAATTACGAAATATTGAGACTAATTAAGTTTTACACTCTAGTGGTATTAGGTAGTTAGCATATTCGACTGCAAATCACGAGGTCCCGGGTTCGATTCCCGGGTCGGACTAAATAATTGTTAGGTATTTTTTTCTGTCAAGAAACAGTGCCAGCCCGGATTTAGTAGTTGGTGGGTTTCACCCCCGTGCCTCGGAGAGCACGTTAAGCACGTTAAGGTCCCGGTTATTATCACTGTCATGTGACAATAGTCGTGTTGTAAGCCCGCCAACCCGCATTGGAGTAGCGTGGCGGGTCTAAGCTCTAAATCCCTCTCTGTCTCTCTCTCCTATGAGAGGGAAGGCCTGTGCCCAGCAGTGGGACGTTAAAACATTGTAGTGGTGGTGGTGGAAACTTTACACAATCTCTTAACTAAAGTAAATTGACAGGCTTATAGATAACTAGCGACCCGCCCCGCGTTCGCACGGGTAGTAATTACCCGCCACAATTAGCCACACAATTACATTGGAATATAGCCACTTTTGGTATCACAATTTCTGATTGGCTGATGAGTTGACGACTATGCAGTATGCATGCTCTTGCGATTTTGGCTTTTTACAATAATTGCAGCAAGAGCACTACCGATTACAGCTAATAAAATGATAGCGACAGTCATTGCGACGATGGCAATGCGACAGTCACAAGTTTCGTAATACAGGTGTCGGGACAGATTTAATGTAACATTAACCGCCTGTGGTGCAACTGACTTTTAATCAGATTATAAATAATGTTTATAAACAATAATAAATTATTGATTAATTTATAAGTCACAGATGAATCGAAAAGAGATTTATAATAATCTGATTAAAAGTCAGTTGCATCACAGGCGGTTAATGTTACATTACGGTAGTCATTAAAGTTCTCTCTAACTGTAACGCTACTTATCCTTTCCTGCAGGGAACATTGTAAAAAGGCTTGCACAGTTTTTAGAATTATCAATTCAGTTTAGTTTCGAGATTGTGTATAAAAGAATTAGGTAGTGTTTAAATGTTTGTTATAGTAGCAAGCGCTCTTTATAGTAAAGCTCAGGCCACATTGGGAGCGAATCGAAGCGATACGAACCTCGTTTCCCTTGGCTCATATCGCTAGAATATGAGAGCTCGCAAGTTCGCATCGCTGGCCTCGCTTAGCATTGTCGTTCGCAATGAGAACCGTAGTAGGTATGTCAAGAGATTAAAGTTCGTAAACAAAAATTTTTGGAGACCCAGAGACAGACAGTTTTTTGGATGTAACATCCGTCAGGACGATTTTTTTCGTATAAAATGTCACCCGGATAAGGAATCAATTGACACCTCATTCATCAAAATCGGCCCACGGTGGAATACACAGAATCCGAAACAAAAATTAGATACAAACATACATAGTACATACATACATACATATGTATATACATACATACATAGACTACTAAAATCATAACGCTTCCTTTTGGCTTTGCCGTAATCGGGTAAAAAGACGTGGTAGCGACATGAGCGAAGCGAAACTCACCTCGTTTCATTTCGCTTCGCTCGCTATCTGGCCTGGCTCTTTATAGTAACAAACATGATCATAAATTCCAGCGGCCATCGGCGCGGTGGTGGCGGGCACGATCCTCGCGTGGACGTCGCCAGCCCTGCCCCAGATCCAGCCACCGAAGGAAGAACCCAACGCGACCGCCGTAGCGCAGCCCTTCGACTACTTCGAGCCGCCGGCCAACGTGACCAACGCCACCAACGCCGCCAACATCACCGCCGTGCTGATCAACGAGCTGGGCCAGCAGGCCGACTTCCTGTTGAACACCCAGGAAAGTGAGGATACTTTACATATTCTTTTTTTATTGTATTTGTATTGTGATGGTAAGTCACCGCCGCGCTGATCAACGAGCTGGGCCAGCAGGCCGACTTCCTGTTGAACACCCAGGAAAGTACTTTACATATTCTTTTTTATTGTATTTGTATTGTGATGGTTTAAGTCACCGCCGCGCTGATCAACGAGCTGGGCCAGCAGGCCGACTTCCTGTTGAACACCCAGGAAAGTGAGGATACTTTACATATTCTTTTTTTATTGTATTTGTATTGTGATGGTAAGTCACCGACGCGCTGATCAACTAGCTGGGCCAGCAGGCCGACTTCCTGTTGAACACCCAGGAAAGTGAGGATACTTTACATATTCTTTTTTTATTGTATTTGTATTGTGATGGTAAGTCACCGACGCGCTGATCAACGAGCTGGGCCAGCAGGCCGACTTCCTGTTGAACACCCAGGAAAGTACTTTACATATTCTTTTTTATTGTATTTGTATTGTGATGGTTTAAGTCACCGCCGCGCTGATCAACGAGCTGGGCCAGCAGGCCGACTTCCTGTTGAACACCCAGGAAAGTGAGGATACTTTACATATTCTTTTTTTATTGTATTTGTATTGTGATGGTAAGTCACCGACGCGCTGATCAACTAGCTGGGCCAGCAGGCCGACTTCCTGTTGAACACCCAGGAAAGTGAGGATACTTTACATATTCTTTTTTATTGTATTTGTATTGTGTGGTAAGTCACCGCCATGCTGATCAACGAGCTGGGCCAGCAGGCCGACTTCCTGTTGAACACCCAGGAAAGTGAGGATAATTTACATATTCTTTTCACCTCCCATTAACCAGCTTGAATTTTTTGTCAGTATTACTGAAAACAAATCCGTCAACATAATTTTATTATGTAGTTGTGGACATATTGTATCACTGTTTTATCAATTACTTACTTACTACTTTTTACTATCACACTTTCATGTTATTGCAACTTGTATATTGATAACGCTTCCTCTTATTTTCCACTCTTATCAAATATTTAAAAAGTTCTGACATGTGATAGTGATATCACGATATGAACAAACTTTTTCGTAATAAGTACCTACCTACCTACATATCTCTGATTTCAAAAAACCCTCTGCGACCTTTGGCACAGACGCAACTGATAAGTCCAGGGATTAATTTTCAGTTGATATCCTAACTAATACCTACCTATTAAAAATACGAAAGTACTATGTTGAATTGTTTGCTTGTTACGCTTTCACGCCTAAACCGCTCAACAGATTTTGACGAAATTTGACCTTGGAAGGATATAATATTAAGCTCCTTTTAATTCCGGAATATCATAGAGATCCAAAGGGATTTTTAGAAAACCTAAATCAACGTGAACGAAGTCGCGTGCATCAGCTAGTTATTTATGCAACTGTTGTGTAATAAGGGGTATTAAAACACGAATGTTTGTTTATCACATGAGGCGAAGCCGAGTGCCATTTTGTGTTGGAGCCATCTTGAATTTACATAGTGCTATTCTAGTCAAGCATTTTCATTTGATACCCATATTGAGGGAGTTGTGAAAAAATATGTAATCCGACATTTTGTGGCGGTCCTATTTTCATTAATCATAGCACACTCCCGACTAATTTACCTTTCAAACAAAAAAAACGCATTCAAATCGGTTCACCCGTTTGAGCGCTACGGTGGAACGGACAGACAGACACACACACACACACACAGTCACACTCACACACACACACCCACATCTAACCCACACTCAACCCACGCCCACCCCTACCCATACCCCCACCCCCGCATTCAAATCGGTTCACCCGTTTGAGCGCTACGGGGAAACAGACAGACACACTCACCAACACACACACACACAGAGACATGTCAAACTTATAGCACCCCGTCGTATTTGCGTCGGGGGCTAAAAACGGATGATGTAATGTTGTACTGAATTTCATTACAACACTCGTTTGGATGATGTAATGGTTGTTACGACATTGGGTGTTTTAATGTTGGCAATAAGCTAACTGTTTCAGAATCTTTAATAGAGGATTTAAAGCATGGGTGTAGGGTGTAGATAAAACATTGAAAAACACAATAATTTTACTACTTAATTCACTGAAACAGACAAAGTATGATACTTTGATTAATTAATCAAAGGTAATGATATAACATGCGATGTGTACACCGAAATCAATCACCCATTTTACTAAAAGCACGAACTAAAAGCCATCTCTCCCATCAAAAAACCAAGTTAACCGCCAAGAAAATAGCAGATCAATCAGTAAGAATGTTGCCGCAACTCCTACGCAAAAACAGTCAAGATTTCAGTTCCATACCTATCTATGTACATCCTACATCTATGAGAGTTAAATACTCCACGCACACTTCACAAAAGTAGGGTTGCCAAAGATAACGTATTCCAGGATAGTCCTGAAATTTTCAAACATATTATGGAAAATACCTACATGTAATTTAACATGACTTATATAACGGATATTTTCTATTCCAATTTTTATGAGTCTATTTTTATTGTTCTACTTCTAAATACTAAGCCCTGATATCGATTTATCTATCTATTATTATCTATGAGTTGCCAAAAACAAAATAGTAAAATTATATTTGCTTTGAAGGTTACGACTATAATAAAAGTAGTTACCCTTCAAAAATCTTAAGAGTAAATAAGTAAACTTTTATACCTAATAAGCTATAACAACAACGTTGCAAAACAAGCAACGAGACAAAGCTTTACCTAATAATAATTTTGGATATGTTTAATTTATTTAAAAATATCATAATATAGTTTTATATAAATTAACATTAGGTATCTCAAAGATTGATTTGCGATGTCGAAACATCGAGCACACCTCACTCTTCAGTAAGTTTCACCCGTAAATGTTGACTAGAGAGACATTAGAAAATATAGAAAAGTTTAATTTCCTATCCCATAAATAATATTTGCTGGAATATTGAATGAGTAATCATAATGCACGACCATGGTACGACTACGACATGTTTTATTAGGCATATTATAGCGGTAACCCTAATTGATCCACAAAAATCCATGCCACACCCACAAACATGCCTCCAAACTCCGCTACGTCAACCTGACTTCGGCCAGGCAACGTCATCGAAGGTCACCCATTTTGTTATCACATGATTCTTTTAGTTCGTATTTTTTTCGTTTCATATCCCACTTGAAATGCTAAAAACGATCCTGAGATGTGATCACATGATTTACTAGCTGTGATATTTTCTCGCTGAGAAGAAAATTATGTTTTCTTCAGAGATGTGCTGAAAGCTATAATAATATTCAAAGTTTTACTGTCAATTTAGTGTATCGTAGATATTATGTAGGTATATACCTACTTTGCAAAGGCCCCAAATGTACTTGTCATGATCATTAATTAGGATTTAGGAAACAAAATATCTACCTAAGTTAACGATTACTACTTACCCAATTGTAAAAGGTTTTAGCAGTTATGCGAATCGATTTATTTCTATAATTTAGTTTATTAAAATATGCATGTTTTGATGCAAGTAGTGATGTAAAGGCCATACACGACCTTTATATTCTACATTAAACTCGAGTCACTGCCTGATGGAACATTATTCGAATGTGTTCCAAATTCAAAACACTCTGAGTGCACAGTGGGGTTTTAGTTCTTGAAGATTATCTTTTTTTCCTAGGTTCTCTCGTATCAGCAATCCTAGCCATTGGTGCCGCGATCAGTGCCCTCCCGGTGGGTGTGCTCGCGGAGAAGGTCGGGAGACGACCAACGATCCTCATGCTCTCCGTACCGTTCATGATCAACTGGTTGATCACAATCTTTGCAAACGGAGCAGGAATGCTCATCGCTGCCAGGTTCTTCGCTGGATTGAGTACTGGTACGTATTCTTTAGATTAAAAAACGATGATAGTGTGGCGGTTCACCACTAAAACAAGTTTTTAATTGCTATAAATGCACATAACTCCGAAGAGTTAGGTTCGTATCAGGAATCGAACTCGGCCTTCCTTTCGGGGTGTTAATCTTTTTCCGATGATAATTTTAAACATTTTACTCTTTGGAATTTCAGGTGGCATATGCGTAGCAGCTCCAATGTACATTGGCGAAATAGCGGAGACCTCAATCCGGGGGTCCCTGGGCGCGTTCTTCCAGCTATTCCTGACCGTGGGCATCCTCTTCACATTCGTGGTCGGAGCCTGGACACACTGGAGGACGCTGTCCATAGTGTCTGCTGTCTTCCCTGTTCTACTTGTTGCCGTGTTCTGGTGAGACTATTATTCACCTCACTTAGTTCTTTATAGTTGCGTAGCAGCCCCAATGTACATCAGCGAAATAGCGGAGACCTTGATCCGGGGGTACGTGGGCGCGTTCTTCCAGCTATTCCTGACCGTGGGCATCCTGTTCACGTTCGTGGTCGGAGCCTGGACACACTGGCGGTCGATGTCCATTGTGTTTGCTATCTGATGTGTTCTGGTGAGAGCAGTTACCTATCAAAGTTCTTTACTTAGAGATTCTTGGGTTCCTTCAATGAGATATTAAGAAGCTGTTGGATATTATGCCGGTTTTTTGATTAAAGTTATACTTATTTAGGCGTGTTATGAATAAATGATGAGAGTAATTTTTTATGATGACAGGGTGACATGAAAAACGACGTGTTGAAGTTGGCAACGTCTGACAGTCGAGAGATTAGCAAGCAACTTCAAGTTGTTCGCTTAAAGAAGTTGTATTCTCTATCGTCAGATTGTACATACTTATTTTGGACTAGCGGTTGACCGCGACTTCGTCCGCGTACAATTTCTGATTTCCTATGAGATTGTTTTCCCGCTGTAAGAGGCCAATCAAAATCCCAAATACTGATTTTCATGAATCCTTATAGTTTCCATCCCCTATTTAACCCCTAAAACCCTAAAGGGGTTGAATTTTCAGAAATCGTTCTTAGCGATTATACCAATTTCAGCCCGATCCATTCAGTGGTTAGAGCTGTGCGTTGATAGATCAGTCAGTCAGTCAGTCAATCAGTCCCCTTTTCCTTTTATATATTTAGATTTATTTAACTACAGGTGGATGCCAGAAACTCCTCAGTACCTGCTGGCTAAGAACAGGCGTCGCGACGCTGAGAAGGCGCTGCGCTGGCTGCGAGGCCCTGACGCCGACCTCAGCGGGGAATTGGAGGAAATGCAGAAAGATGTAAGTTTTTTAACCGACTTCAAAAAAGGAAATTCTGTATTCGACCCTAATATATGTACTAACGACCCCACACGGGTAGTAATTACTGTCTCACCATACATTGTCTTTCAACAATCACCGTCATATTTCAACTAATTCACATGAAGCATTGACAAATTATATATCTAAACCATCCTCATGAATCACTCTGTCTATTGGTGAAAACCATATGAAAATCTGTTCAGTAGTTTTTGAGTTTATCGTGAACAGACAAACAGACAGACAGACTCGGCGGGGGACTTTGATTTTCTAGTGATGTATATTATGTACTATGTTTGCGATTATTTAAAAAAACCAATGAACCAATTAAGATGATTTTTCAACTATTTTAATTAACATACTTTCAGAAAGTTTTCAGTATATAACACACCTAGTTATCATTATTATATACTAAGTTACACGCATAAATGTACCCATATGTTACTAAAATTTTGGATTGGTACGCCGATTTCTCTGAGATTGCTGGACCGAAGTCGGTTTAATGTTTCCTATAATACAGCTTGTAATAATTATTTATTAACGTGATAACGTCTAAATCGATGAACGCCGGCCACACGCACGAAAAATTATGACTCAAGCGATAGAGAAGCAATGCTAGACGAGCGTACAAGTGAGAGCGCGAAACAAGCGATAGAGAGGCAATGTTTTCATATGACATTGTCACCGACATTTATGAACCGACTTCACAGACAACCAATTTTTTTCAGGTGGACAATGCATCCCGTCTACGCGGCGGTATAGTGTCAATGGTGACCAACCGCGCGCCCCTCATGGCCCTCATCTGTTCCCTCGGTCTCATGTTCTTCCAGCAGTTCAGTGGCATCAATGCCGTCATCTTCTACACGGTCAACATCTTCAAATCTGCAGGCTCGGACATCGCACCATCCATTGCCACAATCATTGTGGGAGTCGTCCAAACCCTAGCCACGTACGCTTCATCGCTGCTAATAGAGAAAGCGGGCAGGAGAATTCTTCTGCTCCAGAGTTGTATAATTATGGGCATCTGCTTGATCGTGCTCGGTACGTACTTCAAGCTCAAAGAAATCGGTGCGGAAGTCGCCGCCTTCGGGTGGCTTCCTCTGGCTTGCCTGGTCCTTTTCATCATTTCCTTCTCGATGGGTTTCGGGCCTATACCTTGGATGATGATGTCGGAATTGTTCTCCGCCGAATTCCGCGGTACTGCGTCGGGGATCACTGTTGTAACCAACTGGTGTCTTGTGTTCGTTGTCACTTTGTGCTTCCCCATAATGCAGGAGGCCATCGGGATATACAGTTGCTTCTGGTTCTTCAGCGGATTCATGGTTGTTTGCGTTTTCTTCGTGTTCTTCTTGATACCCGAAACTAAGGGTAAGACTTTGTCCCAGATTCAAACTTTACTCGGTGGCAAGTAGTGAGGCTGGCTTTTGTGCAAAATTTTGAATACTCAGTGTTGGTCTTTGAATGGATTTTTGAATGCTAAGTTTTGATTGTATACCGAACTTGAAGTATATGGCTTGTAAGACTTGAAACCCAAATCCTATGTAATTAAGAGATAGAGTAATTAGAGAAATTAAGAAATTACATCTCAAATCTTGATTTAAAATTTAATGTACTGGTGCAAAGCTGTGTAGCGACCAATTAAATATATTAAAATTGTCATATCGCATAGGTGCATATGGAAGCGGTAGTATACTGCATCCTTATTAAGTAAAAATACTAATACGTTCTTCTACTACCTTCACTCTACAAAATAATACCATCAGTCAAGTGCTAAGAAATCTTTGAGTAAAATACTTCATTAAAATTATGGATTCCTAACTCCTGCTAACTTTATGGATTCCTTTAAGGAATCCATAAAGTTAAAGAGATGGTTTTAGTTTTATGAGTAGTTATAGTTTTTATGTTTTGTATACAAACAAAATTAGCTCCATTGTGTATTGTAAAGCATGTCATGGTGTATATTTTTTTAGGGAGTGTATAGATCTTGTGGACTTCCAATTTAGATTAATCTTAATACTGTTGATATATTTACCTATTACCAGTTTAAGGTTATCGAATGATTTACTATAGTTGTGTTCATTATTGTTTGTATAATCAGCATGAGATATATTATGCGGCCAAAGATTTGAGTAAAAGTATCCTTAAAATACTAAATAAAAAAAAGTATATAATTATATATTGATACATCTGATGCTGATATTACAAATATAACTGCTTTTAAATTTGATGACTTATAATATTATGTATTATAGAATTTTTAAAAAAGGTTTGTAGATAATATTTAAGGTTATTTTGAGATTTTGTACATGTTATTTTATTTATTTGTGATTAACTAAGTTAAAATAATAAATGTTTTTAGTTCACTAATTTTATTCTAAGAGAAACAATACAAGTGCCAAAAATCTGTGACGTAAAAAATATTTATAACATGCAATAAGTAACTCACTTAGTTACTTATGTACAAAAGTGCAAGGCTAGTTATGCTTACTTTAGTCATTCATTAGCTAAGTGTTGAGTTAACAACAGTTAACATTAGGCCCAATTTAAGAATTTAAGGTATACTTAGTAATTGGTAGGTACTCATAATTGTGAAAACTCAATACTATATATACTCAATACTATATTATATTGATGGTGTATGCTCGACTAATATCAGACTCATTCGATCGTCCAATCCGAATAAAGAATCTCGATCGCCGTAAAATCTAGTCGAGCATACACCGACAAAACTGAGCCTTAATATAACTGTGTTGTATTCATTTATATGTGTAACAATATTTATTTAATCTTCGATCGAACAAAATCAGTAGGTATCTTTCTTTTATTAATTAAAGTAATAACTAGCTTATATTGCGTTTTGGCAATAGAACAAAACAAAAATAATTTAGTAATTTAAGTAATTGTTTTTTAAATGTAATTATTACAATACTATATTTTCATAAAATAATGCAATACAAAATCAGTCTTCACTATGAAAAACAATTCATGGTCACTCTAGTTGTTTCCTTTTGCATCTCTTACGGAATATTATGTAAATAGAGCGAGACGCAAATAGTACTGTCGCCATTTTTAATTGTGCTGTTTAATGGCGCGAGTTTTTGAAATAGGAATTTGAATGTTCTTTATGAGTTAAAAATGTGACATTTTATTTTAGTACCTACCTAATAGAAATTATTTCGATTGGTTGTTTTTATTTTGTTTTAATAATTGTTAATTTTATAGTTTAACTCAATGTTAAATTAAGTAAAAGCAATTAAAATTAATGTTTTAAGAAATAATTTTGTTTTTTTTCCTAATTTTAATCTCCCACCGCGCAACAGCAAGTTTAAACTTCAATCTCAGAAAAAAACTTTACTGTATTCGAACAGTTCGAGAATTCGGAAACAAATCGTAGAGAGGGTACAGAGGGTCTAGTGTAAGTTTTCAAGTTAAATGTGCGTAAATCTGCCCTTCAGTATGGCCGAAATTGGGATGGAAAAACGTCCATCCTTTACCGCCCCATAAAAAATTATATTTACGTCCATTTCATGCTAATTTAAAACTTACACTAGGCCCTTCTGGTCTTTAGATATGATCTATTTATAAAATTGACCGAACCGAAATAAGTAGAACCCATTTTGAAGCAAGTAGCTAACTAGGTATAATTATTTATACAAGAAACTACCTTTTTATTATCTACTTTTTTACCCGACTGGGTATATGTGTTTCACCTGTGTGTATGTATGTCCATTCCTATGTCCGCTTGTAACTAATCAACGGCTCAACGGATTTTGATAAATGATACGTCATTAGATTTGTCTCAATGACGCGAGTGTTATAGGGTACCTAAATTAAAAAAAAAATCAAAATGGCGGACTTTATGCGCTTTAATGTGCGAGCTGAAAAAAAATTTTTTCTTCAAGACCCTCGAGTGGGGTATCAAAATAAAGGGATTCAAAAGGCAAATACTAAAATGTACAATTTATATATTTGGAAACAATTTGGAGTGATAAATCGTAGAAAATGACCGTTTCCTATGTCAGTTCGTAACTACTTAACGGCTCAACCTATTTTGATAAACTATACGTCATTAGATTTGTCTTCACGGCGCAAATGTTACTGGGTACATATAATTCATAAAAAATCAAAATGGCGAATGTTATGCACTTTAATGTGCGGGCTGAAAAAAATTTTTTTCTTCAAGACCCTCGAGTGGGGTATCAAAATAAAGGGCTTTAAAAGGCGAGTACGAAAATGTATACAATCTATATGTTTTAAATCAATTTGGAGTGACAAATCATGAAAAACAAAATAAATAACAACTACACTGTAAGTGGTACGGTGGTAGTTTATTAATTTTTTAGTTCGTTTTTTAGCATGGCAGTCGGGTTTTTTTAATTTTTAAATTATAGCTTGTTACCCGACTGGGTTATGTGTTTCACCTGTGTGTATGTATGTCCATTCCTATGTCCGCGTGTAACTACTCAACGGCTCAACGGATTTTGATAAATGATACGTCATTAGATTTGTCTTCATGACGCGACTGTCATAGGGTACCTAAAATTAAAAAAAAATTAAAATGGCGGACTTTATGCGCTTTAATGTGCGAGCTGAAAAAAAATTTTTTCTTCAAGACCCTCGAGTGGGGTATCAAAATGAAGGGATTTAAAAGGCAAATACAAAAATGTATACAATTATATATTTGAAAATAAGTTGGAGTGATAAATCACAGAAAATGACCGTTTCCTATGTCAGTTCGTAACTACTCAACGACTCAACTTATTTTGATAATTGATATGTCATTAGATTTGTCTTAACAGCGCAAATGTTACTGGGTACATAAAATTAATAAAAATTTAAAATGGCGGATTTAATGCCCTTTAATGTGCGAGATGAAAAAATTTTTTTCCCTCAAGACCCTCGAGTGGGGTATCAAAATAAAGGGCTTTAAAAGGCCAGTACGAAAATGTATACAATCTATATGTTTTAAATCAGTTTGGAGTGACAAATCATGAAAAACAAAATAAATAACAACTACACTGTAAGTGGTACGGTGGTAGTTTATTAATTTTTTAGTTCGTTTTATAGCATGGCAGTCGGGTGTTTTAATTTTTAAATTATAGCTTGTTATCTCAGAAAATCAAAGATTTTTGACTTGATTTTTTGAAAACTTAATCTCTGGTAGACGAATTCATAGACCATCAACTAGTAAAATGAAACAAGCAGTGATTTTACTAAGTAGTTCTCAATAAGCAAGTCGTTAGGAATATTAATTTATTTTGTAACGGCGAACATGGTTATACGAGTATTATTTTGCAACGGTGACCATAGAAGAGGTCAGGGAGGGGCACTCCTTGTTTAAGATCCTCATTTCTCCTCAAACCTAAACTTTGGTAGACGAAGTCACGGACGTCAACTAGTTGTAAAATAAAACAAGGATTCGGTTCTCAAAAATAAGCGAGTCGTATATATTAATTTATTTGTAATTATAGATGGCGAACATGGTTATATTATTTGTAACGGCGAACATGGTTATATTATTTTGTAACGGCGAACATGGTTATATTATTTGTAACGGCGAACATGGTTATATTATTTGTAACGGCGAACATGGTTATATTATTTGTAACGGCGAACATGGTTATATTATTTTGTAACGGCGAACATGGTTATATTATTTGTAATGGCGAACATGGTTATATTATTTTGCAACGGCGAACATAGAGGAGGTGAGGGAGGGGCACTCCTTGCATATGGTCCTCTTCTCGATATCGTCGACGCGATTCGCCAGCTCTGCCACCTGCCT
Organism: Melanargia galathea; assembly: GCA_920104075.1. Taxonomy (NCBI): domain Eukaryota; kingdom Metazoa; phylum Arthropoda; class Insecta; order Lepidoptera; family Nymphalidae; genus Melanargia; species Melanargia galathea. The sequence continues at coordinate 11,532,857 of OV049868.1, forward strand.
GAAACAGAAAAGAAAGAAAAAATGTTTTTTTTTGTTGACTGCAATCTCACGTGATGGTAAGTGACGAGTAGTCTAAGAAGCGGGTTAACTTGGAAGAGGTATGTGTACTTCTGATCGGTTTCTACACGGCATCGTATCGGAACCGACAAAGCCGTGCCGCAAAACGATTTAGCAATCGTTTTGCGGCACGGCTTTGCCGGTAGGGTGGTAACCAGCTACGGTTGATGCCTCCCACCAGACCAGACCAGAGACAATTTAGAAATTATAAAATCCCAAATTTCCCCTGCCGGAATCGAACCTGGGACCTCCCACTTATAAGACCACAGCACTCACTGCGCCAGGGAGGTCGTCAAATAACCTTATATTTCGTCGGCTTACCGCTAGAACTCATTATGTGACATATTCACAACTTTGAGTAAACGAGGTTTAAACAATTAATTAGTTGTAGTTGTATTGATTGCCTAATATCTTCTAAAATTATGATAATCATAATGAGTTCTAGCGGCAAGCCGACGATTTATACATAAAAATGAATCCCTATTTAATTCCTTGGTCACGGTATCACGCGTGAATGGCTGGACCGATTTTGACGAAATTTGGTATAGAGGTACACTAGACCTTGGAGAAGGACATACACTACTTTTTATCCCGGAAAATTATTGAGTTCCCGAGGGTTTCCTAAAAACGCGGACGATGTCGCGGGCATCAGCTAGTGTAAAATGAATGAGAGATATAATAATGCCTCTCGATCGCCTTCACGTCGCTCCTGAACCCCGTGACCGTGGCGTCCAGCTCGCCCAGGTACCGGATTCACACATCTCGTCGTATTTCCGAGACATGTAGGTACTCCCTAGCGTTCTTCGAGTCACCCACTTGAAAATTTTAGTTAGTTTATTAACGGCCTGGAGACTGGTCCTTTAAGGTTGAAAATTTTAACTGTCTAGCTATCACGGTTCATGAGTTACAGCCTGTTGACAGACAGATAGACTGACAGACAGACAGACACAGACAGACAGACAGACGGAAGGACGGACAGCGAAGTCTAAAGTAATAGGGTCCCGTTTTATCCTTTGGGTACGTGAGTAAGTAGTAAGCGAGTAAGTAAAATAAATGAGAGATATAATAATGCCTCTCGATCGCCTTCACGTCACTCCTGAACCCCGTGACCGTGGCGTCCAGCTCGCTCAGGTACCGGATCTTGGCACACATGACACAGCTCGTCGTATTTCCGACTCATGTATCTACTCCCTAGCGTTCTTCGAGTCGCCCACTTGAAATTTTCAACAGTCTAGCTATCACGGTTCTCTTCGAAAGCATTGAGTCACAGCGCACGGACATCTTAGTAGCAGGAGATTTCATTGCGGCGTCCAAAGTTTGGTCCAGCAAGAACGAGAATGCAAGAGGCCGCCATATCATGGAAATGCTCGCGAGTACACACATGGTAATAGTAAATGAAGGATTTGCCCCAACATTTCAAAGAGGTGCTAAGAACTCCACTCCGGAATCCGGTTATAACATTTGTAAGCTCAAACCTGACACAAAAAGTTGCGGAATGGCAAGTTCTCGATGAAGATAGCTTGAGTGGACATAGATACATTAAATTTAAAGTAGTTACTTCACCATGAATGGAAACCACCTATTCAGCCACAGGCGGGATGGAGATTAGACAAGACTAGATTAGACAATTAGATTAGACAATGAATGAGAGATATAATAATGCCTCTCGATCGCCTTCACGTCGCTCCTGAACCCCGTGACCGTGGCGTCCAGCTCGCCCAGGTACCGGATCTTGGCACACAGCTCGTCGTACTTCCGACTCATGTACTCCCTCGCGTTCTTCGAGTCCCCCACTTCCTTGTCTATCTTGCTCACTATCTCGTACTTCAACTCGTCGAACTTAGCCTCCAGACACGGACCGAGCAAGTGCGCGCCCCGGATCGCCAGCTCCTCTTCGGGCCTCAGTTTCAAAGGAGGGAACTTATTTAACGCCATCTTGAAGCCTTAAAATTTCAAAGACATTTACTATTTATTAACATATCTACATAACACAACATAGAAGCTGTGATAGCCTAGTGGTTAGGACGACCGACTTCTAATCGGAGGTCGTGGGTTCGATCCCGAGCACGCACCTCTAACTTTTCGGAGTTATGTGCGTTTTATGTATTTAAATATCACTTGCTTTAACGGTGAAGGAAAACATCGTGAGGAAACCTGCATGCCTGAGAGTTCTCCATAACGTTCTCAAAGATGTGTGAAGTCTGCCAATCCGCTTGGCCAGCGTGGTAGACTATGGCCAAAACCCTTCTCACTCTGAGAGGAGACCCGTGCTCTGTAGTGAGCCGGTAATGGGTTGATCATGATGATGATGATGATGATGAACATATCTACTACCTAAAAATAACGGGTGTAAGGGGACCGCTTTCGGAAACGAAGACACGTAATAGAAGTGAAACGCCGAAAAAAAATGCGAGGCAGTCTTTGGGGACTGCCAATAAAAGTGAAACTGGATTAAAGTTTAAACAGTATATTATGTACCTAGCTCATGGGGAGCGTGCGGCGACGCTCACGCGCGTTTCACGCTTTTTGTTCGCCCAAAAAGTACTCATATATACATTATGTATACATATTGTTTCCATGAGCTATTATGTATACTGTACTATGTATAATACATAGTACAGTATACATAATAGCTCATGGAAACAAAGCGTTCGGTGATGATGACGTGAGTTCCATGATTACCCAAAAACGTGCTCAACGCGCCTAAAGAAGTTTTCACTTCAAAAATTAAAATATTTCCTGTATTTTTTAAAAGTTCTCAATGTAAAGGAATCAGCTGATCATAGATAATACACTACTACCTGCTAATTGCTACAGCTGATGCTAGGGTTCAACAACGTTGAGGTAAATACCTAAAGTTGTCGTCGCGGTTTGTACGTTGTGCATTGCGTGTTTGAAAAAATATACTTACTAAATACTAAACCACTAATACCTACTACAAGTGGGTATATCACAAATAATTATTATTGGTAATGGATTGTAGTTAGTAGGTATAATAATAGCGCTAAGTTTTTGATAGCGGTCCTTTTATAAAAATAATAGTAATATTTACAAAAATGTGTAAAAAAATTCAAATAATTCTGGTATTTAATACCTACTACACGGAAAAGATTCAGGTCTTCGCACCGATTGTGCATCGTTTTAATGTATTAATTCACTGATAATTTTAAAGGATTTTTATTGATGATAAAATTTATTTAATACGAAATGAATACTGATTGCGGGATTAGTGTCAATCAGTGTTTTGATTAGTTACAGTCTAATTGATGTCACTTTGATTTTTCTTTTAATTTTTGCAATTCGATGATTGTGATTGCACAATCGTTAAAATGAAGTTTTACGATAAAAGATATCTGTCCCACTATATGGATTATACACTGACTGATTTATACAAGGCAAACCGCTGGAGTTACAAACTTGAAATTACGATCATGGGCCCGTGGTCCCACCGATTTGACCTTACTGATGGGACCACGGTATACTACTACATAATAATATGTAACCGTGGTCCCACTGGAAATTACAATAGGTTTTTTTATGACGTTAGCACTCACTCACTAAGGAGGTATTTTGGAAAAAACATCCCTTGAGTGGGTTAAATAGGGGATGAACATTTATATGAAAATCAGACATTTTTAACGATACCTCCATCGAACTATTACGCTTAGAATGGAAGTTTCTAACAAATTTCCGCTCGAAACGTAAGCTATAAACCAACCCATGTGTGCCCTGTAATTACATTTGCCGACACGCACACAAGCGCATGAGTACCTTGAGCACTGACGCCACGATAGACGTATCGAGCCTGTTAAGGCCCGTTAAAAACGGCTTATCGCCGCGTCGACGACTGCCTTTCTTTACCTATTTATTCTAAGGATACCTCCATGAAAATTTGTGTTTGAGACTTTCGGTTAAAAATGAAGAAAACCGTGTTTCATGATAATTCCAAGGGGGTCAAATAGAGGATGAAGTGTTCATCTTCGCAACTCGATGTTGGTAAGTAGGTTAAATGTTCATACACTGAAGTTGCTTTAGCATTTTTCTAAATCCAGTTATATCAGTGAGAAATCTACGTGGCCACACTGTAATCAACATGATTACATATCGTATTACTTCGTACAGTGAGTGAGTCACTTAGTACCGTATGTAGATGCATATTTAATCTTTAAAAGCACTTGATGTAGGCAATCAAAGTGATATTATCAAGAGGATGCATTCGCAAGGAAGATGATAGAGTAATTTTCCAATATCTTGGAAATACCAATGCCTGTAATTTAAAATAACAACACAGACTGTTCTGGTAACTAATTAAACATCTGAAAAAATCTGGGACAATTCGGTACCTATAGTGTAACTCATAGTTTTAAATTGTTATTAGTTAGTAAGAATTCTATGGTGTATAATGAAAATTTTTAGCAAAAAACCGATGAACTCAATGGATGAACAATCAATCATCCCCTATTATCCTACCCATAGCCCGCCCCCCCATCAAGGAGGATAAGTTTAATGAGTTAAACTCGCTTACGATACCTCCATGGTGAAAGTTAAGGGTTAACCCGCCAGGCTGCTCTGATGCGGGATGACGGGCTTTAAAGACTACTCCCACATGATAGTGACAATAACCACCGCAAAGGGCTTTACGTGCTCTCTGATGCACGGGGTTGAAACACCGCCGACTACCAACTCCGGGCTGGATTGCGCTGAGAATTTCTCAACTGAACAACCCAATCTTCTATAATATAATAAAACTGTAACAGATCCAATTCTGTACATTGAAGATATTTTGAAAATTTTTATTGGAGGGCATTCTATAATCGATACTGAAGCCAAAACTGCAATTTTTTTCATTTTTGTCTGTCTGTCTGTCTGTCTGTCTGTCTGTCTGTCTGTCTGTCTGTCTGTCTGTCTGTCTGTCTGTATCTTGGCCGCGCATCACGCCGAAACTACTGAATGGATTCGAATGAAACTTGGTACAATTTGAGTTTATACTCCGAGGTAGGTTATAGGATACTTTTTATCCCGAAATTCAGCATGGTTCCCTTGGGAGAGGGGATGAAAGTTAAAACGTGTATTTAGCTGTAATTCATTAACGCGTTCTTCGATTTCACTCATTCTTTTTTTGTTAGAAAGGTAGTACTTTATATATTGTCCCGTAAATATTTCAAGGTCATAGGTTTTTTAGTTCAGAAATGACAGGCATTTAGTGGGTTCCAATAACTTGGGACCCGGATCTTTGTACGTACGGCTTATTTTAAACTGGCGTGCGTTTAAATTTATGTTTGTCGTTCTGTCTATTTGTTCCAACTAATCTCTGAAACGGCTGGATCGATTTTAATGGAACTTTCAATGTTATAAGGAGTAACAGGCTACATTTAGTTTAGGTACATAAAATAATTATGGGATCCGATCCGATCCTATATAAAAACCTATAAACACGCGAACGAAGTTGCGGGGATCAGCTAGTATCTAAATATACCTACAATCTTGTGGCCATACAGGAATAGAACCCAGGGCATCTTAATCCGCGTCGAACATGCTAACCGCTAGACCAGGGTTTCTTAACCTGTGGTCGGTGGAGCTCTGAGAGGCCATGGCGAGCCTACCTATCATAATGCGTTCATAAAAAATTGGTAACAATACGTTGTGAGTAAATACTGCGTACAATTTGACGTTATTAGTTAGCAGCAAACAATAAAAGCTGGTAAAAGCTAAACGTTGTTTTTTTTATCTTATCGGAAATAGTCTGTGGGCTCTAATAAATTTTGAGGGCTCTATGACTAGAAAAAGTTTAAGAATCCCTGCGCTAGACCGACGAGGTAGCAATATAACCAGTGGTAGATTCATTTGACTATTCAAAAGTACTTGCGTAAAAGTTTATTTGAATAAAAAACTTTTCTATTCTATTCTATTCTATAGCTCTTAATAATAATAATAATATTTGATCATCGATGTTATCATACAGTTACGTGAACATTATGGTATTTGTCAACTTAATGTATTTTTCCATGTGAGCTGGTTAGGGCGCCCATTATTATCATTTCGTCAAGTAGGTCCACTTATCTCGCTGACCACTACATATCTAGATAACAGCAATGATAACAACTATTAAGTATTCATGAAAGTTTATATCTATATCTAAGTATTTATATTATTTTTGTTATGAATGTTATGATCCTGGATTCGATTACAAATCTTTTAATTACCAGTAAGTAGGTAAATCTAAAACCTAATTAATTTCACCGCTTCGAGGCATAATACCGAAGATGCCAGCGGCATAGCTTTGGAAAAAAAAATACCCAGACTGAAAATGTCCAGTAACCCGGATCTCGAAAGTGTATTCCAAATCCTAGCCGAACCGAGCCTATATTAGAGGCACTTCGTAGGGATGAAAACCTTATGGAGGGTGCAGAATTACTAGTCTTCCGGTGCGGAGTTTGTTCCAGCATCTTGGTACATAGCTCGGAGAAGTCAACCTCACCTGCGCGCGGTGCACCCTGCCAATATGCTAACGAGGCCCTGACGCTCTCAGTCCCCTCTACGGGTCGTTGTGCCTGATACCACACAACTTAATCTGGATGGTATCATCGCTTTGTGGTAGGATTCTAACCCGAGTCCGCCTGGCTAGCGACCACACTTCAGCCGTAATCTGCCGCAAAGCATCCGTGTGTTCCGGCAGCGAGCTGAAGAGCCAGCCCCCTTCCTCAAAAGCCGGCAACGCATTAGTGGTTCCTCAGGTGTTACTAATGTTCATGGGCGGCGGTAATCACTTAACATCAGGTGACCCGCTCGCTCAGTTGCCCGCTATTCTTATAAAAAAAAAAGTTATGGATATACCTATTGCTATACTAGCGACCCGCTTTGGCTTCGCACGGATACCTAGTCATTACCCGCTACAATCCCAACATTCTGTTTTGTTATATCCTCTGATCGGTTTCTTCGCGACATCGTACTGGAACGCGAAATCGCTTTGCGGCACGGTGCTGATAGGTTGGTAACTAATCACGGCTAACGCATCCCACCAGACAAGACCAGGGACAATTTAGAAATTATAAAGTCCCAAATTGCCACTGCCGGGAATCGAAACCAGGACTTCCCACTCAGAAGACCATAGCACTAACCACTGCGCCAGGAAGGTCATCCTTACCAGGCCATACCATTTCTCTGTCATCAGTCATCACCGTTCGAAGATTATTATGGTCTTCAGCCACTGAGACTTTGGACGAGAATACGCCTCTAAGCCTGAGAGATCTATAGAGCGTACTCTGGTCACAGAGTACCTACAGAGGGGAAGCTTCTACAAGCGGCCCGCTGTAGGTACACTCACACATATGCGCACGTTTGTCACCAACTGTACCGGTTAGTGGAAAGAGCGGGCGTCCGTGAACCGTTGGTGAGTGTGTTTGTGTGAGTATACCTACAGTGAGCCGCTTGTGGAAGCTTCCTCTCTGTAGATTTACTACTCGTTTGCTCTGGTCTCTGACTCCACTCAGACTCAAGTCAGAGTTAAAAAGGGGCAGATTTATGTCAGATATACATATATTTATGTCTAATCCCTAAATCCCTAAGCCGATTTGAATTAGACGGATTCATACACGAGTCATTTTCAATAGATTTATTGCGAACTATGCTGTCAGGTGTGATTTCACCCTAAAGGCATTTTTCGCGAATAGATAAGTCGATCATAGTTTGTGTAATAATTATTGTTATTTATTTAATTGCCGCTGGCCGGTACGCGCGGTGCTGTGTTCCAAATTTATTTATGTGAGTGCATTACTTTTTATTTATTTATAGATATTTACACTATTTTAAGATTCTAAGATGTTTTAAGCTTTAAGCTGTTGATAATTTAAATTAAAAAATAATTTTTTTCAAAGAAAAATGAACCGACTTCAAACGATTCGAACTAAAAAGTTTAAAATATTTTTTTATTCATTTAGCTTGACGATTAAACTACCTAACTCAAATGATATATGATTTTTTGAAGTCGGCGCCAAATGACTTTAAATTCACTTCAAGTATGTGCCCACCGCTACCCGGACAGCCTCACCCTCCGTGACTATTATGGTTCACCGCGCTCGCATTCAAAAGTGGATACTCTGATTTTACTTACACGAATTGAATGTGGTTTGGCGCCGACTTCAAAAAATTATATATCATTTGAGTTAGGTAGTTTAATCGTCAAGCTAAATGAATAAAAAAATATTTTAAACTTTTTAGTTCGAATCGTTTGAAGTCGGTTCATTTTTCTTTGAAAAAAATTATTTTATGCTTTTTAGTGATTTGTTTTATTTATATTAATAACTAGATGATGCCCACGGCTTCGCCCGTGTGGATTTAGGTTTTTAAAAATCCCGTGGGAACTTTTGATTTTCCAGAACAAAAAGTAGCTTATCTGTAGAAACACGTCCCCAAAACAGAAAAATCCCGTGGGATCCCCATGATTTCGGAATACAATTCCTTACAGCATCAGGGTTGAGGAGTTGGATATGTACCTACTTTAGTTCATTCAACGATAAAGTCTTTAATTGGTACCCCCAATATCAATTTAAATAACCGAAAGTTTCTAAAACCCATTAGTTTTGGGGATTAGGTCCCCTACAGCATCAGGATTGAGGAGTTGGAATCCAAATTTTTTATAGAACAGGGTCGCAATGTTTCTCTATCGATTAAAAAAAAAATTACGCAAATCGGTTCAGAAATCTCGGAGATATCGGTGTACATAGGTAGAAAAACACAACTCCTCCTTTTTTGAAAGTTGGTTAAAAAAGTAGCCTATGTTACTCCCTGGTTAATTCTCTACTTGTATGTGAAGGTCCCGTCAAAATCGGTTCAGCCGTTCCGAAGATTAGCCCGTTCAAACAGACAGACAGACAGACAGACAGACAGACAGACAAAAATTTTAAAAACGTGTGATTCGGTTATGGTTGCGTTCAAATAACCATATGAGCTTAATATGAGGTAGTTATTTCGATATTACAGACAGACACTTCAATTTTATTTATTAGTATAGATAATATAAATGAAATAGACTATGACCTATATATTATTATTAATTATTACTAAATAACCTGTGACATATATTTACATTTTATGTGTCTTAGGTTTTAGGTTTTAGGTTTTAGGCTGTTTTAGGTTTTATAATGTTCTAACCTAACCTAACCTACCTTCCGATCTTTACAAGATTAGTTTGTATGCGTACTACTCTTGTATAATTTGGAAGACCTTGATTAAAAAGTAATTTACAATCTATACGCGACCAGTTTCACACCCTTGCGGTTTGGCTTTGTATAGAATGAAAATACACGTAACCGTGCACAAACTCCAAGGAATCACTCTATAGTACAGCTGTACTGACTTCGGCCCAAAAGTTTTTGCAAAAGGTCAATGTTACGTAGGCGTAGCAGAGTGAAGTCTTTGGACAGAATAGCTATATTAGACTTCAGCAATAGGTCTGGCAATATCAGAGAACATATTAGTGACATATGTATTATGTATACATTTATACTTATAACTTCGTACGTAAGAATGATAACTCCATGTGTTATCATTCTTACCTTAACCCGTACCGTACCCGTAACTAAAACCTTCCTGAAAGTATGTAGATTACGATATTGAAACAATCATCAAAATCGGTTCATTAGTTGCGGAGATAATCGCGAACATACTTACATACATACATACATATATACATACATACGGGTCGAATACAGAACCTCCTTTTTTTGAAGTCGGTTAAAAATTAAGCAAAACGTTCTTAAATTGCGATTTCATTACTCATATGTATTTCCTTACTGTGTTTTTTGGTAATTTTTTAACATCTAATAAATAAATTGTAGCAAACCAATCTACAACATATAATATATAAAATTTGACATAAATGTTAAAAGTTAGTAAATAATTAAGAACTAGGTTTGGCTAATGACAATACATACTTACTTACTAGAAAAATTGAGTGATTATTTTATTTATTTATATAATTAATTAATTAATTAAATAGTAGGTATTTGTACCTATTTTTAAAACCATTTCGTACATGAAAAAAAACTATTTTCACCTTTGCTGATCTAGGTCATATATATCTATTTACAAGCATATCAGTGAATCACGTCATTCTAACTTCTAAGAGTCCTGTACAAAATAGCCGGTCAAGTCAGAAAACGCACAAGGTAGGGTTCCGTAGTTAGATTTTTAAAAGCACTTCGTTACACATATTATTATGACGAAAAAAATCACATACTTAATAGATTGTAAATTGAATAGATTATGATTGTATAGTTACCATTAGACAGTTAGACATAGGTAACTACATATACAATCTATTTTCCATTATAGCTGAAGCGACTGAATCAAGTTCCTTTTCGTAGAAACCCGTAAGCGACATTCTGCATAAAAAATCCTACCGTCAACTAAGAATGAAACCGTGTTTTAAGTGAAACTTTAAATATAACGTCTAAAGCACCAGGCAAAGTACGTCGCTTACACGTTTCTCCGAGAAGTTTTCTGGTAAGTGTAGTGAAATGGATTACTATTCTCAAACTTAGTGATCATCACCAAATAAGTGCGATATACATTGCTGCTTTACTGTGTGAAATAAAAATAACATTTCGTAGCAAACCTTCAATGAATAAAAAATATATATATGTCAAGTAAGCTCAGTGGCTTTAATTTTTTAATAACCAATGAATTAAAATATAGGGGTCGTATGGCACATACTTAGCTACGTGACCGTAAGGAGATACATTTTAATAATTTAATTTTTACAATATTTTATTATTTGTTTTTATAACATCACGTCCGATGAAATAGCAACGCAGCATAACTAAGGTTACCCCCGTAATCTACTGTAATATAATTTCCGGGTATATTTTAGTAACTATATTAAGCTGCAAATAAATCTGTAAATATTATGCTACTACTAGCTTTTGCCCGCGGCTTCGCCCGCGTGAATTTCGATTTTTCACAAATCCTGAGGGAATCGTGGATTTCCGGTTCCCGTTCCCGCTCCCTTTTCCAACCTTTATACCTACTTTCAAGGAAGTTTGCTATAGTAATCTACCTATAGCTGTAGATATAAATTTCTGGTTTTTCAAAATCCCGTGGGATTTTTCCAGGATAAAAAGTAGCTTATATTTTAAGACAGGGCATAATCTATCTTCATTCAAAATTTCAGCCAAATCGGTTTTGTAGTTGCGGCGTGATTGAGTAACAAACATCCAAACATCCAAACATCCACACTTTCACATTTATAATATTATAGTAGGATAAACACGAATCGGTGTTCATCATTTCATCTCCCTGCGACGCCAAGTTTGCGTACAGCGCAACAGGTCGGGTCAGGAAAACACGCAACCAAGCAAATAATATGCCCCAACTGAACAAAAACACTCCAAAACCCACCTGACGCATTCGACGTCACTCTCTTAACGATAGCCACTGAATAAGTTCGATATACAATGCTGCTTTACTATGTGAATTAATAAAAACAGTGATTTAGTTTTAGTACACAGTAAATCAGCAATGTATATCGAACTGATTCGGTGGCTTTCGTAGTAATGATCACAGTTACAGAATGGAGATGTAAAGTCTGTTTTTTCTTACTTGTCTTATAAGGTAAGCAAGTCCATTCTCGCAGAAACGCGTAAGTGACGCGTTTTGCACGACGACGCATAGTACGCACGACGCGCGCTTACCGCGAACTAACAATAAAGTCATGATTTAGGTGAAAATTCAAATACTTCTAAAGCGCTGGAGAAAGAGCGTTACTTACGCGTTTCTCTGGGAAGATTTTTGTGATTTGTTTACACAAAGGATTTTTAAGAAGCCTAAATTCACCCGGACGATGTGGTGGGCATCAGCTAGTAGCTAGTAGGTAGGTACCTACTACCTACTAGTTGAAAAAAAAATTTTTTTATTGAACTGTTGTAAAAACCATTTAAGAGTTCCTTTTTTTAATGCGGAACCCTAAAAAGAGCAAAGTTACAATTTATCAGTTGTCATTGTATTTATTTGTCGGTGAGTCTGAGTCGGTCAATCATTCGTTATCGTTCGATTCGCGCCCGCGTTTTCGCGAAAACGCGTTTTCTTGTAGAAATAGTTTTTTTAAAGTTTTTTAATCCTTTTGAAACCAAATAAGAAGTTAAAGTATTCTCTGTATTCTTTCTACTTCTGTGGAAAATGTGAGTTATTTATTTTGCTTTGTTATATGCATAACTACTCAACATACAGGCGAAGTTTTTTGTAAGATGACAAATTTTATAAGAGTTAGATACAGTACTAGCTGAAGCCCGCGACTTCGTCCGCGTGGGTTTAAAAAATGTGATAAATGAAGAAACGCTCGACCGATTTTGTGCAAACTTCACATAAACCATCTACTAAATAGTCCAAACAAAGCCTAAACATTTGGTTTGGATAGGTGAGCCCGTTCTTGAGTTATAAAATTACAACGAAATGTGGCATTGATTTTTATATATTATGTATATAGAAGATAGATTTTTGCTATATATATACTTATACTTTTCACTGACATATTAAATAGAAGAAAATGAAGCTAGAATCAAAACTGCACTGTATACCTACTTTTAAAGCGAGTAGGTACTAACTTCATAATAATTACCTAATAATTCATGATTATTCTCTAGATAAATATCCTTAAAAATTGCGTCGGCGAAAACTTTGGACATTAAACATATTTTATCTTTTAATTACTAGGCACCAATTGATAATAGATTATGATTAAAATATTTAATCACTACGTAGGTAATTAAATTAGAATGAAAACTAATCACTCTAATGTCTAATCTATCTCTGTAGGGCTATTCTCTAAAATACCATCTCGATATCGAAGCTCACTCAAGTGAGATAACTCGCTTCGAAAGCAAACTCACTTCACCTTGGTTTGATATTCTGTAAACATCTGTAGGGCTATTCTCTAAAATACCATCGATATCGAATCTCGATATCGAAGCTCACTCAAGTGAGATAACTCGCTTCGAAAGCAAACTCACTTCACCTTGGTTTGATATTCTGTAAACATCTGCTACGCACTTGCGAAGTGAAGTGAGTTTGAGTGAGAAGACCTGTACTATCGAGTTTTACAGAGTACAAATTAGCAAACTCATCTCGAATTCACTCTCTATAATTCGAAAATGGCTTTACAGAATAGCCCTGCTGCTACGCACTTGCGAAGTGAAGTGAGTTTGAGTGAGAAGACCGTTAGGGCTATTCTCTAAAATACCATCTCGATATCGAAGCTCACTCAAGTGAGATAACTCGCTTCGAAAGCAAACTCACTTCACCTTGGTTTGATATTCTGTAAACATCTGCTACGCACTTGCGAAGTGAAGTGAGTTTGAGTGGGAAGACCTGTACTATCGAGTTTTACAGAGTACAAATTAGCAAACTCATCTCGAATTCACTCTCTAGAATTCGAAAATGGCTTTACAGAATAGCCTACTATCGAGTTTTACAGAGTACAAATTAGCAAACTCATCTCGAATTCACTCTCTATAATTCGAAAATGGCTTTACAGAATAGCCGTGCTGACCTCTGTGTCTTTCACCAAAATCGGCTAAGCGGTTTAGGGTTGAAAGCGTAACACATAGACAGAGAGTTAATTTCTATTATAGAGATCAAAATACTTATCTAGTCTAGTAATCTAGTCTATTTAGTACTTAATCTATATCTATACTTAATCTATACTTATCTATACTTATCTATACTAATAAATAAAATTGAAGTGTCTGTCTGTAATTTCGAAATAACTACCACATATTAAGCTCATATGGTTATTTGAACGATACCATAACCGAATCACACGTTTTTAAAATTTTTGTCTGTCTGTCTGTCTGTTTGAACGGGCTAATCTTCGGAACGGCTGAACCGATTTTGACGGGACATTCACAGGCAAGTAGAGGATTAACCAAGGAATAATATAGGCTACTTTTTTAACCGACTTTCAAAAAAGGAGTTATGTTGAAATCGGTAATTATGTTAAAAATGACGCTCGCGCTTCACGGAACTCCCCGCGCCGCGCCGCGCGCCCCTGCGCCCTGCGCCCGCCGTACGCGGTACCGCGGTACGCCGCCGCGCGGCGGGGGGCGGGTGGACCAGAAATCTACTTATCCCTCAGGATTTGTGAAAAACCGAAATTCACGTGGGCGAAGCCGCGGGCAAAAGCTAGTTAATAAATAAAATTGAAGTGTCTGTCTGTAATTTCGAAATAACTACCACATATTAAGCTCATATGGTTATTTGAACGATACCATAACCGAATCACACGTTTTTAAAATTTTTGTCTGTCTGTCTGTCTGTTTGAACGGGCTAATCTTCGGAACGGCTGAACCGATTTTGACGGGACTTTCACAGACAAGTAGAGGATTAACCAAGGAGTAACATAGGCTACTTTTTTAACCGACTTTCAAAAAAGGAGTTGTGTTGAAATCGGTAAGTACCTATGTTAAAAAACGCCCTGATAGGTATTTTCGCTGCGCGCGACGGCCGGGCCGACGCGACGCTCGCGCTGCACGGAACTCCCCGCGCCCCTGCGCCCACCGTACGCGGTACCGCGGTACGCCGCGCCGCGCGGTGCGGTGAAGAGGGTGCATGCTCCAATCCAATTCCAATTTCCAATCTCCATTTCGAACGAGGGAGCTAATGCGTGCGCGGTGCGGATGTGTCCTGCGTTTGTTGCGTGCGTTTTCGTAATTTTTATTTTGAATCGGAGATTTTGTTTTTATTAGGGGTTATGGACTTATGATGTTTTTTATTTCTTTAGTTTGTTTTAGTCGTATGTATGTCGAAGGCAGGGTCACTGCCAACCGCGCCAACGGGCCAGTCAAAACTACTGAACAGATTTGGCTGAAATTTTGAATGGAGATAAAAAATGCCCTAAGTAAGTATAAAGGTTGGAAAAGGGAGCGGGAACGGGAACCAGAAATCTACTTATCCCTCAGGATTTGTGAAAAACCGAAATTCACGCGGGCGAAGCCGCGGGCAAAAGCTAGTAATATAATAAAGCGGAAGAGTTTGTTTGTTTGAACGCGCTAATCTCAGGAACTGCAGGACCGATTTCAAAAATTCTTTCACCGTTGGATATGTACGTGATCTCTGAGTGCTATAGGCTATATACTATGTACCACGGGCGAAGCCGGGGCGGACCGCTAGTGTCAAATAAGCTCAGTGGCTTCCATTTTTTGATAGCCACTTAGAGAAGGCTAGGGGGTCTGGTCGCCTTCCAGCGACAGGTTCATCCTGAGAATAATAATAATCGTCCATTTAATTTTGATGGTCATTATGATTGAAATCGCGTTGTGCAATTTACCCCCAAGTGCTCTAGGTAGCACTAATGTAGTACCTATCTGAAGTATCGTTTATCAAACGTTCATAGGAATCTTTCGCTACCAGGATTAGATAGGAATTGTACTCGAATTATTAACAACTAGTTTTTGCCCGCGGCTTCGCTCGCGTGATTTTCGGTTTTTCACAAATTTTCCTGTGGGAATCGTGGATTTCTGGTTCCCGTTCCCGCTCCCTTTTCCAACCTTTATACTTACTTTCAAGGTAGTTTGCTATAGTGATCTACCTATAGCTGTAGCTGTAGATTTGGTTTTATTTCAAAATCCCTCGGGAACTGTGGATTTTCCAGGATAAAAAGTAAGTAGCCTATGTATTAAGTCAGGGCATTAAGTACCTATCTATCTCCATTCAAAATTTCAGCTAAATCTGTTCAATAGTTGCGACGTTATAGAGTAACAAACATCCAAACATTCAAACATCCAAACATACAAACATCCAAACATACAAACATCCAAACACCCAAACATCCACACTTTCACATTTATAATATTAGTAGGATTAATATGATATAATTGATAGGATTAATAATATGATTGTCGTATAGAGGAATGTATGTAGATTACGATAGTGAAAAAAATCATCAAAATCGGTTCTTGTGTTTGAAATAATCGCATACCTAGCTTTGTATAGTTCGTTCGGTAACTTAGTGTCGGTACAGGCGCAGGTGCTCTTAGTATTCTGCTTTTATTTTTATTACTTTTTTTTCTGTTTGTAATTTTTTTTCTATTCTAACAGAATCTCCGAATAGTCTGCCAATCCGCACTTGGCCAGCGTGGTAGACTATGGTTAAAATCCTTCTCATTTTGAGAGAAGACCCGTGTTCATGAGAATATTATATTTTATGTTTATGGTTATATTGTAATAAAATACGAATATAAAAAAATATAAAAAGGAAAGAGAATTTTAATGAAAAAATATGAGTAGGTATAAAACGCCAAAACCCCTTGTGCCTGTACACCCCTCGCGGCATGCTTTGAAGTCACGGCGGTGTCTTTGGCAAAACACCGCGCGGCCGAGGCGGCTAGACACAAAAGGCGACCGTAAGAAAACGAACAGACTATACATACATACGGGTCGAATACAAAACCTCGTTTTTGAAGTCGGTTAAAAAGTGGTTATTATTGCACTTACCTATTGTTTCAACATTTTGTTTATCTACGCTCTAGCCATCTGTGTCGAGTGTCTATTGGCACAAAAGCATACATAAGTTTTGCATTAGTTGGAGAAATAATATGTTACAAGTAAAAATTAAGTATATACCTACTTATTAAAACAAGTGTAAATTGAAAATTTAAAAAACCCCCGACATACGCCATTTTGTGGCGGCGGCCATCTTGGATTTACATAGTGCTATTCTACTACTCAAGCCCTTTCATTTGATACCCATATTAAGGGAGTTGTGAAAAAATATGTAATCCGCCATTTTGTAGCGGCGGCCATCTTGGACCGATTTTCATCAAACATAGCTAAGAACACCCCCGACTAATTCACCTTTCAAACAAAAAACCGCATTCAAATCGCTTCAGCCGTTTGAGCGCTACAGGGGAACAGACACACACACACACACACACTCAGACACGTCAAACTTATAACACCCCGTCGTTTCTGCGTCGGGGGTTTAAAAATACAGGCTGTTTCTAATAAAATTCCGGTTTGCGTATGTTCTTATTCTTGTCTTACACGGCTTCACCGATTTATATGATTTTTTTCTATTCTTAATCCCACCAATGTAGCAGGATAACGCCTGCCTACAGGGCCTCTAGTAATTTTATATATTTTCACGTGATTTCCTTGGTAGGTCATTCTATCTATCTAGTCTATCATATTTTCGACAGTACTATATTGAACGCCTGACATTTTTCTCTGAGCAAATGTCTTCACATTATCCCTCAATTATTTTCTCACCAAGTGCATGATTCACATATTGATACGGCTTTACGGGCTCTAAATTGCTTAGTAAGTATACGCCATATAAGCCATTCATTCATGCTTAATCATTCATATAATTCATAAGTGAAAATTCATGCATTCTCTTAAGAAAGTATTACGGCTGCGGGCTGATATTCGTATTCAGATCTTGCAAGTTTCACGTGCACGGTGCAAAGATCTAGAAGATTGAAACGATATTGTACGTAGGTATGCACGACCTTGCTGGCAGTCGCGTAAGTAAATACCATTATTCCTCTGAATGACGCACAAACAGTACTTATTCCAAATAGCTGGCTTGAAACGGTGAATGGCGACGCCGCCCCACCGCCGCGCCTTGTTAGCTGCCCTTTCAAATGCGTGTTTAATATTTTTTGCTACTGTAAAATAGCAGGCGCTATGAAAATTACCGCTAAAGTTAAACTACACCATACAAGTCAACCATACCAACACACGAAACCATAACCATACCAAGTCGGTATTGGCACTTGCATGGTTAAGGTAAAGGGTCAAAATTTGGTAAAGAACTATAGCCTAAGCAACCCAAAGTGTTGTCAAAAGCTTGGCCACAAGGCTTATGATAAATTAAGGCTACTAAAGGTAATAAGGCCTTCTGGATTTTTTTTACTAATAGGCCTAAAATAAATTATAACGTTTAATTGAGACTATAATCAGTAGTACCTACGCGACCTTACCTTACTGATACAGGAAATAGGAATATTCCCGAATGTTCTCTTTGGGATTTTAAAAGCACATCCTTCTTAAGTTTCCTCACAAACTTAGAGTTAAGGTAAATGAATTTCCTGTTTCCTTATCGACGACCAAATTGGTAAGTTCCTAACTTCCTACGCATAGTTTCCTCGTGGAAATTTATCATACGGAATATGAAATTATTTAGAGAGGAAAATATAATAATGTTGGTAACATAGCGTATATTATTGTAGGACGCAGGAGCTGTCAGACTGAAGCGAAATATCCGAGTTTGTGCAGCGTCTGTCCGTCTGCATAGAATAATGAATAATCATTTATTTATGGTCCGTCTGTCTTTTTACCTTATGAATGAATGAATATAGTTAATTATTTCTAATTCATATATGTAATTAATATGATATTGTGTAATCATATGATATGAAATGAAATCGAAGTCCCTAAAACCAAAAGTTAGGTCAGGTAAGTAGGTACATAATAAAACCGGCCAAGTGCGAGTCGGACTCGCGCACGAAGGGTTCCGTACCATTATCTATAAAAACGGCGAAAAAATCATGTCTGTTGTATGGGAGCCCCCTTTAAATATTTGTTTTGTTGTTGTTAACAGTTTGGACAGTTGGTATGTAGGTAGGTACGAACTATAGTTGGGACATTACAAACGTGCGAACTGAGTGATACATGATTTTTATCGGACTTCTCGCTCGCACTTACAGGCCTTATGGAAATGGAACCAGATTCCGTGGTGTTGTGTGTAACAATAATAAAGGATTTGTCGATAGTTGATAACAAGTTATAAAGAGCGAGTGAGAGCCCTCACAACACTATGATCGTAGTGCTTTATGACTCAGTTCGCACGTTTGTAATGTCCCAAACTTCCAACTATAATATGAAAACTATACAGTGGTCAGAGTTGACAGTTGTTCATATCTGTGCGCCCTGTCTGACGAAAGTTATTGTTATCGTAATTATTAACCCATTACCGGCCTACTACAGGATCTCCTCTCAGAGTGAGAAATATTTAGGCCATACTTGTCAACCACGCGCGCTGCCCAAGTGCGGATTGGTAGACTTCACTGTCTGACGAAAATAGTCCAGTAACAAGTATAAATTGAAAATTTTAAAAACCCCCGACATTCGCCATTTTGTAGCGGCGGCCATCTTGGATTTGCATAGTGCTATTCTACTAGTCAAGCCCTTTCATTTGATACCCATATTAAGGGAGTTGTGACAAAATATGTAATCCGCCATTTTGTAGCAGCGGCCATATTGGACCGATTTTCTTCAAACATAGCTAACAACACTCTCGACTAATTCACCTTTCAAACAAAAAAAACCGCATTCAAATCGGCCCACCCGTTTGAGCGCCACAGGGGAACAGACAGACACACACACACACACACACACACACACACAGACACGTCAAACTTATAACACCCCGTCGTTTTTGCGTCGGGGGTTAAAAACAAACTAATCAAGCAATAAAATACTAGTTTGGATTATAGGATTATACTTAATCATAGATAGAAGTAATATCTGTGATAATAATATAATCTTATGATAGCAGCGTAGTCTTGGGGTCATACCTGTTACTTGGTACCTACTTAGTTATTACCACTTTTCTAATCGCCATGATAATGATAAAAGACTACTATCTGCCAACCTGGGGAGGCACACGAAGGTATCATGTGATTACGTAAAGATTTCCATCGCGATATTTGCCTGCTGATTTGTTGTATTCATTGATAAACCTTGATAAATTAATTGCCTACTTAGTAATACAAGTAACAGATCAAGTTATACTCGTAATATGACTTTTCTGGAGCCTTAGGTCGGGTCTATTACCATAAAAGCTGTGCCACTAAGCTATTAAGCGTTCCGGTACGATTCCGTGTACAAACTGATCAGAAGATACCATACAGCTACATCTTCTAGATTACAAGTATAAATTAAAAATTAAAAAACCCCCGACATTCGCCATTTTGTGGCGGCGGCCATCTTGGATTTGCATAGTGCTATTCTACAAGTCAAGCCCTTTCTTTTGAGTTGTGAAAAAATATGTAATCCGCCATTTTGTAGCGGCGGCCATCTTGGATCGATTTTCATCAAACATAGCTAACAACTTATTCAACTTTCAAACAAAAAAAAACCGCATTCAAATCGGTTCACCCGTTAGAGCGCTACAGGGGAACAGAAAGACACACGCGCACACACACACACACACAGACACGTCAAACTTATAACACCCCGTCGTTTTTGCGTCGGGGGTTAAAAATGAGACAGATTTATGTCAGCAACATATTGATGCCCTGTTTTAACTCGGTCTCAAGTCTGAGTAGAGTCAGAGTACCTAAGTATATTATGATCTATCTCAGCCTTAGATTGCATCGTAATTTTATAATCTACCATTATCAGATGAAAGGGTGAAATCGCAATCAGGGGTTGTCATGTTGTTGTTGTAATCATGTTATTTGTCATCGAATTAAAAAAATAAATTACCTAAATAACATAAACTATAACCTACTTACCTCTCTCTATAATAAAACTTTAGTTTATTCTTTCAGTGACAATTTTTAGGGTTCCGTACCCAAGGGTAAAAAACCGAGCCCTGTTCCCTATTAATGTCACTTTGCTGTCTGTGTCTGTCTGTCCCCCCGATCAAAACGATCACAAGTTTCTAACTCGTAGACGAAATGAGTTACAAACCTGTGGTAGGTTGACCCAAAACCAATTAATATTGATTAAAAAATTTAATTATAAGTGTGTGTGTGTGTGTGTGTGTGTGTGTGTGTGTGTGTGTGTGTGTGTGTGTGTGTGTGTGTGTGTGTGTGTGTGTGTGTGTGTGTGTGTGTGTGTGTGTGTGTGTGTGTGTGTGTGTGTGTGTGTGTGTGTGTGTGTGTGTGTGTGTGTGTGTGTGTGTGTGTGTGTGTGTGTGTGTGTGTGTGTGTGTGTGTGTGTGTGTGTGTGTGTGTGTGTGTGTGTGTGTGTGTGTGTGTGTGTGTGTGTGTGTGTGTGTGTGTGTGTGTGTGTGTGTGTGTGTGTGTGTGTGTGTGTGTGTGTGTGTGTGTGTGTGTGTGTGTGTGTGTGTGTGTGTGTGTGTGTGTGTGTGTGTGTGTGTGTGTGTGTGTGTGTGTGTGTGTGTGTGTGTGTGTGTGTGTGTGTGTGTGTGTGTGTGTGTGTGTGTGTGTGTGTGTGTGTGTGTGTGTGTGTGTGTGTGTGTGTGTGTGTGTGTGTGTGTGTGTGTGTGTGTGTGTGTGTGTGTGTGTGTGTGTGTGTGTGTGTGTGTGTGTGTGTGTGTGTGTGTGTGTGTGTGTGTGTGTGTGTGTGTGTGTGTGTGTGTGTGTGTGTGTGTGTGTGTGTGTGTGTGTGTGTGTGTGTGTGTGTGTGTGTGTGTGTGTGTGTGTGTGTGTGTGTGTGTGTGTGTGTGTGTGTGTGTGTGTGTGTGTGTGTGTGTGTGTGTGTGTGTGTGTGTGTGTGTGTGTGTGTGTGTGTGTGTGTGTGTGTGTGTGTGTGTGTGTGTGTGTGTGTGTGTGTGTGTGTGTGTGTGTGTGTGTGTGTGTGTGTGTGTGTGTGTGTGTGTGTGTGTGTGTGTGTGTGTGTGTGTGTGTGTGTGTGTGTGTGTGTGTGTGTGTGTGTGTGTGTGTGTGTGTGTGTGTGTGTGTGTGTGTGTGTGTGTGTGTGTGTGTGTGTGTGTGTGTGTGTGTGTGTGTGTGTGTGTGTGTGTGTGTGTGTGTGTGTGTGTGTGTGTGTGTGTGTGTGTGTGTGTGTGTGTGTGTGTGTGTGTGTGTGTGTGTGTGTGTGTGTGTGTGTGTGTGTGTGTGTGTGTGTGTGTGTGTGTGTGTGTGTGTGTGTGTGTGTGTGTGTGTGTGTGTGTGTGTGTGTGTGTGTGTGTGTGTGTGTGTGTGTGTGTGTGTGTGTGTGTGTGTGTGTGTGTGTGTGTGTGTGTGTGTGTGTGTGTGTGTGTGTGTGTGTGTGTGTGTGTGTGTGTGTGTGTGTGTGTGTGTGTGTGTGTGTGTGTGTGTGTGTGTGTGTGTGTGTGTGTGTGTGTGTGTGTGTGTGTGTGTGTGTGTGTGTGTGTGTGTGTGTGTGTGTGTGTGTGTGTGTGTGTGTGTGTGTGTGTGTGTGTGTGTGTGTGTGTGTGTGTGTGTGTGTGTGTGTGTGTGTGTGTGTGTGTGTGTGTGTGTGTGTGTGTGTGTGTGTGTGTGTGTGTGTGTGTGTGTGTGTGTGTGTGTGTGTGTGTCTGTTCCCCTGTGGCGCTCAAACGGGTGGACCGATTTGAATGCGATTTTTTTTGTTTGAAAGGTGAATTAGTTGAGAGTGTTGTTAGCTATGTTTAATGAAAATCGGACCAAGATGGCCGCCGCTACAAAATGGCGGATTACATATTTTATCACAACGTCCTCAATATGGGTATCAAATGAAAGGGCTTGACTAGTAGAATAGCACTATGCAAATCCAAGATGGCCGCCACCACAAAATGGCGAATGTCGGGAATTTTTTAAATTTTTAATTTATACTTGTTTATATCTTTTGCTTAAATAATAAGGAAATGGGGGGCCATTAAAGTTGTCAGTTTTAGACCATTTTTGTGACGGGGGCTATCTTAAAAACTAAACTAGTTAGGAATATGAAATTTCAGTAGGTATATTATGTACCATATACTGTATTTAAACAACAAATACTGAAACAACGATCCATAAATCAGTTTATAAGCTGTGACCAAAACAAACGAACATTTTTTGGGTTTACTTTCACGGTTTGTTGCGATGTCTAGCTCGGAAACTAATTAATATTTCTTACACTCAAAGTAGGTAATATGTACATATGTTGTTCATAATTATGTACGGAACCCTAAAAGAGCGAGGCTCGACTCGCACTTGGCCGGTTTTTTTTAATCGTCAATGTTTGTCGCGAAAACATCGTCTACGGATAAACGCGATGCTTTGTCCACATCTACGCAGGCAACTACAAAACCCTTTGATGTGCGCCTGTTTACCGACAGTGCCGCGATGAGCAATCGTCTGCGCCCGAATTATACACCGCAATGCCAATGCGATGTATAGAGGTAGGTACCTGTGCCTGGGTACTACCCGGCCACACTTTTCGCGACAACACGAATATTCGCGTGTATTATATTATCTATGTATTCGCCGTAGCCTGCTAATGAAGCCTCAGCATAATCTATAATATAATAAAACTGTAACAGATCCAATTCTGTACATTGAAGATATTTTGAAATTTTTTATTGGAGGGCACTCCATAATCGATACTGAAGCCAAAACTGCAATTTTTTTCATTTTTGTCTGTCTGTCTGTCTGTCTGTCTGTATCTTGGCCGCGCATCACGCCGAAACTACTGAACGGATTCGAATGAAACTTGGTACGATTTGAGTTTATACTCCGAGGTAGGACATAGGATACTTTTTATCCTGAAATTCAGCACGGTTCCCTTGGGAGAGGGGAAGAAAGTTAAAACGTGTATTTAGCTGTAATTCATTAACGCGTTGTTCGATTTCACTCATTCTTTTTTTGTTAGAAAGGTGGTACTTTATATATATTGCTCCGTAAATATTTCAAGGTCATAGGTTTTTAGTTCAGAAATGACAGACATTACAACCCTCAACATTGGGTTCATAATTCATATAACTTGGGACCCGGATTTTTGAACGTACGGCTTATTTTAAACTGGTGTGCGTTTAAATTTATGTTTGTCGGTCTGTCTATTTGTTCCAGCTAATCTCCGAAACGGCTGGATCGATTTTAATGGAACTTTCAATGTTATAAGGAGTAACTTAGACTACATTTAGTTTAGGTACATAAAAGAATCATAGGATCCGATGCTATCCTATATAAAAACCTTATATCTACGCGAACGAAGTTGCGGGGATCAGCTAGTGTTATAATATGACCTTTATTGCCGAGTAAGCAACGCGTCAAAATATAATACAATGTTGAATGTGTTACAATCATGTTACCTACAATACAATTAAATTATAATTATATTACTTTACTCAGTAAAGTACCTATTACATGCTTAACAGTCGAACAACTGTTTACATGTTACTCTAAAGCCGGAGTTTACAACTGAGGAGGTTAGGAACAAAAGGTGCCACTTTTCTATTTTCTTATTAATTTGAGAAAATAAATATTTACCTAGATCTAGGCAATAATTTTATATTTTTGTTAACCATTTAAGTGTAGGTATATATCAATTAGAAACTAGATTTTGATGCATATAAAAGTATTTATGTAGATGTTTCAATAAAGCCAATATTTAATAAAGTATTTATGACACCTTTTGATCCTAAACTAAGCAAAGTCACTGTATATGTACCTAATTATACCAAATTTACCTATCGATTCGATTCCATACACAATCGAGAAATTCTAAATCGATCCATTTTATCAGCAAATTTGTACCCATTTTAATACGACTTTAGCAACGTCAGACGTATTTACTGAGAAAATGACACTTTTTGATACACTGCTGTTTGAGTTACAAGTATAAATTAGAAATTTAAAAAACCCCCGACACTCGCCATTTTGTGGCAGCGGCCATCTTGGATTTGCAATAGTGCTATTCTATTAGTCAAGCCCTTTCATTAGATACCCATATTAAGGGAGTTGTGAAAAAATATGTAATCTGCCATTTTGTAGCGGCGGCCATCTTGGACCGATTTTCATCAAACATAGCTAAGAACACTCTCGACTAATTCACCTTTCAAACAAAAAAAACCGCATTCAAATCGGTCCACCCGTTTGAGCGCCACAGGGGAACAGACACACACACACACACACACACACACACACACACACACACACACACACACACGGACACGTCAAACTTATAACACCCCGTCGTTTTTGCGTCGGGGGTTAAAAATGACACCGTTTGTACCGAAAGCAGCTATTGACGTGGATTTTTCTACGAAATAAGTCTTCTTTTGAAACTGATAATTGCATATATAGATAGAATTCAGGGTTTTATAGTCGAACAGCAAAAAAACAAGATTGAAGCTAAATGCATAAATGTCACCTTTTGTTCCTAACCTCCTCAACTGTCAATTTACTTTATAGGTAGGTGCTAATAATAAAATATGATATGACGATGGTTTACCTACCTATCTACCTAAATTAAATAAGTTATGTAAGTGTATATAATAATTATCTAAATCTAAATATAAAGAAAAGGTGACTGACTGACTGATTAACTCTATCAACGCACAGCTCAAACCACTGGACGGATTGGGCTGTTTGGTATGCAGATAGCTATTAGGTATGACGTAGACATCCGCTAAGAAAGGATTTTTGAAAAATTTAATTTACAGATAAGTACGGCAAGTCTACGATTTTATTATACTAGTGTTGCGCTCGGTGCGCGAGCTGCAAGCAGCTCGCGGGCCTTGTCGTCTCTTCAATATTCGTAAAATAAAGAAATGGGAGGCCATACCAAATACCAGAATATTCTGGATTCTCTTGAAAGATAGAAAGAAATATTGGTATCACGTTTTGTATCTTGTCTGAAAGGACACTAATGAGTTCTATGCATGCGTTTAGTGGGAAAAAAAGATCTATACAAAAATGTTCTGGAAAGCCACTTGAAAATTAAAAAGAAATTTTGTATGGACACAAATTTTTTCGTTCCGTAGCTATCTTTTTTTACTGGCTCACCAAAGGGCCTAAGGTCTTGAACATTTTTAGTTTCAGGAACATGCTTCTATGATTGATAGTTTTTGAGGGCCGTTAGGGTACTCTGGTAATTTTTCCACATTCACTACGTTTTGTATTTTTTTTTGTGAAAAAAAAAATCTTTATGTTCTATTTATACGTGTAGTGGGGGGAAAAAGTTTCATAAAAAATGTCTAAGAGAGCCTCTTGAAAATAACCCAAAAAATTTGTATGGAGAAAATTTTTTTTTGTTCGGCGGCCATCTTTTTTTTACCGGTTCACCTAATGGCCCAAGGTCTTAAACAACATTTGTTTGGGACCATGCCTGTATGACTGGTAGTTTTGGAGGACCCATGAGGTACTCTGGTAAATTTTCCACAATCATGACGTTTCAGAATTTTTCTGAAGGAAGACCCATAAGTTCGACATGTATAAATAGTTAAGGGAAAAGGTTCCATACAAAATTGTTCTGGAGAGCCTCTTGAAAAGAATCCAAAAAATTTGTATGGAGAAATTTTTTTTTGTTCGGTGGCCATCTTTTTTTTACCGGTTCACCTAATGACCCAAGGTCTTTAATAACATTTGTTTGGGACCATGTCTGTATGACTGGTAGTTTTGGAGGACCCATGAGGTACTCTGGTAAATTTTCCACATTCATGACGTTTCATAATTTTCTGAAGGAAGACCCATAAGTTCTACGCACATAAATAGTGAAAGGAAAAAAGTTCCATACAAAATTGTTCTAGAGAGCCTCTTGAAAATTACCCAAAAAATTTGTATGGAGAGATTTTTTTTTTGTTTGGCGGCCATCTTTTTTTTACCGGTTCACCTAATGGCCCAAGGTCTTTAATAACATTTGTTTGGGACCATGTCTGTATGACTGGTAGTTTTGGAGGACCCATGAGGTACTCTGGTAAATTTTCCACATTCATGAAGTTTCATAATTTTCTGAAGGAAGACCTATAAGTTCTACGCACATAAGTAGTGAAGGGAAAAAGTTCCATACAAAATTGTTCTGGAGAGCCTCTTGAAAATTAGGAAATATTTTGTATGGAGACGAAATATTTTTTGTATGGTGGCCATATTTTTTTTACCGGTTCACCCAATGGCCCAAGGTTTTGAACATTTTTTGTTTCGAGACGATACCTCTCCGACTGATAGTTTTCGAGATCCCCTAGGGCACTCTAGTCAGTTTTCCACGTTCAGCTCTCTCTATAATTTTGGTGACCTAGAATTTTTGAATTTTACACACATGGAAAGTATGGTGAAAAAGTTCCATACAAAATTGTTCAGGAGAGGTGATCAGTCCGTAACTTCAAGTAGCTTTATATATATAACTAGTATGGCGCGTGGGTGCGCGGCCCGCAAGCGGACCGCGAGGATTCGAGTAGTTTTTGTTTGAGCACGTCCCACCTATCTTCAATACCCTCGCCGTGTTCTTCATCCGTCTCCGAAATCTTCGATCATCAGCTCTTTCCGTATTTTTCCTCCGCATGAATTTTTGTTTTCTACACGAAACCATCAATAAAAAATTTTTTTGTGTAGAAAAATAATTTCCGCCATCTTGATTTTTTTCTGTTCATCAAATTGTAGATCTTCAGTTCTTGATCATCTTTTGCCAAGAAACCACTCTTCCATCTTTTATACTTGGTGAGATAGACACCGACGAAATTTGTATAGCCGCCATCTTGAATCCGCCATTTTGTTTTTTTTTCAGCTCAGTGCCAATTGGATGAGGTTCTGAGTATTTTTTGTTTGAGCAGCCCCCATCTATCTACAAAACTCTGCCCGGGCTCATCAATCATCTTCCAAACCCTCAATCATCATGTCTTCCCATATTTTTCTTTGAGATTTCTCCAAAGAACCGCATCAACCGCCTTGCATACCTAGTTCACAACTTTATACTCTCTCTCAATATTCGCCATACATTTTCTATGGAAAAATAAAGTCCGCCATTTTGAATTTTTTTTGTATTCATCTAGTAGACCTTTGGATCTTGATCATGTTTTGCTAAGAAACAACTCTTCCATCTTTTATACCCTTCGAGATGGACACCGACAAAATTTGTATGGCGGCCATCTTTTTTTCGCCATTTTGAATTTTTTTTCGGCTCACTGCCAATTGGATGACGTTTCGAGTGACATTTGTTCGAGCATCCCCCACGTATCTTCAATACCTTAAGCGTGCTCTTCAACCGTCTCCGAAATCCTCAATCATCAGCTCTCTCCATATTTTTCCTCTTAATGAATTTTTGTCCTCTATACGAAACCATTTGTGAAAAAAAAATTTTTCATACAAAATTTTACAGGAGAGGCGATGAATGAGTCAGTGAATCAGAACGAACAGCTATATATAATATATATTAATGTATAGAAGACTAGTAGGGCGCGTGGGTGCGCGGCCCGCAAGCGGACCGCGAGGTTTCGCTTTCGGGTATTTTGGTTTGAGCAGCCTCCACCTATCTCTCCCATATTCCTAATCCTCGATCATTATCACTCTCCATATTTTTTCTTCGAATCATTCTGCTCATCAAGTAGAACTTAAGGTCTTAATCATCTTTTGGCAAAAACCACTCTTCCATCTTTTATACTTGGTGAGATAGACACTGATGTTTATATGGCCACCATCTTGAATCCGCCATTTTGGACTTTTTTTCAGCTCACTGCTAATTGGATGATGTTTCGAGTAATTTTTGTTTGAGCACCTCCTACCTATCTTCAATACCCTGCCCGGGCTCCTCAACCAACTTCCAAACCCTCAATCATCATGTCTTCCCATATTTTTCTTTGAGAGTTCTCCAAAAAACCGCATTAAAGCCTTGCATAGTTCACAACTTGTAGTCTCTTCAATATTCGCCATACATTTTCTATGGAAAAATAAATTCCGCCATTTTGAATTTTTTTTTAATTCATCAAGTAGACCTTTGGATCCTCATCATCTTTTGCGAAGAAACCACTCTTTCATCTTTTATACCCTCCAAGATGGAGACCGACGAAATTTGTATGGCGGCCATCTTTTTTTCGCCATTTTGATTTTTTTTTCACCTGACTGCCAATTGGATGACGTTTCGAGTGACATTTGCTCGAGCACCCCCCACCTATATTCAATACCTTGAGCGTGCTCTTCACGCGTCTTCGAAATCCTCAATCATCAGCTCTCTCCATATTTTTGTTCTACTTCAATTTTTGTCCTCTATATGAAACCATTAGTGAAAAAAAAATTTTTCATACAAAATTTTACAGGAGAGGCGATGAATGAGTCAGTGAATCAGAACGAACAGCTATATATATATTAAAGAATAATAATTTCATATTTGTGCCTTTTGGGGTGGAGACTATGGAAACTTGTCACAGTAGTTTCCTTTTATGATATTGCGTACACTAGAAAAGGATTATTGGAAATTCTACCACTAAGGGGGTTAAATAGGGGATGAGAATTTCTATGAAAGGCTGTCATTTTTCAAATTACATCCATGAAAATTGGTATTTGGGCTTTCGATAAACAAGTATAAATTTAAAATTAAAAAACCCCCGACATTCATCATTTTGTGGCGGCGGCCATCTTGGACTGATTTTCATCAAACATAGCTAACAACACTCTCGACTAATTCAACTTTCGAACAAAAAAAACCGCATTGAAATCGGTCCACCCGTTTGAGCGCCACAGGGGAACAGACACACACACACACACACACACACACACACACACAGACACGTCAAACTTATAACACCCCGATTTGACGCAAGGTCGGATTATTAAAGTTACTGGACTAATATACATACGTATTTACCTATTTCAACTTTATTTTCAAAATCATACTTACTTATTATGGAAACCGATGAACCGATAAACAAACATAACTGTCGGACACTAGGTAATTATACCTATTCTTACATAAAAATAGTCTGTTAACATAGGCCTCTATAAAAGAAGGTAAATGACGGTAGTATGACTTTATACCCATTCGTTGGCGATAAAAAATACTTAGAAACCTAAAAACAAATCCCAGGAAAAAAATATGTATAAAGAACTCACAAAATTACTTTAATTACATTGTAAATAGGTAGCGTTAACAGGTAATAGAAGGTAGATAGGTATCTAACATGCCAATGTAATGTAAGGAAAAACTATAGGTACATTAATTGTTCCACATGGGAAAAATAAATAGCAAGTCACTTCAAAGCTCATCGCATACTACGGGACGAACCGCAAGGGGGACCCCTTCTCTCGCCCCCCCTCTCTCTCTCTTGTTGAGGGTAGTGACCCTCAACAAGAGAGAGAGAGGGGGGGCATCCCAGGTAATTCCGCATAATATGACTAGGCTAGAGGATACGATTTTGATTCTCGATTTAAATAAATGCACGACTACATAAATCTATCCTAGTAATCACAATATTACACGATTGCCCAAAAAAGGAGTGTACTACAAGGATCATATTGTGTGTATGTGAGTTTCTTTATTCCACCATAACTTCTAAATGGCTGAAAAGATTTGGATGTAGTTAGAATCCTTCCATCATCCCGAGTTATCATCAGTCTTCCCTGGCTAGGCATTTTACTTTTTAGCTTGTTTTTTGGTCGGCCAGACATGTCTTTTATTTTTGACGTGTTAACGTCATATAAATCGATGAACGCCGGCTACACGCACGAAAAGCATGACTCATTGTCACGTACCGCGTGCAAGCGAGAGCGAGGAACAAGCGATAGAGAAGGCACGATCGGCCTAAGCGTTCGGCTTGTGACGCATCTATCTCTCTTTGTTTTCTTATGACGTTATCACGTAACATTATCGTCCGTAAACCGATTTTACAGGCAACCAATTTTTTTTAATTATAGCTTGTTGAATCAAAATAAGGTTAAATTGTATACACGTTCTAAGAAACAGATTTCCGTGAGAATGTGTTCTAAGTGTCCCAGATTTATCTACATACAAATCTTCGTGACAATTGACATTGATCAGCTCATATCGAAATAAGAATAAAACTACGTTCGTATGCGAACCGCTTGAGGGGGACAAATCTCTGCGTTATGTGCTGTAGTGTGAGGTTACCTCATGTTCTGCAATATCCGCAATACTCGTCACAGCCTCTACTTCACCGATTAGCGTATAAAATGCACTACCTATCTTTTATTCATGAAATTGTCTCGATGTTAAATTATGTGTGATATTTACAATATATTTTTATCCATTTACACAGTACCGTCTACCGTGTATAATTAGCTACTATATATATCCGCGTGCTATATTAATGTTTATCTACTCTCATATCTTAAAATCCTGATTAAGAAATCAAAATGTATCCCCTAATCCCCATTCCGCGGTCTAATTCCGTCCGCCTGTTACAGATTGGGACGCACGCGGGCACGTGCCAAATACGAACATTGACGCGTGACGTCACGAATGGCCGATAGAAGCTACGCTTACGAGATGGTGGCTACAGGAACCGGCGCAGTGGGCGACCAGCCTTACAGGATGGAGGCGGGGCAGCTGTGGAGGCAGTACTTGATCGGGGCAGTCGGTATGTTCTTTGATTGACATTGTAATTTTGTAACTAAAATTGTGACCTATAAATTTTTTGACTAAAATTATGGCCTATAAAAATACATAATATAAAAAAGTCCCCAACCTCTGTCTATTTATACGTTTATCTGTTCGCGATAAACTCAAAAACTGCTGAACAGATTTTCGTGCCGTTTTCGCCAATAGAAATTGACCAGAGTGATTAGTGCGCAAGGTGTATAATTTTGTGTGAATTGGTTGAAATATGGAAAATGTCGGAAAAAGTTAAGCCGCCTGGGAGCTTTTTCGAAAACGCTGGCTAATTCCTTTGAGATTTATAACAACACAATGTATTGTGGCATAGCAGCGGGTAATTCGTATATACCCGTGCGATGCCGGAGCGGGTCGCTAGTTTTGATTAAAATGGTGGCCTGTTTGACTAGAATTGTGAAATTTTTGACTAAAATTGTGGCATCTGACTAAAATTTTGGCCTTTTTGACTGTGGTTTTTCTAGCTTCACAGTTAGTACCGCTATAAAATATAATCTAATCCTGATCCTTAATTCTAGAAAATTAATTCGGTTTAGAAATCACGCGTTTGACGAAAAAATAAGTACACGTGATATTTTACTATACCCCCGCTACCCCCTTGTGATATTTCGTGATTTTTGCCGAACCCCTCCCCCCCTTTCGAACCTCACGTGATTAATGGACAGCCCCTACAGAATCATATCGTGAATTTACTCCCAAATAATAAATAATCGCGCATTAAGTCTGGGGAATCTTGGAAAAAAAAGTTATAAATAGTTACAAGTTAATAAGTAGTTATGGATTAAATTCAACCGTCAAGTCAAAGATCAAACTCATCCTCCTCAAAAACAAATCCCTTTTTAACCCCCGACGCAAAAACGACGGGGTGTTATAAGTTTGACGTGTATGTGTGTGTGTGTGTATGTCTGTTCCCCTGTAGCGCTCAAACGGGTGAACCGATTTGAATGCGGTTTTTTTTTGGTTGAAAGATAAATTAGTCGGGAGTGTTCTTAGCTATGTTTGGTGAAAATCGATCCAAGATGGCCGCCGCTACAATATGGCGGAATTAATATTTTTTCACAAGTCCCTTAATATGGGTATCAAATAAAAAGGCTTGACAAGTAGTACGCTATGCAAATCCAAGATGGCTGTCGCCACAAAATGGCGCATATCGGGGGTTTTTTAAATTTTTAATTTATACTTGTGTATGAGACCGCTTTAAAACTAAGTTTGTTTGTAAATAATAATTGTTGCTAATATAAAAAAAAAAAACTGTGCTAGCTAGAGACAGTTTAATTTTTCCTGTAATTTCTATCCAAACAAAAACATTTCATGTGAATAATAAGGCCAACTTCCTATCAAAAAGTTTCGGCCATTAAAAGTACTGATATCAAAAATTATGACCAAGTCCTTTGCTAGGCTCGATAAATGAAACCATACAGTTTTAGAAGGTATATCTTCTTCGATCACCCTCAAGCTGTCATACCATTCCTAATGATCCTGTTAAAATATTTTTAAATAATTTATGTCTTACTAATAACACTATAATATGAAGCTCATTTGGGACTGAGAATAGTTTTATTGTTTTCAACTTGACAACATTTTTGCACTCCTTTGAATTTGTTTAATTTAAAAAATGTTGCCAAGTTGAAAACAATAAAACTATTCTCAGTCCCAAATGAGCTTCATATTATAGTGTTATTAGTAAGACATAAATTATTTAAAAATATTTTAACAGGATCATTAGGAATGGTATGACAGCTTGAGGGTGATCGAAGAAGATATACCTTCTAAAACTGTATGGTTTCATTTATCGAGCCTAGCAAAGGACTTGGTCATAATTTTTGATATCAGTACTTTTAATGGCCGAAACTTTTTGATAGGAAGTTGGCCTTATTATTCACATGAAATGTTTTTGTTTGGATCTCACTCCTTTTTTCTAAGTATTTCAAAGTTAAAGCAATAAGTATAATGAAGTCTTTTTTCTCTCTTACGCTTCAGTATAATTAGGAATAGAACCCTATCACATTTTACGGTCTGATTAGATGTGGTTTAATCTTCAATACATAGTATAAAACAAAGTCGCTTTCTCTGTTCTAATTGGGTGAATTTTTATTTTGTTCGTCTGTCTGTCAAAATCACAGATAACAGAAACTCCACTCCAGAGTATTTCCACTCAGTGGTCAGTTTCAGAACTTAGAACCATACGGCTTAACTAAGAGAAGATTTTGAGTATTTGACTCTCATTAAGTTTAATGAATAGTATTAGATATTAGTAATACCTAGTAGCCGGAATCAACAGGACACCAAAGTCTCCTCCAAACCTCCAAAGTCGGCCACCCATCCATTTCCTGACTTGGGTCAAGGTTGCTTATCAAAATTATTAAGAAAATCGCGCTTCTGGTTTTATTGGCAAAGACGAATCTCAAACTACTGGAAGGAACGGGCTTAGGCACACAGATAGCTATTAATGTGGCGTACGACATCCGCAAAGAAAGGATTTTTGAAAATTCAACCCCTTAGGGGGTAATATAGGGGTTTAAAATTTGTGTAGTCCACGCCGACGAAGTCGCGCCCGCGACTTCGATAAAAAATATACCTCTTGGCGTTTTATTATTTACCTACACTTTACTTTTTATTAGAACTCAAGACCAGTAAGATTGACCCCTTGCTAGAAAACTTAAAAGTCACATCTCCCTAAATAGTGCACCGATTTCGATGAAATAAGAACCATATATAGCTTCTGTTGAAGTCATATTTGCCTATCTTAATATAGTGTCGAAAATTTATACTAGATGGCGCTGTGCGCTTTTACCTCGCGGTTATAAATGTTTGTGGTCGCGCACATATAGCGAGCCACTGAAATCAATAAAGTAAGTATCCACCGAGTCCAGCCTTGTGTTTATTTCGAACTACCCTACACCGTGTGATAAGTGAGTGAACATTTGGCCCTAATACGAACCGGATTGATCAAGTGAAAAAGTGAAGTGTTGTGTTAGTGACGTGAATACATGGACAAAGGTCGTAAGTACTGTAGTAGTGATATAAGGAATTAGGGACTTAGTTAAAATTCAAGCAAAATTAGTATGAGAAAAAGACTTAGTAAAATTTCAAGTAAAATTAGTATGGAAAAAGACTTAGTTTATTTTCGAGTGCAGTTTATATGAAGAAAAGACTTAGTGAAATTTTCGTATAAATAAGACTTTGTTTATTTTCGAGTGTAATTTGTATGAAGAAAAGACTTAGTGCAATTTTCGGTTAAAAAAGACTTAGTTTATTTTCGTGGAAGTTTTATATGGGAAAAGAACTTGTAAATTTTTAAAAAGTGAACTCTGGGACTTAGTGCAAAAACCTTAATATTAACTTGTAAAATTTTAAAAACTTGTTCAATGGACTTAGAAATATTTGTGCAATATTTTATTTAGAATTTTACTCCAACTTTGGACTTAGAATATTTTGGTGATTGATGAACTTTGAAAAATTTACATATGATTTGGACATTGAATTATTTCATAACTTATTATCTTCGTTTATACAAGTGGCTTTTTGGACTTGTTATTTTCAATGCTTTATAAACGAGCTTCAAAGTTGTTATTAACATCTATATTAGAAGAATTCAATCATGGTTGAGCAAGTGATTAATGCACAAGAGGAATTGGCTGCACATATTTCAAGAGCTTTATCAAATTATAAAAAGTCTAAGAGTAGAATTTCGAAGTCTTATGTAGATGCAAGACTTGAATTATTAGAATCTGATTTCACAATTTTTAAAACAAATCATTTGGAACTATTGAAGATAGCGACACCAGAAGATAGAGAATCATACAAATATTTTATGCAAGTTAGATATTATGTTTGTGAAGATGAATATTTAGAATTAAAATCATTAATGAAAGAATTTTTATATGAATATGCCCAGAAATCAGCACCTGCACAGGTGATCACAAGTGGTCAGGTGTCTTCAAATTATAACATTCCTTTAAGAACAAAACTACCCGCAATTGAGATACCTTCATTCTCAGGGAACTACAACGAATGGACGAGTTTTTACGATCTTTTCAAATCGCTTATTCATTCCAATGAATCTCTTAGCAAAATACAGAAATACCATTACTTGAAGAGTAATTTAAAGGGAGAAGCAGAGATTCTTTTGAGACAGTTTCCTCTGACCGAAGCAAATTACGAAAAGGCATTAGAGTTATTAGAATCTAGGTATGAAAACAAACGACTTATAGCACACTCACATATTACACGGTTAATCAATCAGAAGAAGATATCAGTAGAATCTGCCAAAGGACTACGCGAATTATTAGACACAACAAATGAATGTTTGAGCGCATTAAACAATATTGGCGTAACAACTACAACTTGGGATCCAATTGTTACACATCTCATTGTGGCGAAATTTGATAATGAGAGTCATCGACTTTGGGAGCAAAGGCTAGGAGGTTCACGTGAGATTCCAACTATTAAGGAACTGACAGATTTTTTGGATGTGCGCTTCCGATCATTAGAAGCAATAAATATGTCGAATCAAAAAGAGAGCACACCTAAGCCACGGCAACAAATTAAAACCTTTAAAGTGACATCGGAGCCACTTTGTGTATTTTGCTCTCAAGATCACTATGTGTTTAACTGTAAGGAGTTTGGGAAACTGACCCCAATGGAAAGAAGAGAGTTTGCGATGAAGAAGCAGCTGTGTTTCAATTGCCTGATACCCAAGCACAGTGCGAAATCATGTCGAAAACTCAATTGTTGTCGTATTTGTAATCAGCGGCATCACTCTCTCCTGCATAATTCAACTCCTAAGAGTGAAGCACAGACTGTACAGGACTCACAAGTCGATAAAGAAGATAAGGATATCCAATTGGCAGTACATAAGGCTGAGACAAATACAAACCAAGTTCTTTTAGCAACGGCGATGGTAAGAGTAAAGGATAAGAATGGACAGAAACATACACTTCGAGCCTTAGTGGATCCAGGCTCGCAGGCGTCCTTTATCACTGCATCAGCCGCACAACGGTTAGGATTGAAGAGGTTGAATGTTTACAGCACCATAACAGGTGTCGATCCTGACGTTACTATGACATCAAAGGCAATGGTAGAGTTTCATCTCTATTCATCACAATCAGAAAAAGTTATCACCCCCGTCAAGACACACATACTCAAATCGTTGGCTTCGATTTTACCACGGGAAGAAGTGTGTCTGAGCTCTGGGAATGAAATCACCAAACTACGGTTGGCAGATCCAACATTCACCACTCCAAGTGGTATAGATATTCTTTTGGGTGCAGAAGTATACGCACAAATTATATTAGACGGTATACAACGATTTGGTGCAATCATTGCTCAGAATTCGGTACTTGGTTGGCTAGTTTCAGGAATGGTAGATGATTCATACAAAGAACCTGTTAATGTTCTCTCAATGCATAGCCAACTCAAGATGGGTAATATACAACAACGACTCTGGCAAGCTGAAAGTATAGATGCACATACACAAACTGCAAGAAACATACAGTGCGACAAATCAGTTAGAAAGCATACACGCATCGGTTCTGGGTGTTTCAATGAAGGACTACCATTTTCACGAAAAAAATGGCACACCACCCGGAGACTCAAGGTATCTTGCAGTTGAGCGTTTGCTTCACAAGAAACGTAGTTTTCACAATAATGCAGAGTGTAGGCAACGTTCAAAGAATTTTATGAGAAAAGATACAACTCTTCAAAAATGTGAATGAGGTACCCAAAGAATATTCGCATACAACAGGCGTCGATTTTCAACAGCATGGAGTTGTACGAGATGATTGGTTTTACAAGACTCCATGTCGCCTCTTATGGGATGGAAAACATTAACTTGGAATACAATGATACAATCAATGAATAGACCTTTCCTCCATTATGATATACTTACATAATCTTTTCTTGCGTTGGCGATACACAAGGTTGTCTGATGGATGATCTATAATGTACTTACAGACAAATCCTCGAAAGAAAGGATGATTCAGATTTAGAGGTTCATGTGGAGAGATTGTCTAGATTCAATAAGTGTGAAAAATTGTTACACTGATAATTAATTATTATTAGTCTCTAGTTTAATCATGTACTACTCTGATTAAGGTATACGTTATAGTATAGTTTGTTTTTCACAAATCGTGTTCTGATTCAAGTGTTAGAATATTAATTAACAACACAGAGTAACCAAACCTAAGGATCACGGGATATAGCTATTATACCAACTCATGAACCCAAAGGGTGGTTTAACTAGGAATTACTACTTACCAGATTTTAAGTCATAGTTAATTGAAGGAAATGTATATGTATTGTTACATTGTGCGAAGACTTAGGATCCTTTGGGATGGTTAGCTCATGTGGTCAATGGTCATTGTAGATAAAGTATATGTTTACAAAGCTCCTTGGTATTGGCTGAGTTGACGAATTACTCAAGAATATCGATATTTTGTAAGCTTCATGTTTCTTGATGAATTTCACGCCAGTCATTTAGTTACCTCGTTGAATTGGCGTCACTAAGGTCAACAAATGGGTAGCGACGCTTCCCACTAACCGTAGTTCTTGTATTGCATGTTTGTATTCTTGATGAAACGAAGTTTGAAGTGAAAATGGTTGCAGCCAAAACCAAGACAGCCTTTAAGTATTATCTCATGACTTGGATCTATGTTAATGTTAATGATTATGTAAGTAATGTATTGTGGCATGTGTAAGCTTCTTATTCAACTATAGTTCTTGTATGATTACAGAAACATTCACGGTTTTGGATAACTTGTTAGAAATAGAATCGCAGAGATTTGAGATCGTATTCGGTGTATTCAATGGTATTTACTATGTTGAGACAACAGCGACCAGTGGATTTTTCTTTAATATGATTTTAAAACACAGGAACTATGCTGAAATGCATTACGACTCATAATTGTTTAAAATTATCTGTATTTTTGATGTTATTAATGAATTTATGTTACTCTCAACCTAAACAAAACATTGTACAGTTAATGTAATTATAATGAATGTATTTTACAAAACTATTCTAATTTGTTTAAATAGCAAAATTATTGTTTCCGACTTTATAATAAGTGTAAAGAAAATGTGAAACTAGTAATAATGGTGTATCTATTATTTCAAATGTGTTAAATGTATTAGTTAATGAATTGTAATGAATTGTTTATCAATTATATAGGGTTCTCAAAATTACCTTTGTTCATGTGAAATTGAGTTGCTACAGTCCACTAGTTAAGTTATGATTATTTTCTGATACCTCTTTTTGAAGGACTAATCGTCCTTGGCTGGCGGCAATGTTGAAGTCATATTTGCCTATCTTAATATAGTGTCGAAATTTTATACTAGATGGCGCTGTGCGCTTTTACCTCGCGGTTATAAATGTTTGTGGTCGCGCACATATAGCGAGCCACTGAAATCAATAAAGTAAGTATCCACCGAGTCCAGCCTTGTGTTTATTTCGAACTACCCTACACCGTGTGATAAGTGAGTGAACAGCTTCGAATAAAGTAAAATACATTTATTAAAACAAAATGAAAATTTGTTCAGTATTTTTTGTGTGATGTGGGAACAGACAGATTTTTATATATCTTTGAATTGGTCAGTCTCTGATGCAACTTTTGGACATTTTTCGATTTTTTCCTTCATATGCACACTAAGACTCATCTTCTTACCAAATTTCAACATTCCACATACACGGGAAGTGCGTCATAATTTTGATCAGTCAGTGAGTAGGTCTTGTTTTATGTGATTTTCAAACCTCTTTATCTCAGAAACGGTTCAACTTGAAAATTTGAAACTTTCAATTTATCATCACATCCACGAGTTTAACTTATATTTCAAATTTCGTAGGATTACTATCCCGCGAACCAGAGTTATGAGGGGGGTCAAAACAGCTCGAAATGGATCGTGTAAATAACACACTCATGCGACAAGGCCGGAGGAACTTGGCCTGGCGCACTTCGTGCGCCTAGATTGACATAATTTTAATTTCTACTGACAATTGACAATTCTTAAATAATTAGTGTACTTAGTATTTAAGAATAATCAGTTAAGTAAGTATTGTTTTCCTTTCTTTAATTATTATTCTTAAGAAATAAGGGGCGAATGGTATGGAATCTATCTATAATAATAAAACTGTAACAGATCCAATTCTGTACATTGAAGATATTTAGAAGTTTTTTTGGAGGGCACTTTATAATCGATACTGAAGCCAAAACTGTAATTTTTAGGGTTCCGTACCCAAAGGGTAAAAACGGAGCCCTTTAATGTCACTCGGCTGTCTGTCTATCCGTCCGCCGGTCACAGGTCTCTAGCTCGTAGACTAAATGAGTTACAAACCTAAAATTTTGGTATTTGGTGTAGAACATTAACCCGAAACCAAATATTGAATTAGAAATTGAATTAAATTATTTTTCAGGGGGGCTCCCATACATCAAAAAAGAGCCGAAAAAAAATATTTTTTCTTACCCTTTTCTTAATAGAGCATAATTATTATTCTCTATTTGAATAACAAATACTGAAAACAACGATTCATAAAATAGTTTATAAGCTGAGACCAAAACAAATGAACATGTTTTGGGCTTTTCTTTCACGGTTTGTTGCGATGTCTAGCTCGGAAATTAAATATTCGGATCCCTAGTATATGTATATAAATAATGTGATATCACTACATAGTATAAAACAAAGTCGCTTTCTCTGTCCCTCTATCCCTATGTCCCTATGTCCATTGTCCCTTTGTATGCTTAAATCTTTAAAACTACGCTACGGATTTTGATGCTGTTTTTTTAATAGATAGAGTGATTCAAGAGGAAGGTTTATAAGTAGAAAAATGGGACGCGGTAGGTGGCGCTAATAGCGGGCAGGACGACGTCTGCCGGGTCCGCTAGTTACTTATTGTCATAAAACGGAAAATCTAGAAAGTGCGTGGGTTCGACTGATTCGGCGCTATTTTCCTACTCGCTGCGCGGACGGACAGTTCCGTTGGCAATCTGCCTATATTTATCAGTGTCGTATCAATACGCATGAGTGATTGTGACGTAGTGTTGATGCGTGACGTCACGAACGGCCGACACTCGCCAACACTCGCCGAGGTTTCGCGCAGTCAGTGACCATCCTTACAACATGGAGGCGGGACAACTGTGGAGACAGTACTTGATCGGGGCAGTCGGTACGTCCATTATTAGTTTTCGAACTAAAATTCGGAGTAATTTTTTTTTACTAAAATCACAGTGAAAGCGAAGAAATTGAGACGAGAATCTCAGGTGCGGAATTTTGTGAATTGCGTGCCGCGTGTGTCTTAGGTTGGATTTTAGTTTTCTGACAAAAATCGTCAACTGAATTTTATTTGTTTGAGTGTTTTTGATCAGTGTTAAATTTTCTCGTGCTGACTAAAATTCTAAAATTATGTCAAAAATGTTAGTTAGGTATACCGACCGTAAACTAGTTTGTTCTAAATAAAATTTTCAAAGACGGATTTACTAACTATGAAAGTTTTCATGTTTTTTGAAAACTTTCTTTATTCGTCGATGTTTTTTTAACGTAATAGTAATTGTAGTTAACAGAATGGTGACCTAAATGAAACGGAATACCTACCTACGCGATTTTTGTGTGTGTTTTATTAACCCCCGACGAAAAAACGACGGGGTGTTATAAGTTTGACGTGTCTGTGTGTGTGTGTGTGTGTGTGTGTGTGTGTGTGTGTGTGTGTGTGTGTGTGTGTGTGTGTGTGTGTGTGTGTGTGTGTGTGTGTGTGTGTCTGTCTGTTCCCCTGTGGCGCTCAAACGGGTGGACCGATTTGAATGCGGTTTTTTTTGTTTGAAAGGTGAATTAGTCGAGAGTGTTGTTAGCTATGTTTAATGAAGATCGGACCAAGATGGCCGCCGCTACAAAATGGCGGATTACATATTTTATCACAACGCCCTCAATATGGATATCAAATGAAAGGGCTTGACTAGTAGAATAGCAAAATGTAAATCCAAGATGGCTGCCACCACAAAATGGCGAATGTCGGGGGTTTTTTAAATTTTTAATTTATACTTGTGTTCGGTGTGATGAACTAAAATTGTGGGCGAAAGTTCAGTAGTGTAACAAAACTGAAATTCTTTAGTGTAACAGAAATCTTGACTTTAGAAACTAAACCGAATTCAATAGTGAAACAAAACACAAATTCTGTTTTTATTTGTAGACATTTTATTGAAGACCGATCAAAAACTCACATGTCTGAGGAACACTTTAGTGTAATTTTTTCTTGCTTTTGCGTTTCCGGGTACATATTACTTTTTGGAATGTAGAACTTACGAGTAGGTATAAGTATATGGAATAATACATTTGTGACTGAAATCGTTACAAAAAGCTTCACTTTATTACAAAAACTTTATTCCTTTAGTTTGCAAAACTTGGTGATATTTCATTGCTTAAATTTTAATATAATAATACTTAGTCGGTCTTAGAATTTAAGGAAATTCCTTATCTATAAATGCAACGACCAATAAGTCACGAAAAATGACTTAAAAATATTTTTTGTAGAAAATACAATCATAGACGCGGCAATAGTGTATTGTTTATGTTTTTGTAAAGATAAAAACTTGATTGGAAATTAAGTTTATATAGAGAGAGCTACGATGATCGTAGCTACGCTAATAGGTAGGTACGCGTGGATTTGTTTTTTAAAAATCCCTTGCGAACTCTATGATTGTCCGGGATAAAATGTTCTTTTCCAGGCTCTAGTTTATCTCTGTACCGAATTTAGTCAAAATCGGTTTAGTGGCTTTGGCGTGAACGCGTACTTATAACCGACACACAAGTATTTTAAACAGATCAAAACAAAGGATTTCATTTGACGTTTTGACTTATTTACGTGGTTTTGGAACATATTATAATAAGCGACGATTTGTGCTCTACCGGACTACACACACCAAATTTGCTGAAATCACAGAATAATAACTACATAGTACCTAAAGGTACTGAAATTACCGCTGAAGATAAAATAAGGAAAACATAAGTTAACAATAAGTAGGTAGGTACCTACACAAAGTAGGTATACTGAATGATTATTCTACTTAAACCAAAATATAAATTAAAATACGTACCTACCTACTTGTAAGTAAATAGTAATCTAAGGTACTATGTCGAATATGTGCGGTTATAAAACATCGTTTTTAGGGTTCCGTACCCGAAGGGTAAAAAACGGAGCCCTATTAATGTCACTCGGCTGTCTGTCTGTCTGTCTGTCTGTCTGTCTGTCTGTCTGTCTGTCTGTCCGTCTGTCCGCCGGTCACAGGTCTCTAGCTCGCGGACGAAATGAGTTACAAACCTGAAATTTTGGTATTTAGTGTAAAACGTTAACCCAAAATCAAATATTGAATTAGAAATTGAATTAAATTATTTTTCAGGGGGACTCCCATACATGAAAAAGGAGCCGGAAAAAAAAAAAATTTCTTTACCCTAGCTTGTGGGGTATCATTGTTTAGAGCTCATTAAGTAGAGTACAAATATATATTTTTTTAATTTTTATCTCAAAAAATAAGGGAATGGGAGGCCATCAAAGTTGTCAGTTTTAGACCATTTTTGTGACGGGGGCTATCTCAAAAACTAAACTAGTTGGGAATATGATATTTCAGTATATTATGTACTATATGCTCTATTTAAACAACAAATACTGAAAACAACGATTTATTAAATAGTTTATAAGCTGTGACCAAAATAAACGAACATTTTTTTGGGTTTTTCTTTCACGGTTTGTTGCGATGTCTAGCTCGGAAATTAAATATTTCTTAGACCCAAAATATTATATTGTTCATAATTATGTACGGAACCCTGAAAGAGCGAGGCCCAACTCGCACTTGGCTGATTTTTATTATTTGTGATACCAAAACCACATATTGTGTGCTCATTTAACATCTGGTGATGGGATTGTATTACAAGATCATATTATTATAACAATTAAAATAATTACGGTACATAATCTGCCTCAGTAAACAAAGCTATCGAAAAACAAACATTTAAACTGTTTTAACTCTTGGGTAAATGCATAATGAAAAATTATGAGTGCCTACTCACACGGTCTTGTGCCGTTTGTATCCAGCGGCTGCCAGCACATATTGAGAAGTCTGCTCAGATGTAATACACACTTAATGCAAAAAACTGCATTAAAATCAGCTCAGTAGTTTTTCAGGAAAATGGTAAGTATAAAAAAAAAATCGGAAACCGAAAATCAAACAAAAATCTGACGCATAAAATGCTACACATTTTACTCCAAATAGCCCCACCATCCCACCATCTCTCGGTTATATGGGCCGAAACCGCAGGAGGGCATAGCCCCCGCACACTGGGCCACCAGTGGCGACGACTAGTGGCCGCCACAAGTCGCGGAAGAGATTTTTCATACATTTTCTTGTGGCTCGAACGCGGCCACTCGCGCGCTGTGTGCGGTGG
The DNA here is from genome assembly GCA_920104075.1 of Melanargia galathea. Taxonomy (NCBI): domain Eukaryota; kingdom Metazoa; phylum Arthropoda; class Insecta; order Lepidoptera; family Nymphalidae; genus Melanargia; species Melanargia galathea. The sequence goes on from OV049868.1 coordinate 11,576,540, forward strand.
TACCATATAAAATGGTAAGTATGAAAAATCTCTTCCGCGACTTGTGGCCGGCCACTAGTCGGCGCCACTAGTGGCCCAGCGTGCGGAGGCTGAGGCTAAGTATTTACTCTCACGAAGAGGACAGCTTGCCTATTATAGCTATCACTGTTCATTACATCCGTCAAAAAATTCTTATCATTGAATAATAATGATAACTCAAATCTGAAATTTTTTAATGCACAGATTAATTTATCTCTTCTCGATTTTATGAGGAATTTCAGATTTTTTTTAGTTCAATAATATTTTCAGTTCTTAACATAAAAGTACGGCACCTAGGTACCTACCTATACCTATTTTTCTAAAACGATATTTCACGAAATAATTCACTAAAATTAAATTCAAAAAGTTGCATTGATTAAATATTAGCTTTGGTAAGGATATCCGAAAAGACTTTCACAGCATTTAAAACTCTCCGACGCGAAATTACAAATAAATAATTTGGAGCAATGTCCGAACAAAGAATTAAGTTTGTAAATTAGTTACGAGAATTAATTATGTACCTAGTAATTATGTACCTACTTACCTATTAATTAATGCAACGTATACCCAGGTCAGTAACGATGCGATAGATAGATTTTTAATTAGTTGTCTCTTAATCACATCCTCTAGAGTCTAGAGGATGTGATTAAGAGACAACTCTAGAGTCTATGATGTTAAGTCATCCGGATCAGCCTCAGTGATGGGTGTCCCCCAAGGCTCTATTCTAGGTCCATTCATGTTTCTGGTTTATATTAATGACTTACCACATTTCGTCAAAAATGCTTGCGATATTGTACTATTTGCTGATGATACGTCTTTAATTTTTAAAGTCGATAGAACTAAAGACAATTTTGACGATGTAAATAATACTTTATCTCAAGTTTCACACTGGTTTACTATAAATAATCTACTTTTAAATGCTAAAAAAACCAAGTGTGTCGAGTTTTTATTGCCCAATACAAGGATTACTAGCAACAATTTAAAGATAAGTGGTCAGCCATTGAAAACTGAGAACACAACTGTGTTCTTGGGAATAACCCTAGATGCAAAGCTTCAATGGGGCACCCATATAGCAACACTTGCTGGCAAGCTTAGCTCTGCTGCTTACGCTGTTAGGAAGATTCGACAGTTAACAGACGTAGAAACTGCAAAAGTAGTTTATTTTGCATATTTCCATAGTATTATGTCGTATGGAATCTTACTATGGGGTAAAGCAGCTGATATTGGAAAAATTTTCGTTTTACAAAAAAGGGCAATTCGCGCAATTTATAATTTAAAACCGCGGGATTCCCTTCGAGAGAAATTTAAAGAAATAGGTATTCTTACAGTAGCTTCTCAATATATTTATAACAACATAATTTTTGTTAAGCAAAACATTCACAGTTACAATAAAAAGTGTGAATTACACGATAGGCGGTTAAGAAATAGAGATGGACTAGTGATTCCTCGATTACGCCTCAAAAAGGTCCAAAGGTCGTTTGTGGGAATGGGCGTAATGTTCTATAACAAAATTCCACAACAAATCTTAGATTTGCCTTTACACAAGTTTAAGAATTCTATTAAAAGTGTGCTCATGAAAAAAGCATATTATACAATTGAAGATTATATAAATGATAAAAAAGCATGGATTTAATTTATTCGCTTTATACGCTATTATAACTTGAGGAGTATTCGATTATTGGTGTTCAATTCGATGCTTTAATCATGGGTAGCCTAAGTATGTCACGCTCTCTTTAAACATTTCTGTGGTGGTGTCGTGTGGTGCGGGTTGTTACGTTCCCTCAAATATGGTTGAGCGAAGCAATGGCTGGATCATGCGTCATGCTCGTGAACGGGTGCCGCCGTCGGAAATGGGGCTACTTTTGTCTGCCCTTCTTAACGTGTGGAATTGTAAGCACCATTCTGAACCAGTGGTAGATTCATTTGTCGATTCAAAAGCACTTGTAAAAGTTTATCCGAATAAAAAATATGTCTTAGACTTGCCTTTACACAAGTTTAAGAACTTTCTTAAAAGTATGCTCATAAAAAAAGCTTATTATACAACTGAAGATTATATAAACGATAAAAAAGCTTGGATTTAACTCGTTCCAGCAATGCGCGAGACGGCATTTCAATCATGTACATTAATAATAATAATTGTTATAATGTTATTTTTAAAAAGAGCAACCGCCGAGTTTCTTACAGGTTCTTCTCGGCTGGAACTGCATTCCGAACCTGTGGTAGACTCAATCGACGATTCAAAAGCACTTGTAAAAGTTTATTTGAATAAAAAACTTTTCTATTCTATTCTATTCTATTCTAGAGCCTTTTTAACGTCCCACTGCTGGATACAGGCCTCCTCTCTCATTGGAGAGATGGGGATTTAAAGCTTAGACCCGCCACGCTGCTCCAATGTGGGTTGGCGGGTTTCGTAACATGATAGTGAAAATAACCGGGACCGTCTGCTTAACGTGCTCTCCGAGGCACGGAGGTGAAACACCGCCAACTACCAACTTCCGGCTGGCACTAAGAATTTCTTGACAGAAAACCCAATACCTAAGAAATTATTTGCCCGACCCGGGAATCGAACCCGGGACCTCGTGATCTGCAGTCGAATATGCTAACCACTAAACCACTGGACCAAGAGGAAGTCTTAAACACACCCATTTTTTTTATCAGATTTTTCTGATCTGCATGGGCGTCGCCAAGACGGAGTAGGTAGGGGCAGTTGCCCCCCCCCCCCCCCCCTTCTCCCCCGTCGCGTCGCACAAGTCGCGTTATATTGTTTCTACGATACGCGATAAATGTGGGGAGACCCTTAGAATGTAGTTATGTAAAACGGCCATATGTGTATCGCAATTATTATACTATTTATTATTATTATTATTGATATTAGGTGTAATAGATAAAGGGGTAATAATTTTACTGGCGCGATACGGGGTAATGATTCCAACAAAGAACTCAATATTATGGATTCACGCCGCGTATTTACATTATATACATAGCCAGAATGCACCCATAGGATTCTGCTTATGTATACATTAAGTAATTGTAGTGCAATTTTTCAATTTGTGATTACAATGTATACAATAGTAGTACGCAAATACTCGTGTATACTTTGTAATAGCCGTGACTACTTTGTTCCATAATATACATTGCTAGTACACATACAAACTAATCTTGTTGTATGATATTTGTTTTTTTTTATTCAACTACAAGTTAACCCTTGGCTGCAATCTCACCTGATGGTAAGTGATGATGCAGTCTAAGATGGAAGCGGGTTAACTTGGCAAAGTTATGCAGACCCCTGATCGGTTTCTACACGGCATCGTACCGGAACGCTAAATCGCTTGGCGGCACGGCTTTTTCGGTAGGGTGGTAACCAGCCACGGCTAAAGCCTCCCACCAGACCAGACCAGAGACAATTTAGAAATTATAAAATCCCAAATTGCCCCTGCCGGGAATCGAACCCGGGGCCTCCCACTTATAAGACCACAGCGCTCACCAGGCTGGCAGGCACCACCACCTGCGCCAGGGAGGTCGTCAAAATCGTTTGTTTTTCAATAGTCATCAATCAAAGTCGTCGTATTTTGTTGAATTAAAACTCTTTATAGCTCTAATAAATGCTTTTTATTAATTATTATAATTTTACATATTTTTTTTTTTTTCAAAATAATTTCTTTTTTTAGAAGCTAGGTTAGGTTAGGTTAGAACAAACATATTTATGGCCCGGCCGCAGGCCGGGCGCTTAGGTTCTATTGGATCCTAGATAGAATATGGTCCAAAACGAAATCTGAGCACCAACCCCAAGCAATAAGTCGGTTAAGTTTGAACCTAAGTAATTTTGAAAAAAAAAATTCTATGGTGGCGTTTTGGCCTTGTCACGCCGACAAAGTGGTGAAATAAAATTTTGATAAATATATTTTTTTAGGGTAGCTCCCCTACATGTAAAGTGGGGATGAATATTTTTTTCTCGTCTTTTTCTCGTATTTTTTTCTCTATCCCAAGGTGTGGGGTATCGTTGAATAGGTATTTTAAAAATACTGTGGGTGTGGGAACGTCATTTTTCGATTTCTAGATCCGTTTGTAAAATATGATGTTTTAAAGTGCTAATTTTTATTAGAGTCAAGTGTCCCCCCGCCCCCTCTATCAGCCAAATGGCAGTATAAAGGAACTTGAAAAAATTCATAGCTGTAGTATATACAACGTTAGTTTTACTTTGCGCAAAAACCGAAACACGTGTCAAATATTTATACAATAAGAATATTTTTACAAAATTTCAAAAAAATATAATGAAAAGTAACGAAGTTATAAGCTTGTTATGTTGCGTCGTTGTCCTCGAAAAAAATGGTCACCGCAAGCCGTCGCCGCAGCGCCTAGCGATCGACGCGAGTTGAATGACCGCCGCTGTGTGCCGAGCGTCAGCTGATGCGCGGTAAATCATTGTGTCTAAGCTTGTAAGATTTCAAAATATTTTTGGACAAAAATATAACACTATATAAAAATGGTTGGATTCGATTTTGTTACTGATTCTGAACAAACCACTTTCAGGTTTTGCGTAAAGTAAAACTAACGTTGTATAATCAATTTTTAAGGAAAACTATCTAAGTAGGGTTCACAGGTTAAGGAATTATATCTGGAGGATTGTGACTACGGAACCCTACACTGCGCGTGGCCCGCCACGCACTTGGCCGTTTTTAATTTTACTATTAAAAACATAATAACATAATTTACGAACATTAATTTTAATCTTAAACATTTAATATTTTAACATTTACAAAAAAAATTAAAATACCTAATACTTCAAATATAGGATCGGTGTTCAATAAATTGAAATTAAGGGAAAGCGATATGGTTATTTTAAAATATAATTAAGTAAATCATGATTTATGTTTTCTATACCAATTTTATTTTCGTATTTTTATATACATATTATAATAAACAATAAATGAGGGACTTATTGATACAAGTGTAAATTGAAAATTTAAAAAACCCCCGACATTCGCCATTTAGTGGCGGCGGCCATCTTGAATTTGCAATAGTGCTATTCTACTAGTCAAGCCCTTTCATTTGATACCCATATCAAGGGAGTTGTGAAAAAATATATCATCCGCCATTTTGTAGCGGCGGCCATCTTGAACCGATTTTCATCAAACATAGCTAAGAACACTCTCGACTAATTCACCTTTCAAACAAAAAAACCGCATTCAAATCGGTCCACCCGTTTGAGCGCCACAGGGGAACAGACAGACACACACACACACACACACACACACACACACACACACACACAGACACGTCAAACTTATAACACCCCGTCGTTTTTGCGTCGGGGGTTAAAAACAGTTTTTAACAGCCCTTTTCAACTTCTCGCTATGTTTATATTGTATAGGTATCAATAATGGTTAGGTAATCTAGTTATATCCATGTAATAATTATTTATTATACGTAATCGAATGACAAATAGGTATAATATAACTGTCGTAATATTCGACCTCCAAAAGCATAATATAAAATCATCACGATAAACTCTGTGACATACTTATACTTAAAAATTATATCACAACAGATGACCCTTGTAACTAATAATAATTGTTCTTGATATAATTTTTACGAATTAACAAAAACGAGAATGTGTTTTTTAGTTTGCATGACATTTGACCAGTATGTAATAGTACATTACTGCATGAGACCGGAAAGTAAGCTTTTTCTGGTCGAGGGTGAGTTAGACGGACGAGCCTTGGCGAGGACGTCTTTATCACGAGGCCAGAAAGGCACTCACATGTGCCTTTGGAATTGCATTTGGATGTGTGTGGAAATGTGCACATTTCATATCAATTTTTAGAAAAATATATATTGTTATGTTGTATATCTACTTATAAGCATACTACACTGTAATTACAGTGAATAATTGAATTCTACTGAATTGAAGGCATAAATTTATGAAAATTCAAATGTAAGTACCTATTTAATTTATCTATACGTATAATAAAATCGTAAAATTGCCGTGTCTGTACATAAAAGATTTTTGCAAAATAAAAATAACTAACTAGAAGACGTTACGGATAAGTAATAGAACGTAAAAAAGCAATTTTTGTCATTTTTATCGTTTGTCTGTATGTTTGTGCATCACACAAAAATTACAGAATGGATTGAAATGAAACTTGGCATGATTTAAGTTCATACTAAGGAGTAACATATTTTCATCTTTTCATCTAAATACTTTTCATCCCGAAATTCAGCAGTCAGCACGGATCTCTTGGGAGAGGGGATGAAAGTTAAAATGTGTACTTAGCTGTAATTCGCGGGCATCCTCTAGTAGTTAAATATTTCTAATATATTAAAATATCATTGCATAAATTGAAGTAAAACCACATGAGTAGATATCCGTACAGAGAGGAAGCTTCATACAAGCGGCCCGCTCTAAGTACACTCACATAATGAGCTCTCGCCAACGGTTCACGGACGCCCGCGTCTGTCCTCCTACCGGCTCAGTTGGATGACAAACGTGCGCTATGTACACTCACCTACAGCGGGCCGCTTGTATGAAGCTTCCTCTCTGTACGGATATCTATTCATGTGGTAAAACACTGATTTGTGTTGTCGGAAATATCGCGTATGATGCATTTCAAATTTAATTATTTTTTTATTTAATTACTTAATTATTTTTGATTATCTACCTACCTACCGCACGTAGGTATAAATGTAATTGAAATAACATGCTCTCTACTATTTTTAACTATTATTATTGACAAGCGGACACCCGCGACTTCGTTCGCGTGGGTATTTCTTTTTAAAAATCCCGTGGAAATCATTTTGTTTTTCCTAAGCTCCTTTGAGCTCATATCTTGCTAAAAACTGTTAAAAGTTCACTGGCGGATGTTTAGGTAGATCAAAATGTAAACATCCGCCAGTGAAAGTCCCATCAAAATCGATCCAGCCTTTCAGAGATTACCCGGGTAATCTTTAAAGTATCTCCTTTCTAACAAAAAAGAATTAATGAAATCGGACCACGCGTTAATGAATTACAGCTAAGTACACATTTTGACTTTCATCCCTTCTCCCTTCTCCCAAGGGAACTGTGCTGGTTTTCTTGATAAAAAGTATCCTATATGTTACTCCTTAGTATGAACTTAAATCATGCCATGTTTCATTTCAATCCATTCAGTAGTTTTTGCGTGATGCGCGCACAAACATACAGATAAACAGACAAACACACAAAAATTTCAAAAATAACTTTTTTACGTTTTATTACTTATCCCTAACATCCGCCAGTTATTATTTTGCAAAAATCTTTAATGTACAGATACGGCAAGTCTACGATTTTATTATATACTAGATGATGCCCACGGCTTCGCCCGTGTGGATTTAGGTTTTTAAAAATCCCGTGGGAACTTTTGATTTTCCAGAACAAAAAGTAGCCTATCTGTACTAACCCGTCACCAAAAGGGAAAAATTCCCTGGGATCCCCACGATTTCGGAATGAAATTCCTTACAGCATCAGGGTTGAGGAGTTGAATATGTACCTACTCGAGTTCATTCAACGATAAAGTCTTTAATTGGTACCCCCAATATCAATTTAAATAACCGACAGTTCCTAAATCCCATTAGTTTTGGGGATCAGTTCCCCTACAGCATCAGGATTGAGGAGTTGGAATCCAAGTTTTTTGTAGGACAGTGTCGCAATGTTTCTCTATCGATTAAAAAAAAAATTACGCAAATCGGTTCAGAAATCTCGGAGATATCGGTGTACATAGGTAGAAAAACACAACTCCTCCTTTTTTGAAAGTCGGTTAAAAAAGTAGCCTATGTTACTCCCTGGTTAATTCTCTACTTGTATGTGAAAGTCCCGTCAAAATCGGTTCAGGCGTTCCGAAGATTAGCCCGTTCAAACAGACAGACAGACAGACAGACAGACAGACAGACAGACAGACAGACAAAAATTTTAAAAACGTGTGATTCGGTTATGGTACCGTTCAAATAACCATATGAGCTTAATATGAGGTAGTTATTTCGATATTACAGACAGACACTTCAATTTTATTTATTAGTATAGATGTATAGATGTATAGATTACTGATTACTATAGATCTTTTGCTTAGCTTTTAAGTCAGCTAAATAAAAATAGATTATACTTACTGTACATAGGAAGAATTGGATAAGAATCAGAAGCGGAAATTCAGAGATTAGAGAGAAAATTATATGCTCCAAAAGTAGCCAACTTATTATCTCTGTCAATTAAGATTACATATCGATACAGTGTCATAGTCATACCTAATACTTTATCATTAACAACATTTTTGCTATCAGCTGTTTAGCGATATGATAAAAATTAAACGTTATTATTTCCCACGTAACATGCAAATAGAAAATAGTAGCTAGATCTTAACTTTCTTTCTAAATACCTATTTTTAGGTTTTGTAGATACATATTTGAAGACCTAAATCCTCAAGCAAATAATTATCGTCAAATAACGACAACTGATATTAAAATAGGTAGTTAGGTAAGTATTATTTTCTCCACGTGCCCTAACATCAACTTGTAAGATCTTAAGTGTTTGACATTCTTAGGTACTATTATCTCGAGTGGCTAGATAAGAAAATCTATGTCTATCTAATCTTGATAACTCGATAAACCTAACTCTATGTAGATGTAGGTACATAAGTGACAACACGTTTTCAATTTTCATACGTGACGAAATCGATTTAATTAAATACGCATTACGCATACAAGAATTACCTATAGATTATAAATTATTATCAAATTAATCAAACTGTAAACGCAGATAATTACGTTATGTATCAGCTGGTTGCTAAGGTTTGGTCACCCATCTAGTAACTGACATTGGTTAACGTTGGTTGACCAAATTGACACTTATAAATTTCAAATATCATAGTCAAACAAAATTACATGAAAAATAATTTTACATAACTATTTTTCTACTAATAAGTTAGTAGTAAATATTTCTGTAAGCAGTAGTAAGTTATAAAAGATACTAGAATAGGTACTTACTAAGGTTAATTAAAATTTTCAGTAAAATAAATTATCATCTACTCAACAGTAATTAACACAATGTATGCAAGTAGGAAGGTAAGTAACATAATATTATTGTAAATATAACTAAAATACATATTATACCTACCTACGCCCGCGTTTGTCATAGCATCAAATAATTTAGGAGAACCAGAGTTACCGACATAGCTCATCGAGTCGCGAAGCTGAAGTGGCAATGGGCGGGGCACATTGCTCGAAGAACCGATGGACGTTGGGGTCCCAAGGTGCTTGAATGGCGACCTCGCACCAGTAAACGAAGCGCAGGTAGACCCCCCACTCGTTGGACAGACGATCTCAAGCGAGTCGCTGGCAGCCGCTGGAGTCAGGCGGCACAAGATCGTGTGCTGTGGCGATCCTTGCAACTCTTGCAAGGATCGCCACAGCACACGATCCTATGTCCAGCAGTGGACGTCCATTGGTTGAAACGAACGAACGAACGAACGAACAAATAATTTATGAAAGATAGGTATTAGGTACTTAGCAATCATACTAATGATTTATAGTTTTATAGATATTTATGCAACAAGTGCTTGATAACAGAATTTGCATAGTAATTTGTAATCACACTATGCAAGAGAAACATCATTGAATGTACATAACTAATATAATGTACTTCATACTATTTGAATACTATATACATACTATTTCAACAAAGGCATGTTGGGTGACCCTATCTCTCGTTCGACAAATATACGTAACTATAGATGTACGAAAAATATTTGCCCGCTTGCGCAAATAATATTATACGCAAACAAAATATATTATGCACCAACAAATTATTATATCAAATTATGATTTAAGAAAAATTATTGATCATGAGTGTGCGCCAGAAACAAGTGTTCTAATAGAGATCTATAGAGTGTAGGTACTCTAACTCTACTTGACTTGAGATAGAGTTAAAACTAGACAGATTTATATGTCAGGGACATTTAGCAGGGACATAAATTATTTGTCCTCTATCTCAAATCTGAGTCAGAGTAACGTCCCACAGGCCTCCTCTCTCATAGGAGAGAGGGATTTAGGACTTAAACGCTATGCTCCAATGCAGTTTAGTGATAATAACCGGGACCGACTGCTTAACGTGCTCTTCGAGGCACGGAGGTGAAATACCGCCAACTACCAGCTCCGGGCTGGAACTGAGAATTTCTTGACAGAAAAACCCAATACCTAACAATTATTTGCCTGACTCGGGAATACGCTAACCATGACTAGACCAACGAGGCAGGCTGTCTATTTAAAAAAAATTTTTTTGGTCTACGGGTTGACTCAATTAAAGGTCTACCAGATAGGTGCTTTAAAAGGAGATTCTTAATTCACTGCATTTTTTTAATGAACATATACTTAGGTAATATACCTACATAAAACCTCCGATTTCCGCGAGTTCTCCAAAGGGACCGCTATGCGTGATTCAATTTTGTATGAAGCACATAGAAGAAACTCTTAGGTACCTACCATTGAATTATTTGCAGTTGTGATAGAGCGGGTAATTTTTTTTTTGACTTGAAGAGCGGACGGAAGTGTAGCTATGTTAAGTACGAGCTAAAAAAATTATCACGCTAAGAGTCCAGAGATTTTTCGTGAAAATTTCCATTAGGATACAAAGCATAAGGCCTTGGTGAGTTGAAATCAATTGCAAAACTGATTACAATAAAAAAATCCAGTCTCTTTAATCACTACTGATATAAACAGGAAAATATTTTTTTTACATCCTGTCTTTATGTTGATAAGTACGTCAAATATTATGGTAAGTAGGTAGTTACTTGAAGAGCATTAGCCTGAAATGTGAACAATAGCATAATAAATAAGTAGGTATATAATTAGTAGTTATATTGTCATTGCGTTTGATTTCTATGAAGTCATTTTTTCAAATGGTAGGTAGGTAGGTACCTAAGTATATTATAACGTATTTGCCAGCGGCTACAACCCGCGTGAATTTCGGTTTTTCACAAATCCCAAGGGAATTGTAGATTTCCCGTTTCCGTTGCCGCTCCCTTTACCAACCAAGATACCTACTGTCAAGGAAGTTTGCTTGTACCTATGCTATCTACTTATAGCTGTAGCTGTAGATTGTTATAGCAAATTTAGATTTTTTTAAAATCCCGCGGGAACCATGGATTTTTTCAGGATAAAAAGTAGCCTGTGTGTAATTCCAGGTTATAAGCCATGTATGTTTTAAATTTCAGCCAAATCTGTATGTTTTTGCGTGAAAGAGTAACAAACATACATCCATACATATCCATGTTTACAAACTTTCGCGTTTATAATATTTAGTAAGGATGGTGCTTCAAGTTATAAATAGAAAATAATACACGCCTGTATAGAGAATGTCAATAAACAATAATATAAATTGCGTCAGAATACATACGTCGCAGTAAAAGCATTTCGCACACCTAGATCTAAACTGAGACAACTCAAAAATCGTGAATTTTGAGTTATCAATGTATTCGAATGCTCGGTGATCATATGCAACTATCCATTGTATCAGGTTCAATAAGGGCTTTAAAGATTCGCCGCTAGATTGCGTTAGCTTTCTTTTGTTGAATCAACGCATGTCAGCCCCTCCCACCGAAACAAGTGTATTGTCAGTTGACCATCGCTAGTATAAGAAGTGCGCGAATTAATATGAACGAAAACGGGGATATTTTGAATTGTTACAATTTTGATGAAAGGATATACATGAGTTAATTTGAGTGGTTACAGTATTGGTGAATTATTCTGCCACATAATTTGAGATATTTTGACTTGTTCCAGTTTTGTTTGAGAAGGTATGTAAATAATATGTTACTATTTTGACTTGACTCTGTTTCGATGGATCAACATGTAAATTTTTAGTTAACCTACTTTTGTTGAAACATATTTATTTTCATGTTATTCTATACAAAACTTGATATTTTACATATTTCGCGTAAAAAACATGTATGGTATCATCGTCTCTATTTCAAAATTATATTGTTTTTAATAAAACTAGCTACTAATTTGTTTTAATAATCTCACTATTGTTAGCTGAGTAAAACAGCCACTTTTTTCTTTTCAGCAAAAAATGTAGCGAGGTGGTTTTCTCGTCAATATTAGATATAAAAGAACGATATAGAGAGAGCCCATTAACAGTTAATGAACAAGAGTCAGTAACGTCTATAACGTAACGTAGAAGCATAAAATAATAAAGAAAATAGGCCAATAAACACTGCAGTGCAGACCAAACCATGCCAAACCCGTCACGCCGACAAAAAAAGAAGATCCTACGGCCTAAAGTAATTCCTAATTTATATTCGTCTTCTTTAAGTGATAATAGCTCATCTTATACTTTAAATTCTAGCGATAGTTCTAGCAGTAGTTCTGATTCTGAAACTGAAACTAGAACTGATACTGTTACACATATTCAAAGTCAAGATGTTGTCAATTAAGATGGCAATGATCAGTCTAATGAAGAAGTAAAAAGAGAAAATGAGAGACTAAGAACAAAATCGGCATGGAAAGCTAATATTTATAAAGTCCTGAAAAATTCTGGAAAGGCCTATCAATCTTTGTTGAAAACAAAGAAAACCGTGCCTGAAAGAAGGTTCGTACGACTTGTGGCGAAAAATGTAGACTACGTTGTCGTGTGAAAATAAAGAAAGAAACAAGACAAAGCATATTTCACGCTTATTGGGCCTAGCTGATCTTCAGAGATAGAGAGAGTATATAGTTAGTCAGGTATACCGAAGAAATTAAACCAAAGTATAGATATCCTAGTACACGAAAGTTTAGAGGTCATAATAGATAATTTTATTTCGGAGTTGTTGGAAATAAAATCAGAGTATGTAAGATTTTTTTAGGGCCACACTTGATTTATGTGAGACGGCAATTACTACTGCACTCTCTAAGAAAAATGCTTCTGGTATTGTAGCCAATAAGTTTAGAGGGAAACACGGAACCAACCCAGAATTGATGCTGAAATTAAAGGAAGTGTTGTGGAGTTTATTATTGCAAGGATTGAATCTCAACTTGAGAGCGCAGACGTCACGAGAATTTATTTGCAGTGACAAATCTCTTGCACACTGACATCGCTATTATAAAGAAGCCCATGAAAACAAACAGTTACCTTTGCCACGAAGTCAACATTTAACAGGATATTCAATACGGAATGTAATATTTCTTGCTTTGTTCCGAAAAAAGATCTTTGCAACCTTTGTTAGAGCATAATATTGGAGATTGGTATTTATATTTTATGCTTTGTCACACGTTTATAACAGTTTTGTTTGAAGAATTATTTATTTGATTATTGGTCTAATTAAGTTCAACTCAAAATGGTTAAATAAAACTGTTTCAAGTCTAAATGTGGTTTATTTTTTATACAAAGTCACGACGCTAAAGTGTAACAACTCAAAAAATAAAGATTATCAGTAAAAAGGATTGATTTTTAGCGCAAGTTTATATACAGTGACATTTTACAACTTATTTGTGATCTAAAATAAAATTGAGTTTCACAACTTCCCTAACAAAAATTGTAGTGAAACGTTTTTTTCGTCTCCTGAAAAATTAACTTTTTTGAGTTGTCTCAGTTTAGATCTAGGTGTGCGATTTGTTTGGCTTGGAAGTGTTGTAAACAGAGTGTATCGTATGGTTCACGGAACAGAAAAAACAGGTATGGTTATTCCGAGCACACCTCGAAAACTTTACTAAAATACGAATATCGAAACACAATGACTTCAGAGTGAAATAGACTGCCTTATTTTAAGGTTTGAGTTCGCCAATGCATTCAGTCATTCGTCAATTTCGTCTAGACCTAGAGCCTGCGCCCCAAGCGGCTTGTAAAATAAATATTCGAAGTACTGAATTAAGACTTTGAAATAAGAATGTTTGGGTTAATTTTGCACTGATATTACATTTTTTTTATATTCGAATTTTAGTAAAGTTTTCAAGGTGGGTAAGCTCGGAATAACCATATTGTACGCCACTGATCATGAATATAGGGTTGCCATCTGTACTCTATTTCGGGTTTGTGTACCTACTGTTGAAGAAATATATACTACTTAGTAAGTACCTATGTAAAAATACTACTTATATTATGTTTTCAGATAACAAACAATCCCCAAGCAAACAAAAATGTTTGTTTTGGCTGTCCTGCGGCACCCTCAAAAGGGGGCCAGACCTCGGGGCCCATAGCGAGACCTACCCGATACCGCAGGCAGACGAGCCGAGTCCCCTGGGGGCACCGGCTCCTCAAATAAATAGAGACGGCTTGACGCGACCTGGCGGCGGTTATAATTATAGGCTAGCACTAACCTTTAAGCAGCGGCGAAGTCCAGGCGACGCCGAAGGCCGGTTCCATAGTATGAGTGAGTGTTTGGAGGTAGGTGTTTTGTCAGTGTGTGTGTGTGTGTGTGAGGTGTGGAACCACCAAGCAGCGCATTGCAGGGTCCTTGGCACGAGACACGAGGGACGCCTGGCATGAGGTCCGACGGGACGGTGTATTTCCTTCCAGAGTCCACACAAGGGATCCAGGGTCCACAAACAAGTCCATTGTCCCCCCACACAACTAAAGACGCGTCAGTTGCGATAGCACAGTACATTACAGAGTTAATCGTTTAACGCGACAAAAATATAAGCCCGCCATTTTAAGAGACCGTTCAATCGGGCGCGATAAACACACAGGCAATTTCACCGCGCGGCGTTCGCGAGAATTTTCAGGGCGCGGGTCCAAATTAAGGGGGAACAACTGAAACCAAATAACTTTCCCGACCAGCCCGAATTCTCTCCAGTAACAAAGGCGAACACGAAAGAGGCCGCATCTAACAGTGCGGTTAGGACATCATCGCGGCGTCGACCCGACCGCGACTTGCAGGCGACTACCAGAGCGCCGGCCGCGTGGCCGGCGCGCGGGGGGGGGCGGTTCACCACATCACGCGATATCGCGCGATTCCGCGATCATCCAATAAACAGCGCGAATGTCAAACCGGCCGAATTAGGCCAAGAGCGCGCCAAGGATATATTATTACGTCAACCGGGCGCGAACAATCCCCCGTCCCGGACATAAGGGAATTAGGTCCGTTAACAATTAAAAACGGAAGACGTGTCAAGGTAGACACAAATAGCTGCAAAACCGAATCTCCGGCCTTCAAGTCATACAGGTTTAACAGGGCGTCCATGACGCTAATACAAATACAGCAAATTAACTTCATTATCCAGGCGGGATCCCCCATTTTGGGAGAATCCGGCTGTCAGCCCACTTAACGCGTTGCTGCAAGGATGCAACTCCAGAGGCCAACGGCGCCAAAACTCTGAGTGATCCGTTGCGACAAATCAAATAAAGTCAAAGTCATTCATCTCCCAGAGGAGGTACTAGGCAAGGCGTTAAAGGGCTGGCATCAAATACAAAACGCGATGGCGAACCTCGAAAAATCAAAAATGGTTTCGCCAACAACGCGGCGGGGATACGTTTTTGCAGCATTACAATCGACCTACTTAAATCAAAACCCGCCCCAATGGGCACACGCTGGGTGGTTGAATTTACATATACTTATTACTTATTATTCTTATATCTAAACAAATTCAACAATACAGACTTAAAACTAATGCCACAATCCGTCCGGACCAGGTCATGCAGCCTACAACAAAATTACAAATTTACTAGCGTGGCAACAAGGCCTCAGTGCAGAGTGCACCTACAATTAATCATAAAAAAACACTTAAGTGAAGAGGCAAACAAAAACGCACGCGTAGGCTTCGGTCGACCGAGCAGTACCAGTTAGTGCTCATAATGGAGAACAGACGCGCAAACTCAGCCGCGGCTCCTGCAAAAGGTCGAGTCACGGTCCGGCGGCTAGTCTCCCATAATCGGCGGAAGAGTGGCGGCTTCCAATCGACAACATGAATGCATACAAATATAGCTCGAAGAAATGCGTGTCGGCCGGCCAAAATTCCAAACTCACGATGCAAAAGGGCCGAGAGGGTAGTATGACCTAGTATTGGGTCAACAATAATTTTCATTCAACAAGGTACCCTCTTTGGGAGCAACAAGGTGGCGAGCCTCATAGGGCTGGTGCTGAATTCCTAGCACCGTCAAGGTTCGGATTTTCCAAATATTCAAACAAGGAGGATCCTGTTGATCCTCTCCTGAGAGGTCCTTCAAAAATGAGTGGAGTTGAACAAGCCGTTACGAAACTCAGAACCTCCTAACTTCAGGATAACAATCAAGATTTGATACGTAATACAGTTCAATATCAAAATTTCAAAGTCAAAATCTCACAAATTCAGAGTTTCGTCCGCGGTGGAAGCTCCGGTGCAAATATCATGACATACACCCACTGATTGGGGCTAGTCCACCATCAATCAGAACAAAAGATCAACCAAATATGGTCAGCAAAACACAAACAGTAATAGTAGTAACAGTAGGTGGCAGCATACTAACACCACCCGACAAAGTCAGATCCAACACGTCGGGACCCAACAACAATCACTCGGGTCCGGATCACGCAAATAGGGATTAGCGGGGGTTAGGCTCGACGTACAAGAACTGCAGTAGTTATCTATCTACACGTTCGGCAAAGAGCCCACAATATCGTCGAGCGCGTTCGCTTACTCAGAACGCAAAAGGAATTGTCAGCTAGATCAAGCATCAATTTCAATTCTCCCTTAGGAGTCGGGTGCTCTAGGCATCAAATACAGGACTCCAAGGGGGCCCTAGGCTTCCCACCCACCAAGACAAGACAATACAGGAACCCGAATCCAGCTGAGAACGGACTATCCAACAAACGTCCTTCGGGTTGTACACCATATCAGAGATCGTCGGCGAAGAACCAGTATGCCACAATAATTATTGACGATCCAATTCTCAAGAGAGGTGGCTGTAGTGGAAGCTAGGGCGGCAGTTATCTAGTATAAACTGCCATCGTCAAAACAGGGGTCCTCGATGAACCTCTGGGTCAAACCTAAGACCGGAGGGAATCAATCACACTCGGGTACACCCAGGCGTTGCTCCCCGGTGGCAGCGCGGGTCCGGCTAAGCGAGCCGAACAAAACAAGACCCCACAATGCTACTGCCAACAAACAAACAGACCGAGGGAGGCAACCATCAAGTCGAGGACACAGAACCCGTGGGGGAGAGAAGGGCGGGACAGCCGCTGCGGCAAAGCCGCTGCGGCAAAGCCGCTGCGGCAAAGCCGCTACAAACCTTCATCAAACTAACAGAGGGGGGTTGTGACCCCCCCGCCCCTGGAGGGCCAAAATATGCCCCA
Source organism: Melanargia galathea (assembly GCA_920104075.1). NCBI lineage: Eukaryota > Metazoa > Arthropoda > Insecta > Lepidoptera > Nymphalidae > Melanargia > Melanargia galathea. The sequence goes on from OV049868.1 coordinate 11,593,807, forward strand.
CGGGAGGGAATAGAACCCCTACAGACACCTGGAACCAAAATCCCAAAAAATGCGGCGAGGGGGGTTGAAACCTCCCCGCCCCTGGCGGGATACCTTTCAAATCCCTAGCAAATCCAGGTCAGAGGGTGGTTCACAAGCGATCAATCACGGTGCCATGAGAGTGGTAAGGACGAGCGCCCCCGCCCGTGCGGGGGGTGTCCTCAAATAGTCCTGATGAAAAGCACCAACAACACCACTCCTGTTAAGGCACGAAGTCAAAATCAAGAGGCGGTTGCCCTGAGATTGCGGGCAAGCGCGCTGGGGCGGGCAGCCAGTCGTAGGCGCTGTCCTAAGCTACAATGCCACCAGCTCACAATGGCCCATCGGGACCTCAATGATTTGTCCAATGGGTAGTGACGACAAGACGTCCAGTGAATAGCCAGGTTGGAGACGATAAACGTCCGTCAATAGTCCAACAAAGTAGGGACGATAAACGTCCAGGAAATCAATTGCTTAGAGTATCTACAGGGGGTGACCGCAAAAAAGTTAAAACCCGCTGTAGGTTGACCGAACCCGACGGCGTCCCGAGCGCGAACTGCTTTTAGCCTAAGTCCGGCGGGACGGTGTCTTTGTACTCGGTAAGTTAAAACGCTATAACAATTTTTAAAATAGCACAAACAAACGCACAATGTTTTAACACAAACAGATACCGAGTAGCAATTACAAAGACAATACAAATTCAGTAAGTTAGTCCGTATTTACGGTCAACATCAAATATTTCAAAGTAATTTTCAGAATAATTATCAAACAAAAGATTATCAATAAAAATTAAATTCAATGTCAACACAACACACAAACAAACAATTATCACAGACTGATTCAAAAGAATTCTTACAAATTAATTACAAACAAACAATAAAAAAGGAATTCTCAGTCGTGTTGTGTACCCCGATCCTAATTGGGTTCAAGGTTGGATCGTGTGTAGCCGCCTTAACAGATAGCAACTGACGCAAACAATTATGTAGGTCACGCACAAGAAATTCTATTATTCGAACAATAGTTCCGCGCAACCTACCAGGCACTCGTTTGACCGAGTGAATAATTATTTGCTTCTACCCTCAAATTTACTCGTCGAAGTAATATTTACAATTTATCAGATGTAACATGAATATTACGAATACAATAATTTTACCTACCTACAACAATACACAAAGACTTAAATCTACTTAATTAGACCTAATAGATCAACCTTATCACTGCCAAATTGCACCAAATTGTGATAAGGTTGGTCGGTAGGTAGGTATATCACAGTTACAATTTCGATTCTACGACTTCAATAAACCAACCTGGGCAACAAAATAACGTACTACGTAGCAAGTACCTACACACATTAAACAATTGAACAGTCAAGAATGCATCAAATTAAGCAATTTGCGTACTATACGCGCATTCAACAGATTAGCGTAATACGCGATAGGTACCTACAGTTTCTCAACAATATTAAGTATTAATGATTAACAATATTTCAACTAGTAATATGAGCCGTAGGTACCCATCTTCAACTACTTAGCATATTACGCCGTAGGCACCTAAACTTTAACAATGCTACGTAGTAATTAACCCAGCTGCTAAGCCTATAATACCGCTACCAGGTGCGAAAGCCGCTCAAGTCCAGAAGCGTCAACCGCGCTCTTGCTACCAAAATGTTTTGGCTGTCCTGCGGCACCCTCAAAAGGGGGCCAGACCTCGGGGCCCATAGCGAGACCTACCCGATACCGCAGGCAGACGAGCCGAGTCCCCTGGGGGCACCGGCTCCTCAAATAAATAGAGACGGCTTGACGCGACCTGGCGGCGGTTATAATTATAGGCTAGCACTAACCTTTAAGCAGCGGCGAAGTCCAGGCGACGCCGAAGGCCGGTTCCATAGTATGAGTGAGTGTTTGGAGGTAGGTGTTTTGTCAGTGTGTGTGTGTGTGTGTGAGGTGTGGAACCACCAAGCAGCGCATTGCAGGGTCCTTGGCACGAGACACGAGGGACGCCTGGCATGAGGTCCGACGGGACGGTGTATTTCCTTCCAGAGTCCACACAAGGGATCCAGGGTCCACAAACAAGTCCATTGTCCCCCCACACAACTAAAGACGCGTCAGTTGCGATAGCACAGTACATTACAGAGTTAATCGTTTAACGCGACAAAAATATAAGCCCGCCATTTTAAGAGACCGTTCAATCGGGCGCGATAAACACACAGGCAATTTCACCGCGCGGCGTTCGCGAGAATTTTCAGGGCGCGGGTCCAAATTAAGGGGGAACAACTGAAACCAAATAACTTTCCCGACCAGCCCGAATTCTCTCCAGTAACAAAGGCGAACACGAAAGAGGCCGCATCTAACAGTGCGGTTAGGACATCATCGCGGCGTCGACCCGACCGCGACTTGCAGGCGACTACCAGAGCGCCGGCCGCGTGGCCGGCGCGCGGGGGGGGGCGGTTCACCACATCACGCGATATCGCGCGATTCCGCGATCATCCAATAAACAGCGCGAATGTCAAACCGGCCGAATTAGGCCAAGAGCGCGCCAAGGATATATTATTACGTCAACCGGGCGCGAACAATGTTGTAAAATTTATAAAATATGTACTTCACGATAACCTTTCGATAAAGTAGGTAAGTATATTATGACACTACAAAAATTGTTAAAAGATGCGTGAAATGCAAAAAAATATTAAAAAAAAAATTCGTTAACAAAAATACATAATAAAAGTGTTTCCATGAAATTGTAAATATTAAAGTGTATTACTTAGTATATTTTTTTGAAGTGTAAGCTATATTTTTTAAAGCTTATTCTGAAAAATTCTATAATCAGCCGAACATAACATGCTATGACCACATAAGTAGATATCCGTACAGAGACGAAGCTTCATACAAGCGACCCGCTGTAGGTACACTCACATGAGCTCTCACTAACGGTTCATGGACGCCCACGTCTGACCTCCTACTGGCTCAGTTGGATGACAAACGTATTGTGTGAGTGTAGCTACAGCGGGCCGCTTGTATGAAGCTTCCTCTCTGTACGGATATCTACTCATGTGCTACGACTAAGCAACCAACAATTTCTCTAAAATACAAGAAATAGCACATCATTTTATTTACGCCTCAATAATTTTATTTATTATTTATCATTATTTTAATTTTTTTAATCTTTTACCCAGATCGATAATGATCGTTTAGGGTTTGAAATGATACAGCGGATAGAATTCTAACTTTGATTCGATATTTACGTCGATACTTACCCCGGAAAAGTGGGTTTTCCGCGTCGCCGTTGTCCCGTCGTCTCGCCCAGCCGCCTGCAGCATCCTGCAAAAGCACAAAAAGATTTAATTTCGGAAAATTGTTGAAAATTTTCGGAAAAACTTTCGACATTTTCCGAAATTTTCCAACGAAACTGCTCCAGGGACGCTCGTAGGTGCGCCCGGACACGCCGCGGCGCGTGCGCCGAGTTTTCCCGGCTCAAATAGGCCCACAATTCGCGAAAAATCACGGAAATCGCAAACCGAGGTTACCTTATACCATCAATTCGCCATACAAAGTGATAGAATTCTAACTTTGATTCGATATTTACGTCGATACTTACCCCGGAAAAGTGGGTTTTCCGCGTCGCCGTTGTCCCGTCGTCTCGCCCAGCCGCTTGCAGCATCCTGCAAAAGCACAAAAAGATTAAATTTCGGAAAATTGTTGAAAATTTTCGGAAAAACTTTCGACATTTTCCGAAATTTTCCAACGAAACTGCTCCAGGGACGCTCGTAGGTGCGCCCGGACACGCCGCGGCGCGTGCGCCGAGTTTTCCCGGCTCAAATAGGCCCACAATTCGCGAAAAATCACGGAAATCGCAAACCGAGGTTACCTTATACCATCAATTCGCCATACAAAGTGATAGAATTCTAACTTTGATTCGATATTTACGTCGATACTTACCCCGGAAAAGTGGGTTTTCCGCGTCGCCGTTGTCCCGTCGTCTCGCCCAGCCGCCTGCAGCATCCTGCAAAAGCACAAAAAGATTTAATTTCGGAAAATTGTTGAAAATTTTCGGAAAAACTTTCGACATTTTCCGAAATTTTCCAACGAAACTGCTCCAGGGACGCTCGTAGGTGCGCCCGGACACGCCGCGGCGCGTGCGCCGAGTTTTCCCGGCTCAAATAGGCCCACAATTCGCGAAAAATATAAGAAATGATACAGCGCGTACCTATACCGTACGTAGCATATCAGAGGCAAAAAACAAATTAAGCACTTCTTGGAAAATAATTACGAACAGCGCAGGCGTAAGTAATACTGATAGAAATGAAATTGTAGAGCTAGTTATAGACGGTGTTACCTATAAAGATTCTAATATTATAGCAGATAAGTTTAATTACTATTTTACAAATAAAAACACTTCTAATAATTATCATAATCAATATATTCCAAATACACTTAACATAAATACAATATTTTTAACGCCAGTGAACCAACTAGACATCTATAAAACTATCATTAAATTAAAAAATACTAATGCAACTGGTTGTGATGAAATATCAACAAAAATTCTTAAACGAGTTGCTTTATATATAGTTAAACCTTTAAATCATATCATAAACATTTCAATTGAGCAAGGGACTTTCCCCGAAAATCTTAAATGTTCTGTTGTGAAACCCTTGTACAAAAAAGGTAAAAAGTCAGATATTAAAAATTATAGACCAATCACTTTAATCCCTGTTATTTCAAAAGTATTTGAAAGATTAATATACGATAAAATTTACATTTTTTTACAGAAATACAATATTTTAACACCACACCAATATGGATTCCAAAAAAATAATTCTACAACCCAAGCTTGTTTCGAGTTAATTAACTATGTCACTAAAAGCTTAGATAATAAATTGTTGACAGTCGCCTTACTTTTAGACATGAGTCAGGCTTTTGATCATGTATCCCACCAAATATTGCTAAATAAATTATATAACTACGGAATTAGAGGAAATGCATACGATTGGATTAACAGTTACCTTAAGAATCGAGTACAATATGTAGAAGTAACTAAAATTATCAAAAATCACAAAAAAACATTTCGATCGGAATTAAGACACAATGGGGTAGGAGTACCCCAGGGAAGCATTTTGGGGCCGCTTCTCTTTTTAATATATATAAATGATTTACCTAACTGCACCGAACACAAAACTATTCTATTCGCAGATGATACGACAGTGATTATTCAAGGAAACGATCAACATGCATTCCAAACTCAAATTAACCAGACTTTAGGAAATGTTGTTAACTGGCTAAGTCATAATAACCTAACGGTCAACTTAAACAAAACGCAATTTATTAATTTTAAGACATACCAAAAAAAAGTAGCTCAATTGAATGTATCATATAATCAAGTACAAATAAGGGAAACGGGATCGGCAACATTTCTAGGTATTATGATAGATCAACACTGTAATTGGAAAGAACATGTAAACAAAGTATGCTCTAAAATAGACAGATTTGTATATGTCTTAAGACGACTAAGGAAAACGGTCTCCGAAGCGGCAGCAACTTTAGCCTACCATGGATATGTATCTTCGGTGTTGCGGTATGGGCTTATATTATGGGGAAATTCTGTAGACGTAATAAGAGCATTTAGAGCACAAAAAAGCTGCATTAGAGCTGTGTGTGGGGCAGCTTATTTAGATAGCTGCAGACCACTTTTTAAAAAGAAAAAAATTTTGCCGCTGCCAGCTCTTTATATCTTTGAATTATGCTTATTCGTAAAAAAAAATAAATCTTTGTTTCCTGTAAAAAGTAACGATCGTAATCGACGTCGAGGGATTGAGCTCGTAATACCCCCACAAAGACTCCAACTTGTAAGGAAGAATGTATATTGTGTAGCCGTTAGAGTCTTCAACCATTTGAAAGATGAGACTAAGGAAATGCCAATAACAAAATTTAAAACTCATCTTTTCAATGAGTTATTGAAAGAGCCGGTCTACAACATTAATGATTTTTTTGAAATGAAACCAGTGTAATGACATGTAATGCGCTTTTTTATTTATTTATTTATTTATATAGTAATTGACATCGCCACTTGCAGCCACTGGTAGATCAGATTACATTAGTCTAAATTTTATATGAGTGCTATTATTATTATTATGGTGATTTATTATTATTACATTTTTTATGACATTTCTTTATTTTATCTATTTTCTCTTATACAAATCTGACATTTAAATATTATTATTGTAATTAGAATAAAAATTAGTTTTAGGAAATTATAAAAATTTTGCACGCCTAGATGAGGCAAAACATGTACGGATCTTTATTATAGCCCTATCCATATTGTTATTACCCATGTTTCATGCAAATAAAATATCATTTCATTTCATTTCATTTCATTTCATTTCATTTCATTTCATTTCATTTCATTTCATTTCATTTCATTTCATTTCATTTCATTTCATTTATACCTACTATAGTTGGTCATATTATCATGAAATTTGCTCGGGTACCAAATAGACGAACGTAGCTAGCTACAGGTTCAAAGTAACTTAAAATAGTGGTAAAATAGTGTCTATATTTAGTTGTAAACAGGATACGCCGATGTCGGAGTATCTTGAACACAATGGGCTAATAAACGATCATTTAAGGAGCTATCCGGTGATATAATGGCTTTACGGCTATGTGTAGGTACATTTATGTGCTTACGTTATACTTGAACAAATAGTCTAGAAATTATAATTATTACTTCCGTAATAATTATAATTTCCAGTCCATAATTCGACAATACGTACAACTTAAAATCTATAATAATAATTAGATACTAATAAATTTTTTCACGTCCAACTTATCCATACTCGCACACTAAAAATAATTTCCAATTTAAGTATAATTCGTCAATACAACTTAAAATCTATAGAAAATTATCTAAACACTAATAAATCCCTTTTCACGATCAAAAACAAACATTTTCGAGGACCTCCCTGGCGCAGTGATTTCATGAGAGGTACCGGGTTCGATTTCCGGCAGGGGCCGAGACCCCTAATTTCTACATTGTCTCTGGTCTGGTCTGGTGGGTGGCTTCAGCCGTGGCTAGTTACCACCCTACCGGCAAAGACGTGCCTACAGCCAAGCGATTTAGCATTCCGGTACGATGCCGCCTAGAAACGCGATGAAGTGCGATTGGGTATGGGCTTAAAAAACTTCCATACCTCTTCCAGGATAGCCTGCTTCCATCCAAGATTGCATCCGGCACAACCGGGTGACATAGGCTATATTATTTTATTTACGAAAAAAATCGAGAAGTGAATTTCGCGCGGCTTTCTAGATTATTAAATTATAATAGTTTCGGATAGACATAACAGATGGCGCCACTAGCTGCTTGCCCCGCGCTTTCTGCACACTAAATTCTTTTTAAATTACTAAGCGTACCTATTCGGGTTTTAGTTTACGAACTTTCAAATTCAAAAAATTCAAAAACGTTTCTTTCATGTAGGCCAACGTTTGGCTCTTATGACATGTCAAGAATCTAGCACCGGTTCGGAATGCTGGTTCTGCTGAGCAGAGCCGGCAAGAAACTCAGCAGTTGCTCTTTTCAAAACAAAATGTTACGAGAAGTAGTTTAACTATCTTGTGGACAGCTGAAGCAAAGCCGAATAGAATAGACATTTTTTTTTTTTTACTTTTTATATTATACTTGTATATTTAGATTCTGATTCTGATTGAAGCACTTTTCCCTCGCAGCGAACATCGCGATCCTATGCACCGGCTTCAGCATGGGGTGGACGGCGCCGGTCAACATAAAGCTGAGCTCCAACGACACGTCACAGTCGCCGCTCGAGCAGACGCCCACGAGCGATGAGATAGCGTGGATGGGCTCCGTGCTCAACTTTGGCGCTATTGTTGGTAAGACAACTCATCACTACATAGTATAAAACAAAGTCGCTTTTTCTGTCCCTATATCCCTATGTCCCTATGTATGCTTAAATCTTTAAAACTACGCAACGGATTTTGATGCGGTTTTTTTAATAGATAGAGTGATTCAAGAGGAAGGTTTATAAGTAGAAAAATTGGACCCGGTAGGGTCCGCTAGTATATAATATACCTATTACAGAGTATAAGGAGACCGCTTCCGAAAACTTGATAAAAACTTTATACTACTAGAAAACTTAGCGCTATTATTGCCAGTTTTGGATTTTACCATTTACATTATAGCGTAGGTATCGGGCGCAATGGTAAGTTTCTACCGCACGCTGGAGGTCAAGGTAACGCAACGTTCGTTGACCTCCAGCGTCAGCTGATTTTATTTGAATTACTAATACTTAGGTAACTGTAAATTAAAACTTTAAATAACCCCCGGACCTGTGGGAAAAATTGACGTTCCACCACCCTCCTGCTGCAAACATCATCATTGTGTCATCATCATCAAGTGATCATTTCGATCACTATGACGAGTCTACATGTAGAGTACCTACTCGTCGAGACAAATGTTACTATAAAAACCGCATTAAAATCGGCGTAAATACCCACTGTGCATCTAAGATCCCTACAGCAGCTATAACAAAAGAGCTGATAACTTTGAAACGGCTGCACCGAGAAAAACATATCTAAGAAGCATCAATAGAAAACCTGCTTTCAAATAAAAAAAAAAACACTTTCTAATCGGTTTATCCGTAAGAGCAACGGTGCCGCAGACAGGCACACAGACAGAGAGATACGCACGCACATAGCTCTCAAACTTATAACACCCGTCTTTTTGCATGAGGGTTTAAAAACCTTCTCATTCTGAGAGGAGACTCATGCCCTGTAGTGAGCCGGTTAAGGTTTGATAATGATGATAAAATATTATTTCAGGTCCCTTCATCGGCGGTTTCGTCGCATCGAACATCGGTCGGAAATGGGGTCTCATGTCTTCGTCTGTCCCGCTGTTCGTCGGCTGGATCTTAGTGGCGGCCGCAACGAACATGGCGTACCTTTACGCAGGCAGAATATTCTGGGGCATCGCTGTGGGCATGCTCTTCACGATTTCCCCCATGTACTGCGCGGAAATCGCTACGGTAAGTACATACCTAACATAACGAGTACATTTTTTTGATTCAACTACAAGTTAGCCCTTGACTGCAATCTCACCTGATGGTAAGTGATGATGCAGTCTAAGATAGAAGGGGGCTAACTTGGAAGCGGTATGCATACCCCTGATCGGTTTCTACACGGCATCGTACCGGAACGCTAAATCGCTTGGCGGCACGGCCTTGCTGGTAAGGTGGTAACCAGCCACGGCTAAATCCTCCCACCAGACCAGACCAGACACAGTTTAGAAATTATAAGACGTAATCTCCCCGAAGCTGTTTACCGCCCAATCCATATATTGCAGCGAGGAGCGCAACAGGGAGATGTAATCTCCCTGAAGCTGTTTTCCGCTGCGTTAGAAGACGTCTTTGAAATGTTCTAGAACGGGTTCGGCATTAACATAAATGGCGAGTATGTCAGTCACCTACGGTTTACCGACGACGTTATGGCAGAGATTCTGGAAGGCCTTAATATAATGTTCAATTATCTGAGCAGAGTTTCGCAACAAGTGGGCCGAAAAATGAACATTTGAGTAAGACGAAAATCATGTCTAATGCTCATATATCCCGCTTCACAGCGTTGAGAATTCGACGCTCGAAATTGTACCTAACTAGATGAATATTAAATGCTTTTGATTCAAAGAAAAACCAGGATTTAATATCTTAAAAAAATAAACACTTTATTAGTTTACAAAATATTCATGGATAAGCCATTTTATTAGGTACTTAATACGCTCTATCGTCATTGTATTCAAAACATATGGGCCGCTCGTGTCAAGATAGGTTATCTAGACCTATTTCGACAAATGGATCACGTTCCGTTTGTATTTTTAAACAGGATACGCGATACGGTCACTACTAAAGTGGCCAATGTTAGTGACCCCTTAATATACGATTTTACTACCTTCAGGACTTTACGAATAGAATCGATTTAACTATCTTCAGAACGTTATTAGTCTCAGTTTGGAGCGCTCCAAAACTTTATAGTATACCTACTATTGATCGAATCACAAATGACTTCAGAGCAAAATGAACCCAAAACCTCTTATTAAAATAAGAACTTTTGGGTTCATTCACTCGTAATTCAATAGTTCGAATATTTATTTTACAACATTTCTGCTTGGAGCGCTGGCTGTTTTCGAATGCTGAATGTATTGTTGGCGAACTCAAACTTTAATTTAAGTCATTTTAGGTCCATTTTACTCTGAAGTCATTGTGATTAGATCAATAGTAGATATACTATAAAGTTTTGGAGCGCTCCAAACTGAGACTAAGCACTCAGAACAAACTTATGCCACCGGTATCGATTGCCAGCAACTCGCTTGAGATCGTCAGTCCAGCTAATAGAGAGGCAATCAACTATGCGTTTTTTTGGTGCGAGGTCGACATTTGGGATCCCAAAATTGTGGTTTTTCGCGCTATTTGTCCCGCACATTATCCATTGCAACATTGCATTTCGCTACTCGATGAGCTATGTCGGTAACTCTGGTTGGCTTTTGGAATACTCCTAGCTCTCTCCATCGCCCGCTGAGTGACCCTGAGCTTTCTTATGACGCCCATATTTAGGAAGATGAGATCGAGTACGGTAAGAAGATCTATGAGTAGAACAGCTATATTGTCAACAATTACAACATTACAACAAGCGCCGTAAGCATCAGCGCAATGTAGGTTATGTACACAGGACGCACCACTACAAAGTGTCCAACGCGGCTCCTAAAGATTAAAGAATTGGTGACTATTCTCTCAGCCTGTGACCACCACGCCTACAGCAATTACCGACGAAGGTGGCGCTCTGCCTTCATATATTTATTTAACAGTTACGACTGCTATGTTTCGTGCAGGAGATGTCTCAACATGTCTCGCTCGTACCACGCCGTCGTCGCCTACTTCGGCGCGGACCGCCACGCCGAGGTAGGCGACGGCCGCACTCTTCGCGACCTCCTTCATCTTCATGCCGGAGTTCTGTTTGTTTCAACTCTGTGTTCTGTTCAGGACGAGTCGCGCGGCGCGCTGGGCTCGTTCCTGCAGTCGTTCATCACGGTGGGGTTCCTGCTGGTGTACGGCGCGGGCCCCTTCATCTCGTACCACGCCGTCGCCTACCTCGGCGTGGCGGTGGTCGCGCTCTTCGCGATCTCCTTCTTCTTCATGCCTGAGTCGCCCACTTATTATCTTCTGAAAGGTATGTATCCATATTAGTTCCTACCACCATATGCCAGCAACGCTTTCTCTCATATGTCGGCTACACTATGCGCAGAAGCGACAACAGTTTGGAAAAACTCATAGTTGTTGGAAATACCTAATAAAAGATCGACTAAGAGAGCACTTTAAGTCATATTTAATTAACTTCCAATATTTGCTTTTAAATATAAATTTATTAAGCCAACATAAAACAAACACTCCGCAGATAGAACAGAGGACGCGGCGCAGTGCCTGATGACGCTCCGCGGTCGCTCGCGGCAGGGCGTGGCGGCTGAACTGGCGCTCATCAAGGCTGACGTTACCGCCTCCATGGAGAAGACGGCCACGGTGAGCGATTTTCTTCTTCTTCTTCCGGTACCTCTCTGAAGGTTGGCACCTGCGCATAGAAGCACCTGTTTATTCTTCGCGAGGCGTAAGAGTTCGACGGCGCTCGCGATGCCTCTCCACTCGCGGATGTTACGTGCCAGGACTTTTTTCTTTTTCCAGCAACTTTTCTCATGCCGCTACCGCGTCTTTTCATACTACGGTTCACACCGCGAATAACAGAGCTAAGCGAAGCCAGTGATGCGAACTTGCGAGCTCTCATTGTCTAGTGACATGAGCGAAGCAAAACGAAGCTTGTTTCGCTTTGCTTCCAAAGTGGCCTGCACGTAGGCTCTTCGGGCACAATATGAAAACATGTCTCTCTGTATCCTCAGATCAGTGACGTGTTCCGCGGCAGCAACTTCAAGGCGTTCTACATCTCGTGCGCGCTGGTGTTCTTCCAGCAGTTCAGCGGCATCAACGCCGTGCTCTTCTACATGACGGACATCTTCAAGGCGTCCGGCACCGACCTGGACCCGTCCATCGCCACAATCATCATTGGCGCTGTGCAGGTACACAACTTTATGATTAGCAATCTCTAGACGAAGAGATCGATCGTCATCGATAGGTCTCTACAGGACTTCTACACGAACTTTTCCAGCGACTTCCTACGACTCGTTTGATCGAAAAGGTGGTAGGTAGGTAACAGAATGGTTAACAAAAATTATATCACACATAGACTTATAGATTCCACGTGTCCGGAGATGATTTAAATTTTTAATTAACTCAATCTTGTCAATCAATCATAATGAAGACATTATTATAAGCATCTACTAATTAGCTCTTGACTGCGATTTCACCTGACGGTAATGCCGTTTAAGATGGAAGCGAGCTAATCTAGAAGAAGTATGGCAGTTTTTATTAATCCCGTGCCCCTGATCGGTTTCCACGCGACATCGTAGCGGAGCGCTAAATCACTTGGCGGGACGACTTTGCTTTGGCTTTGGTAAGGTGGTACCTAAGTAGCCATGACTGAAGCCTCCCACCAGACCAGACTAAGTAAATTGCCCCGGTACCCCTCCCACTTATAAGAACACAGCGCTCTCCACTGCGCCACGGAGGTCGTCAAGAACGCTTACATATTACATTATGTACTACATTATGTACAGTATTACATACTACATTTATTTGTTGACAGCTGGTGGCATCGTTCATCACTCCTTTCGTGGTGGACCGGCTGGGCAGGCGCATCCTTCTGCTCGTGTCCTCCTGTGGAACGGCCATTGGACTTGTGAGTATTAAAAGAAATTCACACGCACACAATCCGAGCACACAAAATACCGCATGTTTATGAGGATGCCTCGAATTTGTGCGTGTGTAAAGTCGAGTGTGTCCTGACAATGGCGGATAGGCCGCAATATGGCTGCCGTTTTTTATATGGACCTCACGCATGGCTTGCATGTTGTATACAGTAGCTAGATATAGTTATCGTTGTTCCGCCGTAAAAAAGCCCTAAAATAAAAAAAATCCCTCAGGCTCTCCTCGGCATGTTCTTCCTGCTGTTGCACATCAAAAGTCCAGTGGTGGACAGCATCAACTTCCTGCCCATCCTGGCGCTGGTGCTGTTCATCGTGACGTACTGCTGGGGCCTGGGCCCGCTGCCGTGGGCGGTGATGGGCGAGCTGTTCCCCATCGAGGTGAAGGCGGCCGCCGCGCCCATCGCCACCGCCTTCTGCTGGATACTGTCCTTCCTTGTCACCAAGTGAGTTGCTGTGGAGAGTATCAATCTCCTGCCCATCCTGGCGCTGGTGCTGTTCATCGTGACGTACTGCTGGGGCCTGGGCCCGCTGCCGTGGGCGGTGATGGGCGAGCTGTTCCCCATCGAGGTGAAGGCAGTCGTCGCACCCATCGCCACCGCCTTCTGCTGGATACTGTCCTTCCTTGTCACCAAATGAGTTGCGGACTTGCTTTGAACAACTGCCACTACCACCACTACAGCCTTTTACCGTCCCAATGCTGTACATTGGCCTCCTTTCTCATAGGAGAGAGGGATTAAGAGCTAGCTTAGACGCTGCAATGCGGGTTGGCGGGCTATAGTTGAATAACTGCAATAAAGATCAATCCTGTAGTGACCACGATCAATGCAACTGGCATAAAATATCCAATTTCTCACAGAGGGTATTAAGACTTAGCACGGTGACGACACAGCTATCTGATGTCATAAATACGAATCGACCTAGTTAAATAGTTATTTTTTTGGTTATTGGTTATTTTTAACCCCCGACGCAAAAACGACGGGGTGTTATAAGTTTGACGTGTCTGTGTGTGTGTGTGTCTGTCTGTTCCCCTGTGGCGCTCAAACGGCTGGACCGATTTGAATGCGGTTTTTTTTGTTTGAAAGGTGAATCAGTCGAGAGTGTTGTTAGCTATGTTTGATGAAAATCGGTCCAAGATGGCCGCCGCTACAAAATAGCGGATTACATATTTTTTTCACAACTCCCTTAATATGGGTATCAAATGAAAGGGCTTGACTAGTAGAACAGCATTATTGCAAATCCAAGATGGCCACCGCCACAAAATGGCGAATATAGGGGTTTTTTTTAATTTTTAATTTATACTTGTTTATGCCATTAAACAGCGCTGTTGTCGAGGATTAGATACATTTGTTCGCGTGTGCAGGTTCTTCCCGTCCATATCCGAGGACATCGGCATGCACGTGGGCTTCTTCATCTTCTGCGGATGCTGCGTGGGCGCGTTCTTCTTCACGCTGTTCATCGTGCCCGAGACCAAGGGCAAGAGCTTCCAGGAGATACAGGCGATGCTGGGCGCCAAGTACGTCCACCGTTCATATTATTACCTATATACAAACTATCTGAAGCTCATGTTTTTAAAAATCCCTTGGGAACTCTTATGATTCTCAGGGATACAAAGTAGCGCCCTTTTCGAAGGTCTCGTCTACCTCATACCAAATTTTGTCAAAATCGATTCAGCGATTTAGGCGTGAAAGCGCCTAAGACAGTGAGACAGTGAGACAGTGAGAGTTACTTTCGCATTTATAATGTCAGTATGGATGTAGACCGGCTGCAAGCGAAGCGAGCACGAATTTTGGTTTTGATTTCGATGTTTAGAAATATGACAGTACAGTGTGGTACAGTAAAGTCTTCCCGACCGAATATCGGTTACGGCAGCCAATCTCAATAAGTAGTAGCGCAGACTAGACAGCTACACAGGAGATATTACAGTGCACAGGTGTATACGCTATTCCCTCACTCTCATAGTCCTACAGACGACCGGAAAGATCAGTCGCAGAACTGACGGTTTTAGGCACGGAGGGTGTATCTAACACCGCCAATTTCTCAGCTCCCAGCTGCTTCTGAGAATTCGTTGACAGAAAAACCCCCAATAACTTTTCTGACCAATATTCGTACCCATGACCTCATGGTCGGCAGGCCAACAAGCTAGTCACAGTCCACAGAGCAATGAGGCAGCCAGCTCAATAGAACTTATAGGTAACGTTGATAATACCTTACTAGCGAAGCGAGCCCCAATATTTTTTTTTTGTTTTTAATTCTCTCTAAAAAGTCATGAAATAGAGCTTTAAGTATAAGTATTATTTAACTAGGTACAATTATTTATTTCACGGGTTCATTTTAGTTTAAATTATATTTACCTATTCAATCTATTAATTTATTTTTTTCAGGAATACACAACCTGAAAAGGCGTAACATCAATTCCAGTGCAGAGAATACAACGAATTTAATAAATAACGTAAACTTAAGTATGCCTACTTATATTGTAGATATTAATATGGTATTACTACTATATTTTTGTAAAACGAAAGATCAAAATGGGACCAAATAATAATATCGCACGATGAAGATGATGGCCAAGCGTTGCTTTAAACTTACAGCCCTCATCTTTATTTATCATGTTCAGGCATACCTACTTATGGGTGTGGTCCAAACCTGATGTATCCTAAGTATTATCTAAAATATCCTGTAAATTAGATTTTGTTTAATATTTTTATGATAAAAGACAGTTTTACTAAATTATGGAATATGAGGGTAGAACCATTCTATTTTTATAACTCTTAACTAAAAATACGTAACAAATACCTAAGTTATTGAATAAAATATTATGAGTTACTAAGTATATAATTAATTAACCTACTACTCAAATATTTGGAGTTAGTCGTTTTCTAGTCTTTTTATAAAAGTTCCAAAAATTATATAATTTATAACTTGGTTTAGGCTATTTTAAACGACCAAATTAACCAACCAAATATTGGTGATATATCTGTCATACAGAAGGTCTACTCCCCAAATTGAAAAAAATGACAGTAACTACAATAAGTACTTACTATGTTTCGCAGGAAATGTTTTGAAAAGGAGCACTATTTTTAGACCATCCAATTAAGCGTTAGTAGATTGTGTGTAGTAAAATTAGTACAATTATCGTGTTATTTAATCTACTGTAACTTATTGAATTGAACATAATTTTAAATATCTATACAAAACATACATTCCTATTTCCTAGTAATTTATTATGGTTTTTAATTAAGCATAGTTTTCATTGACTAGTAGGTAGTAGGTAAGTCCATAATTGTAATTTTACCTCATTTCCTATTAAAAAGGGGACAGTAATTTTATCTTTGATATAAAAGTTACCTACAAATTGGCGCCAGGTAAAAATAATTCTGTCCTTGATTCTGCGCACTTTCGCTTTGCGTGCAGTAAAATAGTGCACTCATCTTTGGCACTCATGCGCCACCACATCCTCTCCACTGTTGGCCAGAGCTTTCTTTACCTGACGCCAACTTTCTATATTCAAACTAGCTGTAAATACCTAATCAATAGATTTATTTCTTAGAAACTTTTGTTTGTAGCAAAAGAAAGTCCATACAATTTTTTACAAAAAACATATTTTTTGTCAAAAATTGCATAGACTTTCTTAAAGCAAGTTATCGACAGATTACAGATAGATTGAATACAATAAATTACGTCATAATCATCTACTGTTACTTTAATAAGGGGTAAAAATAATATTAAGCTACGTACATACCAAAGTACAAAACAGGCATCGCTAAGTTATTTTTACAGTAGGCGTTACGAAAAATGAAAAAGTAAGAATTTTCAGAAACATTTTCAAATTTCGTGATGCTATTGTAGTGTTGTGATAGTTATTTAATGATTTGATACTATTTACATCACAATATTATACTTTTTTACCCGACTGGGTATATGTGTTTCACCTGTGTGTATGTATGTCCATTCCTATGTCCGCTTGTAACTAATCAACGGCTCAACGGATTTTGATAAATGATACGTCATTAGATTTGTCTCAATGACGCGAGTGTTATAGGGTACCTAAATTTAAAAAAAAATCAAAATGGCGGACTTTATGCGCTTTAATGTGCGAGCTGAAAAAAAATTTTTTCTTCAAGACCCTCGAGTGGGGTATCAAAATAAAGGGATTCAAAAGGCAAATACGAAAATGTATAAATTTATATATTTGAAAACAATTTGGAGTGATAAATCGTAGAAAATGACCGTTTCCTATGTCAGTTCGTAACTACTTAACGGCTCAACCTATTTTGATAAATTATACGTCATTAGATTTGTCTTGACGGCGCAAATGTTACTGGGTACATAAAATTCATAAAAAATTAAAATGGCGAATGT
Source organism: Melanargia galathea (assembly GCA_920104075.1). NCBI lineage: Eukaryota > Metazoa > Arthropoda > Insecta > Lepidoptera > Nymphalidae > Melanargia > Melanargia galathea. The sequence continues at coordinate 11,611,045 of OV049868.1, forward strand.
TATGCACTTTAATGTGCGGGCTGAAAAAAAATTTTTTCTTCAAGACCCTCGAGTGGGGTATCAAAATAAAGGGCTTTAAAAGGCGAGTACGAAAATGTATACAATCTATATGTTTTAAATCAATTTGGAGTGACAAATCATGAAAAACAAAATAAATAACAACTACACTGTAAGTACGGTGGTAGTTTATTAATTTTTTAGTTCGTTTTTTAGCATGGCAGTCGGGTTTTTTTAATTTTTTAATTATAGCTTGTTAATATTAATTTATTTAGATAATAATATTTATATTTTATTTGTTATAGACTTTGGAATAATTAAATGACGTTTTAAAAATTATGCGGTTTTATTTTTACCCTGCACGTTATCATAAGTTTAGTCTGGATCCGAATTAAGGATCCGTTATACGATAGGTTTGTTCTTCATCAGTTTACTAGATTTGATTATCGCCAATTTGGCGCTGCTTGCTAAGAAAAGTGAGAGTGAAGGTACCCGGAACTAATGTGAATATGTGACAGATTTTATTAGGAAACATCAAATTTAGTTCTCAGTAAGTACTTTTGGTGCGGCGCTTTGAATCGGCCCAAGGCTATTTTGTGTGGTGATTGAAGGTCATTTTGTGTGGCGGTTGAAGGCCTTTTGTATGGTAATTGAAGGCCATTTTGTATGGCGATTGAAGGCCATTTTGTACGGCCTGTCCGCCGTATCACTTATTAACCCAGATAAGCCTGAAACTATTTTTACTCAAAATCTTTACAATAAACAAATATTTTTAGTTGCATTACCTTTAAAATGAAGAAAAAAAGATTAAAAAAAAATATTTTCCTTAAGATTTTCCGGGAAATGCCCGTCCTATATATAGGACAGTAGGATAATAGGTAGTAAGTAAGGGTTAGTATTGACCGTAACTGAAAACGGACTAATATATTTATCTATTTATGAAAAGGGTACAAATAATGAATTTTAATGTTAGTATATATCAATTTTGCAGTGTGATGACTAATGTATGATAAGTTATAAAACACATAGCACATACTTCTATATCAAATTTATGCAGCGCATCAAACATTTTTTGACATTGACGGTAAAGTCTTTGTTTTGATTGAAGAATAACCAAATGATTTAATTGGTTATGCCTTGATCTTTCCAACTGTCATCACGTTCATATTGGGACGGTTGACTTGGCCCCATTTTTCCAAATTTTCTGTTTGACTCAATCAAAGCTGTTGTTACTCTCCTGCGGAAGCTTAGGTGATCCAATTTCCCGTATTTTGTTTTATACAATAATTGCCATGCAAAAACGTCCAGAAAGATATTATTTGTAAGTAATGGCATGTGCCATTTCTTGACTCTAATGCCTACTCTGTGTAACCAAGCATGTAAATTTTCGAACCAGTCAATCTGAAGTTTATCTTGAAAAACTCCTTGAACTTCAAGCCAAACCACTGAAGATGTTGCTAAGCCTCTTTTCCTCCACGCGTAAATTCTTTTGCTCTGAGCTGATCAACTAACAGCAAGTTGCTCTTCGGTATCAATAATGGGATACTCAACTTGGAGAGATATTTCTACAGGTTGAAATAATATGTTACGTAGGAAGTTATTCAGCATCCACGTTATCTTCATCACCCTTGTCTTCATCACCTTCGTCAGTAGGGCAATTGGGGTGAACAAGGGGTGATAGAATACATATTGTTACCTCTCTGTCATTTTTCTCACCATCGGAAGCTGTTCAAGGCGTCTATTATCCCATAAGCAGTTAGCGGTCCGAACATAAAAAGTTACCTGTATTATCCTACTGTCCTATATATAGTCCACCACTTTTTGTCGTAAATTATTTCCACTTTACGAAATATTATATCAATAAAATTGTTATACAAAGTAAAGAAGAGGCTATCCAGAACATGTGAAATGTGAAATTTGCAACCTAAGCATAAATTTCAGATTTTTATACATATCTCTTGTGAGCCGTTTCTGTAACGCGCTTTTATTGCGCACTTTTTAGTGAAATATATCGAAAAATATTAAATAAAACATCGATTTTATATTTTTACTGTAATAAACATAGTCTCCTTACTTCATATCACAACAAAAGAAATCAACCATTTAAATGGGTACTTTGATATATTTTTTTATTTTCACTGTCCTACATATAGGACAGTAGGCTTATCTGGGTTAATGAGGCAAGTGTTTAGGGTCGTTTCATATTGACCAGAATTGAAGCGGCAATCTAAAATTTTCATACTGACCTCTATCTCCACAAAATGTGCGTTTCCTACTGTGATTATAAATCATAGTTTCTGTTGAGAAAAAAAAAACACTCGTGTAAAGAATAAATATTTATTATATCACCTAAGTATACTTATGTGCATTTTAAAACAATTATTAAAAATACTAATGGCCTGTTTCACCACCTGATAAGTGTCGGATAGCCTAAACGTAAGTTTTGTCACTTTCTTACTTTATATCAAGCGACAAAGATAATAGTTGTGAATAAGCTATCAGTCACATCAGAATGCGGTGAAACAGGCCATAAGGGTCCCGGCATACTAATACAGATTCAAAGCGAATCGAAAAAAAAAATCACGGTATATTGGCACTTATACAAACAAAACAAGGCATAAATTTCTATCAGATAAAAAAAGACGAGCGAATGCGCAATGGTGTCTCGGGGCATATGAATCTACCTATTCCATTTTGTATAAATAACTATCGACTAGGTTAATGAGATAAAAAAAGCTATTTACAAGTTAAATTTAATAACAGGTACATTTCTTTCACTCATTCAAAGATTTAGGTTACTGAGATTGACAAGCTATATTTTAGAAAATTAAACTTTAACTTAGACTTCAATATACAAAATAATTTGAAGAGTTCCCTCGATTTATTCAGGATCCCATTATCAGATCCTGACCTGGAGGGTTATTCTGTAACTTAGTTAGCAACTGAAAATAGTTGCCAACGAATTAGTTCGATATACATTGCTGCTTTACTGTGTGAAATTATGAAAACCCTTTATATTTCCCACAGTAAAGCAGCAATGTATATCAAACTAATTCGTCGGCAACTATTTTCAGTTGCTAACTAAGTTACAGAATAACCCAGATGACCAATGAACCACCTGGAAACATAAGAATTTTCCAAATCGGTCCAGGCGTCTGAGTAAAAAAAAGATTCCGACGAATTGAGAATCTCCTCCTTTTTTGAAGTTGGTTAAAACATATACATATAATATGTACATACATCGATGCTTAAAAAAATTGACTATTAACAGGTTAGCAATAACAGGTACTTTTCGTTCACTTATTCAAAGTCCTTTTCCTTTTCAAAGAATTTTCCAAATCGGTCCAGACGCCTTTGAGTAATTGGGGAACAAATTTAAAAAAAATTACAATACTTAGTATATATTACATTACAACGTACAATACAAGTTAATTATGTAGTTTTCTTTCACTTATTCAAAGTCTTTACTAATCCCATCCATGGCCACCAAAACGTCACAGATACTCGACGCATACAGACGTACATCAGCACTCTTCTTTATCTTCAAACTGGCACAGTATAGTTTTTTATACATATCAGTTATTTTCTCATAATCTTTATTAGATTTCGATCTGCAATACTGTATTATGTTCTTCAGGATATAATGCAATCGGTTCTCGTATAGCGCCAGTAGACTGTGTTCGTTCTTCAGGGTCTTCTCGTCTCCGTCTTCCGGTTTCGGTGCGTCTTTTTGTTCTTCCGGATCCCTGTTCTTCAGGAGTGTCATGATGGAGTGGCACTGACGCAACAGTTCGATCGCGTTCTGGAGGGATTTCAGTTTCAAGTTTGGCGATGCTGTAACAATATAGTCAGTTAGTCAGTTAGGTTAGGTTAGGTTTTCAATTTTATCAGCTTTAATTAGTTCATTGGATTTTGATTTATGGAAAATTTTCACTTTAATTTCAAACTGTTTCGAAGAAGCGTATTTTATTTTAGAGAATTATTTTACTGATTATCACTGAATGACTGTTTGCATCAGATAGATTCATTTGAGATCGGAAACGATACGGAACGATTTTTCGAAAGAAAGGAAAGAGAAAGGAAGTAAGAAAGGATGTCAGGAAGCACGCACGGACGATTGCACAGAAGAAGTAAGGAAGGAAGTCAGAAAGCTGGGCATGAAGCACGGATGGAATGTAGTACAGATGAAGGAAGGAAGCAAGGAAGGTAGGAAGGTAGGAAAGAAAGAAGGAAGAAAGGAAATAAGCAAGGAAGGAAGGAAGGAAGGGACGAAGGAAGGAAGGAAGGAAGGAAGGTAGGAAAGAAAGAAGGAAGAAAGGAAATAAGCAAGGAAGGAAGGAAGGGACGAAGGAAGGAAGGAAGGGAGGTAGGTAGGAAGGAAGGAAGGAAGGAAGGAAGGAAGGAAGGGAGGAAGGAAGAAAGGAAGGAAGGACTGAATGGAGGAAGGAAGGACTGAATGAAGGAAGGAATGAAGGAAGGAAGCAAGGAAGGGAGGAATGAAAGTAAGAAAGAATGCAAACCGGCGGCGTGTGCCTCAAGCGCGGCGACGTGCTCCAGCCGCACGGTGAGGAACATGGCGGCGTCCTCCAGCGCCGCGAACTGCAGCGCCGCGCGCTCGTACTGCGCGCACGTCGCGTGCAGCAGGCTGCGTCGCCGCGGACCCTCCTCCACAGTTAACCTGAACATTATTATTTACAGTAGTTCCAGAATAAAGGGCATCCGATTGGGATTTGGGATGGGAATTTGGACATTACACAAAAATTTCAACATTCAAGTAATCAAAAATAAATCGATACATTATTTTTGTCGTCATAATAACCTGTACTGCGAGTGGTAGAGCGATCCGAGACGGTGGTAGATCATGGCGGCGCGGAACTGGTATAGGTACTGGCGCGGGCCCGGGCTCAGCAGGCAGTACTTCAGCGCGTGTTTCAACGCCTCAGCCACCTCGCTCACCTCCTGGACAACAAAACAAATAAAAAACGTGGATTTTTTTCGTATACTGTAACAAACGAATGGATCGATAACAGTGGTCGATAAAAGATTATAAAGACAGACCAGGACATCGAGGTCCAGTAAAAGGTTATGGGCCCTGACCAAGATATCGAAGCTACGAAAAGTGCAGGTTATGGGCCCAGACGCCTTACATAGAGGCTCGATACTCACATTGGCGTACATCGCCGGACAGTCCTGCATCAGCACCGCCCTGGTGTACAGGTGGCAGGACAGCTCCCACGAAACCAGGTCCCACACTGACGCCGCCCCACAGGACTCCCTGGGCCCCAGCAGCTTCAGGGCCGATGTGTAGAGGTCTTCGGCTTGACTGTAAAGACTTTTCTTTTCGGAGCTGTAAAAAAATGAAACCTTTAGCTCTAAATTTCAGCTATGATAGTTTCCGTTATAGACAGAACGCACACCGAGGTCGGTAAAAAGTTATGGGCCCAGATCAAGCCACCGAGGTCTGTAAACGGTTATGGGCCCACATCAGGACACCGAGTTTGATAAAAGGTTATGGGCCCAGAACAGGACACCGAAGTCGGTGAAAGGTCTAGATCAGGACACCGATGTCGGTAAAGTTTATGGGCCCAGAACAGGACACTGAGGTCGGTAAAATGTTATGGGCCCAGACCAGAACACCAAGGTCCGTAAAAGGTTATGGGCCCAGAACAGGACACCGAGCCAAGCCAAGCCAAGATCGGTAAAAGGTTATGGCACAGACCAAAACACCGAGATCGGTAAAAGGTTATGGGCCCAGATGGACCGTGTCATCGTCCTCGTGTCAACCACCCTTATAAACATTTCAGCAGTTTTGTGCCAAGTCTGTCGACCTCCTGTGAGGTCGCAATTCCAGTATTTTGGGACCCCGAAGTCCAGAGTTTGTGACCTGTGTGTGTTGAGTTGTGTGTGTTGTGTCTGTGAAGGTTGAAACACTTACTTGAAACCTCCTTGTATGCAGTGCGCCTTGAACCTCATGTACCTGGCCTTGTTACAATACAACAGGGCGAGGTTGGGCACGTCGTTGACTTGCGTGAATATCGTCGTGGCCTCGTCCAGACACTCGGAGGAACGTCGCGACAGTGCGCTGAACTGCTTGTATGTCAGCTTCGCGTTGGCTTCCTTTTTGTCGGTTTCCTCCACGTATTTGGCGTAAATCTCTGCAGGGATGTATACAGAAATGACATCCACTTGTGCACCACTTTACAGCAAGAGATTCGCGATTGCTTTGCTCGCGGATTATATAATTACTACGCGGACTATACAACAACCAGGCTGATTCTTTGCGCAAAAATGAACCAGTGCCTCTGTCACCAGATGAGACCGCGGTAAATATATTGAAAACTAGGTTTTGCCCGCGGCTTCGCCTGCGCAAATTTCGGTTTTTCACAAATCCCGAGGGAATCGTGGACTTCCGATTCCCGTTCCCGCTGCCTTTTCCAACCTTTATACCTACTTTCAAGGAAGTTTGGTATAGTAATCGACCTACAGCTGCAGCTGTAATTGCTATAGCAAATTTCAGTTTTTTCAAAATGAACTGTAGATTTTCCAGAATAAAAAGTAGCCTACGTGTTTTTCCAGATTATACGTTATGTATGCTTTAAATTTCAGCCAAATCGGTTCAGTAGTTGCAGCGTTACAGAATAACAAACATACACACATACCCTCAAATTTTAGCCATTATAATATTAAGTGTGATATATTGAAATAATTAATATATAAACTATAACTTAATTTCAATATATATGTTTATATAATTATAACATATACAACGTTAGTTTTACTTGAAGCAAAACTAGAAATTTGCTCAGAATCAGTAACAGAATCGAATCCAACTATTTTTTTATTGTGTTATAATTTAGTCCAAAAATATTTTAAAATCCTGCAAGTTTAGGCACAGTGGTTGAAACGCGCATCAGCTGACGATCGGCATACAGCGCGCAGTCATAAAACTCGCGAGACGAGGTGACGAAGGCTTGCGAGTTGGGGTGACCATTTTTTTTTGAGGACAATAACGCAATACGAAAAGCTTATAACTTCGTAAATTTACATTATATGTTTTCGAAATTTTGTATAACTATTTCAAATGTAAAAATATTTGACACGTGTTTCGGTTTTTGCGCAAAGTAAAACTAACGTTGTATATTGAAATTAACAATATATATTATATTGAATTCCTATAATAATTTCAATATATATCTTAATATATAACATATGTATTGAAATTAACATATAATTATTGAAAATCACAAAACAAATTCGCCCTCGCTTCGCTCGCTTGCGCACTCACGTTGCGCGTCGTTCATGTACCGCACGGCGAGCTCGTTGCACACGGAGGCGCGGCGCCGCAGCAGCTCGTCCCGCTTGTGCGTCTCGCCGTCGCACGCCGCGCCCGCCGCGCGGTAGAACTCGCACGACGCCAGCATCGCTTCCGTCTCGCTCACAGGTAGCGATATTTCTATACCATAAACATAATATAGGGTGTGAGGGCACCGCTATCGAAAACTTAGCGCTGTTATTATAGTACCTAAACACGATCCGATACAAGTCACGGCAAATAAGTCGACCGGTGACCTTCAATGCGCAGGAGTCGAAAATGAGGTATCTCGGCGTATGAGGGGGTCGCGGGGAGGGCGTGGGGATCGTTCGTAAGCACTGATTAGCTCTCGCGGATCCCTCGTAAGCGCTGATTAGCTCTCCAATCGTATTGTGTCCCGCTCACTCGTACGACGCTGCACGCACTTGAAGGTCACCGGTCGACTTACGTGCCGGGGGTTATACCGATAAATGTTTCTCTTACACTTGTAGTATTAGTGGTTTAGGATTTATTATTCTTAAACCAGCAATGCACAACGCGGAATCAATACCCGCGAGCTGCCAGCGACAACTTTAGGTATTTAGGCATCTGCTGATTGCATTACATTGTATACTTTTAAAAATACTGAAAATATTTTAAATTACTACTGGAAAAGTTTGTTTCTCGAATCAACTTTTATAAAGTGATTTCGAATCATCAATCTACCACTGGTTCGGAATGCCATCAATGAAGAATCAGCAATAAATTGTTTTGTTCTATGTGTTTTGATCGATGTCGTGGTCCATCTTGGACTGCTTCCTGAACTGTTCCAAGCTGGACCAGTGTTTGCTACAAGCAATTTATCTCTTTCACTCTAATACAACAAGAAAAGGACAAAAAACTCAACAATTCAAGTTGACACCAACTTCGTCGTCCAATGCTCAAAACAATTTATCTCTTCCACTCCAACTTCTCAGCCATATCGTTCTCAATCTCAACTTTGACCTGACCATCTCGTGGTCCATTTAAAACTGATTCCTAAACTGTTCCAAGATGGACCAGTGTTTACTCAAAACAATTTATCTCATTCACTATAATACAGTTAGAAAATACAAACTTACCAAGCTCAAATTCATCCCCAACTTCACCATCCAACTCCTCAGCCATATCGTTCTCAATCTCAACCTTGACCTGACCATCTCGTGGTCCATTAAAAACTGATTTCTAAACTGTTGCAAGATGGACCAGTGTTTACTCAAAACAATTTATCTCGTTCACTCTAATACAGTGAGAAAATACAAACTTACCAAGCTCAAATTCATCCCCAACTTCGCCGTCCAACTCCTCAGCCATATCGTTCTCAATCTCAACCTTGATCTGACCATCTTGTGATCCATTTCAAACTAATTCCTAAACTGTAGGGCTATTCTCTAAAATACCATCTCGATATCGAAGCTCACTCAAGTGAGATAACTCGCTTCGAAAGCAAACTCACTTCACCTTGGTTTGATATTCTGTAAACATCTGCTACGCACTTGCGAAGTGAAGTGAGTTTGAATGAGAAGTCTGTACTATCGAGTTTTACAGAGTACAAACTCATCTCGAATTCACTCTCTATAATTCGAAAATGGCTTTACAGAATAGCCCTGCTGTTCCAAGATGGACCAGTGTTTGCTCAAAACAACTCTATTTTACTCTAATACAATAAGAAAAGAACAAAAACTCACCAAGTTCGAATTCGTCACCAACTTCGCCGTCCAACTCCTCAGCCATATTGTCCTCAATCTCAACCTTGATCTGACCATCTTGTGACCATTTCAAACTGATTCCTAAACTGTTCCAAGATGGACCCGTGTTTGCTCAAAACAACTCTCTTTTACTCTAATACAATAAGAAAAGAACAAAAACTCACCAAGTTCGAATTCGTCACCCACTTCGCCGTCCAACTCCTCAGCCATATCGTTCTCAATCTCAACCTTGATCTGACCATCGATCTCGTGGTCCATTTCGAACTGCTTCCTGAACTGTTCCAAACTTGACCAGTGTTTGCTCAATTGAAAGAAGTTATCACCAACACGACCAATAAGACAACTGGCGTCCACAACCCTGCTTTTAATTATCATATTGCTCAGCAACTTTTGGCATTTATTCGCCATATCAATATATTTGAGGGAGAAGCCATACTGTTCGTGGGAATAACTGTATTCAGCCAGCGTCGCGTACGCGAGACATATTTTCTCGTACAGAAGCGTTTTCAAATGTAATTTCCAGGCAAAATTGTCGTCTCTATTCGGCTCGTGCAATGTTGGAACTGTGTTTTTCTCTTTACGGACCAGGATTGCGTTTCTATCGATCGAGGATTTGGTCTCGATCAAATAATTGCCGGATTTATCGGTTTTTTTCTCCCGTTTGCGTCGTCTACTTCTGGAGACGTGTTCTTTCGGGTCTTTACCGTCTTTGCCGTGTTTATCATCCTTGCCGTCTTTGCCGTCTTTATCGTCTTTGCCGTCTTTATCGTATTTGCCGTCTTTGGCGCGTTTGAGCGGTTCGTAGTTCATTTTTATCGGTTCGTATGGGTTCGCCATTTTCGGGTGCTGCTCCTCTATTATGATCTGTTGTTTGAGACGTTCCCTTTCTTCCTCCTGTGAATTTTGCGGAAAAGTTTTCCTATATTGGATTTTCACAAGAATATTTGGTGAACAGGGTGAAATTGTTTGTTCTCAAAAATTCAGGATTCATTGGATGTTAATTTAAAAAAAGGCTCGATAGCTGGAAAACTATGGATTAATTCTGTAGTACGCAATCTCTAAACTAGAAACTCTAAATATTCCCAAGGTAAAAGCCTATCCTCCTGTGAAAGTTTCCTCAAAATTGTTATAGCGGTTTCAAAGATTAGCCCGGGAGAGAAAATTTTTAAAATGTTAATTTGGACTATGCCATTATTCATACAATCATAATTTAAGGTGTTACGTTTTCCATACTAACTTCATGTTACCATTCAAAAGCGAATGGATTATATATTTACACTGAAATTACATCGCACAGCCTTAATATAATTTTTAATTTGCGCGAAATTATATTTACTTAAAGAAAACATTACATAGACAGCTTAATTATTATAATAGCCATCTATTAAACGCTGTTTTGCCTAGCTGACCGAGATGGCTTTACTTCACCTTTAGCTGTTTATGTAATGTTTTCTTTATGTAAATAAAATTTTCCGCAAATTAAACATTAAATTAAGGCTGCGCGATGTAATTTCAGTGTAAATATGTATATAATCCATTCGTTCTTAAATGGTAATAATAAATTAGTATGGAACACGTACCACCTTAAGAGTCATTGTGGCTAATTCTGTTGTACACAATCTCTAAACCTAAACTAAAATGACAGGGCTAAATATATTCTTATCTCTTTCACAGTGATACCTGCGGAAAAGGATAGCACTATTTTTAAACCTGTCAATTTAGTTTAGTTTAGAGATTGTGTACAACAGAATTGGCCACATTATCTATGAAACCACAAACAGACAACTTCACTTTGTATATATACTAGCGGACCCGGCAGACGTCGTCCTGCCCGCTATTAGCGCCACCTGCCGGGTCCAATTTTTCTACTTATAAACCTTCCTCTTGAATCACTCTATATATTTAAAAAAACCGCATCAAAATCCGTTGCGTAGTTTTAAAGATTTAAGCATACATAGGGATATAGGGACAGAGAAAGCGACTTTGTTTTATACTATGGTGTAGTGATATGTTTTTGCAAGATTATTATCATTACCTTAGACTTGTCGATGGTGAGATGGTGCAGCGCCCGGAGCCCCTGCAGCGCGTGTCGCAGCGCGCGCCCGCAGCGCGCCGCGGGCTCCAGGCCCAGCCCGCGACCCGGGGCACTCTTGGCTTTCTCGTCCTGCAACCGATTTTGAGTATCCCTAAATAGAATAACACAAAGTACCTATTCTATTGTAACATACTTTATATATATATTTTTTTTTAAATAAAAAAATAGTAAAAAAAATAATATTAGACGGAAATTTTTATAAAATAAAAGCAGAAATTAATTAGTAAAGATAAAAAAGGTCTCCGATTAAATTCGGGGGAAATCAGTCTCCTTTCGCAATGAAAGATTAAAAAAGAAAAAAAAAACATACTTTATATATGTACTAGCGACCCGGCCCGGTTTCGCACGGGTATTCACTACCCGCCACTATCCCACTATACATTGATTTGTTATATGTCAGAGGGATTAGGCAGCGTTCTCGATGAAAGTTTCCAGGTGGCTTAACTCTTTCCAACATTTTCAACAATTATCGTCATATTTCAACCAATTTACACAAGACCTTAACAAATGATTTGGGGAAGTTTCCGTCACTAGCGGTTTATGTTAGACTAGCTTATGCCCGCGACCTTATCTGCGTGGATTCATATAAATCTCACACAAATTTTCAACCCCCATTTGAACTCACTCATAGGGGTTGAATTTCCAAAAATCCTTTCTTAACGGATGCCTACATCATAATAGCTATCTATCAAATATCAGACTGATCCGTCCAATGGTTTGAGCTGTGCGGTGATAGATCAGTCAGTCAGTCAGTTAGTCAGTGAGTCACCTTTTCCATTTATTTTAGGAGATTAGATAACACTTACTGTGTTGTGTGAAGATTGTCGATGTCCGATGTCTCTCAGAGCGAGTCCGCGCACTTGTAACGCAAGCTCCGTGCTTTCACTGCTGCTCTCTCGCTCGCACACACCCTCCTCGGTATTTTCTTCTCCCTCGCCCTTCCCTACATCATCCTATAACAAAATATACTAATATCTTCTATCCGTTCTTATATTATAAAATTTAAAATTTAAAAAACCCCCGACATTCGACATTTTGTGGCGGCGGCCATCTTGGATTTGTAATAGTGCTATTCTACTAGTCAAGCCCTTTCATTTGGTACCCATATTAAGGGAGTTGTGAAAAAATATGTAATCCGCCATTCTGTAACGGCGGCCATCTTGGATCGATTTTCATCAAACATAGCTAACAACACTCTCGACTAATTCACCTTTCAAACAAAAAAAACCGCATTCAAATCAGTCCACCCGTTTGAACGCCACAGGGGTACAGACAGACAGACACACACACACACACACACACGCAGACACGCACACACGCAAACACGCACACGCACACACGCACACACGCACACACGCACACACGCACACACGCACACACGCACACACACACACACAGACACGTCAAACTTATAACACCCCGTCGTTTTTGCGTCGGGGGTTAAAAAGCGAAGTTTATTTATTGTTCTTGAGTATAACATTTATGAGGCGTAAATAAATGTGCTACACTAAAAGACTAGTTTCTCGCGTTGCGCTTTACAAAAACACTCTTGTTAGGGCAGACAAGCCTGATTTGAGTCGGGATGTTTAGATTTAGTTTATAGGTTATATATTATGGTTATACATTTTCAGGGTTCAGTTTAACTGCTATTTCTGACATTTTATTTAAAAATACCTTTTAAAAAATTTTTGAATCGTCATACGGCTGTCTGTTTCCGATATTTCTACTTTTAAAATGGCTTTACCTTGTCTGTGGTGTCGCTCATAATCTCAACTTTATCGCACGCTTCGTTGTCCTTGTCTGTCATGTTGCTGTCTCTTTCGCACCCACTATCTACATCAGAAGTGGGACGCCCCGGAAACTCGGCATAGTTGCCGAAGTCTGACTCTTCCTCCGAATCCGAGCTTTCGTCTGTGAATAAAATAAAATATTCATTTTCCATATTATCATATCAGAATCTTGATAGGTTAACCTACTAAAAGCCGAGACCGAGACCTAAGGAGCCGTACTAGCGAAAAAAGGATATATACTATAATTCAATTAACCCTTTCAAACAACCCCTTAATATATAATTTTTAATTTCCATTTTTTAACAGACAATAGACAAAAAAGAAATTGAAATGACGATTTACAAACTATACGGACGGATTAACTACACCTATTACTATGATGTATAAAACTGGTAAAGCTCAAATTAGACGGTGCCCCGTTCATCGTTCATTTTTGCGATGAACGATGCACGATACAATATTTGGTATGGCTTGCTTGTGAATGATAAACGGTCGGTGTTTAGACGGTTCATTTTCGATGACTCATCGATGAAGCCTCGAAAATGAAAGAAAAAATCCCGAAAAATTAACCGTCTAATTTGGGCCTAATTGATGATCTATGGTGAATGTTTGTTTAAACAAAAATAAAATATGTATAACCCGCGGCACGTAAGTCGAGCGGTGCCCTTCAAGTGCGCGCAGCGTCATACGAGTGAGCAAGACAATACGATTGGAAAGCTAATCAGTGCTTAAGAACGACCCCACGCCCACCCCGCGACCCCCTCACACCCCGAGATACCTCATTTTCGACTTCTGCGCATTGAAGGTCACCGCTCGACTTACGTGCCGCGGATTGCATCCATCCGACGTTACGGACTCGCCTTTAAAGTTAGGGCACGCCGGGTTAGTGGCGGCGGGCACGTACAGATCCGACAGCATATAATGCGACGACGCCACTATCTGAGGATACCGTTCCACCTTCAGCAGTTCCACCACGTGCTCCAGGAGCTGGCGGACGTGCCTGGACCGGCTCATCAGCCTCATGTTCCTGGCCACTCTATACAGCAGCATGGCCACCGGTGTAGTGAAGGGATTGTCCATGGTGTCCGGACATAGGGACGTCAGATCGTAGAGTTTGACCACGTCATCGTGGGGACCTTTGTGAATAGAATAGAACAGAAAAGTTTTTTTATTCAATAAATTATTACAAATACTTTTGAATTGTCAATTGAATCTACAGCCTCCATTTCACAATCGGCGACTATAGGCGATTACACGCGAGGACTTATCGCTTGTAGTCGCCGATCATCGTCGCCAGTAATCGCGGCGATCGGTCACTTGTTGGTTTTTTGGGCACGCATCAAAGGCAATTCGCGTGTAATTCCGTGTGCGTGCCCACACGATTGCCGATCATGCATTCACCGGAGAACAGCGAGCGAAGCACTAGGATTACCCATTAAATTGTATATTTACTTTGTTTCATTAAAATAATTGCTCAAACACCATTATCTTCTCTTCTATTTTTTTTCACACCTTTTCGTTCAACTAAATTGAGAAAATGATTGTATACTGAAATTAAATGAATGGTAGCAGCAGCTACGAACTCTGCGTCCGTCTCGGATGCTTGCCGCTCGATAAATGCTCACGGACGATCGTGTGGGCACGCGCACGCATCTACACGCGAATTCCCTTTGACGCGTGCCCGAAACACCGACACGTCACCGAACCGTGACGTGACCTTGTCGATGACAGACGACGATCATCGGCGATGGTGAAGAGGAGGCTCACCAGTTTACCTTTGAACAACCAGTACGTGTGACCGGCTTTCGTCGCGTTAGACTTCAGAAACGACAGGATATTTTGAGCCACATTCCTTATGACTTTGGGGGAGAATCTGCTGTTTTCCATGTGGGGTAAATCCTCTGTTTTCATCGGCTCGTACTTCTGAACGATCCCATCCAAATGGTAGCACATTAGCACTTCTGGTACGTTGCACATCAAATTGTCCAGCCAGTAGTCGATGCCTGTTAGTACGTTGATCGGTTCCCTCGCGTCTCGGAGGCGGAGGCTGACGCAGGGTCGGTCCTTGTCGCCGAAGATGGGCAGGTTGCTGCCGATCAGCATGTGGATGTCCTCGAAGGTCCAGAGTACGTTGCGGTTAAAGTTCTGTTCTTTGGCTGGTTCGGATGCTTCCGGACGGGTTTCGGGCTCCGGGAGGAATGGGCCTGGAAGAGATTTCTATGTTCATCATCATCATCATCAACCCATTACTGGCCCACTACAAGGCACGGGTCTCCTCTCCGCGAGGCTACACGAGGCAATGCAAGTGCGAGAGTGAGGACGGTGCGCTCGTGTCCCCTCGTCTTCTCTCTCCTCGCCTCGCTGTCGCTCCACTTTGTGTGACAGGCGAGGCGAGCGGTTTTTCAGGCACGAGTCAAAGAACGCGAGGATCGAGAATCTGGATGGCCAGCACTCTTGCAGCCTCCAGTCACCAAGACTCGTGCCGAGAGCCTGTAGCGGGCACCTCGCGAGAGTCTGGATCAGGCATCAGAATGAGAAGGGTTTAGAGTTTAGACTGTACTGCACCACGTTGGCCAAGTGCGGATTGGTAGAGTTCACGCGCCTTTGAGAACGTTATGGAGAACTCTCAGGCGTGCAGGTTTCCTCGCGATGTTTTCCTTCCCCGTTAAAGCGAGTGATATTTAATTGTTACGCACATAACTCCGAAAAGTTGCGATATATGCCGGGGATCGAACTCGGTCTTAACCACGATAGTCTATCACCGCAACCTATTCAGTAAGAATTCTACTCAGTAAGAGGTAAAAATTTATTTTTTGAATAATGGTCAACTACCCTATAGCATATTCACCGGGTAGGCACATGGGCGGGTGCGGCGTCTCCGCGGGCGGCGGCTGCGGGCGCTCCGCCACGCTGTGCGACAGGAACTTGTGCGTCAGCTGCAGCGCCGAGCTCGGGCTGGGCGCCGTCAGCGACATACCCTATAGCATATTCACCGGGTAGGCACATGGGCGGGTGCGGCGTCTCCGCGGGCGGCGGCTGCGGGCGCTCCGCCACGCTGTGCGACAGGAACTTGTGCGTCAGCTGCAGCGCCGAGCTCGGGCTGGGCGCCGTCAGCGACATACCCTATAGCATATTCACCGGGTAGGCACATGGGCGGGTGCGGCGTCTCCGCGGGCGGCGGCTGCGGGCGCTCCGCCACGCTGTGCGACAGGAACTTGTGCGTCAGCTGCAGCGCCGAGCTCGGGCTGGGCGCCGTCAGCGACATACCCTATAGCATATTCACCGGGTAGGCACATGGGCGGGTGCGGCGTCTCCGCGGGCGGCGGCTGCGGGCGCTCCGCCACGCTGTGCGACAGGAACTTGTGCGTCAGCTGCAGCGCCGAGCTCGGGCTGGGCGCCGTCAGCGACATACCCTATAGCATATTCACCGGGTAGGCACATGGGCGGGTGCGGCGTCTCCGCGGGCGGCGGCTGCGGGCGCTCCGCCACGCTGTGCGACAGGAACTTGTGCGTCAGCTGCAGCGCCGAGCTCGGGCTGGGCGCCGTCAGCGACATACCCTATAGCATATTCACCGGGTAGGCACATGGGCGGGTGCGGCGTCTCCGCGGGCGGCGGCTGCGGGCGCTCCGCCACGCTGTGCGACAGGAACTTGTGCGTCAGCTGCAGCGCCGAGCTCGGGCTGGGCGCCGTCAGCGACATACCCTATAGCATATTCACCGGGTAGGCACATGGGCGGGTGCGGCGTCTCCGCGGGCGGCGGCTGCGGGCGCTCCGCCACGCTGTGCGACAGGAACTTGTGCGTCAGCTGCAGCGCCGAGCTCGGGCTGGGCGCCGTCAGCGACATACCCTATAGCATATTCACCGGGTAGGCACATGGGCGGGTGCGGCGTCTCCGCGGGCGGCGGCTGCGGGCGCTCCGCCACGCTGTGCGACAGGAACTTGTGCGTCAGCTGCAGCGCCGAGCTCGGGCTGGGCGCCGTCAGCGACATACCCTATAGCATATTCACCGGGTAGGCACATGGGCGGGTGCGGCGTCTCCGCGGGCGGCGGCTGCGGGCGCTCCGCCACGCTGTGCGACAGGAACTTGTGCGTCAGCTGCAGCGCCGAGCTCGGGCTGGGCGCCGTCAGCGACATACCCTATAGCATATTCACCGGGTAGGCACATGGGCGGGTGCGGCGTCTCCGCGGGCGGCGGCTGCGGGCGCTCCGCCACGCTGTGCGACAGGAACTTGTGCGTCAGCTGCAGCGCCGAGCTCGGGCTGGGCGCCGTCAGCGACATACCCTATAGCATATTCACCGGGTAGGCACATGGGCGGGTGCGGCGTCTCCGCGGGCGGCGGCTGCGGGCGCTCCGCCACGCTGTGCGACAGGAACTTGTGCGTCAGCTGCAGCGCCGAGCTCGGGCTGGGCGCCGTCAGCGACATACCCTATAGCATATTCACCGGGTAGGCACATGGGCGGGTGCGGCGTCTCCGCGGGCGGCGGCTGCGGGCGCTCCGCCACGCTGTGCGACAGGAACTTGTGCGTCAGCTGCAGCGCCGAGCTCGGGCTGGGCGCCGTCAGCGACATACCCTATAGCATATTCACCGGGTAGGCACATGGGCGGGTGCGGCGTCTCCGCGGGCGGCGGCTGCGGGCGCTCCGCCACGCTGTGCGACAGGAACTTGTGCGTCAGCTGCAGCGCCGAGCTCGGGCTGGGCGCCGTCAGCGACATACCCTATAGCATATTCACCGGGTAGGCACATGGGCGGGTGCGGCGTCTCCGCGGGCGGCGGCTGCGGGCGCTCCGCCACGCTGTGCGACAGGAACTTGTGCGTCAGCTGCAGCGCCGAGCTCGGGCTGGGCGCCGTCAGCGACATACCCTATAGCATATTCACCGGGTAGGCACATGGGCGGGTGCGGCGTCTCCGCGGGCGGCGGCTGCGGGCGCTCCGCCACGCTGTGCGACAGGAACTTGTGCGTCAGCTGCAGCGCCGAGCTCGGGCTGGGCGCCGTCAGCGACATACCCTATAGCATATTCACCGGGTAGGCACATGGGCGGGTGCGGCGTCTCCGCGGGCGGCGGCTGCGGGCGCTCCGCCACGCTGTGCGACAGGAACTTGTGCGTCAGCTGCAGCGCCGAGCTCGGGCTGGGCGCCGTCAGCGACATACCCTATAGCATATTCACCGGGTAGGCACATGGGCGGGTGCGGCGTCTCCGCGGGCGGCGGCTGCGGGCGCTCCGCCACGCTGTGCGACAGGAACTTGTGCGTCAGCTGCAGCGCCGAGCTCGGGCTGGGCGCCGTCAGCGACATACCCTATAGCATATTCACCGGGTAGGCACATGGGCGGGTGCGGCGTCTCCGCGGGCGGCGGCTGCGGGCGCTCCGCCACGCTGTGCGACAGGAACTTGTGCGTCAGCTGCAGCGCCGAGCTCGGGCTGGGCGCCGTCAGCGACATACCCTATAGCATATTCACCGGGTAGGCACATGGGCGGGTGCGGCGTCTCCGCGGGCGGCGGCTGCGGGCGCTCCGCCACGCTGTGCGACAGGAACTTGTGCGTCAGCTGCAGCGCCGAGCTCGGGCTGGGCGCCGTCAGCGACATACCCTATAGCATATTCACCGGGTAGGCACATGGGCGGGTGCGGCGTCTCCGCGGGCGGCGGCTGCGGGCGCTCCGCCACGCTGTGCGACAGGAACTTGTGCGTCAGCTGCAGCGCCGAGCTCGGGCTGGGCGCCGTCAGCGACATACCCTATAGCATATTCACCGGGTAGGCACATGGGCGGGTGCGGCGTCTCCGCGGGCGGCGGCTGCGGGCGCTCCGCCACGCTGTGCGACAGGAACTTGTGCGTCAGCTGCAGCGCCGAGCTCGGGCTGGGCGCCGTCAGCGACATACCCTATAGCATATTCACCGGGTAGGCACATGGGCGGGTGCGGCGTCTCCGCGGGCGGCGGCTGCGGGCGCTCCGCCACGCTGTGCGACAGGAACTTGTGCGTCAGCTGCAGCGCCGAGCTCGGGCTGGGCGCCGTCAGCGACATACCCTATAGCATATTCACCGGGTAGGCACATGGGCGGGTGCGGCGTCTCCGCGGGCGGCGGCTGCGGGCGCTCCGCCACGCTGTGCGACAGGAACTTGTGCGTCAGCTGCAGCGCCGAGCTCGGGCTGGGCGCCGTCAGCGACATACCCTATAGCATATTCACCGGGTAGGCACATGGGCGGGTGCGGCGTCTCCGCGGGCGGCGGCTGCGGGCGCTCCGCCACGCTGTGCGACAGGAACTTGTGCGTCAGCTGCAGTGCCGAGCTCGGGCTGGGCGCCGTCAGCGACATACCCTATAGCATATTCACCGGGTAGGCACATGGGCGGGTGCGGCGTCTCCGCGGGCGGCGGCTGCGGGCGCTCCGCCACGCTGTGCGACAGGAACTTGTGCGTCAGCTGCAGCGCCGAGCTCGGGCTGGGCGCCGTCAGCGACATACCCTATAGCATATTCACCGGGTAGGCACATGGGCGGGTGCGGCGTCTCCGCGGGCGGCGGCTGCGGGCGCTCCGCCACGCTGTGCGACAGGAACTTGTGCGTCAGCTGCAGCGCCGAGCTCGGGCTGGGCGCCGTCAGCGACATACCCTATAGCATATTCACCGGGTAGGCACATGGGCGGGTGCGGCGTCTCCGCGGGCGGCGGCTGCGGGCGCTCCGCCACGCTGTGCGACAGGAACTTGTGCGTCAGCTGCAGCGCCGAGCTCGGGCTGGGCGCCGTCAGCGACATACCCTATAGCATATTCACCGGGTAGGCACATGGGCGGGTGCGGCGTCTCCGCGGGCGGCGGCTGCGGGCGCTCCGCCACGCTGTGCGACAGGAACTTGTGCGTCAGCTGCAGCGCCGAGCTCGGGCTGGGCGCCGTCAGCGACATACCCTATAGCATATTCACCGGGTAGGCACATGGGCGGGTGCGGCGTCTCCGCGGGCGGCGGCTGCGGGCGCTCCGCCACGCTGTGCGACAGGAACTTGTGCGTCAGCTGCAGCGCCGAGCTCGGGCTGGGCGCCGTCAGCGACATACCCTATAGCATATTCACCGGGTAGGCACATGGGCGGGTGCGGCGTCTCCGCGGGCGGCGGCTGCGGGCGCTCCGCCACGCTGTGCGACAGGAACTTGTGCGTCAGCTGCAGCGCCGAGCTCGGGCTGGGCGCCGTCAGCGACATACCCTATAGCATATTCACCGGGTAGGCACATGGGCGGGTGCGGCGTCTCCGCGGGCGGCGGCTGCGGGCGCTCCGCCACGCTGTGCGACAGGAACTTGTGCGTCAGCTGCAGCGCCGAGCTCGGGCTGGGCGCCGTCAGCGACATACCCTATAGCATATTCACCGGGTAGGCACATGGGCGGGTGCGGCGTCTCCGCGGGCGGCGGCTGCGGGCGCTCCGCCACGCTGTGCGACAGGAACTTGTGCGTCAGCTGCAGCGCCGAGCTCGGGCTGGGCGCCGTCAGCGACATACCCTATAGCATATTCACCGGGTAGGCACATGGGCAGGTGCGGCGTCTCCGCGGGCGGCGGCTGCGGGCGCTCCGCCACGCTGTGCGACAGGAACTTGTGCGTCAGCTGCAGCGCCGAGCTCGGGCTGGGCGCCGTCAGCGACATACCCTATAGCATATTCACCGGGTAGGCACATGGGCGGGTGCGGCGTCTCCGCGGGCGGCGGCTGCGGGCGCTCCGCCACGCTGTGCGACAGGAACTTGTGCGTCAGCTGCAGCGCCGAGCTCGGGCTGGGCGCCGTCAGCGACATACCCTATAGCATATTCACCGGGTAGGCACATGGGCGGGTGCGGCGTCTCCGCGGGCGGCGGCTGCGGGCGCTCCGCCACGCTGTGCGACAGGAACTTGTGCGTCAGCTGCAGCGCCGAGCTCGGGCTGGGCGCCGTCAGCGACATACCCTATAGCATATTCACCGGGTAGGCACATGGGCGGGTGCGGCGTCTCCGCGGGCGGCGGCTGCGGGCGCTCCGCCACGCTGTGCGACAGGAACTTGTGCGTCAGCTGCAGCGCCGAGCTCGGGCTGGGCGCCGTCAGCGACATACCCTATAGCATATTCACCGGGTAGGCACATGGGCGGGTGCGGCGTCTCCGCGGGCGGCGGCTGCGGGCGCTCCGCCACGCTGTGCGACAGGAACTTGTGCGTCAGCTGCAGCGCCGAGCTCGGGCTGGGCGCCGTCAGCGACATACCCTATAGCATATTCACCGGGTAGGCACATGGGCGGGTGCGGCGTCTCCGCGGGCGGCGGCTGCGGGCGCTCCGCCACGCTGTGCGACAGGAACTTGTGCGTCAGCTGCAGCGCCGAGCTCGGGCTGGGCGCCGTCAGCGACATACCCTATAGCATATTCACCGGGTAGGCACATGGGCGGGTGCGGCGTCTCCGCGGGCGGCGGCTGCGGGCGCTCCGCCACGCTGTGCGACAGGAACTTGTGCGTCAGCTGCAGCGCCGAGCTCGGGCTGGGCGCCGTCAGCGACATACGCTCCTGTGTAGTATCAAACAGGTTATAATCTAAGAAAAGATTGAAAGTTATACCAAACTTACTACACACTTAACAGGCAATATCTTGAAAAGTAATAAATCGATTCTTATGAAACTTGAATTGTTCCCTTAAGTTGAAGTACATGCAAACCAATAAATAAAGAATCACGAGAATAAGGCAAAAATATTTTGCTTTTCATTGCACAACCAATTTTGTCACAAAAAGTATTTACAAAATCATGATAAAATGAAACAGAATCATCGGCCCTATATTCCTTACCTTCTCTGACATAGTCTTCAATATGTTCTCATAGAAGAAGTCCTTCAGCCAGGACCACTCCGACTTCATGAGGTATTCGTACACGTCGAAGTCGTCCAACAGCAGCGTGTTCTCAACCCTGTGTACCATCATGCTGACCTATTGACGAGGGTACAATTTCATTAAAATCAGTCAAGTTTACCTAGAAAACTTAAGGTGGGTTGCATGTCAGCCGGTTTGGATTAGGTTATCTTTAAGGTTAAATTTTTCTACTTTAATTAAATGCTATTTTGGATCTCGTAAACCACACAATACAACTTGGGGAACATTGAAAGGAACAAAGGCAGGAATTTGTATAAATTTCTAAAGAAAGCATCAAGTTTAGTAAGTGCTAGTCTATTCTATTTTTAAAAAGGCTTAATGCTTACAGTTCCGTTGGGTTGGTAAGGCAGTCTCAGAAGTTTCTTAATGCACTCCGCATCAGATATCACATCCACCTCGCCCACACAATCCGGGAACAAGTGCGCCATTCGAAAGCTGTTGATAATATCAATTAATCAATAATTACTACCATCTTATTTTGCCAATAATCAATACATATAAAATAAAACAAAGTCGCTTTCTCTGTCCCTATGTATGCTTAAATCTTTAAAACTACGCAACGGATTTTGATGCGGTTTTTTTAAATAGATAGAGTGATTCAAGAGGAAGGATTGTAAGTAGAAAAATTGGACCCGGTAGGTGGCGCTAATAGCGGGCAGGACGATGTCTGCCGGGTCCGCTAGTATAATCTATACTAATAAATAAAATTGAAGTGTCTGTCTGTAATATCGAAATAACTACCTCATATTAAGTTAATATGGTTATTTGAACGCTACCATAACCGAATCACACGTTTTTAAAATTTTTGTCTGTCTGTCTGTCTGTCTGTCTGTCTGTCTGTCTGTCTGTCTGTTTGAACGGGCTAATCTTCGGAACGGCTGAACCGATTTTGACGGGACCTTCACATACAAGTAGAGAATCAACCAGGGAGTAACATAGGCTACTTTTTTAACCGACTTTCAAAAAAGGAGGAGTTGTGTTTTTTCTATACTAATAAATAAAATTGAAGTGTCTGTCTGTAATATCGAAATAACTACCTCATATTAAGTTAATATGGTTATTTGAACGCTACCATAACCGAATCACACGTTTTTAAAATTTTTGTCTGTCTGTCTGTCTGTCTGTCTGTCTGTCTGTCTGTCTGTCTGTTTGAACGGGCTAATCTTCGGAACGGCTGAACCGATTTTGACGGGACCTTCACATACAAGTAGAGAATCAACCAGGGAGTAACATAGGCTACTTTTTTAACCGACTTTCAAAAAAGGAGGAGTTGTGTTTTTCTACCTATGTACACCGATATCTCCGAGATTTCTGAACCGATTTGCGTAATTTTTTTTTAATCGATAGAGAAACATTGCGACCCTGTTCTATAAAAAATTTGGATTCCAACTCCTCAATCCTGATGCTGCAGGGGACCTAATCCCCAAAACTAATGGGTTTTAGAAACTTTCGGTTATTTAAATTGATATTGGGGGTACCAATTAAACAATTTATCGTTGAATGAACTCGAGTAGGTACATATCCAACTCCTCAACCCTGATGCTGTAAGGAATTGTATTCCGAAATCGTGGGGATCCCACGGGATTTTTCCGTTTTGGGGACGGGTTTCTACAGATAAGCTACTTTTTGTTCTGGAAAATCAAAAGTTCCCACGGGATTTTTAAAAACCTAAATCCACACGGGCGAAGCCGTGGGCATCATCTAGTATAATATAAAAGCCATGAGGATTCTAAACGCGCCACCACTAATGCCAAACCAAACACATATAGGGTGTAAGGCGACCACTATCCGAAAAGAAGACAGTTAAGTGTAGTGATGATAACTGACAAGATACTACCAAAAAATCCTGTATTTTTTAAAAGTTCACAATGTAATGCAATCAGCCGACGCTAAACGACAACGAACGTTGGCTAAATGCCTGTCGACGAATTGTGCTATACATTACAGGTTTGAAAAATATTAAACACTAAACCACCAATACTATAAGTATAAGACAAATGGTTATTGGTATTGTACAGTATGTAAAAAAAGCTGTGATAGCCTAGTGGTTAGGACGACCGACTTCTAATCGGAGGTCGTGGGTTCGATCCCGGGGCACGCACCTCTAACTTTTCGGAGTTATGTGCGTTTTAAGTATTTAATTAATATCACTTGCTTTAACGGTGAAGGAAAACATCGTGAGGAAACCTGCACGCCTGCGAGTTCTCCATAACGTTCTCAAAGCTGTGTGAAGTCTGCCAATCCGCTTGGCCAGCGTGGTAGACTACGGCCAAAACCCTTCTCACTCTGAGCGGAGACCCATGCTCTGTAGTGAGCCGGTAATGGGTTGATCATGATGATGATGATGATTGTACAGTGTTTAGGTAGTATATTATTATTAATAGCACTACTTTTTTGTTAACATTCCCCTTACACCCTGTATACTCTGTTCCATTGTGGGTAATAGGAATACCTGGATAGTCCACTGTCTCTGGTCAGTATCTGCTTCAGTCCATAAGAGTCTATCCCACTCCAGTTGGAGGGTGGTAGGTTGAGGTCTGTGTTGCATTGCAGGCGGGCATATTCCACGGGGCTCTGAAATGCTGTGTATTTCACCACAGCTGTTGATTTCACCCCCGGGGAGGGACTTCGGTCCTGTTAAATTGAAACGGAAAACTTAACTGAATTTTTTTCACTCATAAGCACTTAATGGCTTATTCCAGCACTGCACACTATTTATATTCCTCTATACCAACATCTGTTCTACTGGACAAGCCTATATCCTTTGAAAGTCTATATCTTCAAGACATATAGAGACAAGAGATTATAGAGACAATTTGGATACCTATACAGGGTGTAAATGACATCTTAATGAAAACTTTGAGGTAAGGTTGCATTTAATGTGTTATGTGAAAATACTGAATTCATTTATGTCAGAAATGATTGGTTTCAAATATTGCCATTTTTGAGCGCGCAATGTATTGCATACAACGCGATTACAACGCACGCAACGCTCTGCGCAAAATTCACAATATGAGACTTTTATGAGTTAAAGCGTGGCCTTGACGTTGCGCGCCCGGCACTTATTTTGACTGTGCCGCGAGCCTCATTATAAATTCAAGGCCAGTACGAATGTAGGTTAACGACCTGTATTCACACTAGTTCACTAGCAATCAGCTGTTCGACGAAAATCTTAAATTTGATAACATTACCGTTTTAAGTGAAAATAATGAAATAATTACTTTTTCATTTATAATTGCGTTGAGACAGATAGTAATAATGATTTTATACAGTATTCAGTTAAAAAAGAGGTAAAAAATATCGGAAATTTCATGGAAAATTCGACGAAAAATTTCACCACAGGGGAACCTAGAATCATGTACTGAATCCGTGGGACCCGTTTTGGAAAACATGTCTGACATACCCTTTATATCATTTTAAAAATATGTGATATAAATTCAAAAGAATATTCCTACTAAATTGAGTTACTAAATAAACTAACATCATAGTTTTTAATTTTTTATATCAGTCAGCTGATAAATCAAAACTAAGTTTGTTTGATAATTTATTTCTCAGAAATTTCTCATATTCTCAGAAAAATAGCTGTATACACTAAATAGTTAATTTATCAATAAAAAGTAGATTTTACTTTTTTAACAATTTAATTCATCAGAAATCTATATCATCAGGAAACAGTACTATCCCGTAATTATACTCAAAGTGTAAGTACTTCTTTACACAGCGCACACTTCATTGCAAATATATTATGATAAAAAATGAAACAAATGCTACAAGTAATGGGATGTATTATTATGATACAAAGACTAATACGTAATATTTATGTAAAAAGAATCAACTTACAAGGCGCATCTTCGGAAAAATTGCACACTAATCATACGATACGTATTTCGACCACGTATAAGGCTGTGGCCTTTAATTACTTTAAAAATTGATTCTGAAGGTGTTCCAGAAAACGTACAATCAAGGTTTATAATAAGTTTATAAACAAATTTTGAGGTTACCTTATTGCGGTTGCATTCACTTTCGTTCTCGCAATCATCCATGATGAACTTCCTATACGGTAGTTCTTGGGAATTGATTAACTTACTAATTATCAGTAATAGGATCTAATTTATTGAAAAATAAAGAAATATAAATTGTTTTTATCCATAAAATTACCTTCTTGAATAATCTGTGGAAATTGACAACTGGTCGGCAGTCAGTCGGCTAATACGTTCCTTTCGTTTTTTTAGTTATTGGCACGTTATTGGTTTTTTAGGGTTTTTATCGACTATTATGTTAGAAAATATGAAATGAAAAAAAAAATAATTAAATTTTACGTGAAATTTTTAGAGATTTTTAGTAAATTTTGCTTCTTTTTAAAATTTAAATAAAATATTACATTGCTTAGTTTATCAACATGCCAACTGCATAAAATGAAACGTAAAAATGACACAGATATAAAAAAATGTGATTTCGATTTTTGCCAATTGTCGATTCAAAAAATATTACTTTGTAGTTTGTATAAAATATTGAATTAAAATATGGGTAGATAAACTGCATGAAAAAAGATTTTGAAGATTCAAATCCATTGAACGTGTAAATGTGATCCGTAAAGATTTGTGAAAGAAATAGTTTGTAAAGAATCGAGCGGATTAATGGATATCGTGATTCGTGAATAGCAAGGCAATTAATCGATTGGTATCGATTTTTTTGACGTTCAATGTTGGTCCGGTTGTATTTTTCCGATCGTAAAATTATTCTTTTTTGTTTTAGGTCAACTTATTTTGTGCTAAAAATAAAATTATCCATTATGAATTCATAAATAGACCATACTGAATGCAAAAAGTTGGCTCAAATGAAATACTCAATTTATAACCTCTAGAACCAGACATTTGGACAAACATTTCGAAAATGCGTTTGTCTGTTCGCTTACTTTCGTCTGTTGTACAAAAAAGACCTTTTTATATCACAACACCGATATTTTATGTGAATGCCGGTAAGTTACCCATGATTATATT
The DNA here is from genome assembly GCA_920104075.1 of Melanargia galathea. Classification (NCBI taxonomy): domain Eukaryota; kingdom Metazoa; phylum Arthropoda; class Insecta; order Lepidoptera; family Nymphalidae; genus Melanargia; species Melanargia galathea. The sequence continues at coordinate 11,637,814 of OV049868.1, forward strand.
ACATTGGTAAATATTTTAAAAGTTAGAACACCTTTTTTATCCTTGCCTTTGCATACTCCTAAACCAGTATTTAATCGGATTTTCTTACTATTCAAAACAAAGTGAATATATTACTAGTAGTTTAGATGTATCGATTGGCAGGAGATTTTAGAGAAACTTTAGTGAATCTCTAAACTCTCATCTCTAAAAAATAATAATTTGGTGTATTACATTGCCAGTCCAACATATTGGTATTAATATAGATAGTGGCTAAATCAGTTCACACTGCCTTCGTATTTTTACAATTCCAGCTCCTCACTTGGGTCATCTATACTCAGCAGTGGTAGCGGATGCAATACAGAGATTTGAAAAGCTGGTGAATCCAGACTGCAAAGTTATATTTAGCACAGGTGTGTATCGGGTTGAAGGAGCTTCTAGCTCTGGAGTATTTTTTTTATTGGCTGTTTTTTTTATAACATATCAATAGCTCAAGAGGCTAGGAGCAGACTAAACTCTGAATTCAAGCCCCACCTGTTGCACTATTGTTTTACCCAATCCTGACATTTTTAAAAATTGTGGGAAATCCTTATATTTATAACCAACTTAAAAAAAAATGAGGTTCTGTATTCAACCCATATGTATGTATGTATGTATGTTCACGATTATCTCCTCAACTAATGGACTTATTTTGATGATTTGTTCACTATTGTAATCTACATACTTTCAGGAGGTTTTAGTATTTAACACATCGAGTTATCATTCTTATGTACGAAGTTATAAGCATAAATGTACACATATGTCACTAATATGTTCTCCGAGATTGCCAGACCTGTTGCTGAAGTTGAACTTTTTAGTTTGAATCAATTGAAGTTGGTTCTTTTTTCTTTGAAAAAAATTATATTTATGTGGATTTATTTATTTTATTTGTGTGATTTATGTAAATTAGTTTAAATAGACCTAAACCTTCTAGCCTTCAATATAATATATTGGTGAAAACTTAATGAAAATTATAGTAGTACCTATCATGTATGAAATTAGCATGTATGGACAGACAAACTGAGTGAGAGACTGTGTTTTATAATATTTAGTGATAGTGATTGTTTACAGGCACAGATGAACACGGAACAAAAGTGCAACAAGCGGCCGCAAAAACCAACCTGCCCCCACACGTGTACTGCAACAACATATCAAAGGAATACCAAGATCTGTTCGGAGACTTTGAAGTGGAGTATACGGACTTTGTGAGAACTACCGAGGAAAGACATAAGAAGGCTGTGAGACATTTCTGGGTATGAAACTTTGTTGCAGTACAGTTTTGTTAGTTATAATAGAGTATACACTAGGGTGGTCCTTATTTTTCGACTTTTGAATTATCACCGGGGCGCATTGTCATTCGATTATATGCATCTAAATATGAAATAGATATTTTTCTTTTAATTTTTTCTTACGATTTAGAGGTCGCTACCAGGTCTCAAAGTTTAACGAAAACTGTTGTATGGTCGCTTAAGTGATGGTTTCATTTAAGTGTTTTTATCACATTTTAACTACAAGGGAAACTCGCATAGATAACCACTCCTCTTCCCCTCTTCCCTCGACCCCTCTTCTGTACCTCTTTCTTCTGTAAGTCGAGATTTAGCCTGCCCCGCACTTCAGTCTAATTAGTCATTAACGAGAGCGCACGCGTTTTTTTTTGTAAAAGGCATATAAACATATTTCAACTTGCAATGGCGTCTACAAGTAGCGGACTCAGTATAGCTACTAGAAATCAAACTAACATTTGGTTCATCGGTCAATTACTAACTGAATAATCCATTCAAGGTTGCCATCCAATGGTAAAGGATTACGTTTGTTTTTTTACTAGAAAAATGTAAAAAAGGAAACCATTCGTGAATATGCGACTTTGACGGCATGCGAAGTCATAAATTTGTGGGATAATATTCATTAAAAAAAATATATCACCAGTAAAATTGATAAATTCTTCAGAGACTGGCAGAATCTAAAAAATTAAAGAAAACAAGGAAAAACGTTCAAGAGCATTAAAGAAAAAATAACAAAACTGGCAAATAAATTACAAGATTTATTGCTTATCATGATGCTTTAAATATTATGACTGCAGAAGAAAACAAGCAGCTTTTATAAGGACTGCGACAAAACGGACCCCAGAGTTTAGTTGGTTCAGTGAACAGAAAAAGTTTAAATAAATAAATAAACAAAACTTTTAGGCAAAACATTAAAATAAATGATCCAAATAATTGCCTAATATCTTAATTTATAAGAACAATAATAATTTTGTATTTTCATGTCCTGATTTATGAATAAAAAAATCCAACAAATGTAGAGATTTCGAGTTTTTATTTAAAATTCAAATCTTAGTAGCGACCCTTAAAAGTCATTTAAAAAAATTGAAAAAAATACTGAATTACTTTCATAAGGTATAGAATCAAATTATGTAGTGCCCCGTGAAATTAAAGAAAACATTTTTTTTTTCTTAGGAATGAGGACCACCCTAGTATACACATATACTTTACTACACTTGCATATTCTGTGATGATGTAGTCGAAGATGGAAAGTATTTGCCTAGATCTAGAAGATGCCTATTCACTCTTTTGAAAAGATACAAGTCACGGCAAATAAGTTGAGCGGTGACCTTCAAGAAGTCGAATAAATGAGGTATCTCGGGGAGAGAGGGGGTCGCGGGGAGGGCGTGGGGATCGTTCGTAAGCACTGATTAGGTCTCGCGGATCCCTCGTAAGCGCTGATTGGCTCTCCAATCGTTTTGTGTCCCGCTCACTTGTACGACGCTGCGCGCACTTGATTTATTATTAAATGATGGCAGATTTATTATTAAACCCATACCCGTGACTGGTTTCTATGTGGCCATATCCATCCATTATAATAAAGGTACAATGCTTTGTATGTAATAATAAATTCTTAAATTGTCTCTACTCTCTTTGAAGTCAGTCAACCAATTTATAATATTATAATAGGGAATTAGAAATATTGCAATTATCTCTTATTTCAGAGGAAGCTAGTAAAAAACGATTATATCTACAAGGCAAAATATGCAGGATGGTACAGCGTCAATGATGAAGCCTTTGTGCCTGAAACACACACTAAAGACGAAATTACTCAGGATGGGAAGGTAATTAATCAATGTAAAGTACACATATTAAATATCATTTTTTTCTTATTTGTAAAGTGAATTCTTAAGCTGAGCATTCAAGGTTGGTCCATCACAGCAAATAACGTTATATAGAATGATTTGATTGATTTTTTCACATCATTTATCAAGTTATATTCATGAAAATTGGAATTCAGGTTTTTGGTTAAAAATAAAGAATTACGTTAAAAATAAAGAAGTGTTTAAGGAATTTTGGAAAAACTACCCCCAAGTGGGTTAAATGGGGGATGAATGTTTGTATGAGATTTGTATGAATCCAAGCTAACGAAGTCGCGAACATCAGGTAGTAATAATATAAAACTATTACAATTTGTTATAAGCAAAAATACTCCATTGCAATCGGCGCGCCGCGCCGCCGTGGTATCAACTCCTGAATGTGTGAACTCAGATCTATCAATCAGTCACACACATAATTTTACACTACTATTAATTATTTTAGGTCAAAGTATCAATCGAATCTGGTCACAGAGTTGAATGGACAGAGGAAACTAACTACATGTTCAGACTGAGCGCGTTCAAAACACATTTGCAAGAGTGGCTTAAAACAGGTAAACTATTGCGTAATATTATATTTTATATCTCAAAATATTAGGTATCATTGGCAAGTTAAATATCTGTCAAAACAGTGACAAAATTGTGACTGATGAATATTTATAGAAATAGCAATATCTAAGAGTGGGGCCGCACTGCGAAAATTATTCGCGCGAATTTTATTTGCGCGGTTGCAGCTTCATACATTCCCATATGTCACAGAATTTTGCGAAAAAATTCGCGCGAATAAATTTCGCAATGCGGCCTAACCCTTACTTATGTAAAAAAATTGCCAGATTAATCTTTGAATATAAGGCCTAGCCCGCATTGCGAAATTTATTCGCGTGAATTTTTTCGTAAAATTCTGTGACATATGGGAATGTATGAAGCTGCACGCACATGCGATTTCTAATTCGCGAGAAAAATATATTAAAAATGCGGAATATAAACCGCGCGAATAATTTTCGCAGTGTGGCCCCGCTCTAAAATTCCAGTTTGCGTGTGTTCATATAGATATTTATAATATTAATTCTGATTGCACTGACCCATTAAAACATGTATAAGTAGTAAAGTTATGGACCTGTTTCTTTACCTTCTGATAAGTATCAAATAAATAGTTATTATCTACAACTTTTGTCAATCCTCAAACTGTCAAAAGGTATTACAAAAAATAAACTTAAGAAAGCAGTTCGGTGCAAAAGGAACTCACTGCTGGAATGTTCAATAACAAACAAAACAATTGTTACCATGTATTTTCATATTATAAATAATTAATTTAATTTCATTATCATCATCAGTTTGTTTTCTGGTAGCCTGATGAAAATAACAAAAGCTAAGGTATCTTGATCTTTGCTACAGATGGTGTAATCCAGCCGAACAAGTTTCAAAGGCAGCTACAAGAATTTCTCGCCAACAGCACATACTTCCCTGATATTTCTGTTAGCAGACCATCTTCGAGAGTGCACTGGGCTATAAGGGTATGTTCAATTATGCTTTATTCATCAATTATTCTGATTGTTTTTTATTCAAAGTATTTGACTTTAAACTAGATTTCATTTTTAGGTGCCTGATGATGAAGAGCAGAGTATCTATGTGTGGCTGGACGCTCTGATCAACTACCTGACAGTGACTGGTTACCCTGATGAAGATCTGATGAAAACACGACGCGCCTGGCCACCTGATGTGCACGTAGTTGGAAAGGATATACTTAAGTAAGTATGTTTTCATCAGTTATGTGTCAATATTTTCATGGTTTGCACTCCCGAGAAGAAAGGTACATCAAATTCACGGCTTTAAAACAAGTGGCATTTGGTCTAGTTTACTCTGAAGTTACAGTGATTTGATACTCAATTGGAATAATAATAATCATCATCATCATCATCATCATCATCATCATCATCATAGTCATCCTCATTATCATCATCAACCCATTACCGGCTCACTACGGCGATGAAGGTTTTAACGGTACGGTGATAGCCTAGTGATTAAGACTTCAGCCTCCATTTTTGGGGGGTATGAGTTTGATCCCCTGCACCAACTTTTTGGAGTATGTGCTTATTAAGCAATTAAATATCACTCGCTTTAACGGTGAAGGACAACACCGTGAGGAAACCTGCACACCTGAGAGTTCTCCATAATGTTCTCAAAGGTGTGTGTAGTCTACCAATTCGCACTTGGCCAGTGGAGTATAACCTGAATTCTTCATTCTGAGAGGATACCTGTACCCTTTAGTGGACTGGTGATATGTTGATAATGATGATGATTAATTTTATCTGGTGATGGGTTCATAATGATGATGATGATGATTAATTTTATACGTTAGATTCCACGGCATCTACTGGCCGGCGTTCCTGATGGCCGCCAGGTGGCATCCGCCGCGGCGTATCGTGTGCCACTCGCACTGGACGGTGGACGGGGGCAAGATGTCCAAGTCGCTGGGCAACGTGGTGTGCCCGCGCGCCGTGCCCGCGCCCCAAGCGCTGCGCTACGTGTTGCTCAGGGAGGCCACTATGGCTGATGACGCTAGTGAGTCAATTTTTCTGATTCGCTCTTAGTGGGTTATGGAGGCTCCTATGGTCGATTACGCTAGTGAGTAATTTTTTTTTTCGCCCCCAGCGGGTTTTGAGCGAAACGTGCGATTCGCCGTTACCACTAATTAGGTGAAATAGTGATGCGCCCTTAATGGTCTACCAACACTCGGCCAGCGCGTCTAACTCTGAAAGGAGACCCGTTACTGTTGATGATGATGATGATGATGATGATTGAACAGATTACAGCGAGACGAAGCTGATCAACATCGCGAACTCAGAGCTGGCGGACACGCTGGGCAACCTCGCGTCGCGCGCCACCGGCGCTGCGCTCAACCCGCGCGGCGAGTTCCCCGCGCTGCACGCGCACGAGCTCGCACGCTGCACGAGCAGGCACGTCACTACCGACCTGCTGGACCGGCTCGACAGGCTGCCTGGTGAGAAACACCTTTATTTACCTGTTACTACCGACTTGTTGCACTGGCTCGACAGGCTGCCTGGTGAGAAACACCTTCATTTACCTGTTACTACCGACTTGTTGCACTGGCTCGACAGGCTGCCTGGTGAAAAACACCTTCATTTACCTGTTACTACCGACTTGTTGCACTGGCTCGACAGGCTGCCTGGTGAGAAACACCTTCATTTACCTGTCACTACCGACTTGTTGCACTGGCTCGACAGGCTGCCTGGTGAGAAACACCTTCATTTACCTGTTACTACCGACTTGTTGCACTGGCTCGACAGGCTGCCTGGTGAGAAACACCTTCATTTACCTGTTACTACCGACTTGTTGCACTGGCTCGACAGGCTGCCTGGTGAGAAACACCTTCATTTACCTGTTACTACCGACTTGTTGCACTGGCTCGACAGGCTGCCTGGTGAGAAACACCTTCATTTACCTGTTACTACCGACTTGTTGCACTGGCTCGACAGGCTGCCTGGTGAGAAACACCTTCATTTATCTGTTACTACCGACTTGTTGCACTGGCTCGACAGGCTGCCTGGTGAGAAACACCTTCATTTATTCACCTGTTGTTACCGACTTGTTGCACTGGCTCGACAGGCTGCCTGGTGAGAAACACCTTCATTTATCCACCTGTTATTACCGACTTGTTGCACTGGCTCGACAGGCTGCCTGGTGAGAAACACCTTCATTTATCCACCTGTTATTACCGACTTGTTGCACTGGCTCGACAGGCTGCCTGGTGAGAAACACCTTCATTTATCCACCTGTTATTACCGACTTGTTGCACTGGCTCGACAGGCTGCCTGGTGAGAAACACCTTCATTTATCCACCTGTTATTACCGACTTGTTGCACTGGCTCGACAGGATGCCTGGTCACCTTATTTATCTCTGTTATGTATATGTTTGCCTTGTTTTGGTCTAATCTCGATATAAGTACGTCTGACGATAAATCCAATCAATTTTTATTCTTTTCTAATAGGACATAATATAAATAAAAGATATTCTTTCCAGAAATATGCCACCAACACTACACGAACTACCATTTCTACAAAGTGGTAGATTCCGTCATACACGTGTTACACCTCGCCAACCTGTTCTTCGAAACCATGAAACCCTGGGACCTAAGAAAAAAACCCGAATGTCAGAAAGAATTGGACGTTATTCTACACATAACTTTAGAAACTTTGAGAATTTGCTCGATAATATTACAGCCGATCATACCCGGTATGGCGAATAAATTGTTAGATAAACTACAAATACCGAAGGATTGTAGGTGCTGGAAACACTGCGAGACGCCATCTTGGCGCGTCGAGGGCGCCATTTTTGAAACGAAAAACATTCAGAGCGGCAAATTCGTGCTCTTCCAACGGATATATGCGGACAAGAAGAAAATGCAGAAGAAAACTGCCAGCGGATAGAAAAATATGTATAGATTGTTGATAAAATATTTATAAAAATATAAATAGATTGTCGATGAAATTTACTATTTTTAACGTGAAGATTTCGGGTCGCCATCTTGGAAAATTAATCGCTTCACAGACTTGGACCCAAATTAATAACAATTAAAAATAATCGAAAATTATCAACTTCGTTAATCTACGTAAAATTCGTTTTAAATTGAGTAGAATTTTTTTTAAAGAAGTCTTAATTTTTCCGGGTTGAGAAATGCTTTTTAAAGTATCTCATGGAAACTTTGATTTTAAATAAATCCGGGATAAAAAGTATTCTATGTCCGTCTCTAGAAAACAAGGTAAATGTGTGCCAAGACGTCAAAGTTCATCAAGATTGGTTCAGCAGTTGTGTTGTATAAAAGTTAACAGACACATTCGCTATTTATGATATCTATATGATGTTTTAATGCCGTGGGGATTTTCCTGGATACAAAGATGGATGTCCATTTTTAGGATGCAAGCTATGTATATATTATTATTTTTATCATTATATATTTTCGGCGGAAAGTGCATTAAAAAATAAATAATTGTGATAAGTAAAATGTTTACGACTATTTTTGATGACTAACAATGAGATTATATTTCATCACTTGTATGTGTTTAGTTATATGTTGTTGTGAATTTTTTTTGTTACTAATATGAATTGTAAAATATGTACAGCGGGGAGACTCAACTACCTCTGGTCTACATTTATAAAACAAAAATTCAGGTAGTAAATAGTATTTCTACTATGATTTTAAATAATCTTGTATGTATATGAAAGCTAAGAGATATTATTATATTAAATTGTAACTGATTATAATTTCGTTCCTTATGCCTATCACCGGATAATTGCAACAATCATCCATAACAGGGGTAGGCCAGTCAAGACTGTGTGAGGTGTGGAGGCGGACTGTTTGGATTTAATTTTTGTTATGTTCAAACCTACTTGAACCCAATAGTCTACTTGGTAGAGTTTACCATACATTCACAATGTGGCTAATTCTGTTGTACACAATTCTCTAAACTAAACTAAAATGACAGGTCTAAATCTATTGCTATCCTTTTCCGCAGTGAGCACTGTGAAAGAGATAGGAATAAATTTAGACCTGTCATTTTAGTTTAGTTTAGAGATTGTGTACAACAGAATTAGCCACAATGTTAGACTAATGGGGCTAATTCTGTTTTACACAATCTCTAAGTTTGACTGGTCTAAAAATAGTGCTAACCTTTTCAAAATATTGCCTGCGGAAAATAATAGCTTTACATTTATAGCTGTTAATTTAGTTTAGAGATTGGTACTAATTCTATTGAACACAATCTCTAAACTAAATTTGGCAGGTCTAAAAATAGCGCCATCACATACATTGTCACAGTGTTCCTGCGGAAAAGGATATTGTGGCCGATTCTGTTGTACACAATCTCTAAACTAAACTAAAATGACAGGTCTAAATATATTCCTGTCTCTTTCACAATCCTCCCTGCTGAAGAGGATAGCATTATTATTAAACCTGTCAATTTTGTTAAGATTTAGAGATTGTGTACAACAGAATTAGCCACATTGTTACATTTAGAGCTGTCAGTTTAGTTTAAGAGATTGTGTTCAACAGAATTAACACTAATGTCTACCCCTACCTATCCGGTGATATGTCTACTTAATTTAGTAAGCCTCAATATCTTGCCCTTAAACAAAGGTGTGGATTTGAGTCCTTAGTAATCCTAATCTAACCTAACCAGTGTTTAGGAAAAGGACTAAACTCCGACAGGTGTGTTCAAATCCTTTGTACTACTGCCATGCTTAGTCCTATTATAATTTTTACGTTTAGTTGGAGGGGAAAAGGGATATAGTTTTTTTAATATGTATATTTAACATGCCTTAATGTAATATAAATAATATTTAACATCATTTTTAAAACTGTCTTCAATTAATGTAGTGCCATCTTTTTCACTATGATCTTTACGAAAAAGAATAGATATATTTTATTATTTGATAAGGTTTTATTATATAAAGTTTAAATTGAATATGTATAATATAATGGTATTTAATAATTCTGTTTTACATAATCTCTACTAAACTAAACTGATATAATTATTTTTAGAATTTACAATTAGTTTTGTTGAGAGTTTGTGTACAACAAAATTAGTATCAATATGTAACTATAATATTAGGTATAGATGACGCAGTAATACTTAACCGGCCTGAAGTTAGGCCCCGAACTTCATCTAGTCTCTAAAAAAGAATTAAAACTGCAATACGCGTAATCTAAGTTGACCGGCCACCGCCAGAAATTAGTTACAAGAAGTGTTATAGATTTACTGTTATTTTAGCGATAGTAAATGCGCGTACATCTAGGAGAGCCTAACTTCGGACCGGTCAAGTAAAATGGCGCGATCTGAAAGGTGCGTTAATTCGATCCTCGTAGTTAGTTTTCAGACTGATTTTCTTTATATGTTATCGAAATACAATATATTTGTGACTATTGTTGAATAAATGAGTTTAATTTTATTATATTGCAATAATTTATCTATAGCCGCCTGACCAGAAAAATAAAAAACCTCGCCACGTTGTGTAAAACTAAATAACTATTTTCTTCCACTGGCAACACATGGGACATGACAACTACTTCAAAAACGTTAAAAAAAGTTTAAAATCGTATCACCTACAATTTATCTACCTACTAGTGGACCTGGCAGACGTCGTTCTGCCCGGTGACATAACGACATCAGCGCCACCTACCGAAACCCTGTAGGTTACCTACCTACCCAGTAATCGGGTTTTCAAACTATCCAAGAATCTATTGAAAAACACAACTCCTCCTTTTTTGAAAGTCGGTTGAAAAAGTAACCTATGTTACTCCCTGGTTAATTCTCTACTTGTATGTGAAAGTCCCGTCGAAATCGGTTCAGCCGTTCCGAAGATAAGCCCGTTCAAACATACAGACAAAAATTTTAAAAACGTGTGATTCGGTTATGGTACAGTTTAAATAACCATATGAGCTTAATATGAGGTAGTTATTTCGAAATTACAGACAGACACTTCAATTTTATTTATTAGGTTAAAGGTTAATTAATTAACACTAATAAAAGTATTAATAAGGGATTATTATACTTAACACAAGGTCCTGGGTTTTTCCGGGCAAATAATCGTTAGGTATTGGGTTTCTTCTCAGAACTCTCAGTGCTAGCCTGCAGTTGTGCCTCGAAGAGTAGGTACGTCCCGGTTATCATCACTATCATGTGAAAATAGTCGTTAAAGCCCGCCAACCCGCATTCGAGCAGCGTGCCAGGGGGGTTATTCTGTAACTTAGTTAGCAACTGAAAATAGTTGCCAACGAATTAGTTCGATATACATTGCTGCTTTACTGTGTGAAATTATGAAAACACTTTATATTTCCCACAGTAAAACAGCAATGTATATCAAACTAATTCGTTGGCAACTATTTTCAGTTGTTAACTAAGTTAGAGAATAACCCAGCAGGGCATTATACAAGTACATATAAAAGTGACATTATACCCGAATTACTAATTCCGTGGAATTCTGACGTTTTGTAATGTTACCAGACATTTAAAAACATAGAGATAATAATAATAAGTAGAGTTGGCATAACTACCTTATAAACGTGCCAAAAATACACTCACACACGCACAATCCTGTAACATAAAATGGCGCGTGTTCATTGTGATGTCTCAAGTTGTGCGTGTGTGAGTGTTCATGTATACATTTTAGGGAGGCCATCTTAAGTCACGAGTGTGCCGCAAACTGTTTTATTATTATGTCAAAAATGTAATGTTGTCTCTTTCACACTTATGAAAATTTTGATAAGCTTGAGCTATTTTCCGATCCACTAATTTCTATAGGACATTATGCCAGCTCTATTTATTATTATTATCTCTATGTTTAAAAACAATTCCCACAAAAAAGATAAAAAAATCAAAACTTATGTAAATAAAAATCAACTGCCGCATGTAGATACATAATTATGACAAATGCCTAACAGACACTTCATGGTGAGAATGTCATTTGACTTCCATTTTTGAATGAATTTTTTCAATGTGCTTCATTTGTTTTCTATTGCTGTTAGTGTGCAGTTTCTAGTAATAAACGATAAAATAAACGACTAATATTATTACGCGGCGTATGGCTTTTTATGATGACAGGGAATTAAAGTAGTTTGGGGTAAAATCGTACTTCGTAGATGTTAACCCTGTTCTCCATTCAAATAACCATAGAGATAACTAGTGTTGCGCTCGGTGCGCGAGCTGCAAGCAGCTCGCGGGCCTTGTAGTCTCTTCAATATTCGTAAAATAAAGAAATGGGAGGCCATACCAAATACCAGAATATTCTGGATTCTCTTGAAAGATAGAAAGAAATATTGGTATCACGTTTTGTATCTTTTCTGAAAGGACACTAATGAGTTCTATGCATGCGTTTAGTGGGAAAAAAAGATCTATACAAAAATGTTCTGGAAAGCCACTTGAAAATTAAAAAGAAATTTTGTATGGACACAATTTTTTTTGTTCCGTAGCTATCTTTTTTTACTGGCTCACCAAAGGGCCTAAGGTCTTGAACATTTTTAGTTTCAGGAACATGCCTCTATGATTGATAGTTTTTGAGGGCCGTTAGGGTACTCTGGTAATTTTTCCACATTCACTACGTTTTGTATTTTTTTGTAAAAAAAAAAAAATCTTTATGTTCTATTTATACGTGTAGTGAGGGGAAAAAGTTTCATACAAAAATGTGTAAGAGAGCCTCTTGAAAAGAACCCAAATTTGTATGGAGAAAATTTTTTTTTGTTCGGCGGCCATCTTTTTGTTACCGGTTCACCTAATGGCCCAAGGTCTTTAATAACATTTGTTTGGGACCAAGTCTGTAGGACTGGTAGTTTTGGAGGACCCATGAGGTACTCTGGTAAATTTTCCACATTCATGACGTTTTATAATTTTCTGAAGGAAGACCCATAAGTTCTACGCACATAAATAGTGAAGGGAAAAAGTTCCATACAAAATTGTTCTGGGGAGCCTCTTGAAAAGAACCCAAAAAAATTGTATGGAGAAAATTTTTTTTTTCGGCGGCCATCTTTTTTTTACCAGTTCACCTAATGGCCCAAGGTCTTTAATAACATTTGTTTGGGACCATGTCTGTATGACTGGTAGTTTTGGAGGACCCATGAGGTACTCTGGTAAATTTTCCACATTCATGACGTTTCATAATTTTCTGAAGGAAGACCCATACGTTCTACGCACATAAATAGTGAAGGGAAAAAAGTTCCATACAAAATTGTTCTGGAGAGCCTCTTGAAAAGAACCCAAAAAAATTGTATGGAGAAAATTTTTTTTGTTCGGCGGCCATCTTTTTTTTACCGGTTCACCTAATGGCCCAAGGTCTTTAATAACATTTGTTTGGGACCAAGTCTGTAGGACTGGTAGTTTTGGAGGACCCATGAGGTACTCTGGTAAATTTTCCACATTCATGACGTTTCATAATTTTCAGAAGAAAGACCCATAATTTCTACGCACATAAATAGTGAAGGGAAAATTTTTCCATACAAAATTGTTCTGGAGAGCCTCTTGAAAATTAGGAAATTTTTGTATGGAGACGAAATTTTTTTTTGTGTGGTGGCCATATTTTTTTTACCGGTTCACCTAATGGCCCAAGGTTTTGAACATTTTTTGTTTGGAGACGTCACCTCTCCGACTGATAGTTTTCGAGATCCCTTAGGGCACTCTAGTCAGTTTTCCACGTCCAGCTCTCTCTATAATTTTGGCGACCTAGAATTTTTGAATTTTACACACATGGAAAGTATGGTGAAAAAGTCCCATACAAAATTGTTCAGGAGAGGTGATCAGTCCGTAACTTCAAGTAGCTTTATATATATAATAATAATAAGTAGAGTAGGCATACCTACCTTAAAAACGTGCCAAAAATACACTCACACACGCACAATCCCCCAACCTAAAATGGCGCGTGTTCATTGTGATGTCTCAAGTTGTGCGTGTGTGAGTGTTCATGTATACATTTTAGGGAGGCCATCTTAAGGGAAGTGCAATAAAATTTCTGCCACGATCTGTTTTATTGTTATGTTTAAAAATGTAGTGTTGTCTCTTACACACTTATGAAAATTTTGATAAGCTTAAGCTATTTTCCGATCCACTATTTTCTATAGGACATTATGCCAAGTCCTCTTTTATAGGTTCATGCAAATAACTCATCTGTAAATGATAATGACAGCTGTCAGAATTCCACGGAATTAGTAATTCGGGTACGTTGTACGGTCAACCGTACTAAAACAACCGCACTACTGCTACCAGAGAAAAATATGGGGGTATGTGAGAAAATCAAACGAACACGCTATATCGGAGTCAATTTATTTATGAATACGCTTATTAAATTAATAATATTTGCATCAAAATACTGCAATAACGACTAACAGTACCAAGAAAGCTAAGTTTACACATTAACTCTATCCTACAACGCGCCACGTGGCTGTTTATTCATACAAATTCCATACAAAATTCAAAAACACCAATAATAATTTATATAGTAGAAGGCTTTACAATTTTTTACAATACAAGAATACACAGTAAAATACAAACACAAGGGAAAAAAAATAATGGTATTGTGTCTTGAGACACTAGATTGAAGCGAAGGATTTTATCTCTATCGTACTCTGTCTTGCTCACTCATATGGGCTTTTGCCCTTGAGTGAGCGAGACGCGAGACAATGGAGTAATGACACTGAATACAAGCGGCACAAGATCGCGTTCTATGGCGATCCTCGCGAGAAACCTGTATCCAGCAGTCAGCAGATGAAGACGAAAGAGATAATTTAAATTAAAACTGCGCATTCTATATTTTTTTAAATAATAATAATAATAATAAATAATAAGTTTTATTTCGGATAACAGGACCCATAGTAATACATTTAAAAAAAAATCTTAATCTTAAATAAAGATCAAAAATATATTAAGTCATATAAATGACAGAAATAATGAAATAAACATGGCTAATAAAGAATATTAGCCATGATGAACATGCCTAATATTCCCCTTTCCCCTCCAAGTAGGCTGTTAGCTCGTGGCCTCGTGCTAGGAGTGGGCACGACAATAGTGTAACGGGTGGGGTTTCGGTTTTTGATCCACGCCTGACGACCGTTGCGCTATTGAGGCTATATAATATGTTTCATACTTAATAATATTTAAATAGTAGTTTATGAAACGGTTGCATAATAGAGGTTATTAAAACATGAGTGTGGGTTTAAAAAACGAGCCGCAGGTGAGTTTTTTAATAGTATCACACGAGTGTTTTAATACCTAATTATGTAGTTTCATACACTACTTTATCTAAACTCATATCTTAAAATCCAAACCATAAAATCTTGGTAATATTTGTCGTGAGTTTTCCTTGATTTTGCTGGCAAAAGATTGTTGGCCGGTGGTCAGGTGGAGTTAAATTCTCTTCGGTATCACTGCTAGACATTTTTCCGCACAATAAAAACCACGTCTTGCAAAGTTTTGAGTAACAAAAAGAACAAATAAAAATTTTAAATAATATAACTAGCGTATGGCGCCAAAATTCTGTTGTTACAAAATGTGCGTGCAGACTGCAGTGTCAGGTGATATTGTCTATGGTCGTTATTTTTTTTTTATTATGGTAGCGCCACACTCTGGCCGCCGCGGCGTCACGTCTAAATAAAAATCCAGGAAGAAAATATGCTCTATATTAATACGTATAATATCTAAAATTATATTAGGTAATACAATATCCATAGACAATACAAAAGTCTCACGTAAACGACCAAGGAGGTCGCGCGAATTTCCCGCCATGGCTCAAAAACCTAGAACCCAGAGTCGTGACTCGACCAGACCTGTACTATAATGGAGAAAAAATTATTTTATAACATTATTTTGCAAGAATTTCCTAACAAAGTAGTGTTATAATGAACGTTTTTAATTTTTTTTTAAATATTATAGATGTATGTGAATAAAGTAGCCCAATATATGATACATTTTGATTTCTTAATCAGGATTTTAAGATATGAGAGTAGATAAAGTTTATTACGACATTTTATAACATAAGCGAGATGCACAATTTCAATTTAGATTACTATACACATTATACATATATATACTCAATAAAATACTAAATGGAACAGTAACCTAGCCAAAAAGTACATTTCTTTCAATTTTTAATAGTAAGTTCCGTAATAATTGATAACGACTTTGAAGGAAATAATTGTATTACTTTATTGACGATAGTGATGTGCAGAGATTCATAAATTTTATCGAATGTAGTTTCTCATGAAGTTCCGTATTAATTGATAACGACTTTGAAGGAAATAATTGTATTACTTTATTGACGATAGTGATGTGCAGAGATTCATAAATTTTATCGAATGTAGTTTTAGGTTTAGGACTCAAAATTTATTTATTAAATTGATTTCTTAAATGTATACAAGTGTAGAAAAATCAGTTTGCACCATTTAAGGGGTGAATGTACTTGTGAATATGAACAATTTTCACTATGTGGACAAACCTCTGAAATCGCAAAAAAATATCAATAAATTTTTAAAAATGGAATCTAATACGATCGTCACATAGGATCGCTGGCTAGCACAACTACTACCTCCGGCAAACTCGCGTCAATGCTCAATGCAAAACAAAGCAGTTTCGAATTGACGTTGCTTCGAAAAGTATAAACTGTCAGTGCAATGCGATTGTGATATAGTTTTGACCTGGCTTTGGATTTCAAATATTGATACTGCATTACTGTTGACCCTTGCTCGTTAATTTGGACTCTGTTCAAGCCCTTTGTTGTGGATTTCGTCGATATGACCGAACGTACGCAGAGAACTGTTCTAAATAGTCAGACACGTGAGTTCGTAATACGCCTTCGTAACTATTTCGATCGTGAAGCTCAAAATGGAGGGCCAATTTTACCTATAACGTCAGTGGTTGAACGCGTAGCTGATGCGCTTAATATTGGACAACGAACTGTTAGACGGATAACTAAAAAAAAATATGGCGAGACTGGCACAGAAGAAAATAAACTTCACACACCAAAAAAGAGAAAACGAGCAAAACCAGTCGTAGGCATCGATAGCTTTGATGCCGATGCTATCCGAAGACATGTTTACGGCTACTATTTACAGAAGGAGTATCCAACAAGAAAAAAGTTGGTGCATTCACTGAAGGAAGCTGGATTATTCTTCGGTGGGGAAAGTTCTTTAACGAAGATTTTGAAGACCATTGGATTTCGATACAAAAAATGTAACAAACGCAAAATATTGATGGAAAGATTTGATATAGCGATGGCAAGGTATACTTTTTTACGGCAAGTGAAAGAAATCAAAAATTGGCAAAATGTTGTGTTCTTGGATGAAACATGGCTTAATGCTAACCATACTGTAGGCCGTTCTTGGAACGATGACACAGCAGCATCTACTTCCAAAGTTCCTGTAGGAAAAGGATCGCGACTTATAATTTGTCACGCCGGAACCATCAACGGGTTTGTCGAAGGTTCTCTCATGGCTTTTGCGTCAAAAACCACTGGAGACTATCATGAAGACATGAATGGAGAAAAGTTTACTGAATGGTTTACCTCAATGTTGTGTAGCCTTCCTGAACCATCTATTATAATTATGGACAACGCCCCATACCACTCGATGCAAATTGACAAGCCACCTGCCCAATCCCAAAAGAAAGCTGATATCGTCGCATGGCTTCGTAAAAATGGCGTAGATGCAAACATGAATATGTTAAAAGCGGAATTAGTACGTCTTTTAAAAGAAAACAAACCAACCAAGATCCGATACGTCATTGACGAAATAGCATTAGAACATGGGCACAGAGTTATACGGTTACCGCCTTACCATTGTGAGTATAATGCGATTGAGTTGGTGTGGGCTCAAATTAAGGGATATGCTGCAAGACACAATACAGAACCCCCATTTACCACAAAAAAAATGCTAAAATTATTAGAAGAAGCTTGTGAACATGTGACTAAAGGAGACTGGGAAAAGGATGTGAATAGAACTGTTAAATTAATAAGGGAAGATTATGAAAGAGATGTGAAAATAGATAATATTATAGAAAACGAACATATAATTATTAATGTATGTGATGATAGCAGTGACGACAGTGAAAATAGTAGTATGGACGAATCTGATTAATTATGGCCTTTTGTGGCACCTTTTTTGGTATCTTTTGTATTCATATGTTTCTTGTGTGCATATAAAGTATGTATATTCATTTTCGTTCAAATATTCAGTTCGTTCAAATAAATTAAATAAACATATACATTTTTGTTTTATTAAACCTATTTAATCAGGTACAAAAACAAAACTTAATTGTTTTTTGTTCGAGAATAAATTGACATTCCACATCACTATTGTAATGTGTCAAACCGGCCATCATAGCGTGCCGCTAGTATAATATAGTGATTGTGGAAACCAGAATAAGACCAACAAAAGCCCAACAACCACAAGAATAATGTTGTACAAAATATATCAAACCTACTTATTTATGTTGTACAACATGACATTGTGGCTAATTCTGTTGTACACAATCTCTAAACTAAACTAAATTGACAGGTTTAAAAATAGTGCTATCCTTGCCGCAGGTATCACTGTGAAAGATATAAGAATATATTTAGCCCTGTCATTTTAGTTTAGGTTTAGAGATTGTGTACAACAGAATTAGCCACATTGAGTACATTTCTAATTTTGTTTTATTTACAAAGAGTAATACTAAAAAAAATCCTCAAAATTACAAATTGAACATCCATGAATAAACATCGCACGTTCCTCCGAAACTCTATCTATACCTTGAGAGGTCCTTACCGAGTAGGTACAGTATAAATATAAAATACAAAACAATAATATCTCAATACAATAGTTACATTACAATACAATTAAGCCCTGGCACAACGCACGAAACTGCCTCTACGGTTTAGAGGTATTGAGTGTACTCTGACTCTATTTAGTCTGAGAACTTACTCTGAGAAGCATACTCTGCCTCTAGTCGACCTCAAGACAGTTAAAAGGGACATAAATATGTCCCCGACATAAATATATTTTTCTGGATAAAAGAATTGCTTCGCGAATTAATTAATATTTTAAATACACTTTGGCGTGATTCATACGAATTCTTTAGGAGCAGCCGCAGTTGCGCGTTGTTTGTCCAGGGCCTTAGTCAAAATGCATCGATGAGTATGATTCAGGTGTGATTCATTTGATTTGTGGATTTGTCTCATATACGTATAGTGCGAATTCGGTTGCACACGAATCTCTTAACAAGTTAACGGACAGGTCTATGGCGACGGTCCTAATTGGCAAATGATCGTACGCGAATATGCGATGGTAATTATTATCGATAGAATTAAAAATTGATTGACACAAACAAACGTCCAACTTTATATAAGTTTTTTGGGCCAGGTACCTTCGCGGGCGTGTGCAGAACAACTCACCAAAGTTTCATCATAATCGAATGAATAGTTTAGGAGTACATAACGGACTATGTACGTACTATGTATGTATGTACTTACATTGATTTTTATTCATATATATTGTAATTAATTGGAATATTAAAATAAATAATAATCAATAGATGCTAAAGTTCGCCAACCCGCATCGGAGCAGCATGGCGGGTCTATGCTCTAAATACCTCCCTCATATAAGGAAAGGGGGCCTGTGCCCAGCAAAGGGATAGGACTGCCTGGAACAGAGCTATGGCCAATTAGAACGTCACGTCGTGTAATGTTGAGATCTATAAGAGCGAAATTTTACTTTGCTCAAACTTAATTTCCAGTTGAAACGAGACGGGACTATGTCACATAATTCTGTCTTTAGACCTGCCAATTTTGATTGTTTCAAAGATTTTGTTCAACCGAATTAGCCCTTCCATTTAAAAGCATAAAAACAATAAAAAAGTATTTTGGAATTCTGGGTTTGCAATATGAACATTAAAAAAATTCAAAAACACTTTTTTGTAAACTTATTATTTTCATAAATTATTGCTAATTTTTTAGAAAATAAAATTAGATAGCCTTATTTTACACCGATAATTAAGTTAATTGAAATAAAATATTCCCTGTTAATTTTTTACATAAATTTTAACCAAATAGTATATAACCAAATAATGCTTAATTCTTTTGTATACTATCTCTAAATTGACAGGTATACAATCTCTAAATTGACAGGTCTAAATATAGTGCTATCCCTTTCACAATGTTCCCAGCGGTAAATGATAGCATTATATTTAGAGCTGTCGATTTAGTTTACAGTTCGTGTATGGCAGAATTAGCAGTTCAACCAGATAAAAGTTGTATTTAACACAGTTTAACAATCATACAGTGTTTGAAAATTGATGATATTCAAAATTCCAGAAAGCGTAACAAACAGACGCCATACGAGCAAAGGTATTTCACAACTGTAAGATTATTGAACTGTTACTTAGAATCCACATTCATCAAATTAATTTTCGACATAATAATCTTGGAGCAAATAAATCGAAACAAGATGAGATTTTTCATAGAAAACGATGCAAACATTTTACTGATTTCATTTTCTATGAAAAATGGTACTTGCGATTTATTTGCTCTCAAGTTTATTACACAATATACCTATTTATAACGTTAAAAAAAACATAGTTCTCGATATGAATTGACTTCATTTAACACTAAAATTGCATTTGTTTGTGCGAATATTGACGAGTTGTATGAAAGAGACAGCGTTACTCACAAGTAATATGTTTGTCTCCGTCTAATATTGTTAAGATAGCATCACATTTACAGACAGCGCGACCGAAAAACATTGATACATTCCATTGCATACAAATCGTTGCAAAAAGT
This sequence comes from Melanargia galathea, assembly GCA_920104075.1. Lineage (NCBI taxonomy): Eukaryota > Metazoa > Arthropoda > Insecta > Lepidoptera > Nymphalidae > Melanargia > Melanargia galathea. Next base: position 11,658,276 of record OV049868.1, read on the forward strand.
TACAGTAGAACGATTAGTATGTCTACGATCACGTCATAAAAATAAACGCGACCACTTAGCGCAGACAGACTGACAACAAATCTAGCATCCGAGAGATACTTTTGATTCTGTAAACCCAGAATTTAGAATATTGGGCATTCGTTTCTGCAACCCGTACCTCGGAGAGCACGTCAAGCCGCCGCTCCTGGTTGTTATCACTATTAAATGACAAGTCGTTAAAGCCCGCCAACCCGCATAGGAGCAGCGTGACGGATGTGAGCTCTAAATCTCTCTCCTATAAGTGTCTATGCCCAACAGTGGGACGTTAAATATCTGTCTGTAAACGTGAAGCCCTGTTACTAATGCTATTATTATAGTGTGCGCGCTCGGAACATCATCTAGGAACTCAAAATCACTGCGACGTTCTACCGTTCACCGCGCTACATATACATATTTCTACACACACAGTTCAACAATCATACAGTAGTGCCAAAAACATCCATCCTGTACGAACGGTTAAAAATAACAAGCAAAACTTATCATTGCAATTCCACCGGGAATATGGTAGGATGCGTGGCGTGGGATGCGGGAGAAAGCCATCAGTGGGATCACTTTATTTTTACCCATGACAGTTAGGGAGAGTTAGGGATTGTTTGTGCGGTTTTTACAATTTTTCTGAAAAACTACTTGGCCGATTTTAGTACGATTTAAAAAAAAATTAAGAACGTATCCCTTCTAAACAGGTTATTAAATATGAAGATTGCGATGCTGTATTGTGGGAATGAAAATAAAAAAACAGTCAGTGGGGCATGCGGTAACCGAAAAGGGCAATAAGGCAATATATTAACTGTATGATAGCTAAACTGTGGCAATGAAAAAAAATTCTCACAACAAATCTCACTCGTTCACTCAATAATTCATTCACACAATATTAGTAACTTCGTAACGTAGAGACGATATCAAATAGGCATTTTTTTGAATTGAAAAATACAACAAGTATTAAATTAAAAATTTTAAATTACCTACATGTGGCATCTAAACGGCTGGATCGAAAAAAACAACCAACAAAGACTCGAAGGACAATGTGGGAGAATAGAAGCGAGGCATCGGATCTTTTTTAAAATATTGCAAAAAAAACTTCAAGTTAGTCTGTAGCTATATCTCTGCTACGTAAAGTTGTTTGATTTTTTTACGTTTGTCCAAATTGAACAAAACAAGAACAAATCGACGCGTGCATTCGCGTCTCTCTTTGCTTTACACTTTGTATATTACAGGGCGCAGATAAAGTTCAGTTTACTTTGTGAAATATTAGAAAAGACGTCTACTCAGCCAGTCTAAGCTTGCCATAGCTATATGATCTGAACAGAGCTTTCAAAGAATTGAAATTGCACTGAAATCGGTCCATCCATTAAAATGCCAGAGAGAAATGATTGCATCAAATACATAGCCTCCCCCCTTTTTTTTTTGAGGTTAAACAGTACAATAAAAAGGACATACACATCAAAACGCATTCAATACTTACACCCTAATTGGAAGTATATTTTACTGGCAATGTACATTTATGGCGTAATAATATAGTCAATATTTCCGAATTTGTGCATTATTTAGTACATTATTTAGTATTTTGTTGATTAAATCATTTTATTTAATTATAATAAGACTTAAATATTTTGCTACTTTTTGAGACGCCTTCTAAATGAAATTCTTCTTGTTTTAAAGTCGCCACGCCGTTCAACGTAATTTTTGTTAATAGAAAAATCTAAACACCTATAAAATAATTTTATTCAAGGAATCTGTATATTTTTTTAAAATAAATTATAAAACTGACAGAATTATTATGGTCTAAGAGCCCGTGAATCCCAGACCTTCGTTATTTTATAAAAGCTGAAAGTTTATCTGCGTATTGTTCCCAACACAGGGAGGAACGATCAGCGACTGTGAAGTTGGGATCATGCTGGCTTTGGGAGATAACAGGTAAGTAATAAAGGTGTAAAAAATATTACGTCAAAGTATAGTCTAATTTTTATATATTTTCTTAAATCGGAATAGTATTACACGCATTCATCATGCATTGCCAGACACTTAGTGTCGTGGCAATCCCCTGCCAGACGCCTTTAAAGTTTAAATTTTCAAGGTTTAAACGCGTGCTCGTTTTAAACCGTAATACAATTTGACAGATTTCCGATCCAAAAACTGTCAACATCAAAATTAGTTTTCGGTTACACTTTTTTTTAGTGGTAAGTTATATAAACATCGGCACGTACATTAAACGCTGAAAGAAAGTGGAGGGGGTAAGCTATTGTATTACGTGCGTGACAGTTTCCATGCGCAGCTATCCCCTCCACGTTTCGTTCAGCGTTCGATGTACGTGGCGCGGGTTATACCCATAAAATCTAAGGTTCCTTAGGCCATCACCGTGCCTAGTCCCAAAAACGTCTGCAGTGTTTCCAATGCGGCTACTTTTCCTAAGGATTATACCAAGCGTGTCCTATTGCCGTTATACAAAATTACGCTTTACGTATATATGTATTTATATCAGTGGCGCGCTTTACATAGAGGCGGCGAGGCCCGCCATGTTGCTTAGCATTCAGTGAATTAAACGAATGTTAAAATTAATTAATTTTTCTTGATCCATTATTATTTTTTATTATTGATACATAAAGAGTGTAAGAGGACCGCCTCTCGGAAACGAAGACGGGTAAAAAAAACGCGAAACAAAAATTAAAATATTTCCTGTATTTAAAAAAATATTCGCAATGTAAAGCAATCAGCTGACTGGTAAATACCTAAAGTCGCCGCGCTTTGCATGATGTACATTGCCGGTTTAAAAAATACTAAATACTAAACGACTAATACTATAAACAGAAAATGCTTAATGGTATTGGATTGTGTTTAGATAGTATAATAAATAATAATAGCGCTAAGTTTTCGATAGCGGTCCCCATAAACCATGTGTATACCCGCAGGTTAAAATTTTATTAAATAACCCAAGGGAAAAACTATCGCTGGAAATGATTACATCCGCGAATCGTTGTTGAGTTGCAACGGGATGGCGATGTCTGACGTCGTTTTATAAATGAAAAAGTTTAGGTTAAGTATTTACATAGTAAATAAGTATGTAAGTGCAACTAGCGAACTGAGTCTTTGGTACTAACATATTAAGTGGTATAAAACTTTGACAGCTACAGTACGACGAACGCAAACACCTCTTATTGGCCGACACTCACAGTTACAGCAACAATGGCCTAAATTCAGGCAATTACAACAAAATATGTGGTTATCGCAACATTACAATCATCACTTTAGTGTTAACCCGTTTTATGCACGCCACTGATAAAATAACAAAACTATCATCTTCAAAATAGAAGTGACATTAATATATCATCGAATATTAAAAATGCACATTTTCACACATCCGTGTACCCAAAATCCAAATTCAAATATCCCTTTCTCTCATTCAAATACGTATATTCAAAAACACGAATAAGCAATAATTATATCAAATTTTCAGCTCTTAAGAATGTACAATTTATTTTTTATGTTTACAATAAATTATATTAATAATATCAACGCGAGAATTCCATTAAATTAAATGGTAACCCCGACGGATAGCTAGAGCAATTAAAAAGTAACTCTAATTTGACAGGTTATTTCTGCCTTACCGGAGGAGCTCTGAGTTGAGCTTTAGTGCAAGTTTTACTTTAACGGTAACTTTAATTTGACGTTTTTTAACCAAAACCGTAACCTGGTAAGGTTACAGTTTTGGTCACAGTACTAACCGCCTGACATGCAACCCGTCCTAAAATATACTGTGGTGTAAATTAAAATATTATGTCAATTGTTTGACATGCTGTGCTTTTAATTCACAATTTTTAAACATTTATTAAAAGTACGCGAATTTTACTTATCTAATCTAAATTAGTAGTTAAACCAAGTGATTTTATTCTCCCTGATTAGTGTGCTCCTTTTTACAATACTTCGCACAATCCTCTGAACCATTGACCAATAAAGGAACTGCGATTCGAAACGCTGCTATGTTCAGAGCGGCCAATAATATTGCCCAGTACTCAAGATTTGTTTTCAACATAAAGTTAAAAATAACTTATTACTTTTTTTTGTTCAATAATATTAAATACCTAATAATATAAATGCAAAAGTAACTTTGTCTGTCTGATTGTTTTACGGCTCAGCTGCTGAGCAGATCTTGATGAAAACCACGGGAATAGAAGAATCCTGGTGACAGACAAAAGCTACTTTTTATCCCGGAAAATCAAAACAGATCCCACGGGATTTTTAAAAATCTACATTCACGCGGATGAAGTCGCGACAACAGCTAGTTTGCTAGTTCGAGTCGTTAAAAGATTCATTAGAAAGGTTTTCTTACTTCATGAATCGATAAATGGTATGTTTAATATGTGAAACGGAAAAAAATGTATAAATCCAAAAGGCAAAACTTGACGCACATTAGCACTTTTTTGACATGACTAATATCCCCCTTTCCCCTCCAAATGAAGCGTAAAGTTTGTGCTAAGAGTGGGCACTTGCCCGTTGAGCTATCGGGGTTTTAATGTCATTTTTAATAATATATACAAAACTTTACGAAATTGAAAAATGCCACCGTCAGGGGACTGAAGTGATATAATGAACTTTATAATTACAATATAAAACACAGTTTTTTTTAATATTTTAATTACTTAATACTCAAAGCTTGAGCTAAATAATACGTAAGATAAGATAAAAACATCAGTCGAAAGAACAAAAAAAGATATTCAATGAAATATAGACTTTAAGTTGAATAATACATGGAGTATATATTTCATTGAATTGATTTAAAAATGCAAGATATTTTTAATACGTATATAAAAGTTGTTCTTAAGCTAATTTTGTTCATGATTTGTTTTCATAAACGCCCTTTTGTGAACATCATTTTTAATATCAATCGACTAAATTAGATATCTGTAAACTTTTTTATAATTTATTTTGAAGCTTCTTTTCTTTTATAAAACCCGACATTTACTTCCAATAAAAAATGCATTATAATAAAATCGAAATATAATTAAATAAATAACAATAATATATTCATACACGAGATTTTTTAAGGTCACCAAAAAATGACAACAAAAAAAAATCTAATTCGAAAATATAAAGACAAATCCAAAATTATACACAAAAGACATAAAGAGCATTTGCAACAATGGTGCTTATTCAGTTGACCCCGTTTCATAATGTTTCGTGCGGAAAAGTATAGTTTGACATTTAGAGCTGTCAATTTAGAGATTGTCTATAAAAGAATTAACTCTAATGTGAAAAGGATACAACTAATTTAAGAACTGTCTGTTTAGTTTATAGATTTTAGACCTAATTTCGTAGTGAACAATCTCTAAATTGACAATTCTAAAATCAGTACTGTGCCTCTAACAATGTTCCCCGCAGAAAAAGATAACAATGCTTTTAAACACATCAACTAGTTTAGTTCACTTTAGAGATTGTGTACAACGGAAAGTTCTACGCTAGAGATTTAGACGTTACTTTTAGACTCGTTAATTTATTTTATTTAGACAATGGTGCCAATTAGACAATGACACACTATATTTTAAACTAAATTGACAGTCCTAAATGTAATGCTATTCTTTTCCACGAGAAACATTTAGTCAGCAATTTAGTCTACTATATAGATAGTGCACAACATAATTAGTACCACTGGACCAATAGACCGAATTAGCATCAATGTGCGGTTTTTTTTACGAATTTACTCTCCATGCGTTTCAAATTGCAGTGCGCACTAGTCTTTACACTTTACAAGTATCTAATTTAGTCACAGTGAAGACATATAAGCATAGTACGCGACAACTGACAAGTCGGAAGATGGGTAAGCAGTGCTTTTCAGTCTCTATGAAGTGCACGCCACTGGCGACAAGGCAGGAGACGCGCAGCCCCCCTTCCCCCTCCCGCTTTCCTACCCTGTCGCGTACTATACATACATAGGTCGCCTACCGACAGGTGCCGTGAAAATGCATTGTATCCCCTACGTATACAGGTATAACTTGTTGTCTTAGACATCACAATATACAACAGTTCGGTGTAAAAAAATAAACACTAATCTGTCGGGTACTATAAGCAAGCCGAGAACTCCTTTCTGCCATAGCGTGTAGGTTAAGAGCCCACGGTAACATTTCTGTAGGTGCTTGATCAACTGGACAATGGAGAAGTTGACTAATTTATTATTGTTCATTTATTAAATAAAAATATACACGCAAAAATGGAGCACAAGAGTGAGAGAAATATTAACTTATCCCAACAAATAAAAAAAAAAGTTAGGGGTATAAATGCAAGCGTTGATGATCTATTTCACAGCCAACTAGGTATGTATAGATTCTCTTGCTGGTTCTGCTGGTTTTGCGAACCAGACGTAGATTCATTTGACGATTCAAAAGCACTCTGTAAAAGTATAATATTATGAACACAAAAACTTTGTTTTAATTTCTATTTCTATTGATCAAACACTTATATAAATGTTACCGTCAGCTCTTAGAATAGAAAGTTCTATCCACCGTACACATTAAAACCATACAAAATTCATTACAATAATAATAATCTAAAGAAATCGGAGCTCAAAACGCTAATAAATCCATCAATATGTCAATTATAAATTGCTTGCTCGATTTTGACACTTGCGAGTAAGTGGATATTAATGCAGGTGGAGGGAATGTTTTGCGAGATTTTGACCATTTTTTTTTTTTTTTTTGGTTAGTTAAGATTCGTTCTAATTAGTGACTAAAAATATTGCGTAACTTTTCTCCTAACTGAATTTTAGCAGTATGCAGGAGACGTAATAGTGTGCAAGTGTTTGCACAAAAACGGACGTATTTTTTATTCCCTCACTCTCATAAGCGCATGCCCCGATGGCTTCACGTACTTCCCGAGGCGTGTACACCCCAACTCCGTGCTGTTACTACGATTTTCTTGACAGACAAACCCAGTAACTTTTTTGGCCCGACCGAGATCAGGGAATAAAGTGCTTAGAGGAACTAAAGATGTTCATCATGGTTAATATTCTAAAAAAAAAAGTTTTCAGTTCAAAAAAGTTCCAAATCTCGCAAAACCCCCTACCACCTGTCACATGGTACCACCACCTCACCCGTCGACCGTGTGCGTACCGCGTGGCGAGCGTGGTCAGCTGGCGGGCGCGGGCGCGGGGGGCGCGGGCGGCGCGGGGGAAGAGGGCCTCAGCAGGTGCTCCGGCACCTGCACGGGCCGAAGCCGCGCGGGGACTTTCTTCTGGGGGCAGAGCACCTGCGGAGATGGAGATTTCATGAGCGTTAGCGTCCTGATGTGGTTGACGTCCAGTCTAGTCGCACGAAACGCTTTCAGTCAACCTTTCTTATACGAACCGCTAGGGTGCGAAACGCCCTTTCGGCGTCCGCGTTTCCCAGATCATACGACTTGAGTGCCGTCAAGGCGAGACAAGGAGAGTGAATAGGTATTTTTAGGGTTCCGTACCCGAAGGGTAAAAAACGGAGCCCTATTAATGTCACTCGGCTGTCTGTCTGTCTGTCTGTCTGTCTGTCTGTCCGTCTGTTCGCCGGTCACAGGTCTCTAGCTCGCAGACGAAATGAGTTACAAACCTGAAATTTTGGTATTTAGTGTAAAACGTTAACCCAAAATCAAATATTGAATTAGAAATTGAATTAAATTATTTTTCAGGGGGGCTCCCATACATGAAAAAGGAGCCGGAAAAAAAAATTTTTTCTTTACCCTAGCTTGTGGGGTATCATTGTTTAGAGCTCATTAAGTAGAGTACAAATATATATTGTTTTAATTTTTATCTCAAAAAATAAGGGAATGGGAGGCCATCAAAGTTGTCAGTTTTAGACCATTTTTGTGACGGGGGCTATCTCAAAAACTAAACTAGTTGGGAATATGATATTTTAGTATATTATGTACTATATGCTCTATTTAAACAACAAATACTGAAAACAACGATTTATTAAATAGTTTATAAGCTGTGACCAAAATAAACGAACATTTTTTTGGGTTTTTCTTTCACGGTTTGTTGCGATGTCTAGCTCGGAAATTAAATATTTCTTAGACCCAAAATATTATATTGTTCATAATTATGTACGGAACCCTGAAAGAGCGAGGCCCGACTCGCACTTGGCTGATTTTTCATTTTCATCTTGCTTATCAGAAAAGCGTGTTAGACCTCATCATCAAGCATGATGTCATGGCATCACCTCATATCGTCAAGCGTAAGCCTATCATACAATAAATAAAACCGGTCAAGTGCGAGTCAGACTCGCGCACCGAGGGTTCCGTACTCCAGAAGTATAAGTAAAATCTTTTTTTCATCAGTTTGTCTTAAAAGGTGCTAATTAAGCTAGGCCTCTAAATTGTATGAGCAATCATACAACTCAGAGGTCTATCTTAATTGGCTCAACTATGTATGTATGGGGACACCCTTTAATTTCCAATTTTCCATTTTTCCTTCATTTGTGCTGTAAGACCTGGCTTTTTGCAAAATTTCGTAATTCTAGGTCAACTGGAACTACCATTTACGTTTTCGACCCAAAAACTATAGGGTACTTCCGGTTGACCTAGATTTGTCAATTTTGATCAAAAGCAAGGTCTTACAGATCAAGTAAAAAATTCCGAATAATAAAAAAAGTTGAAAATTAGGGTATATTTTGGTACTTACAAGTTTTCGTGAAAATCTAAATTTCACCATATCTTTTTATTGTGTGGACTCAGGACCTTAATTTTTATACACCTAATAGGGTACCTATTAGGTGTATATACTTTGGTAAAGTTCGGCCGTTCAGAGAATGCGTTCCTGACACGTCGCGATTGAACTGACGACGTAGCTTTGTAATGGCGTTGCAGTTACGATAAAAATATTTTTGCTGGTTGTTTACCGTTTTAACAATTGATGAGCATTAAAACAACATTATTATATCAATAATCAATGAATGTTATAATTTTGTGCCAAACTGAGTGTCAAATAACTTGGTAAACAATATTTTTCTAAATCTATACTGCGCTATTACAAGGTTATGTCAGCGCTTTATATTTGTATAATAGTGCTGTGCTAAAAATAACAGGCAAGTATCGTAATCTGTTCTTAAACAGTTATACTTATAATATAAAATAATACGCTTTGTTTTTCTTTTTAAGAATTTGAAAATAATGGACTATAAGATAACTTTTATGAAATATAAAAATAAAACTATGACCAAACCGAACGCGCGAAAGAAAGTAGCATTTTTATATTTAGGTTGAAAATGGTAACCCCAAATGGCGTTGGGCCGCCATTTTGTGACGCTAAAACAGTCGTCTGTTGTCGTTTTGTGCGCATAGACCACGTTCTTCAAGTGTTTTCGATCTGTTTTTATTTGACAATTTTATTATTATGAATATTACCTTTTTTTGGTTTCTACTTAAATAACTAAAATATAAATTTTAAATGATTCCGCCAATTTAAAACGAAAATAATCTTAAAATAATGCGCCGGTTCATTTTGGAGGAACGGTAACGAACTCAGTGTTATATTGTGCCCATCACTAGTCGTGACTAACTGATAGGTGTCAGGAACGCATTCTCTGAACGGCCGAACTATATCTGGTATAAATTTCAACTTGCTAGGTCCACCCGTTCCTGAGAAAATCGGTGGTGACACACGGACAGACGGACAGAAGGACAAGAAAGTGACCTTATAAGGGTTCCTTTTTTTACCCTTTTGAGGTACGGAACCCTAAAAAAGCAGTGATAGCTATGTGGTTAAGACCTCTCCCTCGCTTTCGGGGAGGACCGAGTTCCCGGCAAGCATCTCAACTTTTCGGAGTTACGTGCGTTTTGAGCAATTCTGAGAGGAGACCCATGCCATGTAGTGAGCCGGTAATGGGTTGATGATGATGATGAACAATTTGTGCTTCGCAAAAGTTCACCCTCACCGACTGGATGCTTAATATTGCCTACCTCCCCCACCTCCCTTTACTCTAGGTAATTTCCAAACCATGCTCGATCGAGATAAACATAAAGAGAGGGAAGCTCACCCGTCTAGCGAACATGAAGCAGCCCGTCTCCTCCTCTTGCACCTCGCTGGTCGGCACCAGTTCTAGATCTGCCGTCCGGGTCTCTTTGCCTTCCTCATCTGAAAACGGACAAAACAAGATATAAAGTTAAGGTGTCAACTGTGGAGAACTGCTCGACGATACCGACTGTGGAGAACTGCTCGACGATACCGACTGTGGAGAACTGCTCGACGATACCGACTGTGGAGAACTGCTCGACGATATCGACTGTGGAGAACTGCTCGACGATACCGACTGTGGAGAACTGCTCGACGATATCGACTGTGGAGAACTGCTCGACGATACCGACTGTGGAGAACTGCTCGACGATACCGACTGTGGAGAACTGCTCGACGATACCGACTGTGGAGAACTGCTCGACGATATCGACTGTGGAGAACTGCTCGACGATACCGACTGTGGAGAACTGCTCGACGATATCGACTGTGAAGAACTGCTCGATCATATCGACCGTGGAGAACTGCTCGACGATACCGACTGTGGAGAACTGCTCGACGATATCGACTGTGGAGAACTGCTCGACGATACCGACTGTGGAGAACTGCTCGACGATACCGACTATACCGACTGTGGAGAACTGATCGACGATACCGACTGTGGAGAACTGATCGACGATACCGACTGTGGAGAACTGCTCGACGATACCGACTGTGGAGAACTGCTCGACGATACCGACTGTGGAGAACTGCTCGACGATACCGACTGTGGAGAACTGCTCGACGATACCGACTGTGGAGAACTGCTCGACGATACCGACTATGGAGAACTGCTCGACGATATCGACTGTGGAGAACTGCTCGACGATACCTAATTTAGAGAACTGGCTGACTGTGACTCACCCGTGGCGAAGAGATTCAGCTCGGTGTAGCAGCCGGTCTCGATCATCTCCCGCTGCCAGGGGATGCTGACGGAGCCGGTGCTGAACTTGCCGTAGAAGGTGTCGTCCCCCGCGTCCAGGTTCACGCCCTTCACCGTGGAGAACTGCTCGATGTCCAGCACGTCCTTAGCGTACACCGCGTGAGGCTGGAATCCACAAAAGGTACACTCAATGCAACACACCACCTGAAGGTTGACTAAAGACTTTCCAAGCACTAAAGCACTAAGTCACGACGGTTTAAAAAAATTTTTTTTCACATTGTTACGATCTAGTACCAAGAGAGTCAGTACATGAGCCACTCACGTCGGGCACAAAGGGCGCGGCGACCATGCCGGCCTCGAGCCTCGCCCAGTTGAGCCTCGCGAAGAAGCGGTGCGCCTTAACGTGCGCAGCGCCGCGCCGCCCCGCCGCGCCCGCGCCCAGCCGCGCCGCCGACGACTTCGCGAGCAGCGCCGAGCACAGCGCTCGCGCGCACTCGCTGAACTTGCTCGAGTACTTCTCTTGCTCGTGCTATGGGTGATAAAAGTTTCCATTGTAAAATGCTGTATTATCCGGCTCGAAGGACCAAACAAAATGTCACTCCTTTCATTTGGTCCCTCAACGAGTATTTCTCTTGCTCGTGCTATGGATAGTAAAGGTTTCCACGCATTATAAAGGTTGTAATGAAAATTAAGCTATTTATCCGGTTCGAAGGACCAAATGAGTAGCGCCGAGCATAACGCCGCACTCGCTGAACTTGCTCGAGTATTTTTCTCTTGCTCGTGCTATGGATAATAAAAGCTTTCATGCATTATAAAGGTTGTAATGAAAATTCAGCTATTTATCCGGTTCGAAGGACCGAATGAGTAGCACCAAGCATAACGCCGCACGTACTTGCTGAACTCACTCAAATATTTCTCTTGCTCGTGCTATGGATAATAAAAGCTTTCATGCATTATAAATGCTGTAACAGAGATTGAGCTGTTTATCTGGCTCGAAGGACCAAATGAACGAGTCGTTTCCTTCGGTCCTTGGAACCGGACTGAGCCTCACCTTGACCCTGCGATCGACCTCCTCCCGCTTGACCTTCTCCTTCCTCGCGCGGAAGGGCGCCCGGCCCTCTATCATCTCGTACACGAGGCAGCCGAACGAGAACCAGTCCGGGCTGTACGTGTAACGCTCGTTGTCTATGACCTGAGAAAAATAATTAAAAGCAGTTTACCTCGAGCATCACCCTTACGAACCACATACCATGTTAGAGAGCGTATCTCCATAATTTCATTGACTTTGATAGGATTTATACAGGATTTAAGGGGAACATTACCGAAAACGTAGCGGTATTATTATACTACCTAAACACAATTCAATAGCATTATAACCATATTTTGTCTTATGGGTTTAGTATTTAGTATTTTTCAAAGCAAAGTATAGTGTATACTTTGAGTCGGTGCTGATGGCCGGCAACAACTTTAGGTATTTTGGAGTCAGCTGATTACATTACATTGCGAACTTTTAAAAACAGGAAATATTTAAAAAAAAAACGGTTTTTTTATGTGGGATATTGTCATTAATCATCACTACTGTCTTCGTTTTCGATAGCGGTCCTTTTATATCCGATATTAACTTCGTTTGTACTGGTATGGGTGCTTAGGACGACTGTTCAAGAGAGACTCTTGGATTCAAAAATTTCAACTTTGAGTTAAGACAAAACTGTCTAATTCGGTCTAAATGTATGACCTATCAGTCATACAAAACATTAATCAACGTAATAATAAATAAGAGAGTGACATACTGAACTCCTCGTAGGCATACTCTTTGTGGTTCTGGTTCTCACCTCGGGCGCCATGTAGCCGACGGTGCCCACTCTCCCGCGCACGCTGCCCCCCTCGGGCACGTCCACGGCGAGGCCCAGGTCCGATATCCGGACGTGGCCCGCGTCGTCCAACAGTATGTTCTCTGGCTTGCAATCCCTGTAACGGATAACATCATCATCATTATTAACCCATTACCGGTCCACTACAGGGCACGGGTCTCCTTGCAGAATGAGAAAGTTAAGGCAGTAGACCGTAGTCTACCACGCTGGCCGAGTGAGACTTCAGACGCCTTTGAGAACATTATGGAGAATTCTCAGGCATGCAGGTTTCCTCATGATGTTTTCCTTCACCGTTAAAGCAAGTCATAATTAATTGCGTCTCAGCACACCCTTAGCTTTAAAGACGGATAGTTATCAGAATACTTTTGGGCTTACCGCCCAGGGCCCCACGGATAAAAAAGGCTCCTAGCCTCCATTGAAAACAAAAGAAGATATTGTGAAGAATTTAAATTTTTAATGGATTTGCAAGACAGAAATTTGGGACACATTTGAACGTAATATTAGACGAACATTTAGTGAATGAGTGCATTCAGTTAAAATCTTATTTACTGCAGTCCATAAGCCAGAAACGTGCAGTGAAATTTTTATGCTATAAGGAGATTCGCAGGAGAACCAGAGTTCCCGACATAGCTCATCGAGTCGCGAAACTGAAGTGGCAATGGGCGGGGCACATTGCTAGAAGAACCGATGGACATTGGGGTCCCAAGGTGCTTGAAAGGCGACCTCGCACCAGCAAACGAAGCGTAGATAGACCCCCGACCCGATCTCAAGCGAGTCGCCGGTAGCCGCTGGAATCAGGCGGCACAAGATCCTGTTCTGTGGCGATTCTTGCAAGAGACCTATGTCCAGCAGTGGACGTCTATTGGTTGAGACGACGAAGTAAAATGGCAATTAGTTGAGTAAATAGGTAGAGGCGTTTAAGTAGTATTAGTCCAGAGTATGTCCTCTGGTATTTATGCTAGAGTGGTCACCTGTACACGATGCCCATCTTGTGCAGATGCTCCAGGCCGCAGGCGACCTGCGCCGCGTAGAACCGCGCGCGCTCCAGCCCGAGCCCCGTCTCCGCGCCGCACATGTTGTAGATGTGGAACTTGAGATCACCACCTCCAAATTATATTATCACAACATTTAAACCACCACTACAGTCCTTTTAATCGCCCACGGCTGGGCACAGGCTTCATCTCTTATAGGAGAGAGACCCGCGACACTTCCGATGCGAGTAGTCCACTTACATAAATTTAAACGTTTAACGTCTAAATCTTAATTTTCTTGGACAAATGGTCAAACATTTATGTTTGTTAACCGATTTATTTATAAAGTCAAGTATTTCTTCATTCAAAGTGAACAGTACACTTTTTGAATATCAATAATTTTACACTCACATCCATCCTTATTATAAACGCAAAAGTTTGTATGTATGGATGTTTGTTACTCTTTCATGCAAAAAACTATTGAACAGATTTGGCTGAAATTTAGAACGGAGATAGTTTATACTCTGGATTAACACATAAGCTACTTTTTATCCTGGAAAAGTGTTCTCGCGGGATTTAAAGCAACGCAATCTATCGGCAAATAAGTACAAGTATAAATTTAAAATTTAAAAAACCCCCGACATTCGTCATTTTGTGGCGGCGGCCATCTTGGATTTGCCTATGTAAATCCAAGATGGCCGCCGCCACAAAATGACGAATGTCGGGGGTTTTTGAAATTTTAAAAACTTCGGATTTTTTCGGAAAAAATTCGAAAATCTTGGATCGATTTTCACCAAACATAGCTAACAACACTCTCGACTAATTCACCTTTCAAACAAAATAAACCGCATTCAAATCGGTCGGTTTGAGCGCCACAGGGGAACAGACACACACACACACACACACACACACACACACACACACACACACACACAAACACGCACGCACGCACGCACGCACGCACGCACGCACGCACGCACGCACGCACGCACACCCCGTCGTTTTTTCGTCGGGGGTTAAAAACAGTAGCTGTTAGGTGTGCTGTTTTCATTTGTGTCACATGTGCTTTTCCAATATATTTTTTCCGCAGGTAGCAGGTAACACCGTGAGGTTGACAGGCACTGACCGTTCATGATAGTGAGCACGAGACACAGCGCCTCCTTGGTCTCGTAGGCGTACGCGAGGTTGACGACGAAGCGCGAGTTGATGCGCTGCAGGATCTGCTTCTCGATCAGCACCATCGCTTCGCCTTTCCGCTTCTTTATCCGCTTCTTCTCTAGCTTCTTGCACGCGTACATTTTGCCCGTTGCTCGGACCTGGGAATACGACCAAATCTGACATTTTCTGTGAGCGTCCGCTCCGGAAAGGGGAAAAAGATGAAAAAAGGACAAGGTTATTATCATCATTATCAACCAATCTTCGGCCCACTGCAGGGCGCGGGTCTCCTCTCAGAATGAGAAGGGTTCAGGCCGTAGTCCACCACGCTGGCCAAGTGCGGATTGGTAGACTTCACACGAACACTACGGAGACTATAACAGAATGCAAGCGAGAATACTCGTACTCGCACAAATTCGAGACATGATAATGACCATGCATGAATGCCTGATGTTTGAGCTAAATAAGTCACATGACCCTTTCCCCTGGCACAGGACTCACCTGGCACGCGCACACCTCCCCGAAGCCGCCCTTGCCCAGCACGCGGTACATGCGGAAGGTCTGCTGCGTCACCGGCTGCGCCTCCAGCCACTTCCACTGCAGGTACCGGTGGAAGTACATCGACCTCTCGAACTCCGCGAACGGAATGCCCGCCAGGAAGTTCTTCACGCATCGTATGCACTCGATGAATATGTCCTTGGAGCCGGCTGGAAAGGTACGAGTTAGGGAGTAGGAATAGTGACTCTTGAATATATATTGGACAGGTGACTGGAAAACAATAATCCAGGTTTTCAGTCCGCAGCACCTCATTCACATTGTGCCTCTCCAGCAAAGGATGGCCTACTCTCAAGCAGCTTTCTTGCCTCACCACCACATCCGAAGAAAAATACGCGCAGACGACATGGTTGACGACTGAGGGCCTTCACGTCGTTCTTCTGTGAGTCTTCAAGTATTGTCCAAGCACTTCTGCTGACGTGGAGTGGACGACACAGTCTGTCCTCAGTCTTCAGGTTATGTCCAAACACCTCCGTCGCGAGCATCGTAGACGTCTCGTCCACTACACGTCGCGCCTCTCTAACAACGAGTGAGTTACCTTCGAGCAGCTTGCTCGCGTCGTCCACCACGTCCGCGGAGACGACGTCGGTGACGGCCTCCGCGTCCTCAGTTTTCAGGTACTGTCCGAACACCTCCGTCGCGAGCGCCGTGCGCGTCTCGTCCACTTCCACCTCATACCGTTCCACCTGGAATCCATCCAAGAACTACGTTTTTATGCAGAGTCTAGTACATTCCCACTAATGAGGATTGCCAAAGCTTCACCTAAAATCAAGTCCCTGTGCCTTAATCAGTGTGCCCTGAGTGTCAGTTTTCGTCTTCTATACAGACAAATAAAACGAAAAAAAAACAGTCTGGGCAGTCGAAATGAAGCTTATAAATTATTATTTGAACACTTTTTAAATTTGGCTAACTGTGTGTGTG
Organism: Melanargia galathea; assembly: GCA_920104075.1. Lineage (NCBI taxonomy): Eukaryota > Metazoa > Arthropoda > Insecta > Lepidoptera > Nymphalidae > Melanargia > Melanargia galathea. The sequence goes on from OV049868.1 coordinate 11,674,674, forward strand.
TGTATGTGTGAGTGTGTGTGTGTATGTATGTGTGTTTGTGTGTGTTCATGCTTGCGTGCGTGTGTGTGAGTGATGTACCAAATATTGGAATCTCCGATGCGCACATACGCAATCCATATAATGCACACTGCCGGAAAAAACTGTCTCTACGACGCAACGCGACGGTATACATATAATACATACGAAATTCACGCAACACTTTGATTAGAATTCATAATCATTGATCGTCATTTCGGACCAAGAATTTTCCGTGACTAAAGGTCGTCCATTTTTTTTATAGAAAAATATTTTATTCGAGCTACGCCTGCCCTGATATTTCACCAAACAACTGTATTTGCAGCGCTCCGTCTTACGTTGTTTTGGATGCGGGAGATATTGCGTTTTCGAGCATAATATTTGTGTACGAGCGAGTAAGCTTGTAGCTTACTCGCTCGTACAAATTAAAAATCGTGTAAATTAAAAATTTAAAAAACCCCTGACATTCGCCATTTTGTGGTGGCGGCACGCACGCACGCACGCACGCACGCACGCACGCACGCACGCACGCACGCACGCACGCACGCACGCACATACACACACACACGCATACGTCAAACTTATAACACTTTCTTTCTTACTAACTTTCTTACTTTATGTCAAGTGACAAAGACAAAAGTTGTGAATAAGCTATACGACACTTATCAGAAGGTGGTGAAACAGGCCCTAAGTATCCATTTAACAAAAGATACTCTCAACAGCGTTGTGTTTAAAAAAATCATTACATTTAGATTAATGGAAGTCGGCGCGGTTCATTAACTCAAATCATTTGATCGGGGTCCCCCTCCTACGCCGAGAGCTGGTAGACAATTTGTTTGGAGTGTTGATCCCGATTTTAGTTCGACGTCAACTGTCTACACGTCCAATGCTGTGCAATGTGCATAGGTCATAGATCTCTTGTAGGAAGGGTCTATCCACACGTTTTATATTATCGTCTGTCGACCTGTATGAATATGCAAACTGGAAAAACATAGACACAGTAAAATGTTTGACTAATATGCATCATCAACTACCTTTTCCTTCCCACAAGAGGTTTATACCATTTAATGTTTATCGCCCAGCAACAAGGTATACAAAGTTTTATAACTGTTAAAAAATATTTAACAAACTGTCCACTTGCTCTCATACTATTCCATTTCCCCACATAGGGAGCCTTCAACCGCACAATAAAAAAGTACAGAAAGGACTGCTCCGTATACAACGCGTTTGTACGTATGGAGCGCAGGCTTATACGTAACCAAAGGGTATATAACCGAAGGGCTGTCAAAGTTGTCAGTTTCAGACCTTTTTCGGTCTTTTACGGGGGCTATCTCAAAAACTAAACCATATTATAGTTTGGAATTACATAATATGTTAAAAGTCACTTTTAGCTTTTAGACCAGAATGTCTGTTGTCACAGTGTGATGTACAAACTTATACGAGAAAGAATACGAGCTTCCTATTACGATTTTAACATGACATCTTGACTGCATTCTATTCACAAATAAATAAATGACATAAAATGAAACTTATTACTCCAGGTCTTGACCCGTTTTCACGTTGTTAAATTATTTTTCACAGTATTCAATGGTAGAGCTTCATTTAAACTTCGTCCTTTCGTCCTTTTCTCGCCGGTTTCTCGGTAGGCGCCTAATAAAATCTCGGAAATCGAGTTTGACCCGCTTTCCATTATCGGATTCCTGCGAAACCCTGCCGCATTTGCCGTTCCGAAAACGATACCATATATTATTACAATTTTATTAATAGCTGTAGGTTTTTTAACTCTTTCTCAAAAAAAAATCTTTGATTTTTCGGGAATAAAAAATCAACTAGATCACTGCTTGTATAATTCTCTACGTGCCCGTGAAAGTCGCGCCAAAATCAGAATATTAGTTCGGGACAATTAAGATAGACAGACAAAAAATTTATAAACGTGTTTTCGGTACGTTAAAATTATATTTCATCCAATCTACCTGCCCTGCTGTTGTGATAATAGTTATAATTATAATTTCTCGTCACAAATAATTGTATCTAAAAAATAAATTATTTTTTGGAAACACCTCGAGTATTACTATTCCGTCCTAATTCCGTCATATTTTCTCAGCGGAGTTGCCAAGAAATGCCACGACGAATTATTGTCAGAACTATTTTTGGGAAAATAACAGAATCCAGAATAGAGGCTCCAGAATATTATAGCGGCCCTTCCAAAATTCAGCGATAACGGAGAAGATTGCATAGTGGTCATTGGCTGAAATTATGGTATTCTTGCTGCAACAATGCATTTTAATCAATAGCGAGAGAGTTGTCACACTGCATCTATCTTTTTAAGACGTTATGATCGACCATCTTATACCTCCAAATTGTAAATATTGTGAATGATATTACGAAATCAAACGTAAAGTAGGTATTATAAATGAAATGAAATAAAAGTGGTCTGGGTGCGACCCTCGAGGTCCGCACGATTAACTTCCCAGTGCGGGAAAAAATTGGCTGGACCGATTTTGCTGAAAATCTTTTCAGTTTCAAGTAAAGTAAAAATAATTAATTTGTAAACATCCTAAATGTCATTCGCGAGGTCTGCTGGGGTCCGCCCTTTTGGACCCCAATATACGAGTAGGTACTAATCGACAGAAATTCAAGACCACGGGAAAAAATTGGCTGGACCGATTTTGCTGAAAATCTTTTCAGTTTCAAGTAAAATAAAAATAATTAATTCGTAAACGTCGTAAATGTCATTCGCGAGGTCTGCTGGGATCCGCCCTTTTGGACTCCAATATACAAGTAGGTACTAATCGACAGAGACCAGTCAGTTAGAGATATTTAGTGCAAAAACTTACAAAGAAATATCCTGTAATAAATCAAAGGAATCCCTTTTGAATTATGAATCATTATGTAAATGTGACAAATAGACGAACGATTGTGATGGATGTGAGGATTTTCACCAAATAGCCTATTTTCGATTAAACGGTGAAATAATTTTGATTTATTTCATGACGAATTGACGCTAGACTGACATCCCTTATGAGATAGTCGTCATCGTTAACCGATATCTGTCCACAGCTGGACATAGGTATCTGGTCTAAATTGTCTTTGATCTGGGGGGCTAGTCTCTAACTTAGTTATCAACAGTAAATGATAGCCACCGAATAAGTTCGTTATACATTGCTGCTTTACTATGTGAAATATACACAGTGATTTGATTTCACACAGTACAAGTATAAATTAAAAATTTAAAAAACCCCCCGACGGCGAAATGGCGAATCCATTTTGTGGCAGCGGCCATCTTGGATTTGCAATATTGCTATTCTACTAGTCAAGCCCTTTCATTCGATACCCATATTAAGGGAGTTGTGAAAAAATATGTAATCCGCAATTTTGTAGCGGCGGCCATCTTGTGCCGATTTTCTTCAAACATAGCTAACAACACTCTCGATTAATTCATCTTTCAAACAAAAAAAACCGCATTCAAATCGGTCCAGTGCCACAGAGGAACAGACAGACACACACACACAGACAGGTCAAACTTATAACACCCCGTCGTTTTTGCGTCGGGGGTTAAAAACAGGAATGTATATCGAACTAATTTGGACTTTCATTTACTGTTGGTAACTAAGTTAGAGAATAGAGCCACTGGTCTGTTGATAGACTTCAACCGTCGCTTATTTACCACCCTACCGGCAAAGCCGTACCGACAAGCGATTTAGCGTTCCGATACGACGCCGCGTAGTAATCGATCATGGGCATGGATTTATAATAAAAACAGCTATAAGGCTTCCATTTTAGACTGCATTGCCAATTAACATCAGGTGAGATCGCAGTCAAGGGTTGTTTATAGATGAATTTAAAAAAAAGTCAGAGTCATCAGCTAACTTTCTAATGAAAAATTTGTAGTTATAGAAATCGTGTTACCGCATCCAAGAAGCTGTTGTATTTGTGGTACTGAGGGCGGTTCCGCTCGCAGAACTGGCGGAAGAGCAGCTTGCCGATGGGCTGCTGGTCCACCACATAGTCGTAGTTTACATCTGAAACGAACACAAACACTGAAGAGCAAGAGCATTGCATATGGGCACCGAGGGACGGTGCAAGGAGGTTCGATGGTGTTTATGCCTGCTCTTCACCATCGCCGATGCCATCGCCGATACAAGTCACGGCAAATAAATCTAGCGTTGACCTTCAATGCGCAGAAGTCGAAAATGAGGTATCTCGGGGTGTGAGGCGTGGGGATCGTTCGTAAGCACTGATTAGCTCTCACGGATCCCCGCGACCCCCTCACACCCCGAGATACCTCATTTTCGACCTCTGCGCATTGAACGTCACCGGTCGACTTATTTGCCGTGACTTGTACCAGCAGTGAGACGTTAAAAAGGGAGTGGTGAATGTTATAATGACGGTGGGTAGCAGAACAGAGAACAGCCTGTAGGGGAAAGCGACTGGAATTAAAAGTGATTAATTTCTAATTGCTGTCAATTGCTCGTGGAAGTGGGCCAATTACTTAGCATTAATTGGCCCACTTCTTCTGGGCCTGCTGAGCATTCACCAGAGCCCTTGCTGTTATAATAAGTAGAAATTCAATTTGAGACTTAATACCCACTCTTAGAGGTAATTCAAGTAACTGAGAGGCTGGCTGTATAATAGCGAAGGTAGAGTATGGTCTAATTTCATACTTAGGTCGCGTTCACACCAAAAACTTTTATCTTTCAAATTAAATTAACTTTTACCTACACTGGTTTAATTAATCACTAGGTACATAATAAAAAACAAAGTACCCCGCCACGGCTGTCTGTCTGTTCGCGATAAACTCAAAAACTACAGAACGGATTTTAATGCGGTTTTCACTAATAGACAGTGATTCATGAGAAAGGTTTAGGTGTATAATTTGTTAAGGTTTTGTGTAAATTAGTTGCCCCCGCCCCCTTTTTTAACCGACTACGGCAAAGCCAAAAGGGAAGGGGAAGGCTTACGATTTTAGCAGTCTATGTATGTACATATGTGTGTTTGTATCCGATTTTTGTATCCGATTTTGAGTTCCATCGTAGCGCCTAAACTACTGGACCGATTTTGATGAATGAGGTGTCAATTGATTCGTTGTTATGGTCCGGGTGATGTAGGCTACATTTTATATGCGAAAAAATCGAAGTGACATTGGCGCGGCTAAACTGGAATATTAAGTTAGTTTCATATAGACATAATAGATGGCGCCACTAGCTGCTTACCCCGCGCTTTCTTAGATTAGTACGCAGTTGAATTCACGTTTTGCTGCACACTAAATTATTATTTTATATACTAATGGCCTGTTTCACCACTTTCTGATAAGTGTCGGATAGCCTAAACGTAAGTTTTGTCACTTTCTTACTTTATGTCAAGTGACAAAGACAAAAGTTGTGAATAAGCTATCTGACACTTATCAGAAGATGGTGAAACAGGCCATAAGAATTATTATTTTATACTATTAGATATTATTATGAATAGTTGGGTTTTAGTTTACGAACTTAATCTCTTGTTTTTCAAGTCTGTTAATACTAAGATTTAGAAGCTTTAGACATAATAAATCCTCTTTCCATGGCGCACTGAGCGTACTCTACTATAAATAATTAGCACGCGTAAAGTCCTCGAGGAGCTCGTAAAACTGAGCCTCTTCCATCCCAACTTGGGAATTAAACCGAGCACTTGGATATCCCATTACCATAGATAATCGGATCTGTGCCACAGGAGAGAGCGAGAGCGGATAGTACAAGCGTTTTGCTCTTTTCATGATATCTAACTCATTTCTTCTTTTTTGTTGTAGGGGGTAAATCTCATCATCAGCATCATTATTGACCCATTACCGTCCCACTACAGGGCACGGGTCGACTCTCAGAATGAGGAGGGTTTTCGACCACGCCAAGTGCGGGTAGATCACACGCCTATGAGAACATTATGGAGAACGCCGTGCAGGTTTCCTCATGATGTTTTCCTTCACCGTTAAAGGCAAGTACCTACAATGGACTTGCATTGTGCAAATCACAAGTGCAAATGTGTGCGAAATCACAAGTGTCTCTTAGGACTGACTTCGATACCAGGGTGAATTTTACCGCGTCGGTTAAGTGGCTATACCGATCCAGATTTTTAGCAAAAATAGGAAAGGGATAGATTTATTCACCGCCGTGTAGCTAGTAAAAGATGGCACTGATGACACAAATTGACCGCGAAGTGAAAAAAAAAGACAAATTAAAAAAGCATTAGTCTCTTTTACGCAAGTCAAGTTACACGAGTGTCGAATGTAGTTTATAATTAAAGGCATTTTATTTTTTATTTCTTATCGTAACGATATTTTCCCGCCTTCGCTTATAGTTCGTGCCAGGTTAGGGCAATAAAAGAGGGACGTTCTATTAGTGAAAGTATTCTGGTTATTCAGAAATGACGGTATTCTGAATTTCTTTAAGTTTGCTCGTTGGATAACGAAAGGGTTGAAACAAACGGAAAGTCCAATAATTGAGTAAAAACAGAATCGTCTTCAGCGTGACAATTTCGATCTGCCAATTGTGTTAGGGAAGTTAGGTGTCCAAAAGTTGGTCTTTCACGGAATATTAATTCTAATAGTATTATTTTAACCGAATTCGAAAAGTACTCAATCGTCTGTATATTATTATCTTCCCTGCTCGTAAGGCGTCCATACGATGACCCAAACGGGCCAAATTAGACCACGTGTCTCGTTCAAGCCACGAATTGGAGTTTTATATGGAGTAGTTAATGTAATTAGCGGGGCAGACGGGGCTTAACCCAGATAAGCCTACTGTCCTATATGTAGGACAGTGAAAATAAAAAAAATATATCAAAGTACCCATTTAAATGGTTGATTTTATTTGTTGTGATATGAAGTAAGGAGACTATGTTTATTATAGTAAAAATATAAAATCGACGTTTTATTTACTATTTTTCGATATATTTCACTAAAAAGTGCGCAATAAAAGCGCGTTGCAGAAATGACCCACAAGAGATATTAATAAAAATCTGAAATTTATATTTAGGTTGCAAATTTCACATTTCACATGTTCTGGATAACCTCTTCTTTACTTTGTATAACAATTTTATTGATATAATATTTCGTAAAGTGGAAATAATTTACGACAAAAAGTGGTGGACTATATATAGGACAGTAGGATAATACAGGTAACTTTTTATGTTCGGACCGCTAACAGCTCATGGGATAATAGACGCCTTGAACAGCTTCCGATGGTTAGAAAAATGACAGAGAGGTAGCGATATGTATTCTACTACTCCTTGTTGACCCCGATTGCCCTTCTGACGAAGGTGATGAAGACAAGGGTGATGAAGATAACGTGGACGCTGAATAACTTGCTACGTAACATATTACTTCAACCTGTAGAAATATCTCTCCAAGTCGAGTATCCCATTAGTGATACCGATGAGCAACTTGCTGTTAGTTGATCAGCTCAGCGCAAAATAATTTACGCGTGGAGGAAAAGAGGCTTAGCAACATCTTCAGTGGTTTGGCTTGAGGTTCAAGGAGCTTTCCACGATAAACTTCAGATTGACAAGTTCGAAAATTTACATTATTGGTTACACAGAGTAGGCATTAGAGTCAAGAAATGGCACATGCCATTACTTACAAATAATATCTTTCTGAACGTTTTTGCTTGCCAATTATTTTATAAAACAAAATACGGGAAACTCGATCACCTAAGCTTCCGCAGGAGAGTAACAACAGCTTTGATTGAGTCAAACAGAAAATTTGGAAAAATGGGGTCAAGTCAACCGTCCCAATATGAACGTGATGACAGCTGGAAAGATCAAGGCATAACCAATTCAATCATTTGGTTATTCTTCAATCAAAAGAAAGGCTTTACCGTCAATGTCATAAAAATGTTTGACACGCTGCATAAATTTCATACAGAAGTATGTGCTATGTGTTTTGTAACTTATCATACATAAGTCATCACACTGCAAAATTGATATACTAAAATTAAAATTCATTTTTTGTACCCTTTTCATAAATAAATAAATGTATTAGGCTATTTTCAGTTAAGGTCAATACTAACCCTTACTTACTACCTATTATCCTACTGTCCTATATATAGGACGGCCATTTCCCGGAAAACCTTAAGGAAAATATTTTTTTTAGTATTTTTTTTATTCATTTTAAAGTTAATGCAACTAAAGAAATTTGTTTATTGTGAAGATTTTGAGTAAAAATAGTTTCAGGCTTATCTGGGTTAAATACAGCTGGTCTGTATGATGCAGTCTATTTGACTGATCTATCGTCTGATGACGGTCTGGTGTGACTTCATATAAAATGCTTCGAAGTAGGACCGGTCCAAAAACAGTACGTTATCCTTAAACGATTAGTTTTGACTTCTGCATCAGTCAATTCTATGAATCTATGAATCATAAGTGATAATTGATAGAATCATCACTTCATCAATCAATCATTTATGCAAGTCATCGTAAGACCAGCAGCAACTGTTGAAATTGATAGCAACGCAGTACCAAACAGCAAACGGTATTGCGTAAGTGTGGATGTTAGGTACATTTTCGACCAAAAGGAAATATTTTCTTCTTGACACAATCTCGATTTTTGTTTAGTCGTTACAAAGATTAGTAATTTTAACATTTGGAACATATTTGTTTTTTTTTTTTTGAAAAGAGCAATCGCCAATTTTTTTTTATCTTTCTCTGTTGGGACGGCATTCCGTAGATTCACTTAACGATTCGAAAGCACTTGTAAATGTTTATTTGAATAAAAACTTACTCAATTCTACACGGCACGGTCTAAATTGAATCATCACTTACTTCGTGATCGACACCCGGTACACATTATTCTCTATAGATAAACCTATCGCGTGCTCCATATACATTCCCTAGAAACTTCATAGTTTTACGATAATTAAGTGTGTCATGGCTGTAACATAGCGATTAGAACTATAATAAATGTAATTAGCATATTGCAACCAGCATGTTTCAGTACGACGCGACGTCAGCTTAGTCACCGGGCGCAAGGTCCCGGGTTCGATTGCCTTTCCTTCCGGCATCTAGGTCAGTTTCTAATTAATTATTATTAAATAAGGGTCGGGATATACTAGCGCAGAGTCGAAGCGCATCAGAGCGTCAACAAAAAAATTTTACCGCATATTGGCACCTGTCTCCACAAAACAAGGCATTTTCTATCAGATAAATCCTCAATAGCGCAACGGTTGGCGGGCGCAGATCAATAATAATCGTAAGGTCGACGGATCAAACCACATCTGTTATTGTCGTACCCAATCCTAGTGCAAGTTTTCGCTTAATTGGAGGGGAAATGGGAGTAGGTATTAGTCATATTCATTAAAAAAAGACGAGCGAATGCGCACGCATTCGTACGAACTCGATGTGCCTTATTTTGTAGGGATAGGTGCCAAATGCCAATATGCCATTAACATTTTTTGGGTGACGCTTCGATGCGCTTCACTCTGTGCTAGTATGGCCCAACAATAAAATTAATTATCCTCTTACCTCTAGAATTATTGCACTATGTGCAGTTGCGCATTTAGGTGGTCAAAGTCAGGTGACGGTGTACGTTAAATTAGACAACCCTTACTTGTGCAACTCAAAGTAGCTTTTGGTGGTCCAATTTAACTTTAACCGTAATCTGATCTTAACCGCCTGATATGCAACTGGCTGTGTCACTAGGCATCAGTTTTAACGTGATTTGTCGCACGCTTAGGCCAATCGTGCTTTCTCTATCGCTTGTTCCACGCTCTCACTTGCACGCGATACATGACAACGAGTCATGCTTTTTCGACGTGTAGCCGGCGTTCACCGATTTGTAAGACGTTATCACGTCAATAATAGAAAAAACGTAAAATATAAAATAATTCGTGTTAAAAATGGCCGACGCCTGCCCCTGTCCGCCAACCAAATCAACTCTCGACAAAACGGGAATAGGTAGGTACCTAAAATGATTTTGATATCTTAGGGATTTTTGTTAATTTATTTGGCAACCAAAACAGATTACAATATATTGTTGGTCCGCCCGCGGCCCCTTGAATCACCCCGTATCAAAGTTTGTTGGGATTGCCCAAAAGCAAATAATTTATAACTTGCTGTATCATACCATGCGAATAGGTACTGTCAGATATACGATAAAAAGTTTTTAATATGATATTTTTGAAGCACACGAGGTCGCAGCCGCTCCGCTCGCGTCTAGATAACATCGCGGCGGCCAAAACATGCGCGGCGCGAGCGGCTTACCCACATGAGTAGATATCCGTACAGAGAGGAAGCTTCATACAAGCGGCCCGCTGTAGCTACACACACATAGCGCACGTTTGTCACCCAACTGAGCCGGTAGGAGGTCAGACGCGGGCGTCCGTGAACCGTTGGTGAGAGCTCATGTGTGAGTGTACCTACAGCAGGCCGCTTGTATGAAGCTTCCTCTCTGTACGGATATCTACTCATGTGGCATACCTACACAATATTTTCACAATAATGAGGTAAACGGCAAATGTGTGTAAGGTTAATTATTTGTGTTTGAGTGATATTTGAATTGACGTACGCGCATATTTGTGACGTCAATCGGCTATTATCGGTGATGGGGAGGGGGCCTTCGAGGCAGGTCGGAGGCTCGAGGCGTATTGTGCGCGTTTCAATTAAGGATACCTCCAACGTTGGTGTGATGTTGTCCGAGTTGGCTCAAATGTTTGAAAGTTGGCGGCAAAGCTTATAGGTGGATCACATAGAGTGTGATTTCAAACAATCCTGGAAGGATTGTTTGAAATGGTTCAGGGTTAAAATTAGGTATATTTTTTTAATTCGGGGTTTTTAAAACCCTAAAGCATAAAGAGATTTGATCTAAGGTATGATCGCTTTGTCTATCTGTGTCTTATCGCAACGCTGAAACGAAAACTCCGACTTGAATGCGTTTTTTTTTACTAGCCTACTACAAAAAAAGGAAGTTATCAATTCGCCACGTATGTATGTAATATTGTTGAAATTGTTGAAACTGCAATATATATTCACATATTATGATAATAAAATCTATTAGGGCTTCCGAACAAATATACAAAACTTTATAGCTATGTACCTATGTATTTTCTCCAAAACTATTTTTCAAAACTATCAATCGGCTTGTGACCATTCTTTTTTTATTGGCTTCAATTCACTTTAACTTAGGGAACAGTGAAAGTTTCACCAAAATCGTTAGTAGAATTCAAGATATGGACAAATACGCAAATACGTGTAAGTGCGAAGGCCTGACTCATTTCAGTATAATATATTGAAGTCAGTTTAATATTTCTTCAATTATAGCTTGTTGTTAGCTTTCTTTAAACATAACAATAGCAAAATCATAAATCAAACATCCGAAATTTTTTGTGGTGGTCATTACCATTAAAAGTTCGATAGACCATAACAAGGGCACAGACTGAAATATATAGAACACTGTCTACGAAAAATATTTTTCATGTATCGCGCACAAAAAAAAAAGACATTGACATAAAATATTGCCCAATCCACTTTGTATTCAAATTGTAGGCTTTTCATATTATGCAAAAACTAGTTATTGCGTATGATGCTGTTTGCTTAGATCCAGACTCGTTTTTCTGTAGCCAAACTGCCAAATAGGACTATTTTTTGTATAATTTATTAGTTTAGTCTTTTGCTGATTTTTCTCATAAAGAACAACTGTGACGATTCAAAAGACCTTGTAAACTGATTATACGTCGGGAATGGAATTATTTTAACCGAGTTTATTTATTTTTAACCCCCGACGCAAAAACGACGGGGTGTTATAAGTTTGACGTGTCTGTGTGTGTGTGTGTGTCTGTCTGTCTGTTCCCCTGTAGCGCTCAAACGGGTGAACCGATTTGAATGTGTTTTTTTTGTTTGAAAGGTGAATTAGTCGAGTGTTGTTAGCTATGTTTGATGAAGATCGATCCAAGATGGCCGCCGCTACAAAATGGCGGATTACATATTTTTTCACAGCTCCCTTAATATGGTTATCAAATGAAAGGGCTTGACTAGTAGAATAGCACTATGCAAATCTAAGATGGCCACCGCCACAAAATGGCGAATGTTGGGGGTTTTTTAAATTTTTAATTTATACTTGTTACCGAGTCGATTAGACGAGTTTTTTTTAATTCGTCTACAAGTTAGCCCTTGACTTGACTTTGACGATTTCATTTTTGACGACGGTAAGTGACGAATGACGATGCAGTCTAAGGTGGAAGCGGGCTAACCTCAAACTTGGAAGAGGTAATCGGCAGTTTTTATTAAACCCATACCCTGATTGGGGTTAGGGGTACCCTTTCTACGCGACATCGTACCAACAAAATCGTTTGGCGGCACGTGTTTGCCGGTAGGGTGGTGAGTGGTGACGAAGCCTCCCATCAGAAAAAAACAGTTTGAGTTATTGCAAGATTTATGTTGCAGTTATTGTATGACAGATTTATTACATCGGCGAAAAGAACAGCTGATAATCCTGAAATAGCTGAACACGCTAAGAAACAACTCGATAAAACACGCCATCGAATTAAATGAACCGCATTGAAATCAGTCCATTCGTTTGAGCGCTACGATGTCGTAGACATACAGACACGCAGACAGGCAAAGAGGTAAAACTTACAACATCCCTCTATTTCGAAAAGACAAACATGGCATGTACCTTCAAGCACTCATTTATTTGTCCGGTGGGAGGCTTCAGCCGTGACTAGGGACCCTTCTGCCGGCAAAGACGTGCCGCTAAGTGCTTAGCATGCCGTGTAGAAATTAGAGGTATAGGTTAAATAAAAACTGCCATCATCATCATCATCATGATCAACCCATTACCGGCTCACTACAGAGCACGGGTCTCCTCTCAGAGTGAGAAGGGTTTTGGCCATAGTCTACCACGCTGGCCAAGCGGATTGGCAGACTTCACACACCTTTGAGAACGTTATGGAGAGCTCTCAGGCGTGCAGGTTTCCTCACGATGTTTTCCTTCACCGTTAAAGCAAGTGATATTTAAATACTTAAAACGCACATAACTCCGAAAAGTTAGAGGTGCGTGCCCGGGATCGAACCCACGACCTCCGATTAGAAGTCGGTCGTCCTAACCACTAAGCTATCACAGCTTTTTGCTGCCTGCTGCCATACCCATCCAGATTAGCCCACTTCCACCTTAGACTGTATCATCGCTTACCATCAGGTATCAGATAGCAGTCAAGTGCTAAGGGTCGAGGCATATTAGCACAGAGTCGAAGCGTATCGAAGCGCCTTAGCGTATTTCATAGAGATACGAGTAGATGCCACATATGTACCTCGAAAACGGTACTAGAATTAGAATATCCAATAAGTCCTAATTCAGTACTTCGAAGATTTATTTTCAAAATTAGCGCTGGCTGTAGACGAATGGCTGAACGTATTGGCGAACTGAAACCTTAAAACAAGCCTGTTTATATAGGCCCATTTTACTCGTGTTTCACAAGTGTTTCGATACTCGAATTTCGATCATCGTTGCCAATGTACAAATTCGGCATAAGACCTCTGTACACCTCTGTACGCCTATGTAAGGCTATGTAAGGCTAGTACGCCCCCACCATAGATTAAGGAGCACGTGTATAATATGCCCCGACCCTAACTTGTATAAGAATAGAAACAGAGCACGGCATGAGGAATCCCGCTCGGCAGTAAGTCGTCACGAACACACGGACATACGACTGGAATCGCTTATTTACAACGCGTAGTTATTCAAGGCGCGAGGCGCTTGCGAAGGAAACCCGTCTGGTGCAAGTTACAAGCGACAGATATACTTACCTAAAAACGGGTCTCCAGTGACCACATTTTTGTTAAAAGCGTGGAAGCATGGTCAAAGTCAACGTTTTTGAACGTCAATTTTAGAAATATATTGAAGTGAGGTAGGTAATGGTGATAATTTACTTACAACAACTTATAACTAAAACTACGAGGGTTCCAAACGCACACTGATTATAAGTTCTTAGTATAGCCTTCTAGTCAAAACTAATTTTTGTTCCATTTACTTACAGAGAATCGCTCGTTCGTTCGCCTTGGGCCACGATATAGCGCACGATAAGTTTTACTGAGTCGAAGGCTCCAAGCAATGTATGGCACGAACTTTGCTCATATAAACAAATGGGTGATATTTTTCGCGTGCCGCCCTTTGTAACTGGCTATAAATGCTATAGTAGAGTTAATTTGTTGCCGAACTTTCTGCGAGGCGATCAGAAAAAGGGACGGGACGCTGTTATAAAAAGGGGACGATATTCGGGGATTATAGGAAACAATTTTTCCAAATGGGCGCGCCATTTTCATATTGTCAGAATTGCTGACGACCAGAGGTTTTTCAACGAAACTCCATTTTAATATAACATATTTGCGTCGTAATCTACACGGCCATTCGATTGATCAGATAATGGTAGAGGACAGAGGTTTTCCTTAGCAGCCCCAAGAAAACCACTACTATACCCAGGTCCTTTCGCATAAAACTCGACTGAGACTTGAGAGTAGGTACTAGATAGTAGATACCTACGGCATTTCGACTCACAGGTTTAACGATTATTTTATCAGATGCTAGTGATAATAAACGACGGCTTAATGAGCTCTCCGAGGCACGGAGGAAACGAAAAGGCCATATTCGGACCTCCAAGGTCAGTCAAGGGCGTTCAAGGTTAGTGATGCTAAATGTACCTACCTACCTAAGACGTTAATCCACAAAATCCAGGTTTTTCCTGAACAAGTGTTACAGACTTTTTGTGTGTGTGTGTGTGTGTGTGTGTGTGTGTTTTCAGTGATACGTCCATATTTCTAGCCTAAATCAATATTGGGAATAAAGATTTGTGGGAAATGTTCGTGACATGCGACCAAACTCCCTACATACAAGGATATAACTCTAAGGCGATGGCGCTGGGTCGGCCTACCCCTTATCCTTTCCTGGGGTAAATATTCGACTGTCCGAATCAAAATTGTATATTTTTCACGTCAATGCCAGACACAGGCAAATACACATAGACAGGACTGGTAACAAGCGATATCACATTACCTATATTAAAAGACATCTTGCCAAAAACTTAACTCGTTTTACTTATGAGCCAAGAAATACTGAGCTCAAATCTTTAGGGCTACGTCCCGGAGCGACTATCCGATTGACTCCTAATAGAATTCCTTCAAAATCAAAATTGTATATTATTTCCTAACATAGTCGTTTTACATATTTTTCTCGTTAACGCCAGGCACATACAAATATAGATAGGTAATAAGCGAGATCACAGTACCTTTATTAAAAGACGTCCTGCTAAAATCTTAACTCGTTTTAATTATGACTATGAGCCATGAAATGTTGAGCTCAAATCTTTATACTAAAGGTCCCGGAACGACCATTCGACTTCTAACAGAATTCCTTCATAATCAAAATTGTATATTTTCCCGTCAACGGCAGGCACAGGCAAATATTATAGACAGGTAGATCATTTCCGGTGCAGAAAATGGAAAATTTCACCTCAGAGCGAGAGTAAATTGATTTAGTATACCAGGTAAGGCAGTGAATAAATTTTCAACTTCAAATTCAAAATAACTTTATTCAAACTTGGTACACTAAGTAGGTACCTACACTTTTTGAACGTCAATTTTTTTTTTCAAATACCTACTTTATACAAGTAGGTGATAATTACTTACGAGAACTTAAAACTAAAACTGCGAGGGAACTTAAAATAAAGCTACAAACGCGCCTTGGGGCTCGAGAAGAGTCCAATGCAGCCGGATTTTTTTCATTATCACCATCCCTCAATATGATTTAACAAGTTATTGGAACTATTAAAGTGATAAGATACAAAAGGGTAGAGACTAGAGGGGTAAAAGATAGATTGGTTTGTGTCTGAAAACAGGGGTTTTTTATTGGGAAAGACGTAATAGTTCCCAAGACAGTTTTTTCAGTTTCCCCTAGCATAATACAATCTCCTATGATTTCGGATTTCTCCATACATTTAAAAATACACTCTTTACATGTTGTAAGGGGAACGCTATCGAAAACGAAGACAGGTAATAAGTAGTGATGATTTTATTGTCAAGATACCACAAAGAAACGTGAAAAAAAAATCCTGTATTAAAAAAAATCACAATGTATTAACGCAAACAAAATAACATCAGCTGACGCTAGAGGTCAAAGAACGTTGTATAAATACCTAGTTTTCGCCAGTCGCCTGCCGCTCGCGCTATCTACCTACTCCGTAAGCGGATCATTGACCCCGAGTTGTGCACGCTATACATTGCCGGTTTAATAAACCACTAATACTAATACAAGTAAATATAAAGACAAAAGTTTACTGGTATTGGATTGTGCTTAGGTAGTATAATAAAAGCGCTGCGTTTTCGGTAGGGATCCCATTATACCTACCCTGTATAATGTTCTCCTTGCCAAACGACGAACGGAGACTAGGCATTAAGCAACTATGCAGGAGATATTATAGTGCGTGCACAAGTGTTAAAATCATAACCCTTCCTTTTGGCATTGCCGTAGTCGGATAAAAAGGATAACAAACGAGAATATGATACCTACTACCTACTTTGTAAATAATAAACAAGCTGTTAACTGCGCACAACAACAATTGATACGGCGGTTCTTACGCCATTCGCATGTTTTTATGAGCGTTATATTTTATTTTATCTACACCCATGCTTTAAATCCTCTATTAAAGATCCTGAAACAGTTAGCTTATTGCCAACTTTAGAACACACAATGTTGTAACAACCATTACATCATCCAAACGAGTGTTGTAATGAAATTCAGTACAATATTACATCATCCGTTTTTACCCCGACGC
The DNA here is from genome assembly GCA_920104075.1 of Melanargia galathea. Lineage (NCBI taxonomy): Eukaryota > Metazoa > Arthropoda > Insecta > Lepidoptera > Nymphalidae > Melanargia > Melanargia galathea. The sequence continues at coordinate 11,691,476 of OV049868.1, forward strand.
AAATACGACGGGGTGTTAAGTTTGATTTGTCTGTGTGTGTGTGTGTGTGTGTGTGAGTCTGTGTGTGTGTCTGTTCCCTCGTAGCGCTCAAACAAGTGAACCGGTTTGAATGCGGAGGTGGGAATGGGGATGTGAGCGTGGGCGTGGGCGTGGGCGTGGGTTGGCGTGAGTTGGGAGTGGATGTGGTTGTGGGTGTGTGTATGTGCGTGAGTGTGTGTGTGTGTCTGTCTGTTCCCCCGTAGCACTCAAACCAGTTTGATGCGGGGGTGGGGATGGGGGTGTGGGTGTGTGAGTGTGTGTGTGTCTGTCTGTCTGTTCCACCGTAGTGCTCAAACGGGTGAACCGATTTGAATGCGTTTTTTTTTGTTTGAAAGGTGAATTAGTCAGGAGTGTTCTTAGCTATGTTTCATGAAAATTGGACCGCCACAAAATGGCGGATTACATATTTTTTCACAACTCCCTCAATATGGGTATCAAATGAAAGGGATTGACTAGTAGATTAACACAATGCAAATTCAAGATGACTTCAACACAAAATGGCGAATACCGGAGGTTTAGCAGTAAGCTAACTGTTTCAGAATCTTATAGAGGATTCATATTATGGGTGTAGATAAAGTCTTGTATGCAACTGTTGATAATTAGGTATTAAAACACTCATGTGATACTATTATCACATTCGGCTTCGCCTCATGTGATAAACCCACATTCGTGTTTTAATACCCCTTATTACACAACAGTTGCATAAATAACTATTATTTGCACCCGGTACAATAATGTAACATAAAGCTGACACGCGCTGATGCATTGTGCATCTAAAGTGCACTACAAACGTATACAATGTATGTATTATATGTATGTATGTATGTACTAATATTATACATGCGAAAGTGTATGTAAGTATTTGTTGGTTTGTCCTTTAAAGCCTTCACCATCGCCGATAAAATTGCCGGCAATCATTACGATCATTGTGCAACGATCGTCGGTGATCGTTTATTGAGCGGCTATAGCGGCGCGAATTCCCTTTGATGCGTGCTCGAACAAATCGCCGATCGCCACGATTGCTGACGATTGTGACGGCGATGATCGGCGACTACAGGCGATAAGCCCTCCACACGATCGTGTACGCGTGTAATCTTCTACGGTCGCCGATTCCGAAGAGGAGGCTTTAAGTTATAATTTATATACGTAGGTAATAGGTATAAAAGTTTCAACCCGTGTAACTTTGAACCTCAATTGTTATACGGCCGAAATTAAAAACCATCTTACCCCAAATCTACACATTAACTACATCTACAACAAGTATAAATTAAAAATTAAAAAAAACCCCGACATTCGCCATTTTGTGGTAGCGGCCATCTTGGATTTGCATAGTGCTATTCTACTAGTCAAGCCCTTTCATTTATTACCCATATTGAAGGCGTTGTGATAAAATATGTAATCCGCCATTTTGTAGCGGTGGCCATATTGGATCGATTTTCATCAAACATAGCTAACAACACTCTCGACTAATTCACCTTTTAAACAAAAAAAACCGCATTCAAATCGGTCCACCCGTTTGAGCGCTACAGGGGAACAGACAGACACACACACACACAGACAGACACGTCAAACTTATAACACCCCGTCGTTTTGCGTCGCGGGTTAAAAAGCGAATGAATAGTGATACTTAATTACTAATTATTATATCGCACATAACTCCGAAAAGATAGAGGGTGCGTGCCGGGGATCGAACTCGGTCCCCCCGAAAGGGAGGCCGAAGTCTTAACCACTAGGCTATCACTTCGCTTCTTTACTACATCTGGATTTGACCTTCAATGTGTCCCTTCAATTTTTGGATTAGATAGGTAATCAGTATCGACTGTTTTTGGATATTTTTTTTTTTTGGATAACGCAACTGTCACATTATCCATATAGGCATCATTGTAAAATCACGAAAATTAAGCCTCTGAGGTCAAAGACAAAGTATGAGGCCATGTCCCCACTAATTACATTAAATCGTTGGGAACAAAAAACATGCGCGCGCGTGACTCAGTGCCCCATATTACATATCCATACAGCAACACGACTGAGAGCAGACATTACAACACGCAAAAAACAGCTCTATAAATGTCACTCTGCTTGCTGTCTGTCCATCTGTCCGTATACCATGCTTTCTAAGTCTCTCGCTCGTAAACGAAGAGTTACGTACCTGAATTTTGTACATTGCATTGGATATTTTAGATTTTCATTATATTATGTACATACAGACAGATAGAGGCAGAAAAAGCGGTCAATCCTTTGACGGCCTCCCTGGCGCAGTTATGAGCACTGTGGTGTTATTTAAGTGGGAGGTTCCGGGTTCCGGTTCCGGTTTAAAACTTTATAATTTCTAAAATGTCACTGCGCTGGTCTGGTGGGAGGCTTCAGCCGCAGCTAGTTACCACCCTACCAACAAAGGCCTGCCGCCAAACGATTTAGCGTTCCGGTACGATGACGCGTAGAAACCGATGAGATGTATGGATTTAACAAAAACCCACCCAGGTGTGCCACACCTCTCTCAGGTTAGACCGTTTCCATCTTAGACTGCATCGTCACTTAATATCGGTGAGATCGCAGTCAAGGGCTAATTTGTACATGAATAAAAAAAAATTGTGTCAGGGGTTAGAAAGATACTAGATTACTATTATCTCGACCCACCGGTCAGGTACTTTGGTGGACGAAATGTTGCTAATCTCGCCTCTCTCGAGAGAAGGGTCCGCGTTGTTTCCAGCTCAACGCCCCATATTTAATGCTTATCGCCGAATGGGATCAGTGTAATTGATCTTGTGAACTCGTCTCCAGCGTTCCACTGAGCGATTTCAATCCTTATTTGTACCGTCTATTTGGGATATAATTGCTCGGCAGAAGCTTGGTGACAAAAAGTAACTGATAGTTATGGCGCAACGGGCGAAGATACTTTTATGGTAGTGGTGATTGAGTGATGGAAAGTACTAAAGCACGGATTCTTTAACCGACTTCCAAGAAGGAGGAGGTTCTCAATTCGGCGCGAGTTTTTTTTTTAAGATCAAGCGCTGAAGATAGTCAGAGTTTCTAAAACAAAATGCTCAGGAAAATCACAAATGCACCCTAGTACGTAAGAAACCTCCGGGGGGATTTCAAGATAGAGTAGACTCTCTCCTATGAGCGAGGCGGCCTGTGCCCAGCAGTGGGACGTTAAAAGGCTGCAGTGGTGGTGGTCAGTCAAGGCAATAGCGATGCAAGGCAACCATATATGTACCTACTTGTGATTCCGGCGAAGCACCGGGAAGGGAAAAGGGACAGGGAAAATCTGCTAAGTGATAGCCTTATAGTGGTTAAGACTTCGACGATTTTCGACGGTACCGAGATCGGTCCCCGGCACGCACCTCTTACTTTTCGGAGTTATGTGCGTTTTAACCAGTTAAGTAAAAAAAAAAAAGCTGTGATAGCCTAGTGGTTAGGACGACCGACTTCTAATCGGAGCTCGTGGGTTCGATCCCGGGCACGCACCTCTAACTTTTCGGAGTTATGTGCGTTTTAAGTATTTAAATATCACTTGCTTTAACGGTGAAGGAAAACATTGTGAGGAAACCTGCATGCCTGAGAGTTCGCCATAACGTTCTCAAAGGTGTGTGAAGTCTGCCAATCCGCTTGGCCAGCGTGGTAGACTATGGCCAAAACCCTTCTCACTCTGAGAGGAGACCCGTGCTCTGTAGTGAGCCGGTAATGGGTTGATCATGATGATGATGATGATGAACCAGTTAAATATCACTTATGAACTCATGAGGCAACCAGCACGCCTGAGAGTTCCTCGTAATGTTCTCAAAGGCATGTGAAGTCCACCAATCCGCACTTGGCCAGCGTGGTGGACTACAGATTACGCCCTAAATCATTCGCATTCTGAGAGGAGACCCGTGCCCTGTAGTAGGCCGGTAATGTTTTCTTTATAAGGTATACGTATTTAGAAAACACAAAAATGAAGTTTTATAGTATTTGAGTCGACTATCTATTATATCAGTGACACCAATGGCGGTACGCCATATTGGATTTAGAATGACGTCACTTAGCTAACCAATATGCATTGTCATCCAAACTAAAAGTGTATGCAAAATTTCAGCTCTATCATTTGAGGATAACTGCTTTTCAGTTGCAAGATTTGATTCGAACTGACATGAATACGCAGTTTACATGACACATTGTTAGTTTTTTTATAACTATGTTTGATAAAAATCGGTCCAAGACAGCCGCCGTCACAAAATGGCGGATTACATATTTTTTCACTACTACCTTAATATGGGTATCAAATAAAAGGGCTTGACTAGTAGAATAGCACTGTGCAAATCTAAGATGGCTGCCGCCACAAAATGGCGCATGTCGGGGGTTTTTTATATCATATATTATTTTTTTAGGGTTCCGTACCCGAAGGGTAAAAAACGGAGCCCTATTAATGTCACTCGGCTGTCTGTCCGTCTGTCCGCCGGTCACAGGTCTCTAGCTCGCAGACGAAATGAGTTACAAACCTGAAATTTTGGTATTTAGTGTAAAACGTTAACCCAAAATCAAATATTGAATTAGAAATTGAATTAAATTATTTTTCAGAGGGGCTCCCATACATGAAAAAGGAGCCGGAAAAAAAATTTTTTTCTTTACCCTAGCTTGTGGGGTATCATTGTTTAGAGCTCATTAAGTAGAGTACAAATATATATTTTTTTAATTTTTATCTCAAAAAATAAGGGAATGGGAGGCCATCAAAGTTGTCAGTTTTAGACCATTTTTGTGACGGGGGCTATCTCAAAAACTAAACTAGTTGGGAATATGATATTTCAGTATATTATGTATTATATTATGCTCTATTTAAACAACAAATACTGAAAACAACGATTTATTAAATAGTTTATAAGCTGTGACCAAAATAAATGAACATTTTTTTGGGTTTTTCTTTCACGGTTTGTTGCGATGTCTAGCTCGGAAATTAAATATTTCTTAGACCCAAAATATTATATTGTTCATAATTATGTACGGAACCCTGAAAGAGCGAGGCCCGACTCGCACTTGGCTGATTTTATATAATTTATATCTATTTTTTTTACTTGTGTAACAAGCGATGCGACTAGTGACTATAGCCGCACGACTCTAGTCACGCGTGTAAACGGCACTTTAGACTGACATAACGACGCTGCGGTTCATTCGCCTATGACTCCAATTCACTCGTAAGTATCATAGAGTCAATCGCCAATAATCTCGACCAGTAAATTGTATAATGACTCCATCTCGCATCTATCCGTCTGTCCGGTCGCTTACGACTTTGTTTATGACTTTTATTAATAGCTACTTCTGTACTAAACGACCATATTAGACGATATATTTTTATATCATACCTACTTGGGATCAGTGGCGTGCACTTCATAAAGGCAGAAAAGCACTGCATACCCTAAGAAAAGCAATGCTTAGGTAAAACGATAAGAAAAGGAGCAGTAAAAATTTTACCACTACCGATTGCATACCCTAGCTTCAAACCCTGTGCACGCCACTGCTTGGGATGATAGGTATTTCGGAGTAGTCTATGAAAGCAAGATAGTAAAATTGAGATTTGAGTCGAAGCTATTAAGTTTGAAAAGAGTTCTACTTTCGACTTTCGAGTGCAAATTAAAAATTTAATCTCCCCCGACATGTGGAATATAATATGGGTCTTTAAGTATATGAGACTGCCTCGTTGGTCTAGTGGTTAGCATATTCGATTGCAGATGACGAGATCCCGGGTTCGATTACCGGGTCGGGCAAATAATAATTGTTAGGTATTGGGGTTTCTGTCAAGAAATTCTCAGTGCCAGCCCGACTTTTTCCGACATTTTCAAGAATTATCGTCTTTTAACCAATTTACACAAAACCTTAACAAACTAACACCTGAACCTTCCCCATGAATCACTCTGTCTACTGGTGAAAACCGCATGAAAATCCGTTCAGTAGTTTCTGAGCTTATTCAACCGACCGGCAGACGACTTAACGTCGGTGGTGTAAACTTAGATAAAGAGTTATCTTGTAGCTAGACCATTAACTCCTTTCCGCCTTCGTTGATCAATGAATTTTTCCACTGCGGAACCATAAAATATTCAATACGTATGGATCAGTAGGTAAGTACTTGTCAAGTCAACTGTCAACCAAAACAGGACACGTAACGAATTGTGGACAATTCCGCGGCCCACATCGAAATCCGTACGACGTGTGTCTGTTCGTCTGTTACATGACAGCGCCGAAACAATGTTGACAGGATGACGGATCGATTACCTGTATCGACATGTCGAAATATATGATAAAAACTGCTGAACAGTTTTAAATGAAATAACATTATGGAACACCGAAACCTGTTTAGCTGAGTGTTCACTGGGCTACTTTTGACCCATTCTTCCAAAGGGTATAGATAATATGAAATCTGCTATGAACAAGTAGCGGTAGATACGGGTACTTTTCACCGATACATAATTATGTACCTACTTACTCTTTTACTTTACTGTGATCACTTGGCGTGCAACTAACTGGCCTCAAATAATGCGACGCTATGCGACAAATAAATGCCAAAACATAGTAATTAAAATTCAAGTAAGATGAATATTATAGAAGCTTTCTGCATCCTAAAGCTAATAATATTATAGAACGTTAGCCCCTCCTGTTTACTATTTAAAGGATCAGGCCGTCTCTCTCCCTCCCCTCTAGATAAAAAAAGGATAAATAAACATCGGATTCCGAAAGCGTACCGCAATGAATCACGGAGATCTAACGACACGTCTTGTTATGGTAAGTGTGCGGGGGATTGTTACAAGCGGACTGCCCCTATCCCACTGGCGTTTTGCGAGCGTTGGCGTTCGTCCAACGTCTGCGCAGCGTTGTCGCGACGTTAACGTTGCGTTGACATTGCAAAGTCGAAGCGTGAACGGTTGCCATTATAGTAGGGGAGCCCATGATGCTCAATGTGGATTTACTCGAGCGTCGTCGGGACCTAGTAGATTTTATAGATTAGTTGATAGGAAGAATAAAAGGTTATATAAGGTTTTCCATTTCAGCGGTGGGTAAAGCTTCTAGCTGCACGCTCTCATCTTCAATAGACGATTTTTATAACTTCGGCTGTGGAAATCGGCTGATTATATATTTTTTTGTTAATTTTGCATCATTTCCTTCAAAATAGAAAAAAAATCAACTCTCTTATCTTAATCTGACGCGCTCGAGTAAATCCAAAAATCCCCTCTTGGGCTCCCCTACTATTGGACACTCTCAACGTTGACGTCGCGTCAAAGCGACGATGTCGCTGCACAGACGTTGGAGAAACGCCAACGCTCGCAAAACGCCAGTGGGATAGGGGCCTTATGTTCGACGTTACAAAAGAGATTGAAAACTCGTCCGCGTAGTCGTAAACCGATGGACAAAGGGCGAATAGACAGCGGCCGGACAAAGGGACTCCCACATCACCCCAATCCTTGTTTATGTGATCCGTGACCCCAACCAACCTCCCCCTATGCAAGCGAATCACAGTGGAATGCGTATGCGGAAATAATGCGGTCGGTTACATAGAAAAGTATAGGGACGACGAATGGGAAAGGCTAAAGAAAGATAGCGTCTATAAACCGCGCCACGTACGTCCAACGCTGAACGAAACGTGGAGGGGATAGCTGCGTATGGGAACTGTCACGCACGTAACACAACAGCTTACCCCCTCCACTTTCCTTCAGCGTTTGATGTACGTGCCAATGTTTATACGGAGACTGCCATTTTTCGAATGATATCCAAACGGCCGTTCTCTCTAAAAGACCGAGCGAGGTTTTTTTTGGTTTTGGTTTGGTAGGTCGTTGAATAACATTCCCAATGGAGTCAGATTGCCAAAGGTAGGGCATGCCAGCATCCGTGAGAATATTCCTCCTCCCAGAGAGACGAAAAAGGGACTGCCTCATGCCGCGGTGTTGCCGCTTGTAAGCGGCTTCCTGCGAGGGTTTCATGTCGTCTGTCGCTGATTTCCGTTTCAAGGTCACCGATCTACCACCTTTTGATGCCAACATCAATCAGTTCTTCGAACTACCTAGGATATACCCAGTGGCGTAGCGTACCTTGGCGGGGCCCCGTATAAAAATTTATTTGGGGGCCCTTATGAAGGGTAAAGATTTCTCACAAAAGAAAAAAAAAATGCTTGCATAAAATTAAATGACAAACGGGGAAATCCCACAGCCCGCGATAACCGATGTAGAGTGTTGCCAACTCTTGAACGCACGCTTTACGCGGAAAAAAACGAAATTGCTTTTTTTGACTTTTGTCATCTCTGAAATAAACAAAAATTTGGGAAGTTTTTGTTAATTTTGGCTTACGCACGTCGGGGGCCCCCGTGGCTTGGGGGCCCCGTATAATTGATACGGCAGATACGGCGGTAGCTACGCCCCTGGATATACCTACTCCGCTTTTGGCCATAAGTTTCATTGCCACATCAGGTACCCGGCTCCATTCGTACCTACATATTAATATAATATGTTGTTTACAAGCAACCTTTAACTGTACGTGAAGACGATAAAGATAAATTAATAATGTACATACATTAACGTAGGAAGGTATTCTCGCTTCCTTGCAATTAAGGAAAAAGATACATTACTAAGTATGTAATTAATTTAAAAGCAATAACTTAGGTGCTTAAAATGTTAAAATAAGGTCTCAAGGCTCAACTGACGTGTCTCTTTGGTCTATTGTTAGTTTGTTCGGCTTCGGACCGTGAAGTCCTGGCTTCCAAACCCGGGTGGGGATAAACTTATTTTTTTTGCAAATATCTTTAATGGACAGGCACAGCAAGTCTATGGTTTTAATCACTCACTCAAACGCTCGCGCAGAAAATTTTATATCTTAAAATCCAGACAACCATAATTTAGCACCATTTTTGATCAGGCAACCAAATGCAGTTCGATTGAAAATCTTTCATTTGACATATAATTCGTTTAAATAACAGATGAGGGAAGCAGATCGAAAAAAATTGATTAAATTTTTTTTGTGTTTAACATCATAGGCACCAAATTTAGCCAGGCAACCAATGTGCAATGTATCAATCTATGAATTATCTAGCATATTATCTCTATCAGCATTAAATAACAGATGAGAGTATGATTTTCTATTACGGGATCTTAGACCATATTCTGTTGGGAGATAGGTTCTAGGACCCTTTTCATTCTGAGAGGAGACCGCCGGTAATGACCATGCCATGCCGACTAGGTTGTGCGGGGTGCCGAAGCGGGGGGGGGGGGGGGGGAGCAAAGATATTATGAAAGCGTAATAAGATACAATAACTTACTGCCGCACTTTGAGACATTCATTAAATTATTTCTAATGAGTCATTAATTAATTATCATTATCTCCAAATGAGCTGTCATTCGGCTGCACTTATGCGTTAAATGACTCTGAGGGTGATTTAAAAAATATACATATATATACCAAGGAATTCTGGAAACATGGACCCGTTGACCTAGAATCTAGATTCTAGATGAACGACAAGCGCGAGAACGTGACCTAATACGACGCGACGCGAAAATTCAAAATATCAAACAGTAGCTGAGCCTTCGCGTGGCCTACGTTGTCTCATAGATAAGATTGACATTTTCTATGGACTCGAATCGCGTCGCGTCGTGTCGCATCGCATCGCGTCGCATTTGTCATTCTTAAAGCTCAACGGGTGAGTGCAACAGGAGTGACTAGTGAGACGACATGACAATATGTAGATCGTAGGATGCACTTACCTATTTTCGTTTTTATATCTAAGCATTGCGATATGTGAGGGAACTGTAGGATCTTGCGCCACTTCTTGCTCTTCCCCTTGTTGCTATCGGAACCGCCTGCGGACAAAATACATAACGTTAACATAACCTCCTTTTTTGAAGTCGGTTAAAAAAGTAGCAACCTCAGAATCTGAGCTACAGTTAAAAGTTTTCACAACCGATTAAGCACCAACATAGTGTGTCAACGCAGTGTGTCAACGGTTGATTCTCAAATGATATTAGTCGCAAGGTGATCGGTTGCGCAACGCGGCGCGGCGGTTTATAATTGAAATAAATTTCAATACAAACTGGATCGCGCCGTAACTGGATCGCAATTAAACTCTAAATCCCATCAGGGCGTTTCACACGCACCGAACAGCGTCTGCTCTAAATTTATTTTAACGTAGGACAAATCGGTGGAACCACGGGCCCTTCATCAATGTAAAGTAAGGTGTAAGGCCGGCTTCACAAAGCCGGAATGCCTCTCTGAATTCAGAATCTGAAATCTTCAGATTCTGAATTCAGACAGGCATTCCGGCTGTGTGAGGTCGGCCTAAGGGGACCTCGATCGAAAAATTAGCGCTATTATTATACTACTTAAACACAATCCAGTACCAATAACCATTTGTCTTATACCTACTTGTAGTGGTTTAATATTTTTCAAACCGACATGCAATGAAAAGCGTGCACAACTCGTGGTCAATGCCCCGCGAGCGGCAGACGGCCGGCGACAACTTTGGGTATTTATTAGGCATTAGTTGATTGCATTACATTGCAAACAGAGTGTTTTTTGAATTTAAGTTGTTTTTAATCCCGTAGGAACCTCTTGTTTTACCGGCACAAAAACTAGCCTGAATCACTCCTTGCATAGTCTTTTCGTGACGTGATGCGACGTTCTCGTGTCTTCTCTTCACGTGGCTATGACAGTCACATCAAAATCAGTTCAGCCGTGCCGAAGATTAATTAATACGTACAAACAGACAAAAAATATACTGCATTCGTTATGCTACCATAAAAAAAACATATTATGAACTTAATAATTAGAGGCAGTTATTTCTAAATCACAGTCAGTGAATTACAGTTTTATTTATTTGTATCTAAGATGTGTAAGATTTGTCGCAGCGGCGTTTCAGAGCTCGTGTGAAAGCACCTTTACGCGTACAATATTAAGACTTCAGTCGGCACAGCCGGCGGCGTATATAACGTATATAAATAACATTTTAGAGCCTTACATAAGGCCTTAATGCTGTAATTAAAGTTCTTTAAGTGTCCAATCGCATCACATCACACTTTTAACTTGAGTCTCTACTAGCTGATTGCCCGCGACTTCGCCTGCAGCTTTTCTTAAAATGGCGGTAGTTCAATTCTTTAACTGAACACACGACAATGTGTCTATTGTCTTATGGTGATTGATTGAGATTATGCGAAAAAATCACATAACGAAAAAAGTCTACAAGTCTATATACCTAGTCTACTGTTGGTGGTCGTTCAAGTCACTTCGAAAAAAGATGATTCTTTTTTAGTGTTTTAAACTTACTAGTGTTAAAGTTAGATATACCTACTAGTTTTTACGGTTCCGTTTTTACCTTTTGGGTATTAATGTCACTCTGCTGAATGTCTGTCTGTCCGCCGGTCACAGGTCTCTAGCTCGTAGACGAAATGAGTTACAAACATGAAATTTTGGTATTTGGTGTAGAACGTTGACCTAAATACATGAAAAAGGAGCCGGAAAAAAAATTTTTTCTTACACTAGCTTGTGGGGTATCATTATTTGTTGCGATGTCTAACTCGGAAATTAAATATTTCTTACACCCAAAATATTATATTGTTCATAATTATGTACGGAACCCTAAAGAGCGAGGCCCGACTCGCACTTGGCCAATTTTTGAACATTTAATTTATTTTTTACCTTAGAACCTAACCAAACACTACATTATTGAACTAAGTACAGGATGTTACTCAAATAGAATAGAATATAATAACAATGACGATAGAATGACAGATATTATAATGATCTTAGTCTAACCTAACCTAATTCCAAATTAAATTTATTATTATTATATTATTTATTTAAAACTGTGCGCTTTTTTCGCTGTGCGCTTTTTTCGCGACACCGATTGGCAAGGAACATTGTGAAAGGAATTGCGCTATTTTTAGACCTGTCAGTTTAGTTTAGTGCTCGTGTCCAGCAGAATTAACACCAGCGGCGACCTAAATGAGTGTAAACCTAGTTTGTTATTGTACGATGTTTACACTATTATCTGTGACGTCATCACTCGCGCACAAACTCACCAAACTATTATAAACTAATCAACGCGTGCGCACTCGTTTCGGCGATTTAGGGAACGGGGTGATTAATTTAATTAGTTTTATTTTTAACTAACTATGTATGTTATGTACCTACTCTCTGGCGCAGTGGTGAGCGCTGTGGTCGCAAGTGGCAGGTCCAGAGTTCGAGTCCCATTTGAAATCTATGAGTAGGTATACTACCATTGTAATTAAGAAGGTAATATACTAGATTTTCGTAAAATAAAGTGAAATTTTTAATTGGTTTCATTTCGTTCGAAATACCGCAAAATGGCACTTTCACGGTTATTTTTGTGCACCAAAATAAATAAATTACGTCGAAATCTCGATGATTTTGAAAACTTATGTACAAGTGTACACAAGTTCTATCCTTGGTAATATATTTCTATGGCCGGGGTTGTGTAGGTACGATGCCGCGTAGAAACAGACAACGGTGTGGCTTTCCGTGGCTTTTAGGGTGGGTTCAAACTTCAAAGAGCAAAACTGAGCCCTATTAATGTACTGCTGTCTGTCTGTCCATCCGTACGTAACGGATAAGTCAGCTCGCAGTCTGTCTGTCTAGACTCTAGACACTTAGCTGATTACAATCAAAGTCAGCACAGTATACATTGATTAATTTATCATAGTTCGCTTTTAAAGGGAAATCGTGGCCAATTCTGTTGTACACAATCTCTAAACCTAAAATAAAATGACAGGTCTAAATCTATTGCTATCCTTTTCCGCAATGAGCACTGTGAAAGAGATAGGAATAAATTTAGACCTGTCATTTTAGTTTAGTTTAGAGATTGTGTACAACAGAATTGGCCATATTGTCGGTCTAGTGGTTTTGCGGGACGTGCTCACAATTAAATAAACAGAGTATAGAATAGTTGAGAAGCTAATCTTATCTTAGATACAAAAGAGAAGTAAGTACCTAGAACGTAAAAATCTTCGATATAAACTTACACAGAGGATCTGATGGAAGTTGGGACCTATCGTTACCGGATGAACTTGGTTATTATGAGACGCTGTGAATAGTGAAGCAGCGATGGTTCGAACCGCTTTTTTGGTTTTAAGCAATTAAATATCACTTGCTCAACTCACTTGCTCACTTAACGGTGAAGGAAAACATCGTGAGGAAACCTGCAGGCCTGAGAGTTCTCCATAATGTTCTCAAAGGCGTATGAACTCTACCAATTCGCACTTGGCCAGCGTGGTGGATGGTTTTAACCGTTTAAGCACTTCTCATTCTCAGAGGAGACCATGTATTGAGCTGGTAATGGCTTGACGGGTGGATAATGATGACGACGATGGTTAGAAAACGTAAAGTGGATGGTCGAAAGTAGAGGATTTAGACTTTTTTTTTAAGTCATGATGGACATGACTAATATTCCTCTTTCCCAATTAAGTGAAAATTTGTGCTAGAAGTGGGTACGACAATAATGTAACAGGTGGGATTTGAACCGTCGACCTTGCGGTTATTGATCCGCGCCCGACAACCGTTGCGCTATTGAGGCTTTAGACTTAGAGTGATTACAAAATGGGCATCACAACATCTATACTAATAAATAAAATTGAAGTGTCTGTCTGTAATATCCAAATAACTACCTCATATTAAGCTCATATGGTTATTTGAACGCTACCATAACCGAATCACACGTTTTTAAAATTTTTGTCTGTCTGTCTGTCTGTCTGTCTGTCTGTCTGTTTGAACGGGCTAATCTTCGGAACGGCTGAACGGATTTTGACGGGACCTTCACATACAACTAGAGAATTAACCAGGGAGTAACATAGGCTACTTTTTTAACCGACTTTCAAAAAAGGAGGAGTTGTGTTTTTCTACCTATTTACACCAATATCTCCGAGATTTCTGAACCGATTTGCGTAATTTTTTTTTTAATCGATAGAGAAACATTGCGACCCTGTTCTATAAAAAATTTGGATTCCAACTCCTCAATCCTGATGCTGTAGGGGACCTAATCCCCAAAAGTAATGGGTTTTAGAAACTTTCGGTTATTTAAATTGATATTGGGGGTACCAATTAAAGACTTTATCGTTGAATGAACTCGAGTAGGTACATATCCAACTCCTCAACCCTGATGCTGTAAGGAATTGTATTCCGAAATCGTGGCGATCCCACGGGATTTTTCCGTTTTGGGGACGGGTTTCTACAGATAAGCTACTTTTTGTTATCGAAAATCAAAAGTTCCCACGGGATTTTTAAAAACCTAAATCCACACGGGCGAAGCCGTGGGCATCATCTAGTCCTACTAATATTATAAATGTGAAAGTGTGGATGTTTGGATGTTTGGATGTTTAGATGTTTGTATGTTTGGATGTTTGTTACTCAATCACGCCGCAACTACTGAACCGATTTGGCTGAAATTTTGAATGGAGATAGCTTATGCCCTGACTTAAAACATAGGCTACTTTTTATCCCGGAAAAGTATTCCTGTGGGACTAAAATAGATATAATCTTCCAAAAACGCCATAGAGGGCGCTGACTGTTCTTAGGTAAATCACGTTCACATAACACATTATTGCAATAGTTTGCTGTGTTGCATGCATTGGCAACACATAGGCTACTTTTTATCCTGGAAAAAATGCACAGTTCCTATGGGATTTTGAAAACCCCGAAGTCTATATCTACAGCTATAGGTAGATTATTATAGCGAACTTCCTTGATAGAAAGTATAAAGGTTGGAAAAGGGAGCGGGAACGGGAACCGGGAATCAACGATTCCCTCGGGATTTGTTCAAAACCGAAATTCACGCGAGCGAAGCTGCGGGCAGAAGCTATCACACATAATCACAATACCAATCCTACTAATCCTACTATCCTACTAATATTATAAATGTGAAAGTGTGGATGTTTGGATGTTTGGATGTTTAGATGTTTGTATGTTTGGATGTTTGTTACTCAATCACGCCGCAACTACTGAACCGATTTGGCTAAAATTTTGAATGGAGATAACTTATGCCCTGACTTAAAACATAGGCTACTTTTTATCCCGGAAAAGTATTCTTGTGGGACTAAAATAGATATAATCTTCCAAAAACGCCATAGAGGGCGCTGACTGTTCTTAGGTAAATCACGTTCACATAACACATTATTGCAATAGTTTGCTGTGTTGCATGCATTAGCAACACATAGGCTACTTTTTATCCTGGAAAAAATGCACAGTTCCCATGGGATTTTGAAAACCCCGAAGTCTATATCTACAGCTATAGGTAGATTATTATAGCGAACTTCCTTGATAGAAAGTATAAAGGTTGGAAAAGGGAGCGGGAACGGGAACCGGGAATCAACGATTCCCTCGGGATTTGTTCAAAACCGAAATTCACGCGAGCGAAGCTGCGGGCAGAAGCTATCACACATAATCACAATACCAATCCTACTAATCCTACTATCCTACTAATATTATAAATGTGAAAGTGTGGATGTTTGGATGTTTGGATGTTTAGATGTTTGTATGTTTGGATGTTTGTTACTCAATCACGCCGCAACTACTGAACCGATTTGGCTGAAATTTTGAATGGAGATAACTTATGCCCTGACTTAAAACATAGGCTACTTTTTATCCCGGAAAAGTATTCCTGTGGGACTAAAATAGATATAATCTTCCAAAAACGCCATAGAGGGCGCTGACTGTTCTTAGGTAAATCACGTTCACATAACACATTATTGCAATAGTTTGCTGTGTTGCATGCATTGGCAACACATAGGCTACTTTTTATCCTGGAAAAAATGCACAGTTCCCATGGGATTTTGAAAACCCCGAAGTCTACATCTACAGCTATAGGTAGATTATTATAGCGAACTTCCTTGATAGAAAGTATAAAGGTTGGAAAAGGGAGCGGGAACGGGAACCGGGAATCAACGATTCCCTCGGGATTTGTTCAAAACCGAAATTCACGCGAGCGAAGCTGCGGGCAGAAGCTATCACACATAATCACAATACCAATCCTACTAATCCTACTAATATTATAAATGTGAAAGTGTGGATGTTTGGATGTTTAGATGTTTGTATGTTTGGATGTTTGTTACTCAATCACGCCGCAACTACTGAACCGATTTGGCTGAAATTTTGAATGGAGATAGCTTATGCCCTGACTTAAAACATAGGCTACTTTTTATCCCGGAAAACTATTCCTGTGGGACTAAAATAGATATAATCTTCCAAAAACGCCATAGAGGGCGCTGACTGTTCTTAGGTAAATCACGTTCACATAACACATTATTGCAATAGTTTGCTGTGTTGCATGCATTGGCAACACATAGGCTACTTTTTATCCTGGAAAAAATGCACAGTTCCCATGGGATTTTGAAAACCCCGAAGTCTACATCTACAGCTATAGGTAGATTATTATAGCGAACTTCCTTGATAGAAAGTATAAAGGTTGGAAAAGGGAGCGGGAACGGGAACCGGGAATCAACGATTCCCTCGGGATTTGTTCAAAACCGAAATTCACGCGACCGAAGCTGCGGGCAGAAGCTATCACACATAATCACAATACCAATCCTACTAATCCTACTATATAATATTATAAATGTGAAAGTGTGGATGTTTGGATGTTTAGATGTTATGATGTTTGTATGTTTGGATGTTTGTTACTCAATCACGCCGCAACTACTGAACCGATTTGGCTGAAATTTTGAATGGAGATAGCTTATGCCCTGACTTAAAACATAGGCTACTTTTTATCCCGGAAAAGTATTCCTGTGGGACTTAAATAGATATAGACTTCCAAAAACGCGATAGATGGCGTTGACTGTTCTTAGGTAAATCACGCTCACATAGCACATTATTACAATAGTTGCATGCATCTGTATGCGTATGCACTTTTTATCCTGGAAAAATCTACAGTTCGCACGGGATTTTGATAAAAACGAAATATATATCTACAGCTATAGGTAGATTACTATAGCAAACTTCCTTGAAAGTAGGTATAAAGTTTGGAAAAGGGAGCGGGAACGGGAGCCGGAAATCCACGATTCGATTTGTGAAAAACCGAAATTCACGCGGGCGAAGCCGCGGGCAAAATCTAGTATTAAATAAAAACCGGCCAAGTGCGTGGCGGGCCACGCGCAGTGTAGGGTTCCGTAGTCACAATCCTCGAAAAACAGATATAACTCCTTAACCTGTGAACCCTACTTAGCCGTGATAGTTTTCCTTTAAAATTGATTATATTTATTTATCAGCCATTTGGCTGATAGAGGGGGGGGACACTTGACTCTAATAAAAATTTGCACTTTAAAACATCATATTTTACAAACGGATCTAGAAATCGAAAAATGATGTTCCCACACCCACAGTATTTTTAAAAGACCTATTCAACGATACCCCACACTATGGGGTAGACGAGAAAAAAAATATTCATCCCCACTTTACATGTAGGGGAGCTACCCTAAAAAAAAATATTTATCAAAATTTTATTTCACCACTTTGTCGGCGTGATTAATATGTTAATATACTCATGCCAAATTACGGATTTCTAGCACTAATAGTCTCTGAGATTAACCGAGGACGGACGGACAGACGGACAGACGGACAGACGGACAGACGGACAGACGGACGGACATGGCGAAACTATAAGGGTTCCGTAGTAAACAAGGAACGAGTTGCGACTTACGATACACGTTGGGGTCCCAAAGTGCTGCAATAGCGACCTCGCATCGGAAAACGCAATGTCAGTGACGAAATCACAAAAGTCGCTGGATACAAACGGCGCAAAACTGTGCCGTGTGGAAGTCCCTACAAGAGACCTATGTAGAGCAGTGACGAGAACGAAGACTCAGAAAAAGATGAATGGATTGCGTGGAAGATGGGTTACGTAAAAGGAGAATGCCCAAAAATCTATGGGCGTGTAACCCAGTCGTTTACAAGCGTGTTGTATGCAGCATTTATTGCAGGTTTATTCCTGATAACGAAACACACCATTTTAATACCTCTAGGACTTGTAGTTTTAAATAAATCTAAGTTTAAGTTTGAAAATGATTCTAGGTTATGTGTAGTTTATAATTGTTAAAGTAGTAAGGAAAGCCGTGTTTCTTTCCTGCCGATTTGATCTATTTGTTTGGCGCGCACTAGGTATACTTAACATACCTGTCCAACGATATCCAATACAAAAACAATAAACCAAATTAATATTGGTCTCCGCTGTGCTATAATAAACATTCAAAATGTAAACAGAGTAGACGTCACTAGCGTCACACACCACAACTAAAACAATGACATGTCACATTGACATCTTGAAATAAGTTTCGTTACACAAAATCAAAAAGGTTGTAGTTATATTATATTCCATTGCACAAAACGCAACGAAGTTAAAACAATATTATAAAAAAAATATATATTAATTATTACTTATTTACTTTAAGCATATATTGTACGATTTACAACAAATAACAAATAAAATAATGTATTTAAATAATTAATATCCGTTCTATTTTAAATGAAATTATTATTTTAAAAAATAACAAACCTCTTTTTATTTGGGCATGTACCTATGCGTAGAATGTAATGTAAATGGCCGTCAGACTTAAACGGGAAGTTGAAAAGACGGTTTAATTCCTTTTTTATTACATTTTTTTATCGTGAAGTGTAGCATTAATAATTATTAATTTTCAAATTGTCATATATTCGTAAGATAATTTTTAATAAATTACATTTTGTGTAAATGTTTGGGTCAGAGGTGATCATTCTCCTTTGAAAGTTGGTATCGTGGAAGAAAAAAGTAAAAGACAAAACCAAATGCAGCAAATATTGCCCACAAAGGCTTGTAGCATCGATGGAAGTAATGTAAGCTAATTCCCAACAGCAAAGATAGTATATGTTTTTCCCGTGTATGTATAATATGGGATTATTTATACCCTCGACGCTTAAAGGGCTGGATAGAATTTAATTATTGAGGTGTCTATTGATTCCTTTAAACCGTGCGATAGTTATAGACTAGGTTTGGTTGTTGTTCTTGGTTCGCTATTAACGCAATCCGGCTCTTCGTTTTTTTTTTCTGTTTTTTAGGGTTCCGTACCCAAAGGGTAAAAACGGAGCCCTATTAATGTCACTCGGCTGTCTGTCTGTCTGTCTGTCTGTCTGTCTGTCCGTCTGTCCGCCGGTCACAGGTCTCTAGCTCGCAGACGAAATGAGTTACAAACCTGAAATTTTGGTATTTGGTGTAAAACGTTGACCCAAAATCAAATATTGAATTAAAAATTGAATTAAATTATTTTTCAGGGGGGCTCCCATACATGAGAAAGGAGCCGGAAAAACATTTTTTTTTCTTACCTTAGCTTGTGTGGTATCATTGTTTAGAGCTCATTGAGTAGAGTACGAATATATATTTTTTTAATTTTTTGCTTAAAAAGTAAGGAAATGGGGGGTCATCAAAATTGTCAGTTTTAGACCATTTTTGTGACGGGGGCTATCTAAAAAACTAAACTAGTTAGGAATATGATATTTCGGTATATTATGTACTATATGCTCTATTTGTACAACAAATACTGAAAACATCGATTCATAAAATAGTTTATAAGCTGTGACCAAAACAAACGAACTTATTTTGCGTTTTTCTTTCACGGTTTCTTGCGATGTCTAACTCGGAAATTAAATATTTCTTAGACCCAAAATATTATATTGTTCATAATTATGTACGGAACCCTGAAAGAGCGAGACCCGACTCGCACTTGGCTGATTTTTTAGGGTTCCGTACCCGAAGGGTAAAAAACGGAGCCCTATTAATGTCACTCGGCTGTCTGTCCGTCTGTCCGCCGGTCACAGGTCTCTAGCTCGCAGACGAAATAAGTTACAAACCTGAAATTTTGGTATTTAGTGTAAAACGTTAACCCAAAATCAAATATTGAATTAGAAATTGAATTAAATTATTTTTCAGGGGGGCTCCCATACATGAAAAAGGAGCCGGAAAAAAAATTTTTTTCTTTACCCTAGCTTGTGGGGTATCATTGTTTAGAGCTCATTAAGTAGAGTACAAATATATATTTTTTTAATTTTTATCTCAAAAAATAAGGGAATGGGAGGCCATCAAAGTTGTCAGTTTTAGACCATTTTTGTGACGGGGGCTATCTCAAAAACTAAACTAGTTGGGAATATGATATTTCAGTATATTATGTACTATATGCTCTATTTAAACAACAAATACTGAAAACAACGATTTATTAAATAGTTTATAAGCTGTGACCAAAATAAACGAACATTTTTTTGGGTTTTTCTTTCACAGTTTGTTGCGATGTCTAGCTCGGAAATTAAATATTTCTTAGACCCAATATATTATATTGTTCATAATTATGTACGGAACCCTGAAAGAGCGAGGCCCGACTCGCACTTGGCTGATTATTTTTTAAAGTGATAATGTAGCCGATTCTGTTGTAGGTACACAATTTCTAAACTAAACTAAAATGACAGGTCTAAATATATGTATTCCTGTCTCTTTCACAATCCTCCCTGCTGAAGGGGATAGCACTATTTTTAAACTTGTCAATTTAGTTTAGAGATTGTGTACAAGAGAATTAGCCACATTGTCTTATAAATCGATGAAGCCTAGAATCGTGCAGCACGCAGGGAAAAGCATGACTAATCCATCACGTAGCGCGTTCCGCGCTCTCGCTTGCTCGCATCGCACAAGCGTTCGGCTTGTGACGCATCTATCGCTCTTAGTTTTCTTATAACGTTATCACGTAAAATTATCGTCCGTAAATCGATTTTACAGACAGCCAATTTTTTTTTTTAATATTATGCTTGTCTTAAAATACTTAGATTCATCACGTCATGCAGTACAATGACAGTTTTCTCAGGATGTTGAACTTATCGTAAAGTGACATTTTTATCTTAAGTGACTTACGTAAACTCCTACATTAGAAAGCGATATGGAATAGGTAAGTAAAGAAACATAAACTTTGTAATTGTTTGTACCTAATTGTGTTACATTTTTTTATTTTATTTTAAGGTTCACCTTGGCCCCCAACAACACCCAAATATAGCAATTAGCAAGTACTCTAGTTACCATCACTACAGCCCTTTTATCCTTTTTACGTCTCACTGCTGGGCACACCTTATTTAGAGAGGGATTCAGAGTTTAGACCCGCAACACCGCTCCAATGCGGATTGGCGGGCTTTAACGAATATCGTCATATAAATAGTGATAATAACTGGGACCGACGGCTTAATGTGCTCTGCGAGGCACGGGGGTGGAACACCGCCAACTCCTAACTCCGGGATGCCACTGAGAATTTCTTACTAGAAAAATCCATTACAGTAAAGAGCCAATCAGCTAATTTTCTTTGAAATAACTGCCACAGAAAGATTACTTGCGACATTGCATGTCAGTCTCTGGGTGCTGGTTTAAGCGATGTTGGCTCAATTTGGGAACTGGATGGGTGACCGAGTTTTGAGATAATTTTGGGAAAATGTTCATTTCGTTTGAGCGTAAGAGAACATATTAAGTTGGTCCATCCCGGTTATTACCACTAATATAAATAGTAGATTTGTTAGATAAATGGTACATTCACTAGATTCAAAGGTACTTGAAAAAGTTTATATATAAATAAAAACCTTAGTTATTTAGTATTTATTATTTATTATTATACTTATTTATAAATTAAAAAAAAACTTTTCTTTCCTATTTTATTCAATTCTGTTAAACCTAAGATTGGAAATCTCATACCCTTTGGAGAAGGATCTGCGACACATTGGGCGCATAATAAATTTATTAAATACCATCTGATAAGGCGCAATTCCATCAGGCAAGTTACTTGTATACAAGTTGCAAATTGCATGCAACTTGAACAAACCTGCATACAAGCTCCAACTTGCATGTGAGTAGTTTGAACTTGTACATTTTTATATTCAATAATTCTTATACATTTCGCTCATTTGGAGCGACAGTGACACCGATGCAAATTAGTTAACTTTACACCAGATCAGAATAAAGATTATTTCATAGTTCAAAAGAAGATTCTGAATCATTCATATGGCATAGTATTATTTTAAAATTGCCTGTTTTAATTAATTAATTAATTATTTTAAACTGCCGATGCAGATGATTATGCAAAGTATTTTGGCATTAATAACTCATTTTCGCGTATTTTTGAAAATGTGTCACTGTCGCTCCAAATGAGAGATTTATACATTTTTATATTTTTTATTCATGTGAAGGTTTATATTGCATGTAAAATCTACATGCAATTCGTACACTCTCGAAAACATATTTCCAATTCAAGCAACATACAAAAATGTAAACATCATACTTGCAAGATTTGTCTAATGGAATCACACCTTTAGTGTAAGTAGTGCTGCCATTCTATAGATGTAAATAAATAACCAATATTGGAGCAACAAGCAGGGGATTAAAGAGGAAGCCGATTTCGCCCATGAGTTATCAGACATTGGTACACATGACCTGCCCAGTGGCAGTAACAATAATTTTGCACATAAGGAAAAACAGTCTTATTCCGCTATACACCTTGGTGGTTTATAGCGGAATAAGATTGTTTTTAATAGACCAATTGGTATGGTACAACCTGATGTTAGCCATGCATCGAAAGTAAGCAATATGCACCACCTCACTAATCTTCCAAAACACACTAGGCATCTTTTATTTGACACTGTACTTCCTCAGCCGATGTAGACACTAACTATGAAGTTTTTGCAATTGCAACTTTGCATCAATAATTAAGTACATTTTTTAATATATTTTTACAATTTCATAGGTTTTTACATAATTGTTTCTTTACTGCATTTGCTAGCCCAGTGAAATCAAGGTAAGTATGTACTAAAAGGTCACTAAATCTACCTTGCATGATCAAAACAAGTTTTTGCGCTTAAAACTTTTACCTTTTGTTAGCTGTATTGTGTAAAGTAATTAATTATAGTAAGTATTGTTTTCAGTAAGTAATATGACATAGAGGCCAAAATTTATACAATTATTGAGTATATTATTTAAATACGATTGATGAACAATTAATTAAAGATGCACTCTTTAGACAGATCACAGACTATACTTCTTATTGTGTGTGTTGTATTTTCATTGTTGAAAATTGTGACTCCTAAATTACAAACTGATTTTCTTGGAATAATAGTGTGCGAGGTTCTGAAATACTTACACAGATGAAATTCAATTAAATTCAAAATTATTTTATGCAGTAGATATTCCAACTTGTGGTTTTTATTTCAAATTGATTCTAACACTGGTTCAGAAAGTGTATTCTACTGAGAAGAGCTGGCAAACTAAGAGTATAGGAGTTGAAGACTCTTAAGGTTTAACAATTAGATGTTAGTGGTGATGAACAGGCCCTAAAGGATTAACATACTCTCTGAGGTACGGAGGGAATGAGTAGTCTAAATTCAGTCAACCATTCAGTTGAGTGCATGTTACTTAGTAGCCAGCACAGTGCACCTTTGCTGTTGCCCATCCTTGTCACATGTTTCATAATTATTATATTCGTTTTACAAATATCTTTTGACAAAAGTTGAAGAGGTCAATGAATGTTTACACAAAAACAAGTTCTATGAATAATTGCACACCATTACCGAAATTTGAATAAAGAATGCGACAGAAAAAAAAATCTAAATTGCTAATTAATTATTTATTATCGAACATACCCTCTCTGGCTTTCAAGTAGACAGTGTTGGCCACGATATTTTCTAATTCCATCAGTTCCAGGTTGACGGATTTTAATTTGAACTCTCCGAGAAGCTGTGACCCGCCGATGCGGCCTCTCCGCCGCCGTACCCGCGTGCAAACGGCCCATCAATGTACTACGAGGAATCTCACGCTGAACTCAACACTGCACACCATCTAACACTGGCCAACAGACACTACACAAATGAACATAAGCCACTACGAACTACAGTCAATCGAAAAATATAGACGCACGAAACACACAACCCACAAGTTCACACTCAAAGTTCACGATCTACTAAGGGCGTGTGACGGGTTCATGGAACTCGTATTTCAGTTCTATCACTCGTAAATTGATCGGAACGCCTGTGTATCTTATGTTATCGAGATTAAACATACGGTTTGTTTCAGTTCCGAAATGTAGAACACGCCCCTATATCGTAGTTATTGACGACAGGATGGCGATACGCTACAAATGACCACAAGCACACCACAAGGAGTAGGAGTTAGGACCACAAGTAAATAGTACGTACATACGATACGGTACGCAAATGTGAAATGACGCCTGACGGTACAATACAACACCTGTCACCTACTATGCGTTTCAGCCATGATTATTATCTCTATGGTTTCAGCTGATAAGAGCACAGCCTTATTTGAATTGACAAGTCTACTTTGAGATTTCTTTATTTATTGTTTTGCTTAATTTTAACATAATTATTATATTTTTATAGGTTAAAAAGAGTTTAATTATTTTAGTATTGGTAAAAGTTTTATAGAAGTACGGTAGGTACCGTGAACGTACCATTATTTTACTCTATGGACGTACCATAGAGTAGACCATAGATAGTTATGAGCTGCCATAATATAGTTTCAATTTCTACCATTTTACACGCTTTATATTAGCTTCATTATTAAACTTTTTTACCCGACTATGACTGTATGTCCATTCCTATGTCCGCTTG
Organism: Melanargia galathea; assembly: GCA_920104075.1. Taxonomy (NCBI): domain Eukaryota; kingdom Metazoa; phylum Arthropoda; class Insecta; order Lepidoptera; family Nymphalidae; genus Melanargia; species Melanargia galathea. The sequence continues at coordinate 11,716,133 of OV049868.1, forward strand.
TAAGTAATCAACGGCTCAACGGATTTTGATAAATGATACGTCATTAGATTTGTCTCGATGACGCGAGTGTCAATTCTGTTGTACACAATCTCTAAATCTAAACTAAAATGACAGGTCTAAATATATTCCTGTCTCTTTCACAATCCTCCCTGCTGAAGGGGATAGCACTATTTTTAAACTTGTCAATTTAGTTTAGGTTTAGAGATTATGTACAACAGAATTAGCCACAATTTAATTTAGGCTGTGAATTTAGGGTACCTAAATTAAAAAAAAATCAAAATGGCGGACTTTATGCGCTTTAATGTGCGAGCTGAAAAAAAAAATTTTTCTTCAAGACCCTCGGGTATCAAAATAAAAGGATTCAAAAGGCAAATACGAAAATATATTTGGAAAAAATTTGGAGTGATAAATCGTATAAAATGACCGTTTCCTATGTCAGCTCGTAACTACTTAACGGCTCAACCAATTTTGATAAATTATACGTCATTAGATTTGTCTCGATGGCGCAAATGTTACTGGGTACATAAAAATCATAAAAAATCAAAATGGCGGGTTTTATGCACTTTAATGTGCGGGCTGAAAAAATTTTTTTTCTTCAAGACACTCGAGTGGGGTATCAAAATAAAGGGCTTTAAAAGGCCAGTATGAGAATGTATACAATCTATATGTTTTAAATCAGTTTGGAGTGACAAATCATGAAAAACAAAATAAATAACAACTACACTGTAAGTGGTACCGGTGGTTTTATTAATTTTTTAGTTCGTTTTATAGCATGGCAGTCGGGTTTTTTTAACCGACTTCAAAAAAAGGAGGTTCTGTATTCGACCCGTATGTATGTATGTACGTATGTATGTATGTATGTATGTATGTATGTATGTATGTATGTATGTATGTATGTATGTATGTATGTATGTATGTAAGTATGTTCGCGATTATCTCCGCAAATAATGAACCGATTTTGATGATTGTTTCACTATCGTAATCTACATACTTTCAGGAAGGTTTTAGTATATAACACATAGAGTTATCATTCTTACATACGAAGTTATAACCATAAATGTATACATGTCACTAATATGTTCTCTGATATTGCCAGACCTATTGCTGAAGTCTAATATACCTATTCTGTCCAAAGACTTCACTCTGCTACGCCTACGTAACATTGACCTTTTGCAAAAACTTTTGGGCCGAAGTCAGTACAGCTGTACAATAGAGTGATTCCTTGGAGTTTGTGCACGGTTACGTGTATTTCCATCCTATACAAAGCCAACCCGCAAGGGTGTGAAACTGGTCGCGTATAGATTGTAAATTACTTTTTAATCAAGGTCTTCCAAATTATACAAGAGTAGTACGCATACAAACTAATCTTGTATAGATCGGAAGTTAGGTTAGGTTGGGTTAGAACATTATGAAACCATTCACCTATACTTAGTATGACACATAAAATGTATGTAATATGTCACAGGATATTTAATAATAATTAATAATATATAGGTCATAATCTACTTTACATAGTTCTCATTTATATTATTATTAATATAAAGGAAACAAATCACTAAAAAGCTTAAAATAATTTTTTTCAAAGAAAAATGAACCGACTTCAAACCATTCGAACTAAAAAGTTAAAAATAATTTTTTATTCATTTAGATTGACGATTAAACTACCTAACTCAAATAATATATAATTTTTTGGAGTCGGCGCCAAACCACATTCAATTCGTCGGAGTCGAATTCGGGGAGCATATTTTCGACTTGAAAAGTATGAGTCATTTGGCGCCGACTTCAAAAAATTATATATCATTTGAGTTAGGTAGTTTAATCGTCAATCTAAATGAATAAAAAATTATTTTAAACTTTTTAGTTCGAATGGTTTGAAGTCGGTTCATTTTTCTTTGAAAAAAATTATTAATTAAAAAAAGCTTTCCCCACCCCACATCTTCACACTTTAACTTCCGTTCAAAAATTGATGTCTTTTGGATTTCAATTTTTTTTTTGTTAAAATAAAATTTAACAAACTAGTAAATAGTAATGTGATTTGTTTGTTAAAATAAATTTGATAAAATACCATGCTAATACAATCAATTTCTTATCATAAATAACAAATAGAAAAATAATTTTGTTACGTTAAAATTTATATTTTGATTTTGATTTGATTTTTTGTTATACCTATTTTGATTTATTATTGTAATCTGTCAATTATCTTAACAACCAATGAGAAATTAATAGCAGTGGAGGCTAAGACAAAGTATCAGTCTTCTTCTTCTTCCTAGACCCCGCGTATTTAAAACGAAGAAATAGTTATTATATCTTTCGTTTTTGCTTACGACAATATGCACTGTCCAAAAAAAGATCGCAATATAATTTCAGTGTCATCTTGAAAGACAGATTGATAAGAAATTTGTATTTTGCTAACCGTCTGGTGATAGGGTGGATGCTCCTAAAGCCGCCCAGCAAAAGTCGGCACTCAGTTCTGTTTGTAAATATTAACATTTTGGTGCCGCTTAGGCACACTGAGTATTTTATGTGTACATATAGCTTGCTCTAATGCGAAAATAGTTTTAAAATAAGGCAGCATTTTTTTGCATCCCTATCCCTCAATTATCGCTTAGAACGAGTGCATGTGCGTAAATCGCTTAATTTCTTATAAAATTTCTGCTTTCCGAGCGTCGTTTGACAAGATATAAATTACGTATGAATAATATTTAAGACTTGTTGTTGCAATTTAATTTGTCATAATATTTGATGTCTTGTAATAGTAGTATAACACGATTATTTTACGTATTTAAAGAAAAACAAGGGTGGTGGACTAAGGAAAACCAGTAATATGAGGTACCTGGGGTCGGCAGGGGGTGCCACCTTTTAGAATTTGGGTTATTTCTAAGGTATCCTATCCTATGTATCCTATATCCAATATGAGGTATCCTGTTTATCCTATTGGATAAACTTGATGTTGTCTATACAAAAAATTGTCTGATTGTTGAAAAAAATTCTATCCATTTCTTCAAAAGTTCTATTAATTTTGGAGAAGGGTATTTATTTGGCGGGAAAATAAAATAAAATGAAAACGAGAAAAGAGTTCCTATAAATATTAAGAAAAACATTAATTTACGCGGACGAAGTCGCGGGTAAAATATGATTTTCTTTCAGACACGTGAGGGCCGACTTTGAGGACACAAATGCTGGAAAAAGGCACAAAGGTGCCGAGCTTAGGCAAATTAGTACTTATTTTTTAAATAAATTAAAAATTACTTCTTTATACAAAAAGCAAATACTATTAGTTGACTCAAAAAGTCAAAAGAATCAAGTATTAGAAGAAAAAATATTGTACTGAAATTACTTCGTTTGACATGTCTACGAATTTTTAAACGTGACACAGACGTTAAACTGCCGACTTATAGAGCATCCACACAACTAAGTCAAATTACGTTATTTTGTAATTTTTTAAGTTCTAAGTGCTTTGTTGTGCGAAATTTTTTATCTGACAATCCCTTTTTTAATTAGTCACGGTTTATGCAGCTTCGCTGTAAAAGTCGAATAGGTGTATTATGAGAGAATAACACGCGGTTAAGTTTCACTAATGCTCAAACGCGATATGATTCTATTAAAGACTACTTCTCAGACACGTTATAATTCATCATCATCATCATTATCAACGCCTTAACGGCCCACTACAGGGCACGAGTCTCGTCTCAGAATGAGAAAGGTTTATGCCGTAGTACACCATGCTGACCAAGTGTGGATTGGTAGCCTTTGAGAACATTATGCAGAGTCTCAGGCATGCAGGTTTTTCTTCACTGTTACAGCAAATGATGGCTATCACCGCTTTTTAATTAGTACATGTTATAGTTAGTACCTAAAAATAGGCATATGGATATTTATTATACGGTAATCTTATATTTAAAAGCATTTAAGGTAGTGCAAATAAACTATAGAATGTGTAAGTAACATAAAATAACATAAACAACAAATAAAAATGTGAAAGCTAGTGCTATTTTGTAATTTACTTAGTAATATACTACTGTTAATAATTGATATCGATTTTAAAATTATCTTAAGGGGGTCGTTAATACTTACCGTTTACCCTACGAGAAATTGACAGTCAACTGGACGTAGCTTAGTAGAAATGACCCAACCCATAAAAAGTTATTCTGAGTAATCGAGGTTTGAAGTTTGGATGGTAATTGCTGCAATGATATTGTCTTTGGAATAGTTGAAAATATTGTCAAATATGGGCAAAAATACTAATATTTTTATTGTACTTCAAAGACTGACGTATCTTACGGTTATCGGGGAAAATTTGGGTTTGAGTCGTTTCTGCTAAATTGGTTTTAACACTACGGGGTATTTTTCTTAATGCTCAGAAAGGAACTAAAAACAAAACTTTCTAAACAAATTGATATTTTTAAATAAAAATGATTTATTTCGGAATGTTTAGGCCCTTAGGGGGAAGCAAGCGCAGAAACTCTGCCAGCGGAGCTAGAGCCCAAGGGCTCGAAAAAAATTGAGGAGAACATCGTCATAAGGGCGTCTCCTGTGAGTCTCGAAACTCGGCTTACGTGACGTTGGAATGCTAGTTTTGCAATAGACTAATCCATACGTCCCCGTAACAGAGGAAGGGATTCACGTCAAAGTACGTCACGTCACGGCGGGCAGCTTTCTCAAGGTAATTCTTTGAAAACTGCTTAAAGTGTTGGGCTAGAACAGGGAGATCGAGATCTTGGAGATCAATATTGCGCACAAACCACGGGGCACCCATTGCCGTGTGCAGAAACTTATTCTGCAGTGTTTGCAAAACTACCTAGTCTGCTTTAATCGAGAAGGGAGGGATATGTGCAAATACTATGCATGTGTAGGACATTATTGAGCGAATACAGGTTATTTGGTCGATCACAATGCACAACTTGAGCACAAATGCTGCCTTTTGGGGCTTTACGTCTTTGAGCGGCAAAGTTCATCTTATCGTCTAAGTTCACACCTAGATATTTGGCTTTGTCTTGCCAGGGGAAAAGAACGCCGTATAGAAATTATTTCGGCACATTTGCCGGAGTACTTGCTACCACGCTTTCCTGTAAAAAGCACAGTTCCGTTTTTTCACCGTTGACTAGCCGTAACTTGGAGTCGAGATCGAATGACCGCGAATTGGGTATGGGTCGTATATGTCATCTTATCGTCCGCAAACTAGGCTAACATAACATCTGGGGAGCAATGTATGTCGCTGGTAAATAGCGCATACAAGAGAGGAAACAGCACTGCCGGGGGACTCAAGCACCAAGTGGTCTCGGAGATGATAAGATGCCGTCCAGGCCATGGGTGTTGCCAAGCGGGAGCAGATAGGGACATCTGCCCCCCCCCCTCCCTAGAGATTCTATCTGCTCCCGCTTGGCACTTGCTACATGAGGCAGTTGATTTTTATTAACATAAGTTTTGATTTTTTTATCTCTTTTGTGAGAATTGTTTTATCTCTGGTAACATTACGAAACGTCAGATTTCCACCAAATTAAAAATCAGAGTATAGCCAAATGCAAACAAAGTCCTAAATTCACTCACTTGACTTATAATTAATAACTAGGTACTTTCAGGTCAATTCAAGAACTTGTAATACTTGCTTTACACCTTCATAACCTCTCGACTGGACCTAAAATTCATTTTTCTTTCCATCCTCCATATATATTATTTATCTAGTCCCCCCCTTTGCCCATCAGCTGGTGACGCTCTTGGTCCAGGCGGTAATGGAAGGTATGATTTATAAGAAATTCTCGTAGCAAACATACGAGTTTATTAGGCACGCCCAAACGCCCAACGCACACATAATTAAACATAACATAAAAAACCATGATAACATTGTAGGATCAGGGATCTTTTTTTCTGAGTGAAAGAAACAACCTTTAGGATCTCTTTGAATAGGTGTATGCGAAACGCTCTCGAAAACGAAGATAGGTGATAGTACTGATAAGTACTGATCTTCTTCTTCGTTTCACTCTTAACAGAGCGGTCGTGGTCATCCAGAATTGACGTCTTTAAGGGCAGATTTATGCGCCACACGAGTGTTCGCCACTTCTCCCTGCTGGCCGACAGTCTGGTGCAATCGTGCAAGGGACCGCCCACAGCTGATTTGATTTGGTCGGTTTGAATAAGCGACCTTCCTCGCCCTCTGGTGCCCTCTACTTTGCCCTGTACGACAAGTCGCTCTATGGAGTCATTCTCACGTTGGGAGACGTGTCCAAAGGTTACTGATAAGATATTATAAAAAAAAATGTGAAAAAAGTCGTTTTTACAAAAAATTCATTTTTTGTGCAATTCCCGTTTTTGGGAAATAAAAAAAATATTGCCTGTATTTTTTTAAAGTTAAAAATAATCCAAATAAAATCAGCTGACGCTGGAGGACAGCGAATTTTGCGTTACCTTGACCTCGCGCAGTCACGTAGCGTGATACCTACGCTATAAGGTTATTGCGGTTATTCTGGATTGTGTTTAGGTAGTCTAATAATAGCGACAAGTTTTCGGAAGCGGTCTCCTTATACCCTGTATAACTCATTTTTACCATTTTGTGGATTGGATCCTTTCTGCTAAACTACGTCAAACTCTAGTGGTCTGAGATCCCGTCTTAGAAATTTATACCCTCATATGTTATTTAATTCTGATAGAGATTATATGCTAGATAATTCATAGATTGATACATTGCACTTTGGTTGCCTGGCTAAATTTGGTGCCTATGATGTTAAACACAAAAAAATTTAATCAATTTTTTTCGATCTGCTTCCCTCATCTGTTATTTAAACGAATTATACATATGTCAAATGAAAGATTATTTTATTCCCAATCGAACCGTATTTGGTTGCCTGGTCAAAAGTGGTGCTAAATCATGGTTGTCTGGATTTTAAGATATAAAATTTTCTGTGCGAGTGTTGAAAGTGACAGAAAAGTGTTGCGCGCGCAATTCCATTTGACAGACAAAGATGCAGTGAGGCAGGCGTGCACTCGGCAGGTGCTTAGTCTATACATAGATTAAAACCATAGACTTGCTGTGCCTGTCCATTAAAGATATTTGCAAAAAAATAAGTGAGAGACGTAAGGGATAAGTAATAAAACGTAAAAAACCTGTTTTTGAAAATTTTGTCTGTTTGTCTGCATGTATTACGCAAAAACTACTGAATGGATTGAAATTATTTTTTATTATATATTATTTGATATTATTTGGATTGCAACCAAATACGGTTCGATTGGGAATAAAATAATCTTTCATTTGACATATAATTCGTTTAAATAACAGATGAGGGAAGCAGATCGAAAAAAATTGATTACATTTTTTTGTGTTTAACATCATAGGCACCAAATTTAGCCAGGCAACCAAAGTGCAATGTATCAATCTATGAATTATCTAGCATAATATAATCTCTATCAGAATTAAATAACAGATGAGGGTATAAATTTCTAAGACGGGATCTCCCACTATAGGAAAAAGTGGTTATTTTTGTTTAAAGTAGAACAAGTGATAGTAGCAAACTTCTCTTTTTTTCTTATGCTTAAAATCGGTACGAGTGAATGAGTCAAGAGATGCTTTGATTTCGTCTAAAATATGTCGTTTCCATGGTGCCATAATATAGATGTAAGGCCAGTTTGAAACCAATTAAACCAATCTGTTTAAAACCGAAATAAACCATTTTTTCCGGTTTAAAACGGTTGGTATTGATGACTATGTTTTTAACCTCCGACGCAAAAACGACGGGGTACCTACCTATTATAAGTTTAGAATAGAATAGAATAGAATAGGATAGAATAGGTGAATTAGTCGGGAGTGTTTTTAGCTATGAAAATCGGTCCACGATAGTTGCCACTACAAAATGGCGGATTACATATTTTTTCACAACTCCCTCAATATATCAAATGAAATAGCTTGACTAGTAGAATAGCACTATGCAAATCCAGGATGGCCACTAACACAAAATGGCAAATGTCAGGGATTTTTAAAATTTTTAGTTTCTTGATTTTACCGAGGTAGGAATATAACGGACTCGGAGTACCTATAAACTATGTAAAAAATTTTAAATGTGTGATACACTTACTGATATTGATAATATTTAGCGGGTTGGTCCGTCTCCATCCGACTAAGCGTAGATAGTACCTACCTAAGTTATAAAAACTCTATTTATAAGTTAAAAATTTTGTATTGGTAAATAAACATTTTTTATCATTGTTTTCGAACGATATACATATATCAATTTGATTAAGTTTAAACCAAACTCACAAACTTTTATGCAGCAAAGCATTGTGGTTATCAAGAGTATAAAATGTAAAAAAAATGGTTTTCTACTATGCAACGTCATCTAGGCGGAACTTTGCTATAAAAAGTAAAGCTTTCTATTATTTGTTCAGATAATTTAAATTATTCAGATAATTAAAGTTTTACGAAATAACTCTGCTATTCGATACTAGACGGCGCTAGGCATTTAGGTTATCAAGTCTAAAATGTAAAAAAAATGGTTTTCTACTATTCAACGTCATCTATATAGGCGGAACTTTGTTATAAAAAGTAAAGCTTTTTATTATTTGTTCGGATAATTTAAATTAAAGTTTTACGAAATAACTCTTCCTTTCGATACTAGATGTCGCTAGGCATTTAGGTTATCAAGTCTAAAGTTTAAAACCGTTTACAACGGTTTATTTGAGGTTTAAAATGGCAAATTTTGTTTAAAATTGGTTTATTTACATCTATAAGCCATACCTACCAGGGATTGAATAACCGGAATTTAATGGTAGTTTTATTTAGCGGTAATCTCCCCCAGAGTAAACATGTTCCTTGGCGGTAATGGGCCTACCCTTTTAATAAAAGTAGCGAATTGTTTAAATACATATAATTTCGGTACCGCTTCATTTCGGTACCTCTTTATTTCTGTACCTTTATATTTCAGTTTAGCGGTACCGAAATAAAAGATATAGTTTTATTTCGGTATCGCTATTTATATCAATATTTTTATCTAATAAGGCTTTACTTTGATGTGCCGTTGAATGAATCCCACCACTACGGCATTCTTTATTCTTTAATATTCTTATTTTTAGATTTAGAATTATAACTAGCATTTGGAATTTCTTAAAATCCTTACGTTTTAACAAACACAGAAACCGACGGATAGTGGGGGACGCACGGCACGGCACGGCACGGCACGTGGTCAAATTCTTCACCCCCGCGCGCGCACCTTTTCGTATTTTTTCGGTACCGAAATCGAAAAGCGGTTAAATAAAGGTATCTTTTATACAGGTTGAGATTTTGTACCGGTATGATAACGGTGGTATGTACCGGTATGCTCTACCGCTTTCAGTCCCTGATACCTACTTTAAAAACGTGTCAAAAATACACGCACACACGCTTAGATTAGGTATCATACACGCACAATCCGTGTTCATTGTGATGTCTCAAGTTGTGCGTGTGTGAGTGTTCATGATCTACTCGTGTGGTTCATGTATACAGTTTAGGGAGGCCATCTTTAGTTTTGAGTCTGCCGAAAACTGTTTTATTATTATGTCAAACATGTAATGTTGTCTCTTACACATTTATGAAAATTTTGATAAGCTTGAGCTACATATTTTCCGATCCACTATTTTTAGGACATTAGGGCACCTCTATATTATTATTATTATTATCTCTATTCTTCTTCTTCTTCTTTTCTTTATGGCTCTTTGTACTGCGGTTTTTTGGTCCGCAATAATTCCGCCAATGTCAATTCAGTGGAGAAAACAACGTTGTAATTGTACATTGGTTCTTGAATTCCTTTCTTGAGAGACTCTCTAATCTTTGTTAGTAGACCTGGACATCACAAAGACAACACAAGATAAATATAGGTGTTAGTATGAACAATGGGCGATTAGTATATGAGTCTTAACATAAAGGAACAAAGATTAAAAATATCGAACACAAGGACAGTCATATTGTTAAACATGGATGGGAATACGTTATAATTTAATATCATAAAGATTAATATAGTTAGATAAACATCTTAGAACTGAAGGATTAGGAAAAGAGAGGAGATAAGGGAAATTGATTGGGCGAGGGATATTATGGGGTAGAATCTCGTACAAAGATATGGAGTGTTTAGCACAATTGAAAAATATATGCTCCACTGTGCCGTCATCCAAACCGCACTCACAAAGCGAGCTATCTCTCACCCTGATTTTATTTAAAAACACTGGTGTGCATACGTGACCTAATCGTAGCCTACATAATACAGATATTGTCCTCTTACTTAGCTTTTTAGATTTAAAGAACCAGGGTTTGCAAGGAATATTGGGCTGAATATATCTATAATGTTTAGCTATGTTTAATTGTGTAGAATTCCATCTTACATTCCAGTCTTTATACATGTAAGTTTTGGCCAGAGGAATGATATCTCTTGAAAAGATATAACTATAAGTTGGGGATCCAGACTGAATAGCTTGCTTAGCCCATATATCAGCTTGCTCATTCCCTAGTATACCTCTGTGGCCTGGAATCCAGGCTAAAGCTATATCTAAATCATTATTGTGACAATAGTATAGTGTCTCTTTAATATTTAAAATAATTTGAAAATTCTGGACTTTGTTTTTGAAAATGTTACCCAATATTGCCTGCAAACAGCTCTTTGAGTCTGATAATAATAGAACCTTATTTAAGTTGTGTGATTTAACATATTGTAATGCCTCAAGAATAGCAATAGCTTCTCCGGTGAATACTGATGTTTGCGGAGGGCTTCTAAATAATAGGACAATATTGTACTTTGGAATCCATACTGCTGAACCAACACTATCACACTCTGTTAATTTAGAGGCATCAGTAAAAACCAAGATCCATCCCTGCCAGTTCTGGTTTAAAATTTGATATAACTTTTTATTTGCCTCAACTTCTTCTTTGCAAATGCCAAAATCAAGGTGTATATTGGGGTTAAAAATTAAAGCATCAAATGAACAATTATATATAGGGAATACAGGCGATTGGGATATTGGATGTTGCAATGATCTACATCTCCTGTAACTTTGTACTAGTCTAGGAGGGTCTTTATGTGCCCAGTAGTCTTCGCTGTTGACCTTTTGTGCCAATGAGTTCAAATATGGTATCAGTGGGTGCGACTCCATTTGAATTAGCTTAAAAACAAACCGGTCTGCTAAGTACTGCCTTCTTAAATCAAGTGGAGGGTCCACACACTCCACCATGAGAGCCACTCTGGGCGAAGACTTCATGGCACCCAGGACGATGCGCAGACATTTCGCCTGAATTTGGCTTAGCCTCTCCAAACCCTCTTTGTTGCATGGTTCAAAGATAAAGGAACCATAGTCGAAGTGGCTTCTAATTACAGAATTATATAGTAGTTTCTGGCTGTATGGATGGGATCCCCACCACACACCAGAAAGAGCTCTCAATATGTTAACTCCTTTTTCGCATTTTTGAGCTACGTAATTAAAGTGTTGGGTACCTGTTAACCTTGTATCAAGTATGACACCCAGAAATTTTACTGCAGGGACTACTTCGATAATCTGATCTTCATATCTTATCTCTATGTCTGGGATGGTTCTTTTTCTAGAGAAGACTACAACATTACTTTTAGAAGGAGAGAGACTTAGACTGTGTTCGTCAAGCCATATGCTGAGATAGTACATAGCCGAATTTAAGTTAATGGCTGCATCACGAATTGAGTTACTTGATATATATAATGCCAGGTCATCCGCATATTGCAGAGTATTACAAAAGCTATTCACAGCTAGCTCCAAGTCATATGTATAAATATTATACAAAAGAGGACTAAGAACAGATCCTTGTGGCAGTCCCTTCCAAACAGTTCTAGGTGACATGAGCTCATCATTTACACGTATTTTGATGGATCTAGCCATGAATAGATTGGTAACAAAGTGTACAATCCTCTCAGGGATACTCAGATTGAGCATTTTGCTCCTGAGTAGTGGAAGGTTAACACTATCATAGGCTGCGGTGATGTCTAAGAAAGTACCTACCAAGTAATCTCCATTTGTAAAAGCAAGACGTATATCAGTAGAGAGCATGCTAAGGCTATCCATAGTGCTCCTACCCTTTCTGAAACCAAATTGGGTTTTACCCAAAATGTCTTTACTCTCTACGAACCATTCTAATCTATTCTTTATCATATGTTCAAAGATTTTACAAAGGGTAGATGACAGAGCGATGGGACGATAAGAGTTGGGCTCTGAATGATTTTTCCCCGGTTTCAGAATGGGAAGGATAACTTGAACTTTCCAGGATTCTGGTATATTACCTGATATAAATATATTATTTACTAAATTTAAAAAGTAGGTTTTACCCAGTAGATTTAGGTTTTTTATAAATGAGTAGGGGATGCCGTCCTCTCCTGGAGTGGAATCTTTCAGCTCCTTTAGTACTATTTGTAGCTCTACAAGAGAGAACGGTTGTTCTAATCTATGTGAAGAGGAAGATATGTTAATTGAAGGGAAATAATCTTGATCTGGAACGAAGGGTGGGGCTAAATTCATTTCAAATTTGTGTAACCATGGAGATGGGTCGTTAGAAGGGGGGGAATCTATAGTTCTAGATCCTCTAAATCTTTTAATATTTCGCCAAACTAGACTAGAGGAAGATCTGGGAGATAAGCTTTCACAGAAGACTTTCCAGCCTTTATGTTTTTTTTTGGAAAGAGTTCTTCTGGCTTTAGCGGAATTTTTTTGAAAGGTTACAAAATTTTCTGACGTCATATTTCTATTATATTGAAGCTCCGATTCCTCTCTCAGCTGCACTGCAGATGTGCATTCAGAATCCCACCAGGGAGGAGATAAGAATTTTTGTTTATTTTGTTTTATAGGAAAGTGGACATCTGCAGCATTCACTAAGGCTTGATGGAATTGATTGTAGCTTTCCGATAAGGATTCCACTGTCACAGGTTCAATTCGAGTTAGAAAACTATCCACTGTGTCAGCAAAAGCACTCCAATCAACATTATTGAGCCTGTATTTTAGAAGGGGCCTTGGAGCAGGTCTGGGGGAGATACGGTGAGTTATTTAAAGTAAGATAGGATAGTGATCGCTACCATAGGAATTCCTCAAGACTTCCCAAGACATAGTGCTTGCGATACTGGGTGAGCAGAGAGAAAGATCTGGGACTGACTGAGGGTTTTGACCATGATAAACTCTATGAGTTGGGGACCCATCATTAAGGGTACATACATTAATCTTGTCGAAGATATCAATTAAGTGGTTGGAAAAGGAATCACTGTGGTGTGAACCCCACGAGGTGTGATGACAATTAAAATCACCCAGTATTATCAGAGGAGGGGGAAGCTGAGAGAGTAGAGATAAAAGTTCAGCATCAAGATTAGGGTTAGGGTGGGGAATATAGATGGAGACAATAGTTTTATTTAAGACTCGGGCAGCAACCACATTAATTTCTTGTGTATGTTGTGGTAGGGGAATTTGAGAATATGTCAATGTTTTTTTAAAAGTAATGCACATCCACCATGTCCATCATTTCTACTATCGCAGAGACAGGCGTAGCCCGGAATCCTGAGAGTGGATTCCTGTCTCAGCCATGTCTCAGAGATTGCAGCGATGGCGATGTGGTATTTTTTGAAAAGTGAGATTAATTCGTGTTTTTTATTTTTGATGCTTCTACTGTTCCATTGAAGGATTGGGGTTTGTTGGGCCATTCTGAGTTTTAAATAAATCTGTCAGTTTAACAATTTTTTCTGCCACGTTGTTCGGTATATTATTATCGGGTTTAAGGATGCAGTTGTTTAATAGTGTTACTAGAATTTCAATAAGGTCTTCATTAGTGACCGAAAGAGTTTGGTTTTTGAGGGCACAACCGTTTGAAGAGGAAGAGGAAGGAACGTTAGTAATAGCATTGTGCGCGTGTCTGTCAAATCCTTTAGAAGGTGGGGCTCTAGGTCGAGGGACGGAAAGAACTGTTTTTCTGTACGATTTAGAGGGCAAAGGAACAGCAGGATTCCTACTAACAGGAAGATCAGAGACTGGCGCAAACATTGTTGCAGCCATATCTGCGTACGATCTGCGGGCTGGGGGGACCTGGGCCGAAGCCTCTATATAAGAGATGTTATTCTCCGACATTAATAGTTTAATTTTGTGTTGTCTGAGGTGTTCTGGACACTCTTTAAGAGTGGCCAAATGCTTTCCCGTGCACAGCACACAGTTCGTCTCATTTTGACAGCTGTCACCAGAATGCTCCTGTCCGCACCTAAAACATCTGGGCTTGCTTCGGCATTGGTTTTTGGTATGACCGAATCTGCAGCAATTATGGCACTGAATGGTGGGGAGAAGGTACTTCTCCACCACCAAGGAAGTAAAGTAAACATATACTCGTTTGGGTAAAACTTGTCCTCTGAATGTGACTACGACTGACTGTGTAGGAACCCAAGTTGCAGTGCCTTCTGTTATGACTTTGCGGTTCAGGCGTCTTGCCTTCAGAACAACCCCACAGTTTTCCGGAAGTTCCATAGCCTCTGCCAGTTGTGTTAAAGACCACTCCTTCGGGACTCCTCTAATAAGACCCATCCGAGTGACTTGATATGCAGGAATGGTAGCAGTTAGTTTATTCTGCTGCAGACATGGGTGGTAAAGGAAAGAGTTGGCATCTCCACTGGTTTTGAATTCGATGGCCACACGATTTCTACCTACCGCTTTCACACCGTCTCGTAGAATGTTGGAGACATTGTTGTTGGCCAAAAGTAAACCTATTTTTATTGGGCGTAAAGTTAGTCCAGCAGCAGGGTCAGGTTCAATGCGCATTACATGCACAATAAACGGGCCTGCGTCATTTAGGCCGTAAGTACGGTCCATAATAGTCAGAGAAGGGTGGGTGTAAATATTTTGGACAGAGTCCATTGACGATTTGTCTAAGTCGGTGTCAGCTCGCTTTGTGGGTTGGATTACCGGTTCGGCGACACGTTTTTTAGCCTTTGATTGGGAAGGATCCGGATCCGGAGGATCCCCTGGACTATCTACGTCCATTACTACCTCTCCTCTCCTCTACACACAAAAAACGTACAACACTCACCAAATACCACCACCAAGTCTCAACCAGGAGCAAAAAACCACAAAAACACGTGTCTTCAGCCACCAGTTGACGGAATCTTTCTATTATCTCTATGTTAACAACTGACAATTGACAGCTGACACTTGACAGACGAAAGTGAAGTTTCCATGAACCTATAGAAGAGGACTTGGCATAATGTCCTATAGAAAATAGTGGATCGGAAAATAGCTTAAGCTTATCAAAATTTTCATAAGTGTGTAAGAGACAACACTACATTTTTAAACATAACAATAAAACAGATCGTGGCAGAAATTTTATTGCAACTTTCCTTAAGATGGCCTCCCTAAAATGTATACATGAACACTCACACACGCACAACTTGAGACATCACAATGAACACGCGCCATTTTATGTTACAGGATTGTGCGTGTGTGAGTGTATTTTTGGCACGTTTTTAAGGTAGGTATGCCTACTCTACTTATTATTATTATCTCTATGGAAGTTTCTGACTTCTCACTTCTGTTTTGTTTTGAAATTTTTATGTTTTGAACCACCACGTGCCCGTGTTCGTGTATTCTTCGCGCCTGTGGTTCTTCGTATTCAAAATAACAAAAGAAACAAAGAAAGTTATGCTATAGCAAACAAATAGTGATTAGGTACCTAATGAAAGGATTACCGTGTACTAATCATTAATCTGTGCCTGTGGAAAGCATGTCTGCAAATCCTTGTCACATCTGCGGCTGTACCGACTTAAATCTCGTAGATGGATTCTATTACTGTGTTGAGTGCGGTACTCAAGACGTGAATGTTAGGGAGACAGTAGTTGAAAAATCTGTATATGATGATGGTACTTTCACTGCGTTTGATACTAAGAAGCTAAGGAGCACAGTTCTGAAGGATGCGGTTGAGAGTAAGATATTCTTTTTGTTCTTTGCGTTGGGCTCTTCAACCTTTTTGTATCTTGGCTTCCTCTACTATTTTCCTCTCTTTGATTCTGCCTTTTAGTTCCTTCTTCCATTGCTAACATTCCAATTTTCCATAAATCCTCAAATACACAATTGATAATTCCTTTTAGTAAAACAAGCTATTCACTCACCCTAAGGCCGGGCCCGCACTGCGAAATTTATTCGCGCGTTTTTTTCGCAGAATTCTGACATTAGATTGAAATGTATGCTGCATGCATTTGCGATTTAAGATTTGCGAAAAAAATATATTAAAATAGAAAAAAATAGAAAAGTTTTTTATTCAAATAAACTTTTACATGTACTTTTGAATCTTTAATTAAATCTCCACTGGGTTAGAATGCTGTTCCAATTCCAACCAAGAAGAACCAGCAAGAAACTGCTGAAAAAGCGATTGCTTTTTTTAAAAATAACAATTTATGTACATGATTGAATTGCCGTTTCGCGCATTGCTGGAATGAGTTAAATCCATGGTTTTTATCATTTATATAATCTTCAATTGTATAATATGCTTTTTTTATGATCATACTTTTAATAAAGTTCTTATACTTGTGTAGAGGCAAGTCTAAGATTGCTTGTGGAATTTTACTATAGAACATTACACCCATCGCCCATAAACGACTTTTGGACCTTCTTGAGGTGTAGGCCTATTTCTATTTCTTAACTGCCTATCGTATGATTCACACTTTTTATTGTAACTGTGAATGTTTTGCCTAACAAAAATTATATTGTTATAGATATATTGAGAAGCTACTGTAAGAATACCTATTTCTTGAAATTTCTCTCAAAGGGAATCCCACTGTTTTAAATTATAAATTGCATGAATTGCCCTTTTTTGTAAAACAAACATTTTTTCAATATCAGCCGCTTTACCCCATAGTAAGATTTCATATGACAATACTATGGAAATATGCAAAATAAACAATTTTTTCAGTTTCTACATCTGTTATCTGTCGAATCTTCCTAACAGCGTAAGCATCAGAGCTGAGCTTGCCAGCAAGTGTTGCTATATGGGTGCCCCATTGAAGCTTTGCATCTAGGGTTACAAGAACACAATTGTGTCCTCAGTTTTCAATGGCTCACCACTTACCTTTAAAATGTTGTTAATCCTTGTACTGGGCAAAAAAACTTCACACACTTGGTTTTTTAGCATTTAAAAGTAGATTATATTTTATAGTAAACCAGTGTCAAACTTGTGATAAAGTATTATTTACATCATCAAAATTGTCTTTAGTTCTATCGATTTTAAAAATCAAAGACATCATCATATCATCAGCAAATAGTACAATATCGCAAGCATTTTTGATGAAATGTTGTAAGTCATTAATATAAACCAGAAACATGAATTGACCTAGAATAGAACCTTGGGGAACACCCATTACTGACGCTGATCCGGATGACTTAACATCATCGATACATACCCTTTGTATACGATTACTGAGTTAAGACGCAATATCACTACATAGTATAAAACAAAGTCGCTTTCTCTGTCCCTATGTCCCTATGTATGCTTAAATCTATAAAACTACGCAACCGATTTTGATGCGATTTTTTTTAATAGATAGGGTGATTCAAGAGGAAGGTTTATAAGTAGAAAAATTGGACCCGGTAGATGGCGCTAATAGCGGGCAGGACGACGTCTGCCGGGTCCGCTAGTGGTAAATAAACCGCGCGAATAAATTTCGCAGTGCACCCCAGCTCTTATAATATGTATGTTTACAGTGAGTGGAGAATGGCGTAAGTGGCACGCATACAACTTCATTCTAAGTGGTTTGACTGATGAACTTATAGCGGCCGGAGCGAAACCCACTGTCAAAATTAAAGTACTCTGGATATGGCTGCGATACATCAAGAAATTTCAGAAAAAGAATGAACCTGAGTAAGAATTTTTACTTTATTATTGCAGAGTTTAGAATAGAATAGAATAGAATAGAAAAGTTTTTTATTCAAATAAACTTTTACAAGTGCTTTTGAATCGTCGATTGAGTCTACCACAGGTTCGGAATGCAGTTCCAGCCGAGAAGAACCTGCAAGAAACTCGGCGGTTGCTCTTTTTTAAAAATAACATTATAACAATTATTATTATTAATGTACATGATTGAAATGCCGTCTCGCGCATTGCTGGAACGAGTTAAATCCAAGCTTTTTTATCGTTTATATAATCTTCAATTGTATAATAAGCTTTTTTTATGAGCATACATAGTTTGATTTAAGTATTCTTTATTTGTACAACTGTTCCATAATAACTTATTCATTGTCATCATCATCAGCCAGTGTGCATCCACAATTTTATTATTGTTAAGGTGCCTTATTCCCTATATAAATGTATGATTTAGAGCAGGGGTCTCCAAATTTTGAAGCCTTTGGGCTATAATGACTTTTCCAGTATGTTCCAAGGGCCAAAATAGTATTAATTTTCCTGCCCTTAACTATATTTCTAGACTAGTCGCAAAGTGCGCGAAACTACCCTACTATATGTACTACATGACTATACTACACAAGTAGCATTTCAATCATGTACAAGTACATAAATTGTTATATTGTAATTTTTTTAAAAAGAGCAACCACCGAGTTTCTTGTTGGTTCTTCTCGGTTGGAACGGCATTCCGAACCAGTGGTAGATTCAATTGATGATTCAAAAGTACTTGTAAAAGTTTATTTGAATAAAAAACTTTTCTATTCTATTCTATTCTAGCAGTAAAAAGTTCTATTAAACTAATTTAGATCTTGTTATTGGTATAATAGAAAAATAGTAATAACTTGCTGCTTACCAAAATATCTATATCAAAAATACTGTAAGAAGTTAAACAAAATTAAAGATTTTTAATACATTTTCTCTACATCTCTATCAAAACTGTAAAGTAGACTGCTACTAGCACACATGCTACTAAAATATTACTACATAATTCATATTAAAAATGTATAAAGGTGTCCTTGATCCTAATTTTAATTTTGGTTTGTTTCCAGAGCCACAATATTTGAAAATAACAGTTCAAATAAAAATGATGAAAAAGAATTAAATGAAGATGATGAAAAAGAATTCAATGAAAATGATGAAAAGGAATTGAATCAAGATGATGCAAATAATGAACTTGATGGGTCTGACGAGGAAAATAAAGCCCAGAATAAGGATATCTCAGAAAAATTTACTGTGGACATCAAATTCATAACCAAAACAATGTTACTAACTATATTATACATAGCCTTAAATTTAGACAGAAGCGACATACAGTTAAACCATTTATTTCAGTTTATAAGAGAAGGTCATTTAAGCATCCACGATTGTATAAAGTTTGTTCCTAAGGAATTATCATTCCAGTCAACACCAAACTATTTCAACTTTATAAAAAGCTTCAGATGTGAAAATGGCTGCACGCCTGTGAGGATTCGCGAACTCGCTATGACGCTCTTCAAACGTTTAGGTTTAGGGGTGCCTTTAGCTCCTGACTTGAACAAAATCATAAACAACTTTACCAGAGAACTTTGTCTTCCGGACGATTTTAAGGATCTAGTGTTATCATTAACCAATTTACTTCCATGCGACTTACAAATGAATGCTCCATCAATGAAACTTTCAACTCGCATACCAGACTATGAAGCAATCTGTATGTCCTATGTTTTATTAGCACTTAAAATGTGCTTTGGGTTAGACTGTGATTATGAAATTAAATTATCCAATGCTGTGGACAAAATTAATTGTGAAGGAAACTATCTGAAATTTTATAAACTCGGCATGTACTCTGAACCAACAGACAGATTGTTTTCCTTCCGAGAATGGTGTATGTTCACACAGTTTAGGAAAACAGTCCTAAGTAAATATTACTTGCCTATGGCTACCCAGTATCATTTGCCTGTAGATGATTGTGTCTTTTTGGAGCAATCGGAACCGAGAAAGATATCGAAAATGAGATTAAGCTACGACGTTGCTATGGATATTTTAAATAAAATACCCTTCGACGAGACGAACGTAATTTCTAAGAAAGAATTTCCAGTGACTCTCACTCCCATTACTACTTATACAGAAGTCATCATAGAATACATTGGCGATCCAGATTTGAAATTACGTCTTTGTGAAGATTTCACCCAGTATTCACTCACATATGCTACGAGAAATTTGAAACTTCCCGGACATAATGAAATCAGTAAAGGCGTAGACAAAGTAAATAAAATTATAAATCCATTCATAGTTGGTTCCCTGATATCAAAAGTAGGGGACACTACTATGGTTTTAGTGAGGAATTGTGATAACAAAAACTGGCTTAAGACCAGACCTCCTGAGATAAAACATGTCACTAAGATAAACAATAACAGTGATTATGACTGTGAATTTAGCAGTGAGCTGATGTCGAATACGGAAACTGATGAAAGCAGATCAGTGGATCAAGATTTAAAACATGACTTGGATGAAGAAACGTGTGACTTCATTGAAGAAGAAGATCAAGAACTATCCATATATGATGATGATTTTAAAAATTTGCAAATAGAGGAAGACGATGAAGGGGACTTAACTAAACTTGAACAAACAGATGCTTTTGAATTCCATAATGACAATTTTCACGATCGCAAATCAGTGTCTAGTTTAAGTGAGATTTCCACTCCAGAAATGGTTTTCAATCCAGAAACTTTTAACAGGGAAAAAGTTATACAAGAATTGATAAAGATAGCTTGTAAGAAGTACAAAATACCACTTCCGAAAGAAAAAGAAGACAGGGAACCTATAAAAAGGAAAAACTTTGAAAAGAGCGAAGCTGGAGAAAGCAAACCGAAAAGAAAGAAATCCACTAATAGATTGAAACCTGGGGAGGCATTGAAAATGACGCAAGGACTAATCGATGCGTATTACGAAAATATACGTAATGACTTATTACTGAAAATATCTGAACATGTTAAATCTGTTATGGAGACTGTTGATAATAATATTACAGATGATGTACATAGACAAACAGAAGAAATAGATGCACAACATCAAAATAACATCGAAGAGAACCTGGAAGATGATGATAATTATCAAAATGACATCGAACAGAACATGCGTGGTGATGCGAATGATGAAAATGCATCCATTCACGAAAATAATAACCAAGATGACACAGCAATCAATGCGATCGACGACGAGTGCGACGGAGAATATAATATCAAAGAGTTGCTACCAAAAATTAATCCAAAATTTGATCCGAAAACACACGACATCAATCAATTATACGTGAATTTGAATGAGGAATTTGAGAATTTCGATAACGCCAATATCGATGTTGATCCAGACATTAATGAAATGATTGATAAGAAAATCGCAGAATTCCATGACTTTGATGAAAACTACAAAAAATCACAGAGAGATGATACTGAAAAAGGCGAAACGAAAAGTGAGTCGAGTGATTCAGACGATGATATGTTTGAAGACAAATTATCGCCAGTGAGAAATAGAGATACACAAAATTTAGAATATCTTGTGCAAAATAGAGATATAGAACATTTTTGGTACTGGACGAGACATTATAAATCGAAAGTTTTTAGAACAAGCAGCTCGTTGAATCACAAGTTTAATGTAGAACTGGCGGAGAACTGTTCAAAAAGTTTCTGTTTTGTTTTAAACGAGTGTGCTGTCATATCAAACTGTTCGGCTCTCAGCCTCTATAAGAAATTAACGGTTTTGGAGCAACAGTTGTTAAATCATATATGAAAAAAGTGTAAACTTTCAACAAACTTACTTATAGAAAGTGAGGCACTCATTATAGTACAGTTTGACTGTATGAAGTTAGCCATAATAGTTTTAATGGTATCAATGCTAAGTACTACCACTTCTATAAGTTACATCGAAAATGCTGATTAGAAAGATTGTAAATGCCAATGAAATACTTACAGGCCTTGTTGCATTACGTTTAAATGTGAAATACAACAACGAAAGACATCTATTTCGCTCATAACAGCGGACGCCACCTTGACGCGTACGCAACTCAACCAACAGCGGCTTAAATATTTTTCACCCACCAAAAAAACGACATCTGTGCAAGAACATTGTTGTAACTTATTTATAAGAGTAGTAGTACTGTAAACAATACTTACTGATTATTTATTTTTGTAATAAGTATATAAATTTTAGATTTCATTTATATAATTTTTTAGGGTTCCGTAGTATTCCGATAAAACTGCGAGCCCTACAATAATTGATATCACTATCTGTCCGTCCGTCCGTCCGTATGTCACGGATCTTATTGTAGATCTACGGCATGATTCCCGGCAATATGAACGACATCTAACCATTTTTGACAAGACCCGGGAATTGAACCCAAGATTTCGTAATCCGTAGTCGAACATGCTAACTGCTAGCCGATCTACATAATATATATATCTAAATACCACACGTCCGACAAATTCATCTGCCTTTATCGTAACAAGTAGGAACAAGTATAATATTATTCCTTGCCCTTGACATAATAAGGTGTCATAGTAAAAAAACTTTTTTTTGACGTGGTGGAAAAGCTTTTGTGGATACCCCTATTCTGCGGCAGAACACGTAGTAACTAATACCTAATCTATGGGCAGAACGACGAAGGGTATGTGGCAGCCGGGGCTCCCGCTCGCCTCTGGGCTGTCCCTCCAGAGGCTCGCGCCCTCCCGTAATTTTTTAACGAGGGTTTCTTCCCGCGATGGGAATTGCTGCCCCCCACCTCGCGGTGTCTCACCCTCTGTTTCATCCGCAGTGCCCTCTGCTAATCAGAGGAACACGCGGAGAAACCTCCCTCCACCAGGTCATTGGCCATGGCTAACATTAATAACCCCGTAGGAAAATTATTAACCATGTTACCGGAGCGCACCGGCCCGAATACTGCCATAAGCCCCCACTCCCCAGGCACACTGGTAGGTTACCTGGCTGGCACCCCAATATAAAACCTCAGTGTTCCAATTAAAAATAATAGTTCGAAATACTTAACTGTCAGTAGGTAAATTGTTAATTATTGTTCAAAAAGCGTCAAACCAACCATTCGAGTGGTTTTGAGTTGCCTTGTGGTAAAATAGGAAAGAGGAGTTTTCTCATCGTCAAAACTACAAAACCTCGAATAAAACTACAACATGCTCGGCAAGAATTTGTATAACGTGTTGCGAGGGTCAAAACCTCCGTTCCACGTGCCAAAGCGGAACTGGGCTCAAGTGGGCATGCATATAGCTACTCCCGCCAGATGCAAGTGTTCCTACGGGGTAAGATCACTTAGGTACTCACATCTCCCTGGGGCAGTGGTGAGCGCTGTGGTTGTGTGGGGTTCTAGGTTACATTCTCGGCGGAATGATTTCTGAATTGGGTCTAGGCTCTAATAAGTGTAATAATTTAAGCGTCTCAAGTGAAGAGAGGTGAGAGGTTTCGACGGATGAAGGTATCCGTATAACCCCCGTACCTAAGTCGGCCGGTGACCTTCAAGTGCGCGCAGCGTCGTACGAATGAGCGGGAAACAATACGATTGAAGAGCCAATCAGCGCTTACGAACGATTCCCACGCCCTCCCCGCGACCCCCTCACACCCTGAGATACCTCATTTTCGACTTCTGCGCATTGAAGGTCGACTTATTTTCCGTGACTTATAACTGCCGTCTGTCACTGGTAAGTGGTACTGGATGGATGCAAAGCTGTGTCTTGATTTAGCGTTCCAGTACGATTCCAAACTTAAGTGGAAACCAGCAATGTCGTCCATATCCACTGCTGGACAGAGCCAAAACCTCTTGTAGGGCCTTACACATGCCGCGGTCCTCTGTCGCTCCCTAAAACTCGTCTTTATTATGTCTATCCAGTTAGTGAGAGGTCTACCAATACTGCTTTTCCCAATGCGAGGTCGCCAATCCATCCATCAAGCACAGCGGATTATTCCGGTTTGTCCCCCTGAGGGGACAGAGCGAAGGGACAGACCGGAACAATTCATTCCTCAGCAGTCAGCACCTTTAGACCAACGTCTATCGATTTTCGTTGAGGTATATTGATGACTCTGATGCATAAACGGATGTCTTCATTTCTGATTTGTTCACGTGGGTACATAATTATATTCCAAGCATAGCTCTCCATGGGTTAAATAAAACCCCTTTTCAGGGTAAATCATCCCGTTCCAGGTTAGCCCGCTTCCCTACTTGTACCTCCCAATCGTACCTAATATAATAAACTGGACAGAATTGTACAATTTTGCTGAAGGCACTATTTTTTTACAGGAGATGCTACTGCATATTGCATTCATGTACACCGTTTGGTTGTCGCCGATCGGTTACTTCTTGTCTCAGATCAAGGTGTGGCGAAGAGAATATGTTCAGAATTAATTAAAAATTAATTACTTAAATGGTTTTTGTTCAATAAAGTTGTGAATTTTTAATACAGAATTTTTGCACCTGTAGTTTGATTTTAAAACGGATTTATAAAAAGTTGTGTCCAGAGCAGAGCGGCAAAAGTTTTTAAAAAAACGTCAAATCCTGTGGTCAAAACGTTCTTGTCAATGTCAAGAAGACATGTTAGGGATGTACCATATTTTTGTTTGACTCAGGAATCGATAATCGATTTGTATAATCTTTCCATTCTACGATGAATTTTGTGTAATTATTGCAGTTATGTTTAAAAACAAACTAGAAAATGAAAATGAAAATCAAAGAATGTAATGTACATGTAAGTAGTCGAGGTAGATTTTTACTGAGACGCCCCATGACCTTTTAAATTTTGGGGTCTCAGTAAAAATCTACATCAACTAAGCCCTCATACGCATTAGCGGTTGCGGTAGCGGTGCGGCTAGCCGCTTTTTATATTTTTATATGCAACCGCTAATTTTGTACGCACTAAGCGCTCGTACGCATTAGCGGTTGCGGTAGCGGTTGCATAAAAAAGGCTAGCCGCACCGCTACCGCAACCGCTAATGCGTATGAGGGCTAAGAGTATATACTTATTACATGTACAGTAGCATGTACATCACATTCTTTGATTTTCATTTTATACCATGGTCCATAATGTTGGCAAGCTGGAGGATGACGTCTGATTATGAATCTGACATCCATAAATTAAAGGCTCCCCCACACAGGCGCGTTATATTATAGGTCGATAATACCGTATGCGTTATTGCGATATCATGTTTATACATCGATGTTCGATGCCATTGAACATCGAATCGATGGTATTGCACATCACTATTAGTAAAAAAAAATATGCTAAAAATATATAAAAATATATATATTAAAAAAAAATGCTCTGTGGTCCTGTTGTTTACTAAACTCAATGTTTATTTTCGTTTAATAATATTTCAAACGAAATGAAGGATTCTAAATCTGCGCAAACACCCATAGAGGACTTGAACGAATTGCGAAGCTATTTCTCAAGTCACAATGTAGTTCGTGAATACATTTCACACAGTTCTAAAGTTCACTCCGTGGGGTGGTCTTGCGATGGACGTCGGCTTGCTTCTGGGTCGTTTGATAAAAGCGTAGCTATATTCAACTTAGAGAGAAATAGACTGGTAATTACTACTTCTTTCATATTCTATTTGCTCACTTTTTAGGGCTTTTAAAAGAATTTTTGAGGTTATCAAGAAGGTTTATAATTAAGAGGTTTTTTGCTTTAAAAACTGCAGCAATTAAATCAAATGAGTGATAGATTGTAAGTGCCTACCATCTTATACCTTCAAAAAGGTTTTATAAGGTGCTTGAAAAGCATTTTGACTTGGATGTGGTATATTTTTTGGCTGACTACTCTAAAAAGTCCACTACAATTAAATATCACGGTGATGGAAAATACCGTGAGGAAACCTGCATGCCTGAGACTTGTCCATAATGGTCTCAAAGGTGTGTGAAGTCTAGCAAGCTGCACTTGGCCAGCGTGGTGCACTATGGCCTAAACCCTTCTCATTCTGAGAGGAGACCCATATCCTGTAGTGAGCAAGTAATGGGTTGATAATGTTGAATCCAAACAGCAATTTTGCATTCCATCTGCCTAGACAAATTCCTTAATCAATTTTGATTCGCATAATAAACCAATAAATTGTAAAAATAATTATTTACCTAATATTTTTATAACCCCAAACAAACCTTAGTAAGATTTTTCAATATCTATTTAAATTTTTGTTCAAGGTGCAAGATTTTGTATTCAGAGGTCACACAGGGTCCGTAGATCAGCTATGTTGGCATGCATCACATCCAGACCTATTGAGCACGGCCAGCGGTGACAAATCTGTGAGAATATGGGATACAAGGTAAAGCATACCATACAGTAACAGTCCATAGAATTAGAGTCTATCAAAAATGGTATCTGCCTCGTTTGTCCAGGGGCTAGCTTTTTCAGCTACATATCATGCGATCTCAGGTTTGCATCTGATGAAAACTTATTGTATTTTTCTTAAAAAGAATTTTAAGAATAATTTTTTTCAAAGAAAAATGAACCGCCTTCAAACTTGAAGTCTTTGGACAGAATAGCTATATTAGACTTCAGCAATAGGTCTGGCAATATCAGAAAACATATTAGTAACATATGTATAGTACATTTATGCTTATAACTTCGTATGTAAGAGTGATAACTCGATATGTTATATACTAAAACCTTCCTGAAAGTATGTAGATTACGATAGTGAAACAATCATCAAAATCGGTTCATTAGTTGTGGAGATAATCGTGAACATACTTACATACATACATACGGATCGAATACAGAACCTCCTTTTTTTTAAGTCAGTTAAAAATACAATATCACAGATCACAAAGCTGTCAGTTCTGCTTTTAATCTCATTCCATTCATGTTGGATAGCCATCTCACCAGACTATGAAAGTGAGGGAATAGAAAGTGCATCTATGTTTGCTAATACACCAAATAACTCCTGTGTAATTTACTAGATCTGTTCGAAATTTACTAAAGTAAATGTTTATCTGTTTATCCTTTATGTGTTAGCATATTGTTCATATAAATGAGCTAAAACTTCGCATAGAGAGCGCTTGCGTCCTGATAATGGTTGTGAAAAACTCTTTTCAGGATAATAAGGATTTTTTCAGGGTTCGAAAATATCCAATATTTATTATAAATATCAAAATATCGGATATTTATGATATATATTGGATATATATCAAGTTTGATATATATCCATTTTGTATGAAAGCCATATTATTATTTTATTGTATTATTTATGAATACTATCTGCTATGTTACTTAAACATACTGAAATTATCTAGCGATTACTTTCTTTGTAAAAAGTAATAGAATAATCAAGAAACATGTATTGCAATATATTATTTAAAAAAACATTTCATATATATCGGATATAATATATCCATTATTGATATATATCATCAAACCCAGTAGGATATATTATATAGTCTCGTATCTGATATATATCCTCGAACCCTAGATTTTTTTCCCTGAAACGCTAGGAACAGAGCCATGGGCATCAGCCATATTATTCATAACTTACAGATCACACAAATGTGCTGCAACGATAACTACAAAGGGTGAAAATATTAACATTGCCTGGTCACCGAACGGGGCAACAATCGCAGTGGGGAACAAGGAGGACCTAGTCTCATTTATAGATGCAAGGAATTACAAAGTTGTGAGTATTCTTGACTTTAATACTAAAACCATGAGTTTGGCAGGCTAAAGGTGCAAATACAATATTATAGCTCACTAGCTGATGCCACCAACTACATCTGTGTGGATTTAGGTTTTTAAAAATCTTGTGAGTTCCTGGAGCAAAAAAGACCAATAACTCTTGAGATGATAATTTTCTCATGATTGATTCAAATAAGTAATCTATAATATATTTCCCTGGTATTTATTCTTTTAAACAAGAACCCTAAATAATTCCAGTATAAAAACTAACCTTGAATAATCTTCTACCTAAATGTGAAAGTCCCATCCCATCCCATCCCATAGATTTAGAAGATTAACATGGGCAGACAGACAAAAATTTGAAAAACATGTTTGGGTTATGCTATTGTTCAAATATTCGAATATAAGCTTAATAAGAGGCAGTTCATCATTTGTGATTTATCCAACTGTGAATTAACTGATGCAGAATCTAGATGGACCTCTTAAATTTGATTTTTTCTTTTTAGGTGACAGAAGAGCAATTCAACTTTGAAGTGAATGAAATTTCATGGAACAATACATCAGATCTATTCTTCTTGACAAACGGCCTCGGTTGTGTTCACATATTGACGTAAGACTCATTACTTACTAATACTTATTACTTACTTACATTTCAATCAACCATCACAGATAATAAAAAATTCACCTTCTAGTCCAATTGGACGTTGCTAAAGAATTGTTGAGCTAATCAACATCAACAATTCTTTAGCAACATACACTTGGAATTGCCAGCTGTCGATGTCGTTCATTTCTAAAATTTCCCACCTGCATATACCCTTAATATTTATTGTATAACCATAAAAATATTTTTGTCAACAGATATCCAACGTTGGAGCTACAGACAGTGTTGAAAGCGCATCCCGGCACGTGTATATGTATCGAACACGATCCTACCGGACGATACTTTGCCACTGGATCGGCAGATGCTCTAGTGTCCCTGTGGGATGTCAACGAGTTAGCTTGCTTGAGAGTATTCTCTAGGTAACTTTTCCGAAACTATTATTAAAACTCACATTGCAAAGACACCTTATAAATAATGAATATTGAAACTCATATTTCACAAATATTGTAACTCATATGAGTTACAATATTCATGAAACATATATTTCATGAATATTGTAACTCATATTTTATGAATACAGTCAAAACCGTTTATATCGACATCGTTTAGAATAACATACCGGTTATATTAACCGTAATCAAAGGTCCCGGCTGAATGCTATATGACTGCCTTATCAAAAACATTGCTTTTTACGACATTGGTTACTTCGACATACCGCATTAAACGACCACATTTGACCAATGTTTTCGGAGAATTGTATCTCTACAGGTCGTTCTACAACGACCAGCTTATCTGTATTGTAAACTTTGAATAGGCATAGTATAATGGTCAATAGTTATTATCGTAAAAATAGACACGTGTTTAGGGTCTTTTGTAATTCTTAGAAAACAAAACACGTGCATGCCGTAGAGTCAAGGCCCAGTTCTTCAAATTTCTTCAGTCAGTTTCTTACTTATCTTACTTAAAACATATTGTTGAATTAATTGTGAAACTTTTAACTTGTCGTAAACAAAAAGAAAGCAAATTAATATTGAAGAAAAATCGCGTATTATTACAAAGCAAGAGAGCGGAGTTCTAAACAAAGACTTGGCAAAAGAATATGGTGTTGTATGGTGGAACCGGTTGTTATAACTATCGGTTTTTACGACTTAATATGAGTAGTCCCTTCGATGTCGTTATAACAGATTTTGACTGTATATGTATAGTATAAGTTATATTCATTAAATATGAGTTACAATATGCATGGAACATGACTTACAATATTCATTAAATATGAGTTTCATTAATATTGTAACTCATGTTTCATGAATATTGTAACTCACATTTCATGAATATTTTAACTCATGTTTCGTGACTATTGTAACTCATTTTATTTTGTTATCAGGTTAGAGTGGCCGGTTCGTACTTTGTCATTCAGCTTCGACGGTCGACTGCTAGCTTCGGCGAGTGAAGACCACATCATTGATATTGGAGATACTGAATCAGGTATATAATCATAATCTAAAGAAATATTATAAAATGTTCGTAATATCATTAGTGAGTAGAACAAGTATAGCAAGATTATACAAGCTATATTTTAGGAAAAATTTAACCGACTTTGGTCCAACAATTTCAGAGAGAAATTGGTGTAACAATCAAAAATATTAGTAACATTGGCACATTTATGCGTGTAACTTCGTATACAAAAATGATAACTGGATGTCTTATATACTAAAACCGCCCTTAAAGTATGCAGATTACAATAGTGAAAAAAATCATCAAAATTGGTTCATTGTATTTTTGAAATAATCGCGAAAACAAAACCTCAAGTCCTTTGAAGTCAGTTAATAAATGATTTTTAACGTTGATCAAGCTGGTTTTACCTAGTTTTACTTACCAGCCATCTATCAACTAATTTGTATTAATATTTAGAACAACGCCATCCATATTAAACTTTCGCTTTGACTTTAAAACAACGCCATATCTATCGGCATATTAGTAAAGTCGGTTAATACATGACGTCACTCAGGCGAGAAGGTGGCGGAGATCCCCGTGTCGGCGGCCACGTTCACGGTGGCGTGGCACCCGGCGCGCTACCTGCTGGCGTTCGCGTGCGAGGACAAGGAGCCGCCGGAGCGCAAGCGCGACGCGGGCAACCTCAAGCTGTGGGGGCTCACCAGCTCCTAGACTATACGACACTGTACCATACCACCTCATTTATTATAAGCTATACAAACAGTTTTACTCGTTTTACTTACCAGCCTTAGCCTTAGCACGAAATAAAACTTAACCGACGTTAAAATGAAGTAAAACAACGCCATCTAGCGAAAAACTGAACGCCATATTAGTTAAACTCTTGCTTCGACGTTAAAACGACGCTGTCTATTGGTATATTAGTTAAACTGCGGATTTTAGACTTACAACCCGCGGCACGTAAGTCGAGCGGTGACCTTCAAGTGCGCGCAGCGTCGTACGAGTGAGCGGGACACAATACGATTGGAGAGCCAATCAGCGCTTACGAGGGATCCCCGAGAGCTAATCAGTGATTCGAACGATCCCCGCGACCCCCTCACACCCCGAGATACCTCATTTTCGACTTCTGCGCAGTGAAGGTCACTGCTCGACTTACGTGCCGCGGGTTGTACACTATGTGCGTGGGTTTGCTATGGATATATTATGAGGTTAGTCCAAGATTATGTTTCCTTTTGTTTGGCTTACATGCAGGTTAAAGCTAGTATAATAGTAGTAATGAATAGTTGATATATTGATAGTTGATTTTCAGAAAATTCCTAAGTTTGAAGAAATAAAACCACGTCCAATAAATTCTATTTTATAATATTTTACAAAATGTACCTAAATAATTATTCGTATTAATTTTTGTAGGAACTAATTTTGTTGTGTACAATCTATAAACTAAATTAACAAGTCTAAAAACTAAGTATATACCTACTTATGCAATCCTTTTCACTTAAAAAGGAACATTGTGAATAAGTTAGCACTGTTTTTAGATCTATTTAGGTTAGAGATTACACAACAGAATAAGCATCATTGGTATTAATACTTTTATACACAGTTTCCTACATCAAATTAAATTGACAGATCTAAAGTAGTGCTATCAAGTTTACAATGTTGCCCGCGGGCTACGTTTAGACTTGTCAATTTATACTCTGATTTTTAATTCTGTGGAATTCTGACAGCTGTCATTGTCATTTACAGATGAATTATTTGTATGGAAAACAGGGTTAACATCTACGAAGTACGATTTTACCCCAAACCACTTTAATCACCTGTCAACATAAAAAAGCCCTAAGCCGCCTAATAATATTAGTCGTTTCGCCCTAAAATAGAAATCGCTAAGAGTGGAAACTGAAAAATGAAAAAATACACACTAACAGCAATAGAAAACAAAAGAAGCACATTGAATTTTTATTTACAAAAGTTTTGAATTTATGATCTTTTTTGTGGGAATTGTTTTATCTCTGGTAACATTACGAAACGTCAGAATTCCACGGAATTAAAAATCAGAGTATAGATTAGAGATTCCCTACAGCTGAGCAAAATAACAGCATAGTCACAGTAGAATCACCAAGTTTCGACTTGCAATCTTCCCTCTCTTTCCATACAGGCGAGCATATCTTTGGCTCGCTCCAGATCGATCTTCCCGCATTGACTGAACACCTCGACTAAAGCCTCGCGCACATTGTCGGGCATATTCTTGGAGTTGCCCGAGATGTATATGTACGCGCCTTTATCGTTCACTAGGTGCCACATCTCATGGCTGTGCTCTTTTATTTTGTGTTGGACGTATCTGGAAATTGTTTAGTTTTTTTTTTATTTATTTTTTATTCATCTACAAGTTAACCCTTGCCTGCGATAAGATAAAAGCGGGCTTATCTGGAAGAGGCATCGTACCGGAACGCTAAAAACTTAGTGGCACAGCTTTGCAGGTAGGGTGGTAACCAGCCAGTAGCCACAGTCGACCACATCAGACCAGAAACAATTTAGAAATTATAAATTCTCAGGCGTGCAGGTTTTCTCACGTTTTCCTTACCGTTAAAGCGAGTGATATTTAATTGCTTAAAACGAACATAACGAAAAGTTAAGGCGAGTTTTGGGGATCTATCTCGGTCCCCCACAAAAGGGAACCCGAAGTAGGCTATTTACCATTCATTAGACCAAGGGCGTCGCCAGCCGATGGCCAAGGGGGGGGCAAGTTGATGATATTATAGTATGGGAAAAGTACAAAGTATTGTTGGTACAGTCCAGAGCTTTTGAAGCTGGTTACGAGCTCTTAATTTATTTTTGAATTAGAATTTTTCATTGACCTCGTTTCCATTTGCGCCAGGTTTAATTTAGATACTTAATGCAAAATATAGCATAAATATATTTTTTCAAATCTCTAGGGGGGGGCAGCTGCCCCCCCCTGCCCCTACCTGGCGACGCCCATGCATTAGACTATTAACCATTAGGCTATCACCGCTTATGAAAACCTATAAAGGCAAACTTACATCTTATCATCCTGATCCCTCGAGAAAGCGCAGTACAGCGTAAGTTTTTCTTCATCCACCAGTTTCAACAACTCCTCCCCGCAGTGGAAGTCCCTGTCCCTGTACCGGCAGCCGTAGAACAGATGCAACACGTGTTTGTGCGCCGAGCCCCTGTACACGCGCTCCTGTAGGAGGCTCCGGAAGGGCGCCAGGCCTGTTCCGGGGCCTATTAGAATGTGCGGGATTGTCTGGAATAAAATGATACCAGTTATTACGCTATACAATCTTGGGAAGCTGGAAGAAATCTCTCATATATCTCAGATAAGCATTTCTTATGTACAACTCATTTATTACTGTTTTGTAACTACATTTGGTACATAAACCACACTATCACACTAATATTATAAAGGCGAAAATTGGGTGTGTGTGTATGTTCGTAACTACTGAACCGATTTGGCTAAAATTTAAAACTTATTGTTGTTTATATGTTATGTTATAGCTTATTTTCCACGTTATAGCTTATAACCTGGAATAACACATAGGCTTTTTATCATGAAAAAGCCACAGTTCTCGCGGGATTATGAAAAATCGAAATGTGCTATAGCAATCTACAGCTATACTTAGGTATAGGTAGATTGCGATCAAGTATAGAAAACTTCCTTGAAAGGAAGTATAAAGATTGCAAAAGGGAGCGGGAGCGGGAACCGGAAATTCATGATTCCCTCGGGATTTGTAAAAAACCGGTATTCACGCGAGCGAAAGCTAGTAATAAATAAATAATGCACAGAATTGGTTTCTGACGACTTCCCTAGCGCGGTGGTCTTAATCGCAGGCCACATCGGGACCTGCCACGGCTGAAGCTACCCACCAGACCAGACCAAAGACAATTCAGAAGTTATAATTTCCCAGTCTCGGCGTATTCACCTTGGTGTGGTATTGGGACGTATACAACGAGTTCCCCAGGCGTCCAGCACAGCCGTGGTGGTTTTTAGTGCGGTATACCCCCGGGGGGATCAAATCAGAAATGACGAGATCCGCAGGAGAACCAGAGTTACCGACATAGCTCATCGAGTCGCGAAGCTGAAGTGGCAATGGGCGGGGCACATTGCACGAAGAACCGATGGACGTTGGGGTCCCAAGGTGCTTGAATGGCGACCTCGCACCAGTAAACGAAGCGCAGGTAGACCCCCCGTTGACTCGTTGGACAGACGATCTCAAGCGAGTCGCTGGCAGCCGCTGGAGTCAGGCGGCACAAGATCGTGTGCTGTGGCGATCCTTGCAAGAGACCTACGTCCAGCAGTGGACGTCTATTGGTTGAAACGAAACGAACGATACCCCCGGGGGGTAACCTTCGGGGGGAGACCCACATAACTCCCATTCTGCCCAAAGAACGGGGGTAGCGATAAAGCTTTTCCACCATGCAAAAAAAAATGGTGTGTCTTACAACTTACCGTGTCAGTCGGGAATTTCAAACTACCCTTCTTAATCCATCCGTAAACTCGGTCGCCGATGTTCAAACATTTGAGCCAATTGGACGCCAGGCCCAGTCTCGGCGTCTTCAGCTTGGTATAGTATTTCACCACTGCCACTAGGACATCCAACTTGGTACCATGCGAGGGGAGACAGCTGCTCGCTATGGAGAACGAGCGAGGTTTTATCGCTGAGAATAATTCGAATAATATTTCTATCGTTAACTTTGAAGTTGATTTGTGGAAGTCGTGGAGTACCTGCAAAATAATATTGTTTAGTACGTATACCAGTATTACTAATTCCGCGGAATTCTGACAGCTGTCATTGTCATTCACAGATGAGTTATTTGTATGGAGAACAGGGTTAACATCTACGCAGTACGATTTTACCCCAAACTACTTTAATTCCCTGTCATCATAAAAAGCCATATGTCGAGTAATAATATTACTCTTTTCACCTTAAAATAGAAAACACCAAGAGTGGAAACTAGAAAGTGCACACTAACAGCAATAGAAAACAAAAGAAGCACATTGAAAATTTTTATTGAAAAATGGATGTTGAATGACATTATCAGTTATCACCATGAAGTGTCTGTCAGGCATTTGTCATATCTACATGCGGCAGTTGATTTGTATTTGCATAAGTTTTGAATTTTTTATCTTTTTTGTGGGAATTGTTTTATCTCTGGTAACATTACGAAACGTCAGAATTCCGCGGAATTAGTAATTCGGGTATAGGCAGGATATTTTATTTTTTATTCATCTAACAGTTCCCTTGACTGTGATCTCACCTGATGCTAAATGACGATGCAGTTTAAGGTGGAAACGGGCTAACATGGAATGGCAGTTTTTTGTTTTTCTACGCTCATCGTACTGGAACGCTAAATTGCTTCGCGGCAAGGCTTTACCGGTGGTAACTAGTCACGGCTGTATTTTAAAGGGACATAAGGCTCCGAGACATGGTCGCTAAGTATGGGCCTCATGAGAAAGCTCACAATCACTAAGCAGGCGATGGAGAGAACTATGCTCGGAGATCACTCGAAATCAGACGGTTCGCAGGTATCGGCTGGATACAAGCGGCGCAAGACCGCGACCGCGTGTGGAAGTCCCTACAAGACATCTAAGTATGATTTATACTTGACTTGTGTCAGCAGTGGACTTGTGAAAATTCTACAAGTCTATTAAAGATTTGTAAAATTTTCATTTAAAATATGTTGTACCTATGTGTCCAGTATATGTTAAAATAATTTACCTCTAGAATAGTTCTTTTCGGTCTTCTACAGTAGTTAAGCCAGTCTTCCTGCCCTTCTGGGGAGCTGAGTTCTATACATTTGTCTCTTTCTAGCCTGTCTTCAGACACTAGCGCCAGAAGAGAGAAGACATATTGTGTGGGGTACGCTCTCAGGTCCCAGTACTGTTCAGCTATTTCGTATATTGTTAAAGGCTGTTGCAGGAATTCTGGTACTGGCATGTCTGGAATAGATAAGTATTTTGTTCATAATGTGGCCAATTCTGTTGTACCTACACAATCTCTAAACCTAAACTAAAATGACAGGGCTAAATATATTCTTATCTCTTTCACGGTGATACCTGCCGAAAAGGATAGCACTATTTTTAAACCAGTCAATTTAGTTTAGTTTAGAGATTGTGTACAACAGAATTGGTCACAGTATCTATCTATTTGGTTTCACATGTGTAGAATTGTAAGCATATTATAAAAAAAACATATTATACAATTGAAGATTATACAGTGTGTCCGGGATCGAATTAGCGATATTTTAGGGACATATTCTACAACTCATTACCTCTCTGAAAATACCACTTATTAGGGCCTGCCCCCCTCCCCCTCCCAGGGACAGCCATTTCAATTTGGTGTGCGTTTTTGTGGGTATGTGCGCACAAAAAATGTAATAACTCGAAAGTTTGCTGATGCACAAGTCTTCAAATGACCTTATTCGATTGGATACAATATTCTCCATCATTAAATACCAAACAATAGAATAAAATGTTAAAATAACTCGATCAAAAATGCTTCGGAAAAAAAAAAAATTTTTCAAAAATATTGAAAACTACAAGTTTTTGCTGCATTTTGCAAAAACGAGGTCATTAAGACCACATTATTAAGTATTAAATCGACAGCTTTTGAGATAAGCAACAAAACGACATAAAAAATTTGACTGTAAGTTACTTACTTCTGGAGATATTGGTAATTGTAAGTACTTCGTCCCCAAGCATGAATTACGAGTATTGAACCCAAATTTAAGATTCATCATTTTTTTACTGCAAATAAGGTAAAAAAATCTTAACTTTATAATTTAATTTTTGTTAGTTATAAACTCAATAACTCAATAACTCTAAAGATATCCTAAAAACTAGGTTATTTCCGCCACAAACCGAAATTACCATCTCTGTTCTGTTAGCTAGTTGCTTCATGTTGGGAGGATCGTTGGATCATGTCCAAATACAACTTATTTTATCTGCAACGGACAAGATCGTCTCCAATAATTCTTTTCTGGTATTTGGTACCATATAAAAGACCTTCTGCTTCATAGGTCCTCATAAAAAGAAGTCCAAAGGTGTAAGGTCTGGAGAATGAGGTGGCCATTCCATTGAATTGCTGCCACGTCCGATCCAAGGCGAATAGTTGACATCTAAATGCTCTCTTATGGCTATAATAATACCGAATAGGCATGTCTTTAAACTTAGCAAACATCACAAACCTGAATCACAAACAAAAATGAGTAATAACTTAAGTATAGCGATCATAACGCCTCCTCGCCAGGAACAAAAAAATAAAATTTCAGATATTTCAATTTTTTATACGAATTTTTAATCAGTTGAAGTAGGGGTCCAATCCTTAGTTTTAACCTCATTCGCTGACTAATCAAAAACAATATTATTATTACCTGATCGCCCGAGGTATGCGATGGAAACCCACATTCGAATAACATAAGAACTTACGCGCTCGCGGTTAAGTTATGTTTAAACAATAATATCTCCAAAAGTAAATAACTTACAGTAAATTTTTTTATGTCGTTTTGTTGCTTATCTCAAAAACTGTCGATTTAATACTTAACAATGTAATCTTAACGACCTCGTTTTTGCAAAATGCAGCAAAAACTTGTAGTTTTCAATATTTTTGAAAAAATAATTTTTTTCCGAAGCATTTTTGGTTGAGTTATTTTAACATTTTATTCTATTGTTTGGTATTATTGATGGAGAATATTGTATCCAATCGAATAAGGTCATTTGAAGACCTGTGCATCAGCAGACTTTCGAGTTATTACATTTTTTGTGCGCACATACCCACAAAAACGCACACCAAATTGAAATGGCTGTCCCTGGGAGGGGGAGGGGGGCAGGCCCTAATAAGTGGTATTTTCAGAGAGGTAATGAGTTGTAGAATATGTCCCTAAAATATCGCTAATTCGATCCCGGACACACTGTATAAATGATAAAAAAGCATGGATTTAATTTGTTCCAGCAATGCACGAGACAGCATTTCAATCATGTACATAAATTGTTGTATTGTTATTTTAAAAATATAAAACCGGCCAAGTGCGTGGCGGGCCACGCGCAGTGTAGGGTTCCGTAGTCACAATCCTCGAAAAACAGATATAACTCCTTAACGTGTGAACCCTACTTAGCCATGATAGTTTTCCTTTAAAATTGATTATATATACTACTGCTGTGAATTTTTTCAAGTTCCTATATACTGTCATTCCGCTGATAGAGGGGGGGGACACTTGACTCTAATAAAAATTTGCACTTTAAAACATCATATTTTACAAGCGGATCTAGAAATCGAAAAATGATGTTCCCACACCCACAGTATTTTTAAAAGACCTATTCAACGATACCCCACACTATGGGGTAGACGAGAAAAAAAATATTCATCCCCACTTTACATGTAGGGGAGCTACCCTAAAAAAAATATTTATCAAAATTTTATTTCACCACTTTGTCGGCGTGATTAATATTCATACCCTTGCCAAATTACAGATTTCTAGCACTAATAGTCTCTGAGATTAACCGAGGACGGACGGACAGACAGACGGACGGACATGGCGAAACTATAAGGGTTCCTTGTTTACTACGGAACCCTATAAAGAGCAACCGCCGAGTTTCTTACTGGTTCTTCTCGGTTGGAACGGCATTCCGAACCAGTGGTAGATTCAATTGACGATTCAAAAGTACTTGTAAAAGTTTATTTGAATAAAAAACTTTTCTATTCTATTCTATTCAATGTCACTTGATGGTGCAGGTCGATCACTTTTATATCACTTTCCCATCGTGCAGTAAATCTACCTAGTAGGTAGATTTCACAACGATTGAGTAAGATCTTATTTACAAGGAAATGTATTGCAAAAGCTTTTATTTGATTTAAAATAGTGATATTTTCAAGCCGATCGAAACTCAGTTACCAATTTCTGCGAAACAACAAAAGTAATGTACAAGGTACATCAGTCTTTATGATTGGTGTGCGACTGGCTTTACAAAATATGCTTCAGTGACAGGTCTTCTCCGACTTCTCAGACTCAAGACAGAGCTAAAACGGGACATTAATGTCTCATTTTAACTCTGTCACAAGTCTGAGTACAGTCAGAGTATGCTCTATAGATCTCAGCTTTAGTTCAGGAAACGAAAAGAGAAGTCGAGAAGGGAAAGAGAAATATGAAAAAAGGAAGAAGAGAAAGGAAGAGTGGAAAACTCAAATGCTGGAGTTCAGTCGCCGTTCCGCGAATTATTTTTGTTCAAGGTTACAAGTTTACACTACAATCCCTAGCTAGAGCAGAGCAAGCTAACAAACCCGCCTAACCGGATTGAAGCAGAGTGGCGGACTCTTTCTCTTAATTCCTCTAACCTATATGAGAGGAGGCATGTGCCCAGCAGTACGAACAGTGGTACGCTAAAGAGCTATAGGTAGTGGTGACAAGTATAAATTAAAAATTTTAAAAAACCCCCGACATTCGCCATTTTGTAGGGCGGCCATCTTGGATTTGCAATATTGCTATTCTACTAGTCAAGCCCATTTGATACCCATATAAAGGGAGTTGTGAAAAAATATGTAATCCGCCATTTTGTAGCGGCGGCCATCTTGGATTGATTTTCATCAAACATAGCTAACAACACTCGAGTGATTCACCTTTCAAACAAAAAAACCGCATTCAAATCGATCCACCCGTTTGAGCGCTACAGGGGAACAGACAGACACACACACACAGACACGTCAAACTTATAACACCCGTCGTTTTTGCGTCGGGAGTTAAAAACTAAGAAAAAAATTGTAATAAAAACAAATCAATTAATTTTAGAAGATTTTTATTAATCAATATATTTTATTGTTTTTCTTGTCCGTTCACTCGTCCTCTTGCCAGCCGTCGTCGTTGCTCAGGAAGCGCCTCTTGGCGGCGGTGTTGAGGTAGGGGCGCAGCGCCCACTCCGTGTCCGCAGCATCCAGCGCCTCCAGCGTGCCCAGTTTGATCTCGTACAGCTTCATCTGGAATCGGGGACCCACCTCCGACAGCTCTATGTCCTTTCCCGCCTGAAAGAGAAAAAAAATGCAATAGAAAAGATGTTTTTACATTTAGAGAAGACGGTATAGTCTGTTCGTTTTCTTACGGTCGCCTTTTGTGTCTAGCCGCCTCCGCCGCGCGGTGTTTTGCCAAAGACACCGCCGTGACTTCAAAGCATGCCGCGAGGGTGTACAGGCACAAGGGGTTTTGGCGTTTTATACCTACTCATATTTTTTCATTAAAAT
Organism: Melanargia galathea; assembly: GCA_920104075.1. Taxonomy (NCBI): domain Eukaryota; kingdom Metazoa; phylum Arthropoda; class Insecta; order Lepidoptera; family Nymphalidae; genus Melanargia; species Melanargia galathea. Next base: position 11,755,940 of record OV049868.1, read on the forward strand.
TCTCTTTCCTTTATATATTTTTTTATATTCGTATTTTATTACAATATAACCATAAACATAAAATATAATATTCTCATGAACACGGGTCTTTTCTCAAAATGAGAACGATTTTAACCTTAGTCTACCACGCTGGCCAAGTGCGGATTGGCAGACTATTCGGAGATTCTGTTAGAATAGAAAAAAAATTACAAACAGAAAAAAAGTAATAAAAATAAAAGCAGAATACTAAGAGCACCTGCGCCTGTACCGACACTAAGTTACCGAACGAACTATATGTGCGTTTAATGTAAGATTATATATACTTATTTATTTTATTCAGAATACTTTATTGCACACACAAAATAAAAATAACAGTTGAGTTGATAAACAAAACGTTCCAACCAAATGAGTTGGGAAATTGCAAACGTGCGAACTGCGCCACAAATCATTTTTATCGGACTTCTTGCTCGCACTTACAGGCCTTATGAAACTGGAACCTATTCCTCTGGTGTTGTGTAACAGTAAAATGGATTTGTCGATATTCGATAACAGGTTATATAAAGAGCGAGTGAGAGCTATCACAACCATATGATCGTAATGTTTTATGGCTCAGTTCACAGTTCGTTTGTAATGTCTCAACTATATACCTATTATACAGATATTAGGTAGTCATTTGCTAGTCGCATCCGGTTACTTCAAAGCTTTTAAAATCCGATGGTATGAACCATAAGGTGGCCCATGGCACATTTGCAACCCTCATAGCTTTATTTTAAGGTTTTCATAGTCATCACTCATCACCACTAACTGACTTATATATATATTTATTTGTATAATTGACATTCAAAAATTGTACAGTGTACAAATTTTTAATAAAGAACTTGGATTTTGACTTATATTATTATCTTTATTGCCTGTATTTCTTACCTTTCTATATGTATGATGTCTGAAGCATATGTAGTCGTCATTGTTAGCGAAGGTGATCACTCTTTTGGAGTCTGGTTTGGGTACGGGGAAGAGGTATTTCAAGATGCTCATTGCTCTCAAACCTGTAAACATGAAACACACAAAAATTACATACATACATTAAAAGAAAATTATAACAGACAAGCTTTTGCCTGCGGCTTCGCCGGCGTTAATTTCGATTTTTCACAAATCCTGAGGGAATCGTGGATATCTGGCTTCCGTTCCCGCTCCTTTTTCCAACCTTTATACCTACTATCAAGGAGGTTTGCTATATTAATCTACCTATAGCTGTAGATATAGATTTCGGGTTTTTCAAAATCTCGCGGGAACTGTGGATTTTCCAGGATAAAAAGTAGCCTATGTTTTAAGTCAGGCCATAATCTATTTTCATTCAAAATTTCAGCCAAATCGGTTCAGTAGTTGCAACATTATAGAGTAACAAACATCTAAACATCCACACTTCACATTTATAATATTAAGTAGGAAGTAGAATGTAAGGGGACTGCTATCGGAAACGAAGACAGGTAATAGTAGTGACAATTTAATTACTGACAAGATACTACAAAAAAAAACAACGTGGAAAAATAAAATTAATTACAATCAGACTCTAGATGGCACGACAGGCGGCCATGTTTGTTTGCGTTGCCAACTTCACCATGTCGTTTTTCATGTCACCCGGTGCGCGCGCATCATAAAACATCTAAAATTCACTATCATCATTTTTCACAACGTTAGGCGCGTTGTGAAAAAATGATGAGAGTGAATTTTAACTAGAGAAGTATAACTTCAAAAATTAAAATTAAAAAAGCAATGTAATGCAATCAGCTGACACCTAAATATCTAAAGATATCGCTGGCCGCCCGCCGCTCGTGAGGTATTGATCCCGAGTTGTATACGCTTTACATTGCCGGTTTGAAAAATACTAAATACTAAACCACTAATCTGTCGTACTATTTGGCTAACGATCGTCCGATCAAACGATGCGATTTCACCCCACGATCGAATCCAAATATATGAATCCTAATTTAAGCTCGCAAGTCGAGCGACCGCAGTACTAATTTTCATCGTAATATGACGAACTTGCATCATTTGATCGTACGATCGTTAGCCAATTAGGACGACGCCTAATACTACAAGTATAAGACAAATGGTTATTGCTATTAGATTGTGTTTAGGTAGTAATAATAATAGCGCTAAGTTTTCGATCACGGTCCCCTTGTACCCTGTGTGGAGTTTCTCTCACCTAAATCAGTTTTGAAGTTGTGGAATATGAGGTGCGGATACTGTTCGCTCATCGGTCCGATGTCGGGTATGTCGTGTCGCATCACCACTCCCGACAGAGTGAACGAGGCTGTGGGTCCGTACGGCAAATGGCAGATAATCTGAAAAATATTATTGAAGTGAAAACTTCTTTAGTCGCGCTGAGCACTTTATTTTATGGGTGTGAATGAGACTGAGCCGTCACACTCGGCTATGTAATGCTTGTTCGGGCGAAGTCGGCTCGAGTCGACCGAGGAAACGAGAGAGATATAGTCAACGCATCACTGTTACAAGTCACGGTAAATAAGTCGACCGGTGACCTTCAATGCGTCTCTTACTCGAAAATGAGGTATCTCGGAGTGTGAGGGGGTCGCGAGGAGAGCGTGGGGATCGTTCGTAAGCACTGATTAGCTCTCGCGGATCCCTCGTAAGCGCTGATTGGCTCTCCAATCGTATTGTGTCCCGCTCACTCGTACGACGCTGCGCGCAATTGAAGGTCACCGGTCGACTTACGTGCCGGGGGTTATACACTCGCTCGGCGATCGTTGCGTCGAGAGCGTGACGCATCAGTCGCATTCAGTATCTATACATAAACACAGTATGTGTCAGGCCATATACATCTTATTTAACACATTGTTTAAAGTGTAGCAAAATGAAAGACTGCTGCTACATCTTTGTATAATGACTTATATTCTCAATAACAAATAAACATAATAAGCACTATGAACTTTGCACTTTTAAATTTGATATGGCCGACCCGGGCCACGATGTTATTCTCCCATGGAACGTAGAAGTGGAGTGTACTCGTCGCTGCGAGCTCTGGATGGAAGCTGGACAATTTGAATCTTAATTTGTACCTTTTGACAACCGTCTTACTTTCGGCAAACTCAGCCAGCCGTGCACAAAGAGGTTGTAACCTCGACAAAAGTACATTGTGTTTGTTGTGTACAAACTTTGTGAAATGTGACAAAATTTGTTGTATTTTAGGCACTCGCTTTTTACTATTACATGAAGATGTGAATCATATTGCTGGTCACAGGCCTCCTCGCAGTCCTCTCTCATAGGAGAGGAGGATGTAGAGCTCTGAATTACCACACTGCTCCAATGTCAGTGAATTATCATAGACTTACCAAGCTGTCGGGCACCCCCCTGTGCTCGTGGACGACTATGAAGTCTGTGACGTCGTTGGCTCGGCACGCGTGTATCAGCTGGGACATCTCGTAGCCGCCGCGGTTCATGCGCTGGCTGTTCGGAAATATTAATCTGTAACAGAAATACACCAAATTCTACACTGTCACATTTACAGGACACACACAGAATTTTGGACCTAACTAGGTGGATCCTAGGTTTATGTATATACTTATGTACAACACATACTAATTATGTACGTATGTATTGTACATTATTTACACTAATTTTATACTTATACTTATTTGTTCATAATATGTGTTATGAATTTATGACTTTCAAAACGTGTATAGTGAATTAAATATTTGAGTTTTTTTTAATGAATTTTATAAATGAGTAATCACAATTTTAAGTTTGGCATAATAAAAAATACTGATTAATAAATCCTGAAAGTTCCAAAAAAGAAAATAAGCCAAAAACTTGCATTTTGAAAAAAAAAAAATTCTAAACTAAAGAAACACTATTGTAAAGAAAATTCACGTTTGAATACAGGTATATAGTATATAGTACATGAGATAATGGTTCGTACCTAAGCTCCTTAACAAACATCTTCAGCCTGGCACTGGGCTCCCTAGATGTGGTGATCATGATCTTAGGGTCCTCCACACCCGCGTATCTGTACTCGTCATCCTGTGAGCTGAGCGTGTTGGCGCCGCCACTGAAACCACCAATCACGGCCGCTCTTTCTGGACCTTTATGAGTACAAAACGGAGAATAAAAGTTAGTTGACTTTGTTTACCAGAATTAAAAAGAATTCATAAATTGAATTCTCTCTCTGCAACATATTTCTCATAGCTGAGGGACTTTCCCATTTCATTGACAACATTTAGGTAATCGATTTTAGTAGTCGAAATACACAGGCAATTAAATGAAACTTAATGAAATTAAATGAAATTGATTAAATGGTTGTCAAATAGCTACAGTATCCTACTAGTTCTCTAGTATTATAAATGTGAAAGTGTTTGAGTGTTTTGGATGTTTGAATGTTTGTTACTCAATCACGCAAAAACTACTGGATGGATTTGGCTGAAATTTGGAATGGTGATAGATTACACCCTGGATTAAAACATAGGCTACATTTTATGCCGAAAAATCAAATAGTTCCCACGTGATTTGGAAAAAATCGAAATCTACAGCTACAGCTATAGGTAGATTACTGTAGCAAACTTCCTTGAAAGTATAAAGGTTGCAAAAGGGAGAGGGAACGGGAACCGAAAAAACCACGGTGCCCTCGGGATTTGTGAAAAATCGAAATTCACGTGGGCAAAACTGTGGGTAAAAGCTAGTATATATATATATATATATATATATATATATATATATATATAGTATATATAATATATAAGTATAATCATTTTTCGCAGGAGTATTGAAAAGGTTAATAATATTTTTAAACCTGTCAATGTAAGTTTACAAGTCACTTAGGTTGTTATTGTGCTTAATAATATTCTGCTTAGAGATACTGCAAAATTTAAAGAGGTTATATCTTTGTTTACATAAACAGAAATTATTCTATTATTGGGATTATAAAGCTATCTATATAGAATATTATAATCTATAAGATTCAGTAACTAATAATGATTAAATAACCATAAAATTTGTAAAAACAAGCTGAAATTTACTTAAACAATTTCACGAACTTCAAATCGATATGATAGTTTATGTCAATCTAGAGTATTATTTTAACGACTTATTAGAAATGTAACAAGCTTACCTTTATCCTCATATTCTATTCTCTTCTGCAAAGCGATTGCGTCTTTGCGTAAATCGCCATGTATTGGAATGTTTTCTTCTAAACTTCGCTTCAACTGGTCTTTTTTAGCTTGAATACTTTTCTGTTTTTCCTCCGCCGATTTTCTGTATAAGTACTCACGCCGCAATCGCGCTTGCCGCCGAAGCATTTTAACACTATTTATCACTCAATTTTATTACTATTTTAATTAATTAACGTGTAAAAATCATAAATTTTCATCACATGGAAACAATGTTGTTTTGGATTTTTGATAGTGATGTGCGGAATCGATTATCAATAATCGATTAATCGATTATTAAAATGATCGATTGCAATCGATTATGATTTTGCATAATCGATCATGATCGATTATAAAGATATACGTTAATTACCAAACTTTACTACCAGCTTTCTGTTATTAATTTGCTTGCTAAAGTATAATATGGTTTGGCAACCCTATCATTGCAAAAAGGGTCCCTCAAAGTTAGTTTTAGGCTTTGTTCACACCAAACGGATAGTCAGCCGCCGACTGTGAGCGAGCGTTATGCAGCTTACAGCTTTTTCATACATACTCAACTTTTCGAACACACCGAACCGACGATACGCCTTTACCAACTGTAGTGAAATTACCCCCGCTATGAGTATCTATATATGTACAAGCTGTGCCCCGCGATATTACCCGTGATTAATAAGTTTGTACACATAAAAAATATTTGAACAAAATCATCTAAGAGTAACTTAGCAACGAGAACGACAGCAAATTCATGCAAAAGCATACAAATGCAACGACAGCAAACTATTGCTATAATTTGTTATGTGAGCGTGATGTACCTAAGAACAATCAGCGTTTAACAGCACCTATCTCGTTTTTGGAAGTCTATATCTATCTAAGTGGGTGATTATCGATTTTCGTTTTAATTTCGCGGTTTTGAAAAAAAAAATTTTTTTTCTTCTTATTATTATTTTTTGTATATACACTTATAGATTACATTATGAGAAAAAATTACATGTACAAGGCCTCTTCGTAACTCTAGCAGTTTTCCGGAAAATTAATGGAGTGTAATGAACCAGTGGAAAGAAATGAAAATCACTTGGAGTGTAATGACCTATCGTCGGATAAAAATGAATTCAGAAGCTTTTTAGTAGCCCATCTTTGATTATTTTATGAAATAATGAATATTTATATGAAAAAAACGAATAAAATTGAAATAAAATCTAAACCTTGAGTTTAGATTAACAGTAAACAAGCATAATCATTTTAAATAAATTAAAAAAATGAATTAAAAAAATTAGATTTGACGAGGCTGGTCTTGCAGAAATTTTACGTCTCAATCTTTGTTAAACCGAGTTAAGTAGTCGCCTTGTCTGAGGAGATAGGTTTGACAATAATTTGATTGGTTTCTGTAATTTCAGGTGAAATATTTCCAGTTTAATTCTCTTTTTGAGGAACTTTAGGGGTATCGTTGACCAATACTCCTCTCTTTAACTTTATTTTGCCCCCTCTTTTTTTCTTATATTTCAAAGAGTTTTTTTCTGTTCATGTTATGCTCAAGCGGACATTTCAATGATGCTGCGAATCTTTTTCTGTTCTTTTCTTAAAAGGTAATTTTTTCGCTATTTTTCTTTCTTAATTTTAATAATTCCTGAATTGTTTTTTTAATTTCTCTTAATTTTGGCGTTTTCTGGCTCTATCTTTAGCTAACTTTTCTTCTTTTGTAAGTTTTCTCTTTGTTTTACTCACGTCCACTTGTTTTTTTGGAACTTAATGGATATGAATGAACTGGAAACAAATGACCAAATCGATTTTAAATTTAAAATACTCGAGATACGTGAATGCATAAAATCTCCGAAATAGAACTCTGAATAGAAACAAAACATAAATCCTAGTACTAAATCTAGAAAAAATTAAAAAAATTAAGTCACGTTGAAAATCGATGGAACGTAATGAACTCTATCGCGTGACAAAATACTTCTGACTACTCGCGAATGCAATTTTTTGTGTTAATTGAAAGATCACCATACTATAACAGAACATCAGCGGCACTAACTGAGACGCCGGATACGCAGGAGGGTAAATCGTTGCTGTACACATTTGAACACGTCGTGAAGTAGCGATTCCATTACCAGAGAACGTAATGACCGTTTACGATTGACAAAATTAAAAGTTGGATTATTTCATGGTTAGAATGGCTTTATAAATTACAAAGGGTAAACAGTCTAATCTTATATCATTGTTTAATTTGAAAAACAAATTAACTAATTCGTTTGATGCACACGAATCGAGTAAAAAAATTTGTAATTCAATAGATGGGCATTTGCACACGGAGATAAATGACTTTTTCACAGGATTTTCCTAATTTTCTTTTTACCCTGAGCATTCAGCCCTTTTGTAATAGGATGCCTTCTTGCATCGTTTGTGTCTTAACAAGATAATCAAAACCATTTTTTCCATAATAGATAAAACATAGCGAATTTAGCCTTTGCAAGGTGTTTCGAACGAAAATCGATAACCACCCAAGTCCCTCAGGAACACTTTTCCGGGATAAAAAGCCTATGTGTTATTCCAGGACATAACCTATCTCCAATCCAAATGTCAGCCAAATCGGTTCAGTAGTTGCGGCGTTAAAAAGTAATAAACATACACACATACATACACACACACACAAACTTTCGCCTTAGTGTGTAAATAGGTACCTAATAGGTATGTATATTTAATTTTGATCAATTACATTATTTTTTAATTAATCTATTTAATTTTCTAATTTCAATTTCAAAAAATTAAAAAAAATAGTGTTTGTTTTTAGGGTTCCGTACCCAAAGGGTATTAATTCTTTTTTCAGAACAGTCTAAAAGGTTATAATATAGATGTTGCTACTAAATGCAAGGGTTCAGAATTTTTCCAGAAAGTAGAATTGTTTTTTCAGTTCTTTCTAAGAATTATTTCATAATCGATCAATAATCGATTAATAATCGATTATTATTTTATAATCGATTAATATAATCGATTAATCGATTATCAAAATAATCGAATCGGCACATCACTAATTTTTGACAATGAATTTGACATTGACAATCTTGGCAGCACGTGTTGTTTGACGTTTGGCGTTTAGTTTTTCCCTAAGATATTGTAATATATACTCTAAATCATTGATCTATTAGCTAAGAGATCTGAAGCTAAAAATTAACTTGAGGTACAGTTATTGTACTCACCTAACCTAAATGACTCCTGTCTAGGTGTAAATGAAACACCGAATCGCACTTGCTTTTTATTATTTCTAACCGTGTCACTAAATTGATTGTCAAATGGACTTATTTGTTATATTTTAATAAATTTAATCCTACCAAATTAAATAGGTATGTCTCATAAATCATCATTACTATATTGTTTTTGGATGTGTCATAATTGAATTTAGTCCTTATTTAGTCGCATCATAATTTTCCAAAAACATCAATCACGAGGCTGATAAATGTTTATTATTTTGGTGTTCTTCTTCCAAGAATTTATAAATGTTTGATCTTAAGTTATTTTTGATAAATTTTCCGTAGTTTTATTATAATGTCCTGTGCTGTGAAAGAATGTAATTCCTATAGGGGCCGAAAAGAAAATTTTAAAGAAATATTATCATTTCATCGGTGAGTTTTGATAGTTTTGTATGTAAATATAATCTAAAATTATGTAACGTTATTTGTAGTTTTTGGAAACCATCATCGTGTTCAATTCTACACCCATTTTTGCCTATTTTTTAAATATTTTCTGTTGACTAATAAAGGTTATGTTGTTTAGCATAGTGATGTACTAAAATTGCATATCGATTACGTGCGATAAAATTTTTAACCTCCGACGCAAAAACGACGGGGTGTTATAAGTTTGATGTGTCTGTGTGTGTGTGTTGTGTGTGTGTGTGTATGTGTGTGTGTCTGTCTGTCTGTCTGTCTGTCTGTCTGTTCCTCTGTAGCGCTAAAACGGGTGAACCGATTTGAACGCGGTTTTTTTGTTTGAAAGGTGAATTAGTCGAAAGTGTTGTCAGCTATTTTGATGAAAATCGCTGCAAGATGGCCGCCGCTACAAAATGGTAGATTATTTATTATTTACAACTCCGTTAATATGGGTATCAAATGAAAGGGCTTGACTAGTAGAATAACACCATGCAAATCCAAGATGGCCGCGATAAAAAAATGGTGAATGTCGGGGTTTTTTTTTTAATTTTTGAACATTAGATTTCGTAGCCACTACACACAATGAATACTTACGTGTATTTCCACGTGCTAGATTGTTGTATCATGATCGCTAAATTTTTATTTGTTACAGATTTCCAAAGAACCCAAAAATAAGAAATGAATGGGCACAAAGAATAAGACCGCAATATTGGACATCGCAGAAACATAGTCATATTTGTTCAAAACACTTCACACGTAATTGATTTGTGCCCAAAAACAATTTAAAATGGAGGCGCTTAAAAGCAAACGCTATTATTTTTGCCGCATATAGACACATTGGTAATTATAATAATATCAAATATTTGTAATAATACCATAATTTCATGCTAGTGTTGTGTGAAGGTGCAAAATACATGCAAATACTAGGGTTGGACTTAATAGTCTTTGGCACGAATTCAGAGATAAAATAGTCATTAGTGATAGATGTTTGGTCCACGAGTATAATGCTAACACTCTTATAATAAGGTAGTTCATCGTTTTCAAGAAAACAACGAAAATCAATTCTAACCTCAACACTGGATGATTTACCCTCTCCCTCCCCCCATCCCATAACCCATATCAAGGCGGCACGTTTTAAAAGTTTTACCCTAAAAGCTGTTATTGGTGTATGAAAAACGCTGAAGCGAAACGTGAAAAATGTTCTACCACGTCTGATTTTTTTAATTTAAGGCAAGTTACCAATGGATGTCTGTAATGCAGAAGAAAATTCCGCCAATGAAGTTTCCATTCGCACATTAACGGAGTGACGTATAAACATTAATGTTCAAAGAAATTTAGTAAGTGTATAATATTCGTTCGTTCGTTCGTTCGTTTCAAACAATGGACGTCCACTGCTGGACATAGGTCTCTTGCAAGGATCGCCACAACACACGATCTTGTGCCGCCTGATTCCAGCGGCTACCAGCGACTCGCTTGAGATCGTCTGTCCATCGAGTGGGGGGGCCTACCTACGCTTCGTTTGCTGGTGCGAGGTCGCCATTCAAGCACCTTGGGACCCCAACGTCCATCGGTTCTTCGTGCAATGTGCAACGTGTGCAATGTGCAAATTGCACGAAGTATAATATTACTACCTATTAATATAAATAGGTTTAATATTTTGTATTTCGAGACAAAACAATTCACTATTGTAATCTACATAGTACTTTCAGGAAGGTTTTAGTATATGTATAACACACCTAGTTACCATTCTTATGTGCGATGTTACACGCATAAATGTACCCACATGTCACTAATTTTTGACTAGTGCACCGCGGTTCCTCTGAGATTGCTGGACCGAAGTCGGTTTAATTTTTCTTAAAAATAGCTTGTATGATCGTATTTTCGAAACACCGTTTATAAAGTTTCATCGACTCCAAAAAGACTCGATTTTATTTCAGTTCTAGAAGGCACAACAAAGGTTCTAGAAGGATATGTATATTTTGTGTTTTTTTATATATATATATATATATATATATATATATATATATATATATATATATATATATATATATATGTATATTTTTCGATGTGTACATTAAAACCTTTCTGAAAGTATGTAGATTATGATAGTGAAAAAATCATCAAAATCGGTTCATTAGTTGCGGAGATAATCGCGAACATACTTATATACATACATATATACATACATACAACCTCCTTTTTTGAAGTCGGTTAAAAATATACTATAATATGAAACATATTATTCTTGTATTTCCTAACAAGATGATGCCCGAGACTTCATTCACGTGAGCTTAGGTTTTTATTTTATTAATCTTGTAGGAACGCTTTGATACTGCAAGACAAAAGTAGCCTTAGATATCGGTTCCCGGGATGCAAGCTGTCTGTGTACAAAATTTCGTCCAAATCGGATGGGCCCTGAAAAGGTAAAAGACAGAAAGACACACTTTCGCATAATGTAATATTAGAGTATTGTCCACATATTTAAACACGCATATTGTGTCCCTATAGATCCTCACAGTCAAAATATCGATAGTTACATCACTAGCACGTCACGTGTCATCGTCACGTGTCATTAAAAAACTTGTGACCACAGACAGCTGTAAACTTGACATCTATTTAGAGTATATATTACAATATATACTCTAAATAGATGTCAAGTTTACAGCTGTCTGTGGTCACAAGTTTTTTAATGACACGTGACGATGACACGTGACGTGCTAGTGATGTAACTATCGATATTTTGACTGTGAGGATCTATAGGGACACAATATGCGTGTTTAAATATGTGGACCATACTCTAATATTACATTATGGGAAAGTGTGTCTTTCTGTCTTTTACCTTTTCAGGGCCCATCCGATTTGGACGAAATTTTGTACACAGACAGCTTGCATCCCGGGAACCGATATCTAAGGCTACTTTTGTCTTGCAGTATCAAAGCGTTCCTACAAGATTAATAGAATAAAAACCTAAGCTCACGTGAATGAAGTCTCGGGCATCATCTTGTTAGGAAATACAAGAATAATATGTTTCATATTATAGTATATTTTTAACCGACTTCAAAAAAGGAGGTTGTATGTATGTATATATGTATGTATATAAGTATGTTCGCGATTATCTCCGCAACTAATGAACCGATTTTGATGATTTTTTCACTATCATAATCTACATACTTTCAGAAAGGTTTTAGTGTACACATCGAAAAATATACATATATATATATATATATATATATATATATATATATATATATAAAAACACAAAATATACATATCCTTCTAGAACCTTTGTTGTGCCTTCTAGAACTGAAATAAAATCGAGTCTTTTTGGAGTCGATGAAACTTTATAAACGGTGTTTCGAAAATACGATCATACAAGCTATTTTTAAGAAAAATTAAACCGACTTCGGTCCAGCAATCTCAGAGGAACCGCGGTGCACTAGTCAAAAATATTAGTGACATGTGGGTACATTTATGCGTGTAACATCGCACATAAGAATGGTAACTAGGTGTGTTATACATATACTAAAACCTTCCTGAAAGTACTATGTAGATTACAATAGTGAATTGTTTTGTCTCGAAATACAAAATATTAAACCTATTTATATTAATAGGTAGTAATATTATATTTCGTGCAATTTGCACATTGCACACGTTGCACATTGCACGAAGAACCGATGGACGTTGGGGTCCCAAGGTGCTTGAATGGCGACCTCGCACCAGCAAACGAAGCGTAGGTAGGCCCCCCCACTCGATGGACAGACGATCTCAAGCGAGTCGCTGGTAGCCGCTGGAATCAGGCGGCACAAGATCGTGTGTTGTGGCGATCCTTGCAAGAGACCTATGTCCAGCAGTGGACGTCCATTGTTTGAAACGAACGAACGAACGAACGAATATTATACACTTACTAAATTTCTTTGAACATTAATGTTTATACGTCACTCCGTTAATGTGCGAATGGAAACTTCATTGGCGGAATTTTCTTCTGCATTACAGACATCCATTGGTAACGGTTCTCTTGCCTTAAATTAAAAAAATCAGACGTGGTAGAACATTTTTCACGTTTCGCTTCAGTGTTTTTCATACACCAATAACAGCTTTTAGGGTAAAACTTTTAAAACGTGCCGCCTTGATATGGGTTATGGGATGGGGGGAGGGAGAGGGTAAATCATCCAGTGTTGAGGTTAGAATTGATTTTCGTTGTTTTCTTGAAAACGATGAACTACCTTATTATAAGAGTGTTAGCATTATACTCGTGGACCAAACATCTATCACTAATGACTATTTTATCTCTGAATTCGTGCCAAAGACTATTAAGTACAACCCTAGTATTTGCATGTATTTTGCACCTTCACACAACACTAGCATGAAATTATGGTATTATTACAAATATTTGATATTATTATAATTACCAATGTGTCTATATGCGGCAAAAATAATAGCGTTTGCTTTTAAGCGCCTCCATTTTAAATTGTTTTTGGGCACAAATCAATTAAGTGTGAAGTGTTTTGAACAAATATGACTATGTTTCTGCGATGTCCAATATTGCGGTCTTATTCTTTGTGCCCATTCATTTCTTATTTTTGGGTTCTTTGGAAATCTGTAACAAATAAAAATTTAGCGATCATGATACAACAATCTAGCACGCGGAAATACACGTAAGTATTCATTGTGTGTAGTGGCTACGGAATCTAATGTTCAAAAATTAAAAAAAAAAAACCCGACATTCACCATTTTTTTATCGCGGCCATCTTGGATTTGCATGGTGTTATTCTACTAGTCAAGCCCTTTCATTTGATACCCATATTAACGGAGTTGTAAATAATAAATAATCTACCATTTTGTAGCGGCGGCCATCTTGCAGCGATTTTCATCAAAATAGCTGACAACACTTTCGACTAATTCACCTTTCAAACAAAAAAACCGCGTTAAAATCGGTTCACCCGTTTTAGCGCTACAGAGGAACAGACAGACAGACAGACAGACAGACAGACAGACAGACAGACAGACACACACACATACACACACACACACAACACACACACACAGACACATCAAACTTATAACACCCCGTCGTTTTTGCGTCGGAGGTTAAAAATTTTATCGCACGTAATCGATATGCAATTTTAGTACATCACTATGCTAAAAAACATAACCTTTATTAATCAACAGAAAATATTTAAAAAATAGGCAAAAATGGGTGTAGAATTGAACCGATGATGGTTTCCAAAAACTACAAATAACGTTACATAATTTTAGATTATATTTACATACAAAACTATCAAAACTCACCGATGAAATGATAATATTTCTTTAAAATTTTCTTTTCGGCCCCTATAGGAAATACATTCTTTCACAGCACAGGACATTATAATAAAACTACGGAAAATTTATCAAAAATAACTTAAAATCAAACATTTATAAATTCTTGGAAGAAGAACACCAAAATAATAAACATTTATCAGCCTTGTGATTGATGTTTTTGGAAAATTATGATGCGACTAAATAAGGACTAAATTCAATTATGACACATCCAAAAACAATATAGTAATGATGATTTATGAGACATACCTATTTAATTTGGTAGGATTAAATTTATTAAAATATAACAAATAAGTCCATTTGACAATCAATTTAGTGACACGGTTAGAAATAATAAAAAGCAAGTGCGATTCGGTGTTTCATTTACACCTAGACAGGAGTCATTTAGGTTAGGTGAGTACAATAACTGTACCTCAAGTTAATTTTTAGCTTCAGATCTCATAGTTAATAGATCAATGGTTGCAACAATAAGAAGGAAATGTTGCAAGACTAAAATAAGGTATTGAATGGGATTTTATACTGAGCGACCATGATGAAGCGCTTGACACATGAATCTTCTGTATTATTTATTAAGTAAGTAATAAATGTATGTAATAAATTTAATATAATAAATGTAATGTAATACCTAAATGTAATTATGTAAAATTTGCACGCCAGTGTGGCAAAACATGTTTGGGATGTAAGTAATCCACCTACCAACTAATGTACCCATGTTTGGAGCAAATAAATAAATATTATTATTATTATTATTATTGGGTCTGAGACTTATAGGTCTACCTTGAGATGAGATGATGAGATAGACCTCATGCTTATTCTCAGTCTCATTTAGAAATATTTTAATAAATATAAATTATAACTTACCATCATGGCATTCAACAACTAGCAATCGATAATGTGGTTTGATGTCAATATTATGTGTGAGAAAGATATCAAATAGGTCATTTATATCTTCTTCTGAGTTTCTCGGTCTTATGTTGAATATATCACCAGGGCTGTAATCTAATTTGTCACCCTCCATAGTTTTAAATGTCATCAATCGCACATCCTATAACAAAAACAATAATTGCTATAACTTCAACATAAATACAAATTAAAATTAAACTGTTTTTTCTGCTGGAGCATCTTGAAAAAGATGTCTACCACCAGGGTTTGTCAGTTAGTTCAGTTGAAGTTGCATGTACAAAGCAATAAAAATCTAAAAAATAGGGGCACTACTATCACTAATAATTCATCTTGAATGAAATGAAATGAACCCAAAAGACGCAAAGTTTCAACTCAATGAGATGAATGATGCATGAATGCTTAGAAGACAAACAGACAAACATTAATGTTCATTAATCTTTATATCTAATGTATATTGCATAAAATACCTGAAAATGTGTATCATGCGTTGTTCTGACATTTTGTTCGACTTCCAAATAATGTGCCTCCAGAAAATGGTCTCTATGACCCTGAGCATAATAAATGTCCTTGTGTAAGCTGTGACCGTTTTGACAATCCTCATTTCTCATTAGAGAAACTTTCCAACGAGGAACAAATGAGGAATTAGTATCTGTAGGTAAGTTTGGAAAGTAATCTCGCATTTTAGTGAAGAGTTCTTTGGTCCAGGGTATTAAAACTGCATCATGGCCTAGGTCGTGTTGGTAGTCACATAGAGCTAAAACAAATACCAGAGATTATCTTAAAATGGAATAAACACTATCACATAGTTACTTTATTAGCTTGAAAATGATGTACAATTCAATGTATTGAGCCTGAACTACTATAAACTAGAGATATTTATGCATAAAAAATAAAGAGCTGTTTTCATTGAAGAAAGTGTTATTGAAGAAAGTTTCTTATAAAGTTAAGAAGACTAAGTAATCTTCAGAATAGAATAGAATAGAAAAGTTTTTTATTCAAATAAACTTTTACAAGTACTTTTGAATCGTCAATTGAATCTACCACAGGTTCGGAATGCTGTTCCAGCCGAGAAGAACCTGCAAGAAACTGCAATGTTCAAAATTGATTTACAAAGCAGTTAGCTTATTTCTGAATATACAAAAATTACCTGTATTGAGCAGAGGTTTCGCACCCAACTGTATGAGCCGTTTATGAAGCTTTTTGCTCACAAAATTGAACTTCGAATACGACGAATCACCTAATCCCACCACTCCAAACTTCAGTTTTACTAAAGAGTTGGCTGGAAGGTTTTTCCGTAGTAGGAACTTCCAGAATCTTTTCATATTATCTGGTTCATCTCCTTGGCCAGTGGTTGCGCACACAAACAAAGCAAATTCCTCGTGTATAAGCCGGGAAATAGGATAATCGTCCATCGCCTGAACTGGTCCTTTGAACCCCAATAACTTCGTTGTACGCCATATTCTTTCTGCCACTTCCTGCGCGGTGAAGGTTTGACTCCCGTACAAAACTATGAGCCTACCTATGTCACTCATTTTACAGCAAATTTACTTTAAAATAAATGAAGAAAATATTAAGTAATTATGCTTTCAAAAATTTTCATTGTTGGCATCACAGGTTGACAATTGACATGGGTTGACAATTGACATTGATACTTCCTGTCACTGTCAGCTGTTTAAAGAATGTGTTCGGAAATTGCTAACCTTGAATATTATAATATGCGCTTGTGCATTGCACCCGATTTGAATAGTTTCGACTTTTTGTGCTTTTATGACGTAATAATATTCATGATATTTTTCTCAAGTAATCTTATTCTTTTATTATAGAATTTTCCATAACAATCTTAAAAGGCTAGAAACATAATATTTTATGGTTTACAGTGATTATTTTGCAATCATATTATCCGGTTGAAATCGGAAGCGATGCACTAGTTATTACAATAAAAATTATTTTCAAAAATCCGACTTCAACCGCCACTACAAAGTAGGTAAGTAGGTAGTATATAAAAATATTTCTTCAAGTCTTTTGTTCACGTAAACCTATGTTGAATAGTATGGACGAGCGTCGCGCGTCGGTTTCGTCGTTTCTTTTTATGCCCGCCCGGTATGAAGACGATCGCGCGTAGTTTAAGTAACTAGGTACTTGTACCTGTATAACAATACATTAAGATAATTTATTATTTGTGTATTTTAATTGATATGCTAGGCGCATGCAACTATGCTGTAAACATCGATGTAAAGCACGAGTAGGTATCAAGTAATAATTAATTAATTATCGATAGTAAGGTTATCATATACAATGCTGGGCTTCATCCAAGAACCTAATTTTTTTAACCCCCGACACAAAAACGACGGGGTGTTATGAGTTTGACGTGTCTGTGTGTGTGTGTGTGTGTGTGTCTGTCTGTTCCCCTGTAGCGCTCAAACGGGTGGACCGATTTGAATGCGGTTATTTTTTGTTTGAAAGGTGAATTAGTCGAGAGTGTTGTTAGCTATGTTTATGAAAATCGATCCAAGATGGCCGCCGCTACAAAATGGCGGATTACATATTTTTTCACAACTCCCTTAATATGGGTATCAAATGAAAGGGCTTGACTAGTAGAATAGCACTATGCAAATCCAAGATGGCCGCCGTCACAAAATGGCGAATGTCGGGGGTTTTTTAAATTTTTAATTTATGTACATTTATTTTACAGAGACTAGAGCGTAGTTATTTAGGTAAGTAGGTACCTACTCAAAATACAGCCGAGTCTATACATAACCACATTCTTCATTCCTTTTAGTTGATTATTATCGGCCGAAATAAGCTATCATGTAATCTGTAGATTTTGGATTAGACAAATTATTAATATCGGCCTTATAAAGAGAGAGGTGCAATGAGCGGCCTTATTGTAATCGCTAGAAAGCGATCTCGTCTAGAAAATCCTTGGGTAAAGGACAGCATAGGTAGAGCCAAGCTGCTTTGCACAGATTGTAATGATAGATACTTACTAAACTTATAATATTTTAATATATTAAGATAGACTATTTCAGCATAAAGTGCCTTCCGAATGTAAGCAGCAAAAATTAAGCCAGCCCGGCCTGCCCGGCTGTCACCAGCTGATGAGGAAATCAACCGCTGACAAATGTATTCTAAGAATTTTGGCACTAAAAAATGAGTTTTTTTTTAAATGAATGGCTTCAGGGCTCTGCGACTAATTAAATGAGGATAAAATACAAATAAAATATTGACTACAGACATGCGGCGATCTATATCTAGTCAATAATATTAGATATATTAGGGACTAGCTGACCCCCGCAACTTCGTTCGCGTGTTTATAGGTTTTATATAGGATCGGATCGGATCCCATAATTCTTTTATGTACCTAAACTAAATGTAGCCTGTTACTCCTTATAACATTGAAAGTTCCATTAAAATCGATCCAGCCGTTTCGGAGATTAGCTGGAACAAATAGACAGAACGACAAACATAAATTGAAACGCACGCCAGTTTAAAATAAGCCGTACATACAAAGATCCGGGTCCCAAGTTATTGGAACCCAATAAATGTCTGTCATTTCTAAACTAAAAAACCTATGACCTTGAAATATTTACGGGGCAATACTTAAAGTACTACCTTTCTAACAAAAAAAGAATGAGTTAAATCGAACTACCCGTTAATGAATTACAGCTAAATACACGTTTTAACTTTCTTCCCCTCTCCCAAGGGAACCGTGCTGAATTTCGGGATAAAAAGTATCCTATAACCTACCTCGGAGTATAAACTCAAATCGTACCAAGTTTCATTCGAATCCATTCAGTAGTTTCGGCGTGATGCGCGGCCAAGATACAGACAGACAGACAGACAGACAGACAGACAGACAGACAGACAGACAGACAGACAAAAATGAAAAAAATTGCAGTTTTGGCTTCAGTATCGATTATAGAGTGCCCTCCAATAAAAATTTTCAAAATATCTTCAATGTACAGAATTGGATCTGTTACAGTTTTATTATATTATAGATTAGACATACTAATGTACAATATTATTGTGAGATGGTGATAATAAAAAAAATAACCCGGTTGACTTTGTTGTGGGCTCTTCTCAGACCAGGGCGCGTACTACCAGGGCGCGTACTTAACTAATAACGTGTTACAGAGAAGAGTAAATTAATCGGATCATCGGATCTTATAGGTACGGACTAGACCACATAAAGATGTAGACCTTCGAACGAATCGCAAGTAATGGATACGAAATATTTTTAATAGGGATAAGTGCAGTGGCGTAGCATACCTTGGCGGGGCCCCGTATAAAAATTTGTTTGGGGGCCCTTATGAAGGGTAAAGATTTCTCACAAAAGAAAAAAAAATGTTTGCATAAAATTAAAAGCAATACCTATTTATTCATGATAATTATTTATCTGTCACTTTTTCTAATTCAAATTAAATATATACTCTCCTTGCCTTTTTTTCGGCAAACTAATTTATTGAATAATTTGAAGATGACTTTAGATTTTCTAATGTATGATTGCCTCTATGTACAACTTTTTAGACATCATTTTTTGACTTTTGTCATTTCTGAAATAAACAAAAATTTGGGAAGTTTTTGTTAATTTTTACTTACGCACGTTGGGGGCCCCCATGGCTTGGGGGCCCCGTATAATTGATACGGCATATACGGCGGTAGCTACGCCCCTGGATAAGTGATAACATTTATATCTACCACTTTAGCCTAACGTCCGCGTCCCATTGATGGGCACGGCCGGTGCGCGAAGCCGGGGCGGGTCGTTAGTTACGTATAAAACGCACCAGTGAATAAAGTTATCTCTGGCAGTGACCAGCTGCTGAATAAAGTCGGTTCGGAACTTTAAAAAAAAAGTCGACCTCCGTTCAGAATCAACCCCTTTCGTTTTTCCGCCCCTAAGCTCCTCTCGTTCAATACGATTATGTATGCGTCTCTATTGCTCTTATATAGATTATTGCTCCATCTCCCTCATAATTGGCGCACGGCAGTCTCGCGGACCGGCTTGGTGGGCCTAGTCGCCCCTCTCGAAAAAGGCGGGAAATATCAGTTCAGTGATAATAAATCAAAACCAAAATATTTGAATATCGAATCACGGAAACAAAAGTGAAAATCATATAAAAATGTAAGTTTAATATTTTACACATTTCCTCGTAAATCGCTTTTTAGTCGTAATATTTTAGAATAGAGCTAAATGAGCTTTTAAAAGCTTTGACCTTTTGACATTTCGATTTTTTTTTTAATTCTAATTTCTAAGAGTGGTCTACAAACTGGAAAATTGTGAAGGTTATCTACGCGTTTTTATCTGCTTTTATTAAACCTTCCTTGCTTCTTCCAAACGTATATATAATAAATAATTATTTTATTAAGTACCTATCATTAAAAATTAAAAATAAGAGTTTTAAGACATTCGAAACTAGGACTCGAATTAAGTAAGTCAAAATATAATAGCTTATTAAAATTTTTAGGTAGGTATTTGTTACTCATCAACGTTATTTCGTACACAGTAAATATGAAACTGATCTAATAGGAAATTAGCTAATTATGTACATAGTTCATTTGCAAAAACTTATTATTTTTACATACTTACTAATTTATCTGCTGTAACACCCATTTTGAGACCGGTCAATGCGGTCAAAAACTAGCGTCAATTTAAAAGAAAATAAAAACTGCGTTTAGATATTTTCATAAAATTCATAAAAAGTTAGACATATGAACGCGCACTTTTACTCAAAAAAAAAATCGTGATTTTTACGTGAAACTTAAGAGTGACTTAGGTACCTACTGTTTTCCAAAATAGTCTCCTAATCTTCAATCTGTTAGGTAATTCTCTCTCTCCTCATTGCTGAAGTTATGAATCCTTCTCATTTATCATAAATAAATAAATATATAAATAATATTATAATGGTAGAGTTTTATTAGGCTAATAATGCGGTGCGCTAGGTACTTTGAGTGAGATCGTTTCTTACTTATACGATTCCACTAAATGGAATCCCATGGAATTTCGACTCTTACTTAGGTTTTAGTGGCAATAAACGGGACGCGCCTTCCGAGGCACGGAGAAAACAAAAAGGCCTGATACGGACCTCCAAAATAGGTCACCCATCCAGTTATTGACTCGAATCAACGTTGCTTAACCAGCGCAATCGATTGATAGATATGCACTTTCAGTAGTATGTAAATTCACAGCGATATAACTTTTAGCAAGTGAATCGTCATAGTATGCAAATGCAATGAACTGTTGCATCATTTTTTCGTTGAAGCGTTCGTCAAACTTGAACCGAACTCAAAAACCCTGACTTCAAGTCAGGTTTGGGAACTACTTTTTGCGTGATATTTTTTAATATCGGTTCAGGTTAACAACCGTTCGAGAGAGATGCTTTTCCGGAAAATGACGCGAACATATCGGCGTTTTTTCGAAAAACGGTTCGTCGGTTAAGTCTTGAAAATGTAACATATAACTACACATGTGACAGACTTAATTCACCTTCTTCTACCAACCTACCTACTTTACTTTACAAGCAGCTGAAACAACGAACCCTGTGAACCAACCCGCCAGACCCGCAGTAATTCAAACAGTCAATATTGAAGAACTGCTTAAATATGGAGAAAAAGGCGAACCGGGGATCAGACTACGAGGAGTGGCCATGTTCATGGACACCAATCTCGAGGCGTTAGGGATTTGCTACTGTAACGAGCACCGCGCAGGCAGGGTGGAAATATCCCCAGGCCTGGCGGCATTACTCAACGGAAGCACTTCCAAAAGCACCATGAGGCGCAGAACCTACAACGCAATGCCTGAAACGACAATAGCTGAAAAGCGATGTCGGATAGTGCGGGCTAAGAACAAAACCATCGTACTATTTCAATGGGATCTTTCCGAGAATCCATTCACGCAGGCAAACTCTGTGCTCAAACGCTTGGGTGAAGTGAACGTGGCCACACCGAGGCGCATCAGTGTCGATGCAATGGCAGTTGGATACTCAAAGGGCATAGTGGATGACTACATCGGGTGTATAGAAGCCTCAAGAACACACGAGGTAGTAGTTTATGAAAACAGAGGTGAAGACCTCAGTTTTCTTAAACCAAAAAAACCCGTCCACACCAAAACACCTAGCCCAATAACTAGCCAAGAGGAATCTTCAAGAACCCCAGAAACACTGAGCGGCTCGGAGAAACTGCAGCTGAAGAGAGCGTCAGCCGGCAAGTTGAAAACCTCCGAAGTGCTAAGAAAAGGAAAGAGCATGCTGAGCGCTACGGTAAGCACCTTAACCGGAGCAATCCGAAGCATGTCCGGAAGAAAAGACTACATAGAATCAACCAAGACGACAAAGAGAGTCGAAGAGGCCATCCAAACATTCTTCAAACCTGTGAGAGACGCTCCACCAGGACCATCCAGACAGAACAGGACAAGAGCCGACAAGGGACAAGTTTCCCCCCCCGTACTTAGATACGTAAGAAGGCCCTTAGATCATGTCATAAACGCTTTTCTCGAATTCCAAGCCATCACAAAAGCAGAACAGCAGGTCAGTCGTAAAACTTGCGAAGATATCATGCAAGCATACCTCCTGGAAAATACTGGTCTGCTAAAAGTGAGGCTGAGCGAGGCGGAAGCGTCGATCTATAACAACAACACCTCCCAAATCATCATCGGAGAGGAAAAAGGAGCCCACATGGCCGCATACAGCGCTAAACGCGGCTTTGTCGAACTGGACGAGGAGGGAACAAAAGAGAGTAGGCAACCAAAGTTCCAAACAGATCCAAACGACCCGGTAGTGGTGATAGCTCGATGTACCAGGATCATGTTAAACGAAAAGATCCTGGAAAGGGCAAAAACCATTGCCGGTAGCGACAACGAGACCCTGGAACTCTGGGAGACTCCGAAGATCAAGTGGGTAAACGGAGTTCCAGGTTGTGGCAAGACAACTTGGATCGTGAGGAACTTTGACACAAACACAGATATTGTCATCACCAGCACGACAGAGGCAGCGAAAGACTTGAGGGAAAAGTTGGAGCCCAAAATCGGAAATCAATCGAAGAACAAGGTGCGCACTATGGCTTCAGTCTTAGTGAATGGTTTAAGGGAGCCGGACCGAATGGGATGTAAACGTCTCATCATTGACGAGGCTCTCATGAACCACTTTGGAGCCATAGTCATGGCAACCAGGCTAGCGGGAGCCAGCGAGACCCTCCTGATCGGCGATATAAATCAGCTGCCCTATATCGACAGAGAAAACCTCTTCAAGATGCTCTACTGCCGCCCCAACCTAATCGCAACAGTCAACCAAGAGCTGCTATGTACGCACAGGAACCCATTGGATGTAGCATATGCCCTCAGTGACGTTTACGAGGGCATATACTCATCCAAAACTCAGATTCGATCTCTTGATCTGAGACAGTATACAGGCGCAAATATCCCGAAAGATACAGACAACACCTTGTACCTAACACACACACAAGAAGAGAAGGAAACCCTGAAAACCGAGGGTTACGGGACGGGATCGGGATCGCGCGTGAACACCATACATGAAGCTCAGGGAGCGACCTTCCAGACAGTGGTGATAGTGCGTACGACACGAAAGAAAATACAGCTTCTTGACAGCGTCCCACACGCGGTAGTGGCCGTGTCGCGTCATACAAAAAGCTGTACTTACTACACTGATGACAGCAATGATGCGACTGCCTTGTTCATCTCAAAGGCGGTTAAGGCCACATCCAGCATAATCCGGGAATATAACATCAAAATGGCTATACGGAGTGGAGATGAAGTCGTGATGAGGAACCTCCTTAAAATAAGTCCCTAAAAAAAAAAAAAAAAAAAAATATTGTATAACCTTTAACTAAACTAACATAGATTTTAAAGTGACGTGCTTGTCTCGATCTACTAACATTAACAACTAGAGAATACTGTAATTAGTTAAAAAAAAAAAAAAATATAAAAAAAAAAAAAAAAACTAATAATAATACTTAAAATAATAAAATTAAAAAAAAAAATAATAATATCAATGATAATAATAATAGAGAAAAAAAAAAAAGTAAATAGAAAAAAAAAAAAAAAAAAAAAAAATTAATTATAACTAATATATATAAAAAAAAGCTATGTATTATTTAGATTTACATTATTTTTATTATTATTAACCTTAGTTTTAAGCCGCTGTGTAAGAAGTAGGTGATCTGCACCATAAGGAGAAGTTGTAAATTATCAAATCATAAAACAAAACAAACAATAAAAAAAGGCACGGACCAAGAGTCTGTGGAGTTGTCGACTATTTAATAAAAAAAAAAAAAAAAAAAAAAAACCTACCTACTTTTAGACGTCTGAATAGTTGAACCGATTTTAGCAAAATTCGGCATCACAGTAGTTTGCATTTCGAAGCTTGCGCAGGACATTTTTAATCTCGGTAAACTGAAGAGTTTCCTTGGGATTTTTAATAACCTTTTTGAGCCGGTGGTGCCTTGTCATAAGAGCCATGACAAGTTCATGATCATCGTCATTATCAACCCATTACCAGCCCAGTACAGGGCACGGGTCTCCTCTCAAAAGGTTTGGTGACACATTGGTTTATTAAGAAATAATTTGAATTTATTGAGTTCACCCTCAGAATATATTGAGTTGAGTAAATCAGGGGTGTCTTGCAAAATCACACTAATAAAGGCAAAAGTTTGTGTGTATGTTTGTTACTCTTAAACGATGCAACTACTGAACCGATTTGATTGTAATTTGGAATGGAGATAGATTACACCCTGGATTAACACATGGGCTACTTTTTATCTCGGAAAATCATAGAGTTCCCAAGGGATTTTTAAAAACCCTAAATCCACGAGGACGAAGTCGCGGGCATCAGCTAGTTGACAATAGATCTTTCACCAATTTTCTTTTAGTGGTCTGGATATAGCGTCTGAAACTTGGCGTCATAGAGGGGCGTTAAACGTTGAGTCGGTGTTTCAGCCTCACTCGGCCAGATCGATACCACGTGGCTTTTGCTATCTTTGGCTTGATCTATAATCTCGTCTAATTAAATCTAAAATCTACAGATTAAAGGTCAAAAATGTAATCCAGATACTTAATTTATGTATTTAATAAAACGTAAGTGGAATATAATTTTTTACGAAAGTAAAGTGTATTGAATTATAAAGATGGGTAGATGAACAGTGGGTACTCATTCACTAGTAAACATTTACTGCAGTACCAAAAATAATATTAAACTATATTTCCATGCTTGTGATAAGTTATTTATGACTAGTTGATACCTGCGACTACTTCGGTGTGGGGTTTCCAGCATAAAAAATAGCCTTTACCTATCAGTTTCTGGGATGCAAGCCACTTCTGTGCCAAATTCCGTCAAAATCGGTTCTGCAGTTAGACCGTGAAATATATTGACCTACGAGTTTGTGATTACCACAATATCTACAGCTTTTTTACATGGGTACACAAAATATTTCCGGGATATAAAGTAGCCTGTGTTAGTTCATGTAATTATAATCCTCTACATAGGTACTTACCTGATGTGAACATCCCGTCAAAATCGATTCACTGGTTTTTGTTTTCCCTCAATAAAGGTAAATGCAAATTCTGTTATATAATACTAGCTGTTGCCCGCGACTTCGTCCGCGTTAAACAATTTTAAACGGGAACCCTTTGTTTCCCCGGGATAAAATAGTAGTCTGTCACTTTCCAGGTCCTCAACTAAAAAAATGCGACTGCAAAAAATCACGTCAATCTGTAGTTAAATGTCCGATGATAATAATATGTTGAAAGGAAACCCCCCTTGAGGTGGATTTTCGTCAAATTTTTCTTAGCTTATGCCTACCTACCCCCTAGAAAGAACCTAACTTCCAAATTTCAAGTTAATAATAACAATAACTTAAATTTCACGTAAAAAGTTTCATCCCCTTTTTTACCACCCTTAAGGGGAGATTTTCCTGAACAACTTACACAGGTTTTTATTATTTAAAATTTATAATCTAAATGCCTATTTTCATATCTGTAACTTCAAAAACATAGAACTTTCATATAACCTTCCTACCCCCATTTTACCCCCTTAGGGGAGGATTTTCGTGAAATCTTTTCTAGGCTGATATCTAAGCCCTAGAATGAACCTATCTTCTAAATTTCAAGTTGATAATAACAATAATTAAAACTTAACATAAAAACTTTCAACCCCTATTTTACCACCCTTAAGTGAAGATTTTACAGAATAAAATACACAGGTTTATATTATTTAAAACCAATAATCTAAATGCCGATTTTCAGGTCTGTAACTTTAAAAACATAGGACTTTCATACAAACTTTCTACCCCCATTTTACCCCCTTAGGGGAGGATTTTAGGGATACTAAATAGCCTATAACCTTCCCAGAAAATTGTACTACCAAATGCAAAAAGAATTTTTCAAATCCGACTGGTACTTCCAGAGATTAGCGCGTTCAAACAAACAAACTCTTCCGCTTTATTATATTAGTATAGATACTTATGTTCTGTTATGTAGGTATGTATAATTGTATATAGGTACCTATACTTTTATTTTAGTTAAAAGTAGCAACCAACCCTGGCTTCGCACGGGTATTATTAATTACCCGCTATGATCGCACCGTATGGTGGGTTATATCTCAAAGGGATTAGGCAGCGTTTTCAATGAAAGCTCCCAGGCGGTTTTGCTTTTTCCGACATATTCAACAATTATAATCCTTAACAAATTATACACGAAAACCTTCCTTATGAATCACTCTGTCTATTAGTGAAACCACCACCACTACACTGCACAGCTGGGCACAGGCCTCCTCTCTCATAGGAGAGAGAGATTTAAAGCTTAGACCCACCACGCAGCTCCAATGCGGGTTGGCAGGCTGTATATTGGTGAAAACCGCATGAAAATACGATCAATAGTTATGAGTTTATCGCGAACAAGCAGACAGACAGATGCGGCGGCGGACTTTTCTTTTTTGTTTCCGTTATGGCTTCGCATGGTTGCATATTGCCAGTCGTCAAGTAATAATGTTCATCAAATAATAAATAATTTGCCTAATTTGGGCGAAAGTGGTCAAATATAGTCTATCGTCCGTCATTGTCCGTCGGTCGGTCATGTCAAGTCATGTCATGCTTTAGTAAGGCGAAGGCAACCTACCAAAACTTTTGATAGAGTCCTGCGAGAAAATCGAGTTAATCACCTAAAACACTCTTGCTTAATCTCCACTTCACTTGTGCATCTTTACAGAACTATATTGAAGAAAAATGCCTTCTACTTATGCAATAAAACTTTAAAATGCAGCAAATGAAAATAAAACGAGAGCTACCTATATCACAGAATAATAACTAGTACCTAAACCTATATGCAATTCCTACGATTTTCCAGCCAAAGCTCCCGGCGGGGGACTTTGTTTTATAATATGTAGTGATCATGTATGTACATTGTACATACATACGTATGCAGCCGCCCGCGCCAGCCAGCCGGTAAGATGAAATTCAACCCACGTGGGTATCGATTTACCGCGTGTAGCTGAAACATACGGCCGGCCTCCCTTGACCCCGATATTGCATATTATGTACATAAATGTACCTACTGATCAACCCCTATATACATAGTTCGAGCAGGCAGGTACATACTTCTTTGTATATTTTTATAATGTACCTACCCTAATAAAAATGTCCTAAGTTTGTACTTGGTACCTCAATATTGACTATGATATTGATGATAGAGATGTAGGTATGTTCCAATATCTACGGAGCCCCTGGGGCGATTAAGTTTTAGTGCTAGAACTCCGTACGGGGCATTTCAACGCGGTCAATTGCCTTATGGTAACAGAAGGGCGCATTGGTGCGGAAAGAAATAGTCTCAAGAAGAAAAGCAGCCAGTAGTACTTATATTGCATAGATTTTCATATAAAATTTGAAGTCCAGATATCATAATGTGTTGCATACGTAGTACCAGTGTGCCTCTAGATTTATTGGCGCCACTCTACGCGGGCATAATTTAAAAAATAACCGCAAAATAAAATGCCACAAAAAATAAGTAATTAAAACAATGAGTAATGACTTCTATGTATTTAAAAGCGTTTGAAGTCGGCTTTTTAAAGAATTTTTTATCCTCATAAAAGAAACCAACATACCGCGAAATATTTAACTGTAGGTACCTGTTGTCTAATAAAAGATCATAATCACAGAGCGTATAATTTTATTTTCCATGATTATATTAATCAACAATTTTCCTGTAGATACGTATTGTTCGATTTAAAAAATTCCACGTATTGTCCAAAATAAAATGAAACACTGTATCTAAGTAATTACAAGAAGAATTTTAAACAAGTTACAGGTTATCTCCGTACCTCGAAATGTGTACAACCGGAACGGCAGTTCCGTGAAATGCAGACCTCAGGCATTTTGACAGTCCGAGTTCTTACATGCTGACACCCCATGGCGAATATTCTTGCATCAGAATCGACAAAAGTAAATAAAGTGAAGTGTGGTGCCTCTTATGGTTTTATTTGAAGCTTAAGTCATAACTCATAACCCAAAATACATAGAAAAAGAGAGACAGAAAATTAATGACGTGAAAAGACGTGGCTAATCTTCAGAATCGATTGACGGGACTTTCACTGGCAGACCTAGGCTGCGTTCGCCCAGGAAATATTTAGAGTTCCTGTGTTTACAAAAAACGTAAATTCATGAGTAGGTACGAAGTGAAAAGTTAGTTTTAATCATGAATGAATTAAATTGTACCCTCTACCTGAGACATTACTCCGTCCAATGAATTACATAAAACATTAATTGAGCAATATGAATGCAATAATGCAGTCAAAAATGCTCACCAGAGCAAATATGTATAGATTTTAGTATATCACATAGGCAGGTATACTAAAATCTGACGTAAAATTACGTCAGTTCTTCGCTTTGCCCATTGCAGGCTGCTGGGCAATTCTTCATCTCCATGCTCAGTCCATGGCGCACTTTTAATCTAGGCTTTAGGCGAACTCTACCGCTATGTATGATTATTGATTATATATTGGGATTATGCCGCCAAAAATTATTTACTGTCTGAAGTCTGACGTAAGAGAACGTCAGCTATTGCGTCATTCAGTTGGCTCCCTTGGGCTTCCTCTTTGCATGATAAAGACATTTAGTCTAGGTTCTAGGCCATCTCTACCACCACTACGTAATATTATGATTCTCGATTACTTACCTTTTCAAAAGATCTTGGTGCTGTCTGAAATCTGGCGTAAGAGAACGTCAGTTGTTGCGTCATTCGCTTTGCCCCTCCGTGTTCTGAGACCGGTGTCTTTACACAGTAGCGAATATTGTAGCCAAGCCTCTAGGCGATCTCTAACGCTATGGTTTTCTTATTATCAATGAGATTTCTACTCTAATTAAATGTACTGTGCCTAAAAGAAATGGGAGTACTTTATCTATACTAATAAGATTATAAATGCGAAAGTGTGTCCGCACTGTGACCGTCTGTCACATTTTCACGACTTAACTGCTGAACCGATTGTGACGAAATTCGGCACAAAGACAGCTTGTATCCCTAGACGAATATAGGATACTATTCATTCCGGAAAATCAAATCAACGCAGACGTTGTGGGCATCAGTCAGTGAAGTTATATTTTCTCTATCTATCTATGTCTTGATATCAATGTTGATAATAGCTAATCGCTTATCAAATATACGGAAAAATTACCTACTAAGTAATTAATCCGCGGAGATTTATTTAATTTTAATTGTCAATAGGTTTACCCTACATATTCGCCCCTGACATTTGTGTGTAAATAAGTTATCAGAAATAATATTAAAATCTTATTTTATAGCACATTAATCCTAATGAATAAAATTTAAGTGTCGGTGATAATTATTATACTATTGTCCGAACATGGTTTTTTTACATTTTGCCCGTCTATTTGTACGGACTTATCTTCGAAACGGTTGAACCGATTTTGACGAGAATATCACGATCAGGTAGAGTACTACAATAGGTAGTGATTTAAGTTACTATCTCGGAAATATTATATAGGTAGTTTAAAAATATATCACGGAATAAATATTTAGGTAATTCCAGTAATACCAAACTTTGATTTGCTTGTCGAAAATTCGCCCATCTTGCTCTTGCGTATGTACCGCTTATAAACGTTGATAGAGATAGCATGCTCTCAAGTCTCACGCACGACTTGGGGCGACTGAAGTTAGAACTGTTCTGAGAGCAGTCAAATAACTGGTTCCCACCTAATTGAATGGTATCAAAGGAATCTTTATAGGGCTATTGTGTGAGTGCTAAAGAAAAGGGGTCATACAAGGACTTCCACTCGACCCCTTGTTATTCAATACATATAGAAAAAACTAAATTTTGAATCATGGGCGTAATCTCAACCACTGAACTTCTTGATGAAAGAAAAATAATTTCAAACAAGCTATAATTTAAAAATTAAAAAAACCCGACTGCCATGCTAAAAAACGAACTAAAAAATTAAGAAACTACCACCGTACCACTTACAGTGTAGTTGTTATTTATTTTGTTTTTCATGATTTGTCACTCCAAATTGATTTAAAACATATAGATTGTATACATTTTCGTACTCGCCTTTTAAAGCCCTTTATTTTGATACCTCATTCGAGGGTCTTGAAGAAAAAAATATTTTTCAGCCCGCACATTAACATTCGCCATTTTGATTTTTTATGAATTTTATGTACCCAGTAACATTTGCGCCGTCAAGATAAATCTAATGACGTATAATTTATCAAAATAGGTTGAGCCGTTAAGTAGTTACGAACTGACATAGGAAACGGTCATTTTCTACGATTTATCACTCCAAATTGTTTTCAAATATATAAATTTATACATTTTCGTATTTGCCTTTTGAATCCCTTTATTTTGATACCCCACTCGAGGGTCTTGAAGAAAAAATTTTTTTTCAGATCGCACATTAAAGCGCATAAAGTCCGCCATTTTGATTTTTTTTTAATTTAGGTACCCTATAATACTCGCGTCATTGAGACAAATCTAATGACGTATCATTTATCAAAATCCGTTGAGCCGTTGATTAGTTACAAGCGGACATAGGAATGGACATACATACACACAGGTGAAACACATATACCCAGTCGGGTAAAAAATACCATTTATGCATAATATCTTGATAATAATGAAACGCTGATAAATTATAAGTAATTTCATATAAGAGTTAATCAAAATATTTGATACCGTATGAAACACTTTATGTATTCGACTGTACATAAACAACTCAGTATTCTGCTGTTGGTCGAATTGACAATCAAAAAATTGAATTAGGACAACTCGACCATTCGGTCGAGTTTATTGCGGTCGAGTTGTACGGTAACCCATATAAATATAGCTTGCAACTTAAGCAGGAAAACCAAGGAGCCCTCATGCTAAGAATATATGCTATATATATATGATTGCTTTGAAAGCACTTTTTCTAGGGATGGTTCTTAGAAATGTTTTATCAAAATCGGTTCAGCTGTTTCCAAGTTATTAGCTCTTTTGTTACCTGCGGTAGGGATCTTAGACGCATAATGGGTAATAAACACGTTTTTTTTTTGAATACGGTTTTTCTTATAGTTACATTTGTCTCGACGAATACCTAATCGGTAGACACGTCATAGTGATCAAGGTTCTGACATTTGGAGCAGGCTGGTTATTCTGTAACTTAGTTAGCAACAGAAAATAGTTGCCAACGAATTAGTTTGATATACATTGCTGCTTTACTGTGTAAAATTATGAAAACACTTTATATTTCCCACAGTAAAGCAGCAATGTATATCAAACTAATTCGTTGGCAACTATTTTCTGTTGCTAACTAAGTTACAGAATAACCAGCCTGCTCCAAATGTCAGAACCTTGATCACTATGACGTGTCTACCGATTAGGTATTCGTCGAGACAAATGTAACTATAAGAAAAACCGTATTCAAAAAAAAAACGTGTTTATTACCCATTATGCGTCTAAGATCCCTACCGCAGGTAACAAAAGAGCTAATAACTTGGAAACAGCTGAACCGATTTTGATAAAACATTTCTAAGAACCATCCCTAGAAAAAGTGCTTTCAAAGCAATCATATATATATAGCATATATTCTTAGCATGAGGGCTCCTTGGTTTTCCTGCTTAAGTTGCAAGCTATATTTATATGGGTTACCGTACAACTCGACCGCAATAAACCTAGTTGTCCTAATTCAATTTTTTGATTGTCAATTCGACCAACAGCAGAATACTGAGTTGTTTATGTACAGTCGAATACATAAAGTGTTTCATACGGTATCAAATATTTTGATTAACTCTTATATGAAATTACTTATAATTTATCAGCGTTTCATTATTATCAAGATATTATGCATAAATGGTATTTTTTACCCGACTGGGTATATGTGTTTCACCTGTGTGTATGTATGTCCATTCCTATGTCCGCTTGTAACTAATCAACGGCTCAACGGATTTTGATAAATGATACGTCATTAGATTTGTCTCAATGACGCGAGTATTATAGGGTACCTAAATTAAAAAAAAATCAAAATGGCGGACTTTATGCGCTTTAATGTGCGATCTGAAAAAAAATTTTTTCTTCAAGACCCTCGAGTGGGGTATCAAAATAAAGGGATTCAAAAGGCAAATACGAAAATGTATAAATTTATATATTTGAAAACAATTTGGAGTGATAAATCGTAGAAAATGACCGTTTCCTATGTCAGTTCGTAACTACTTAACGGCTCAACCTATTTTGATAAATTATACGTCATTAGATTTATCTTGACGGCGCAAATGTTACTGGGTACATAAAATTCATAAAAAATCAAAATGGCGAATGTTAATGTGCGGGCTGAAAAATATTTTTTTCTTCAAGACCCTCGAATGAGGTATCAAAATAAAGGGCTTTAAAAGGCGAGTACGAAAATGTATACAATCTATATGTTTTAAATCAATTTGGAGTGACAAATCATGAAAAACAAAATAAATAACAACTACACTGTAAGTGGTACGGTGGTAGTTTCTTAATTTTTTAGTTCGTTTTTTAGCATGGCAGTCGGGTTTTTTTAATTTTTAAATTATAGCTTGTTTGAAATTATTTTTCTTTCATCAAGAAGTTCAGTGGTTGAGATTACGCCCATGATTCAAAATTTAGTTTTTTCTATATGTATTGAATAACAAGGGGTCGAGTGGAAGTCCTTGTATGACCCCTTTTCTTTAGCACTCACACAATAGCCCTATAAAGATTCCTTTGATACCATTCAATTAGGTGGGAACCAGTTATTTGACTGCTCTCAGAACAGTTCTAACTTCAGTCGCCCCAAGTCGTGCGTGAGACTTGAGAGCATGCTATCTCTATCAACGTTTATAAGCGGTACATACGCAAGAGCAAGATGGGCGAATTTTCGACAAGCAAATCAAAGTTTGGTATTACTGGAATTACCTAAATATTTATTCCGTGATATATTTTTAAACTACCTATATAATATTTCATATAGGTTTCAAGCGCGCCGTCCACATTGAGCGTAACAATTTCGCCGAAATGTTCGCTGTTCGGTTCGGTGAAATGTTCAAGTCTGGACGCACCTTTACAAATCCAATAAGATTATTTACTTTTCTTTTTATTGCGCACAACTGTAAAAACGTGTAGGTATTTACTGCGGTGCAATAGTCTGTCTAGACTTTACAATGGCATTCTAGGTAAGACAATTCTCTTGGTTAACGGAACATAATATAAGGTAATATGAAGAATTTAATAACGGTTTTCGGATTTTTCCCTTTACGTCTTGTAATCCGGTCAAATTAGACATTCAAGGTTATAATAATTCACACTTGGCTAAAAAATGGTAGGATTGTTCAAAACATTATTATTATAAATGAAATGTGAAAAGTCCTCATCGATCCGACACCTGAAAAAAAATTTGCTCCTGGACACGCACAGTTTATTCACACTTACTTCACACAATTTTCAGCCAAGTGTGAGTAAACTGTGCGTGTCCAGGAGTAATTTTTTTTCCAGGTAGGTAGTTATTCCAGTAGTTTTTCCAGTAGCTAGGTACTTATTTTAATCACCGTACCGCGTGAGCTGCAAGGGACTTTTAGGAGAACAAAGACTAAAGAGTAAACTAGTTTTTAGCCCATTGAACTTTGCTAATGTAGGAAAACAGAATATATAGTCTATACTCTTATCAGAGTGCTTAGTCTCAGTTTGGAGCGCTCTAAAACTTTTTAGTATACTATAAGTATTATACTATTGATCGAATCACCATGACTTCAGAGTAAAGTGGACCTAAAATAAGAGTCTTTGGGTTCATTTTGCTCTGAAATCATTTGTGATTCGATCAATAGTATACTTCTAGTATACTGGTTTTGGAGCGCTTCAAACTTAGACTAAGCACTCTGTTGACCTCTGGCACTGATAATATATCGCGCCAAATGCGCCAATCACTGGCAAACAATAATATTATGACATTGGTTTCACATTACAAAGCTGACCACAGAGAGCTATCACATTTGTACTTTATATTGTTTGAACAGTTATAAAATTATCACTATCACTACCTACATATTATTATAAAACAAATCCCCCACCGCGTTTGTCTGTCTGTCTGTCTGTTCGGGATAAAGGATAAACACAAAACTACTGAACGGATTTTCAAGCGGTTTTCATCAATAGGCCAAGTGATTCACGAGGAAGGCATAATATTTTGTTAAGGTTTTGTGTAAATTGGTTGAAATAATGACGATAATAGTAGAAAAAGTCAAGCCGCCTGGGAGCTTTCATCGACAAGTATAAATTAAAAATTAAAAAAAACCCCCGACATTCGCCATTTTGAGGCGGCGGCCTTCTTGGATTTGCATAGAGCTATTCTACTAGTCAAGCCCTTTCATTTGATACCCAAGGGAGTTGTGAAAAAATATTTATTTCGCCATTTTGTAGCGGCGCGGCGGTCATCTTGGATCGATTTTCATCAACCATAGCTAGCTAACAACACTCTCGACCAATTCACCTTTCAAACAAAAAAACCGCATTCAAATCGGTTCACCCGTTTGAGCGCTACAGGGGAACAGACAGACACACACACACACATACACATACACACACACACAGACACGTCAAACTTAAATAACATCCCGTCGTTTTTGCGTCGGGGGTTAAAAACGCTGTCTGATCCCTTTGAGATACCAAAACAATGCACGGTGGGGAATGGGGATAGTAGCGGGTGATTATAATAACCGTGCGAAGTCGGCGCGGGTCGCTAGTATAGTTCGTTCGGTAACGTAGTGTCGGTACAGGCGCAGGTGCTCTTAGTATTCTGCTTTTATTTTTATTACTTTTTTTCTGTTTGTAATTTTTTTTCTATTCTAACAGAATCTCCGAATAGTCTGCCAATCCGCACTTGACCAGCGTGGTAGACTATGGTTAAAATCCTTCTCATTTTGAGAGAAGACCCGTGTTCATGAGAATATTATATTTTATGTTTATGGTTATATTGTAATAAAATACGAATATAAAAAAATATAAAAAGGAAAGAGAATTTTAATGAAAAAATATGAGTAGGTATAAAACGCCAAAACCCCTTGTGCCTGTACACCCCTTGCAGCATGCTTTGAAGTCACGGCGGCGTCTTTGACAAAACACCGCGCGGCGGAGGCGGCTAGACACAAAAGGCGACCGTAAGAAAACGAACAGACTATAAACTATTAAGTATTAGGTAACTGACTTCAAAAAAGCAGGTACTGTGTTCGACCTGTATGTATGTGTGTATGTATCTATGTGTTTAGGTATGTTCGCGATTATTTCAAAAACCAATGATCCGATTTTGATGATTTCTTCACTATCATAATCTACCTACATACTTTCAGGAAATTAGACTATAGTTATCATTCTTATGTACGAAGTTACACGCATAAATGTACCCATGTGTGATATGTACGAGAGATTATACCGATTAGGATAGGCAGGTACACCGATTTCTCTGAGATTGCTGGACCGAAATCGGTTTAATATTTTCTAAAATACCTAATAGCTTTAATATTTACGATTTTACACGCATAGGTAAATGTACCCATATGTGTCACTAATATCTGTATTTTTGATTGGTGCACCGTGCACCGATTTCTCTGAGATTGCTGGACCGAAATCGGTTTAATATTTTCTAAAATATAGCTTTAATATTTACGATTTCACACGCATAGGTAAATGTACCCATATGTGTCACTAATATCTGTATTTTTGATTGGTACCGTGCACCGATTTCTCTGAGATTGCTGGACCGAGGTCGGTCGTTATTTCTAAAATACCTATAGCTTAAATATTAATAATTTTTTTTTATTTCAGGGCGCCCAAAAGTGTAGCAACCGAAGAGGACTGCGATACGGAGAATCTCAAATCCGACCAAGAGGATGTCAAGTCTCAATCCGGGGGAGCGCTGGAGGCGAAGATGTCGCTGCTGAACGGCATCACGGTGATCGTGGGTTCGATTATCGGCAGTGGCATTTTCGTGTCTCCCACTGGAGTGCTGAAGTATACGGGGTCGGTGAACGCCAGCCTCCTTGTGTGGGTCGCTTCCGGAGTCTTTAGTATGGTAAGCCAATCTTACTTTATTTTTTTTCGTGCGGCTAATATATATGGTAGGTATATAAAGAGCTTATATATGTGGTAGGTAGAGCGTACTCAGCAGGATGCAAAATGCCTCCCTTATGTTAATTTGACGCGCTCGAGTAAATCCAAAAATCCGCTCTTGGGCTCCCCTACTATACGTTATCATCTATACTAATAAATAAAATTGAAGTGTCTGTCTGTAATATCGAAATGACTACCTCATATTAAGCTCATATGGTTATTTGAACGATACTATAACCGAATCACACGTTTTTAAAATTTTTGTCTGTCTGTCTGTCTGTCTGTCTGTCTGTCTGTCTGTCTGTCTGTTTGAACGGGCTAATCTTTGGAACGGCTGAACCGATTTTGACGGGACTTTCACATACAAGTAAAGAATTAACCAGGGAGTAACATAGGCTACTTTTTTAACCGACTTTCAAAAAAGGAGGAGTTGTGTTTTTCTACCTATGTACACCGATATCTCCGAGATTTCTGAACCGATTTGCGTAATTTTTTTTTTAATCGATAGAGAAACATTGCGACACTGTCTTACAAAAAATTTGGATTCCAACTCCTCAATCCTGATGCTGTAGAGGATCTGATCCCCAAAACTAATGGGATTTAGGCACTGTAGGTTATTTAAATTGATATTGGGGATACCAATTAAAGACTTTATTGTTGAATGACCTCAAGTAGGTACATGTCCAACTCCTCAACCCTGATGCTGTAAGGAATTGCATTCCGAAATCGTAAGGATCCCACGGAATTTTTCCGTTTTGTGGACGGGTTACTACTTACCTACTACAGATAGGCTACTTTTTGTTCTGGAAAATCAAAGTTCCCACGAGATTTTTACAAACCTAAATACACACGGGCGAAGCCGTGGGCATCATCTAGTTGCTAATATGAATATTAATGTCAATTATAATAACTCTCAGGCATTCCCAGGTCATGGTCGCTATGTTAGCAAGATCACTTTCGCAAAGTCATTCTCAAGATCAATTAATATCAACATCGAAATACATATTTCTTAATCCCGCAACGGACGAGCAATTTGGATTTCAAATTGAATTGTTTATTTTATAAATATATATTTAATCAATTTAAGAGGACCGTGTTCGTGTTGATATTTTCAAAAATGCTGTCTGTTTCATAGCGCTCGGTATTGTGCGATAGAGAGAGTTGCAAGTCCTGAGATAATTTACCTACATTTCGTTACTGAAATATGATTGAGGGCGATAACGTTGTTACCCCTTAAACCTTTACGAAATAAGAGGATTTTGGTCTCGTTGGATTCAGTACACCTTCATCTAGGTCTGTACGTTTTTATTTTTTAGTAATTCAGTTTAGTTTAATTAAAATAAATAAAAACGCTGGAGGAAGTTTTTACGTCAAAAATAAGAGATATGAACTTAAGTCGTAAGCAATAATTCTTTAAAATAAAAACTACACCTATATATAAACAGACCTAGTTTTTCACTATATCTACAACATTTCCAAAAATCATAAAAATTTGACAATATTTACGGGGGAAAAAACGTTATCGCTTTTTGTATGAAAATTTGTAGGTTCACGAGTGGATTGAAGTGAATATTGATTTCTATTTTTTTTTTACTTTAATTTCCGTCCGATTAATTAACCTATATTATTATGTAGGTAGGTTGAGTAGTGTCTTGAGGTCGGGTAGAGTCAGAGTACGCAGAGATCTCAGGCTAAGTATCAGGGGGGTTATTCTGTAACTTAGTAAAGCAACTGAAAATAGTTGCCAACGAATTAGTTCGATATACATTGCTGCTTTACTGTGTGAAATTATGAAAACACTTTATAATTTCCCACAGTAAAACAGCAATGTATATCAAAATTCGTTGGCAACTATTTTCAGTTGCTAAGTTACAGAATAATCCAGCTGGTCAGGGGGGTTATTCTGTAACTTGGTTAGCAACTGAAAATAGTTGCCAACGAATTAGTTCGATATACATTGCTGCTTTACTGTGTGAAATTATGAAAACACTTTATATTTCCCACAGTAAAGCAGCAATGTATATCAAACTAATTCGTTGGCAACTATTTTCAGTTGGTAACTAAGTTACAGAATAACCCAGCAGGTATCGCAATAACGCACTGCGATTCTACTAGCGGCCGATAAAAACGCACGATACACGATACTCGCCCCATAATTAGACGGTGCCCCGTTCATCGTTCATTTTTGCGATGAACGATGCACAATACGATATTTGCTATGGCACAGTGCCTGTGAACGATGAACGGTCGGTGTTTAGACGGTTCATTTTCAATGACTCATCGATGAAGCCTCGAAAATGAAAGCAAAAATCCCGAAAAATTAACCGTCTAATTTGGGCTTTTCAGATACATGCACCCCAATACATATTTGCGAATTGCGAAATATTGACCTCGTTGTCGAAACACGTCTATGAGTAACGACATGGGTCACGAACTCTTGTCACACTAGTTTTTTAGGTACTATTTCGGTCGCACGTGACATAATGCGTTCTAGTTCAAGGACAGTCTATCGGCCGAAATTAATAACCTGTCTTATCCAAAATTCATATACAACAATATCAACCTTCCCTTCTTATATTCGAAAGAAGGGTTTTGAGATCAATCTACGGTGCAGTACAGGTTAATGGAATGTGGCGCATTAGGTATAACTTCGAGCTCTATAAAATCTTCAATGAGCCAAACGTTCTCCGGCACATTAAAATCGCAAGATTGCAATGGGCTGGACATGTAGAGAGAATGGATGACCAGCGCCCGCCAAAAAAACTAATGGCGTCACTCCCAGATGGACGCAGGAACATTGGTCGGCCAAAGCTTCGATGGATAGATGGAGTAAACCAAGACGCCAAGCGGATTGGTTTAAAGAACTGGAAAACGAACGCCAAAGATAGAGACCGGTGGAAGAATCGTCTTGAGCAGGCCCGGGCCCACAAAGGGCTGTAGCGCCGATGATGATGATGATTATCCAAAATTCACAGATTGAAGACCAAAAAATTGAATGTAAGTATAGATAAAGTTTAAAGTCTTTACCAAAAATGTAAAGCAGCTATACCTACTAGGTAATTAGGTAAGTACTATCTCTGGATATAATATACGTGGATTGGTTTTAGGCTTTACTAGTACATTGTTCCACGACGGGAGAAAGTGACCGATTACTACGAGGGTGTAGTTTGAGGCCCGAGGCCGTAGGCCGTAGGGCCGCAATACACCCGAGAGGAATCGCACTTTCTCCCGAAGGGATACATAGTGCTTTATACTACACATACGAGGAAAATAATAAAATAATCAAAAATATTAAAATTATTACCGGAAATCAATCAGAAAAAGACGTTGGGTTTCCATTGTAAAAAATCTTCATATGCTTTGTTGTATCTATTTTTATCTATTTCTAGATATCTTGGTTAAGAGATTTTCAATATAACAATAACTGCTTGGCCACATGTTTTTAATTCCGGCGGCGTTGGGCGGCTCACTACTTAGGCACTTCGAGTTCCCTAAGTTATTTGTAATTTTATAAATTGAAAATTTGGATAGGTAAAACAAAAGAAAGCGACTCACAAAATACAAAGAAAATAGCGCGAAAAATTTATATTTTCTATTTTTTACTTTTACTTTATATTTAATTGTATTATAATTTATTTAAAATAGCGGACCCCGGTCGTGCTCGGTGACATACCGACATCAGCGCCATCTACCGTGGCGGTTACTTATTTATTTTATTATAGGTGCTTTTTATGTCGTCTTTTGTCGAAATGGGTTTTTTTTCATGTACTGATCGGATTTTATCAAAAATTAAAAAGAAAAAAGCACGTTAGTAATGGAATTTCATAAATGGAATTTCCGCTCTAGCGCGTTAACAATGAAATCTCATAGTTCTTTTCGCTCCGCATATTTGTTTGACAGTAATGACGTACTTTTGACCGTCGATAGGAGAAAAACCAGAAGGTACTTTCCGAGCAGGTGTAGTATAAAAGTACATAATATCATCAGGATTACATTTTTGACCTTGAGGCCTCTTGGTCACACGCCGTGAAAAATTACGGTTGCACTACACATGACTACACGGTCGTCAGTGTTGTATGGAGCACAATGGGCGCCTATTTAATACGCTATGCGGAACTACGGCGGCGCGGCGCGGCGCGGGCGTGCGCCGTGCCGTTTAATCTGTGCGTGTTAACTAGCTTCCATTGTGCTCCATACAACACTGACGACCGTGCAACCGTAACCGTATTTTTTCACGGCGTGTGACCAAGTGGCTTCAATCACCGTAGGTATACTTAGATTTATCATTTGAAACACGGAGGCCGTCTATTGCTATTGGCAAGCTAGTTTACAAGTATAAATTTAAAATTTAAAAAACCCCCGACATTCGCCATTTTGTGGCGGCGGCCATCTTGAATTTGCAATAGTGCTATTCTACTAGTCAAGCCCTTTCATTTGATACCCATATTAAGGGAGTTGTGAAAAGAAATGTAATCCGCCATTTTGTAGCGGCGCGGCCATCTTGGACCGATTTTCATCAAACATAGCTAACCGCATTCAAATCGGTCCACCCGTTTGAGCGCCATAGGGGAACAGACAGACACACACACACACACACACACACACACACACACACACACACACACACACACACACACACAGACACGTCAAACTTATAACACCCCGTCGTTTTTGCGTCGGGGGTTAAAAACAGCCGCCGTCAGCCAGTAAACGTCCACTACTGGATATAGATACCAGGGAATTGGTTCAGCAGCTCTTTGTGACTCGTCTGACGTATTCCGTCCACCTAGTGGGGGGTCTGCCAATTCTGCGATCTTCGGTGCGAGGTCGCCATTCTTGGGACCCCAAGTCGTTTCTTTGAATTGTGTGCCCAGCCCATTGTAACAATACAGCATCACTACCCGTTGAGCTATGTCGGCGATTCTGGTTCTTCTGCGGATCTCCTCATTTCTAATCTGCTTTGTTATTCTGTAACTTAGTTAGCAACTGAAAATAGTTGCCAACTATTTAGTTCGATATACATTGCTGCTTTACTGTGGGAAATTATAAAGTGTTTTCATAATTTCACACACTAAAGCAGCAATGTATATCGAACTAAATAGTTGGCAACTATTTTCAGTTGCTAACTAAGTTACAGAATAACCCCCCTGATCACATAGCGAAACTCCGAATGGCCATAATAATTACATAAGTGGAAATAACCTAAATTAATTGTGATCATTTTGAAGTATAGTAAAACTATTACAGCTGTGTAAACTGTCCTTTACAATAAAATTAATAACGGCACATAATTACAACCAGACGCTGCGCCCAAAAGAAATAAAAGCGATCAACAAACAAATGAGGAAACCAGCTGATAAATTTGAGAAAGGAGAAATCCTTGAGGTCCTCTGGAAGTCAAAAATGCACAAGGAAATGTCAAGAATGTATAGACTAGATATTTTTTAAAGAATATTAGCCATGATGAACATGAATAATGTTCCCATTTCCCCTCCAAATAAGCGAAAGCTAATGTTAGGAGTGGGTACAACAATTATAGTGTACCCACCAAACCCACTACAGTCAGTATGTGTGTGCAGTGTAGGGGTTTGAGCCGTCGACATTTCGGTTTTCGATCCACGTCCGGCGACCGTTGCGCTATTGAGGCTATTAAAAAAAAAATTAAATATTGTTTTGACGAGTCGTTGATGTATGATTGCGTACATTCAGTGGCGGGGCAAGACCTAAATTTTATGTGGGCAAGATATATTTTGCGAGGCCCTCTGAATTTTTATTCATACAAAGTCATAGTAGGCACCACGGAACAGAAAAAACAGGTAGGCACCTACTATACTATGTAAGTATAACCTCCGGGGCGCGAGGCCCTCCAGAGCGCGAGGCCGTGGGCCTGGGCCCACGTCGCCTACGCCTTCCGCCGCCTCTGCGTACATTTACGGCCATGTATCGATACCAGCTGATCTGATATCACTGACCTATTGACTGAACTGAGGCAACTTGATTATTGCCTTTTTGGAGCTGATTGCTAAAAAAAGTGAGAATGCAATTCTCGTCAGTTCGGAATGTCTAGACGTAATGTGAATTCTGTTGCATTGTATTGGGGAATGATAAATTTAGTTTGACATCCTCCCTGTCGCAGTGGTGAGCGCTGTGGTCTCATAAGCGGGAGGTCCTGGGTTCGATTCCCGGCAGGGCCAATTTGGCAGGGCTCTAAATCCCTCTCTCTTATAAGAAAGGAGGTCTGTGCCTAGCAGTGGGACATTAAACACAGTACACAGATACAACCAGTAGTGAAACTACCTACAAACGTTCGAGACGGCTCACTCACACAAACATGCGCATCGACGAGACCATTTAGCAGCAGTCGCTACTGACATCCACGCGAAAACCCGGTAGGGGTCCCATGGCGCCTACTTATTATAATACAGTCTTTGATAAATTACTCAATACAGCCTTTTGACAAATGAGCAATTATTTAAAATAACAAGCTCTCCATAATACTTATTACTTATTTTAATTAAGCCTCTTGAATAAGTAAGTATATTCTGTAATTTCAATCACCACCACATCATGTCTTTAACGTCCGCGTCCCACTGCTGGGAATTGGTCCCGCTTTTCCGATCTACATTCGTATCCGATTTTATAGTAAGTAAACTTTTGTGAATCCCGGAATCTTAAGATTCTTTGGATACAAAAGTGCATTCCTTAAGAGCCAACACTTGAACATGGTAAATATTATGCGGTCATGATGCTGTGAAAAGGTAGCAGACGGACACAGCTACTCTCGCATATATATACTCGTATACTTACTTATAATTTTAGTAGATATAGGTAAATAATGAATTATTATTATTCTCAACTAGCTTTTGCCCTCGGCTTCGGCGCGGCCGCGGCGCGGCGCGGCGGCGTGAATTTCGATTTTTCACAAATCCTGAGGGAATCTATACTACTTCTATACTAATATAATAAAGCGGAAGAGTTTGTTTGTTTGAACGCGCTAATCTCAGGAACTATTGGACCGATTTCAAAAATTCTTTCACCGTTGGATATGTACGTGATCCTTGAGTGCTATAGGCTATATATTATGTACCACGGGCGAAGCCGGGGCGGACCGCTATAGTCTATACTAATATAATAAAGCGGAAGAGTTTGTTTGTTTGAACGCGCTAATCTCAGGAACTACTGGACCGATTTCAAAAATTCTTTCACCGTTGGATATGTACGTGATCCTTGAGTGCTATAGGCTATATATGTACCACGGGCGAAGCCGGGGCGGACCGCTAGTCCTGCATATCTGGTTTTCGTTTCCGCCCCATTTTTAACCTTTATAACTACTTTCAAGGAAGTTTGCTATAGTAATCTACCTATAGCTGTAGATATAGATTAGATTAGTCGACGTTATAGAGTAACAAACATCCAAACGTCCAAACATCCATACTTTCACATCTAATAGAAGTAGGATAATGACGAACTCCCACATAAACTTTTATTCTCTATTTCACCCCTTTCAAGCCTTTTTCGGTTTAAAGATTTTATTTCTCAAAAAAAAAAAGCCTTTTTAACGCAACAAAAGGTAGCATATGTACCTACTTTTCCAAAATTTAATCTATCTCTGTACCTACCAAATTTCATCAAAATCTGTTCAGAGGTTTAGACGTGAAAGCGTAAAAGACAGATAGGGTTAGTAGGTAGTACTTTCGTGTATTGGTATGGATAATTATTTTATTTAGTGGGATAAAAAAAGGACGCCGAGGAATGTCTGAGCAGACCTTTTAAGTAAAGACAGTACCGTAAACCCGGGTAACTTGGCCCGAATTTCTTAAGTTTTTTGGTTCAAT
Source organism: Melanargia galathea (assembly GCA_920104075.1). Classification (NCBI taxonomy): domain Eukaryota; kingdom Metazoa; phylum Arthropoda; class Insecta; order Lepidoptera; family Nymphalidae; genus Melanargia; species Melanargia galathea. The sequence continues at coordinate 11,800,366 of OV049868.1, forward strand.
GTCGAATATTTAAAAAACTATTATTAGTTTTACTTTGTTTGTGAGCTACACTACTGTTAAATGTACTCTTCTTTTCATATAATTAAAATCTATAACAATCAAATGGAAATTTATATGATAAAAAGCTAAATTTAGAGAGCGGGCCAAAAATTGATCACTTTTTACAACTTTGCCCATTTTGGGAAAACTTATATAACTCCAGTATTTTTAACCGTAAGATCATGAAACTTAGGGTTACTATAGATAAATAGTTTATGTAACATAGGATCTTATTACTAAACATTTAAATGTTCATATTATCTGCCAAAATTGAGTGGGCAAAGTTGCTATAATTTTTTTGTAACTTTTCATACTAATAAAATGATAAGCTAGGGTTGTCATTTTTTATTCTTAACCAGATTTAAGGTAAGGTACGTAAGTTATTATAATTTCAAACCAAAAATATTAAAACAAATATATTAAAAATGTATCAGTAGGCAACTCAACATGCAGGACATGATAGGTTTTCCTATCATGTTCCTGCATCATATGAAGGCCATCAAATGAATACCATTTCATCGTCAAAAGTTACACAATCGGGGGGCTGATCGGATCAGATCCCATAATCCTTTTTTTTTAAATAAAAGTAGCCTTATAACATCACTTATCTGCCAGTGAAAGTCCCCTTAAAATCGATCCAGCCGTTTCGGAGATTAGCTGGAACAAATAGACAGAGAAACATAAATTTAAATGCACGCAAGTTTAAGATAAGCCATACGTTCAAAGACCCAAGTTATTAGAACCTGAATACTGAGGTTTGTGATGTCTGTCATTTCTGAAAATTAAAAAACTTTGAAATATTTACGAGACAATTTTCAAAGTACCGCCTTTCTAACAAAAAAGAATGAATAAAATCGGACTACTATAATATATATATATATATATATATATTTGGCTTCAGTATCGATTAAAGTGCCCTCAAAAAAAATTTTCAAAATATCTTCAATGTACAGAATTGGATCTGTTACAGTTTTATCATATTGTAGAAATAAAAACTTTCTCATAACAACAGAGATATGTAGTTCCAAAATGAACTGTGATAAACAAAACGTAAACGAAAGTAACTGTTAATCTCAATTTAAATTTACTGTACAGGTGACAACCCTAAGGGCTATATTTTGGTGGGCAAAGTTATAAAATGTGCATCCGAAAAAGCAATATAACATTGCCCACCAACATATTTCTGAAACTGAGAAAGCTTCCGCGCTGATTATTCGATCTATATCGTTTTTTTGATATCAAATAACTGTAGTTTAAAAATTACTTACCTGTTGCAATTACCAAGCGAGTTACAACAAAAGTTTTTTACACTATTTTTGGCCCGCTTTTTTTACCATCAACTTTGACTGGTGCTCACTGCTAACTGAAGTGAAATTGGTAACAGTTGCTTAAGCAGTTTTGCCAGAAATATACTCAATTTTGTACCACAGATTAAATAATAAACGTAAGTAAAATATCTTTCCAGATTATTCAACATTTGTAAAAAGTACTGCGTCGGGCAAAGTTAGGTTAGTTGGGCGAAGTTACCCGGTTTTACGGTATCCAAACTATTACTGTAAGTAGTCAGGTGCGTTCGGTTTATTCCATTGTAGGTATAGGATGCTGATTTAATTGTTGAAAAATGTGCTTCATCAATACAGAGATAACTTAGGAGTAGGTAGGTACTTGCCTACACAGCAAAAGTATCGTATTGCATCGTCGTACTATGTAAGTACTACTATGTAAGTGTACTATGGTAAGTAGTTGCATCGTCGTGTTGTGGTACTATTACTTACTAGACGATGCCCACGGCTTCGCCCGTGTGGATTTAGGTTTTCAAAAATCCCGTGGGAACTTTTGATTTTCCAGAACAAAAAGTAGCCTATATGTAGTAACCCGTCCCCAAAACGGAAAAATTCCGTGGGATCCCTACGGTTTCGGAATGCAATTCCTTACAGCATCAGGGTTGAGGAGTTGGATATGTACCTACTCGAGTTCATTCAACGATAAAGTCTATAATTGGTCCCAGGCCCCAATATCAATTTAAATAACCGACAGTTTCTAAATCCCATTAGTTTTGGGGATCAGGTCCCCTACAGCATCAGGATTAAGGAATTGGAATTCAAATTTTTTGTAGGACAGTGTCGCAATGTTCCTCTATCGATTAAAAAAAAAATACGCATATCGGTTCAGAAATCTCGGAGATATCGGTGTACATAGGTAGAAAAACACACTCCTCCTTTTTTGAAAGTCGGTTAAAAAAGTAGCCTATGTTACTCTCTGGTTACTTGTATGTGAAAGTCCCGTCAAAATCGGTTCTGCCGTTCCGAAGATTAGCCCGTTCAAACAGACAGACAGACAGACAAACAGACAAAAATTTTAAAAACGTGTGATTCGGTTATGGTATCGTTCAAATAACCATATGAGCTCAATATGAGTTAGTTATTTCGAAATTACAGACAAACACTTCAATTTTATTTATTAGTAAATAGTATAGATAGGTAAGGTATCTACCTAGTACCTAACTACCTACTAGCTAATGGTCTCTATTTCAATCGTGTTGATTGAGGTTTTTAGGGTTCCGTAGTAAACAAGGAACCCTTATAGTTTCGCCATGTCCGTCCGTCTGTCTGTCTGTCTGTCCGTCCGTCCGTCCGTCCTCGGTCAATCTCAGAGACTATTAGAAATCTGTAATTTGGCATGGGTATAAATATTAATCACGCCGACAAAGTGGTGAAATAAAATTTTGATAAATATTTTTTTGTAGGGTAGCTCCCCTACATGTAAAGTGGGGATCAAATATTTTTTTTCTCGTCTACCCCATAGTGTGGGGTATCGTTGAATAGGTATTTTAAAAATACTATGGGTGTGCGAACATCATTTTTCGATTTCTAGATCCGTTTGTAAAATATGATGTTTTAAAGTGCTAATTTTTATTAGAGTCAAGTGTCCCCCCCCTCTATCAGCCAAATGGCAGTATATAGGAACTTGAAAAAATTCACAGCAGTAGTATATATAATCAATTTTAAAGGAAAACTATCATGGCTAAGTAGGGTTCACAGGTTAAGGAGTAATATCTGTTTTTCGAGGATTATGACTACGGAACCCTACACTGCGCGTGGCCCGCCACGCAGTTGGCCGGTTTTTTTTTTATTTATCCCGTCACCGTGGAAAAACTTTGATTTCTCGGTGATTTGACGCCCGATCTGTCTGCAGATCTTCGCCAAATCACTCGGGATAAAATATGAAACATAAAGACAGACAAACAGATATACAGATAGGTGAGACGGACTACTGTAAATTTAACCAAAAAATAAAACCGGTCAAGTGCGTGGCGGGCCACGCGCAGTGTAGGGTTCCGTAGTCACAATCCTCGAAAAACAGATATAACTCCTTAACCTGTGAACCCTACTTAGCCGTGATAGTTTTCCTTTAAAATTGATTATATACCCTACTGCTGTGAATTTTTTCAAGTTCCTATATACTGCCATTTGGCTGATAGAGGGGGGGGACACTTGACTCTAATAAAAATTTGCACTTTAAAACATCATATTTTACAAACGGATCTAGAAATCGAAAAATGATGTTCCCACACCCACAGTATTTTTAAAAGACCTATTCAACGATACCCCACACTATGGGGTAGACGAGAAAAAAAATATTCATCCCCACTTTACATGTAGGGGAGCTACCCTAAAAAAAAATATTTATCAAAATTTTATTTCACCACTTTGTCGGCGTGATTAATATTTATACTCATGCCAAATTACGGATTTCTAGCACTAATAGTCTCTGAGATTAACCGAGGACGGACGGACAGACGGACAGACGGACAGACGGACAGACGGACAGACGGACAGACGGACGGACATGGCGAAACTATAAGGGTTCCTTGTTTACTACGGAACCCTAAAAAAGACTCGGAGATCTCGCTTCGCTGGGTCAAAAAGATCAAGACATTTTATCTAATTAGGTAGTTACTAATTTGACTTGTATTTACGTAATTAACTACATTCTTTTAAGACACTACAACAACAGAAATACTTACAAATTATCACGTCATTAACCTCATGAACTTTCAAGCATAATTATCAATTTTTGATAACGCGTTGCTTAGAAAAGTTTAAATGTCAATACATTTTCAGATAAATCTTCTATAATAATATAATAAAACTGTAACAGATCCAATTCTGTACATTGAAGATATTTTGAAAATTTTTATTGGAGGGCACTCTATAATCGATACTGAAGCCAAAACTGCAATTTTTTTCATTTTTGTCTGTCTGTCTGTCTGTCTGTCTGTCTGTCTGTCTATCTGTATCTTGGCCGCGCATCACGCCGAAAGTACTAAATGGATTCGAATGAAACTTGGTACGATATGAGTTTATACTCCGAGGTAGGACATAGGATACTTTTTATCCCGAAATTCAGCACGGTTCCCTTGGGAGAGGGGAAGAAAGTTAAAACGTGTATTTAGCTGTAATTCATTAACGCGTAGTTCGATTTAACTCATTCTTTTTTTGTTAGAAAGGTAGTACTTTAAGTATTGTCCCGTAAATATTTCAAGGTCATAGGTTTTTTAGTTCAGAAATGACAGACATTTATTGGGTACTAGCTTTTGCCCGCGGCTTCGCCCGCGTGAATTTCGATTTTTCACAAATCCTGAGGGATAAGTAGATTTCTGGTCCACCCGCCCCCCGCCGCGCGGCGGCGTACCGCGGTACCGCGTACGGCGGGCGCAGAGCGCAGGGGCGCGTGGCGCGGCGCGGGGAGCACGAGCGTCCGCGTCGGCCGTCGCGATCGCGCGCAGCGAAAATACCTATCAGGGCGTTTTTAACATCTGTATTTACCGATTTCAACACAACTCCTTTTTTGAAAGTCGGTTAAAAAAGTAGCCTATGTTACTCCTTGGTTAATCCTCTACTTGTCTGTGAAAGTCCCGTCAAAATCGGTTCAGCCGTTCCGAAGATTAGCCCGTTCAAACAGACAGACAGACAGACAAAAATTTTAAAAACGTGTGATTCGGTTATGGTATCGTTCAAATAACCATATGAGCTTAATATGTGGTAGTTATTTCGAAATTACAGACAGACACTTCAATTTTATTTATTAGTATATAGAATAGATAAATAACTTGGGACCCGGATCTTTGAACGTACTGCTTATTTTAAACTGGTGTGCGATTAAATTTATGTTTGTCGATCTGTCTATTTGTTCCAGTTAATTTCCGAAACGGCTGGATCGATTTTGATGGAACTTTCAATGGCAGATAAGTGATGTTATATGGAGTAACTTAGGCTACATTTAGTTTTGGTACAAAAAAGAATTATGGGATCCAATCCGATCCTATAATATAAAAACGTATATCCATGCGGACGAAGTCGCGGGGGTCAGCTAGTGTACTTAATAAAGTATTTACCTTACCGCCCTTGGCAGCAATTTCTTGATTGCAGTGCAAAGTTTATCACTGCAAATTGTAAACTTACAACTTATGTAAGTCAATTTTATTGATAGTCAAAGTCGTTTATCTAAAAATTCAATATTATGCTGTCAATATTGAGGAGTTTCTGATCAAAACTGGCTTTTTACAGATAAATATCTACATCTATCTATACTAATAAATAAAATTGAAGTGTCTGTCTGTAAATAGAATAGAATAGAATAGAATAGAAAAGTTTTTTATTCAAATAAACTTTTACAAGTGCTTTTGAATCGTCGATTGAGTCTACCACAGGTTCGGAATGCAGTTCCAGCCGAGAAGAACCTGTAAGAAACTCGGCGGTTGCTCTTTTTAAAAATAACATTATAACAATTATTATTATTAATGTACATGATTGAAATGCCGTCTCGCGCATTGCTGGAACGAGTTAAATCCAAGCTTTTTTATCGTTTATATAATCTTCAGTTGTATAATAAGCTTTTTTTATGAGCATACTTTTAAGAAAGTTCTTAAACTTGTGTAAAGGCAAGTCTAAGACATATTTTTTATTCGGATAAACTTTTACAAGTGCTTTTGAATCGACAAATGAATCTACCACTGGTTCAGAATGGTGCTTACAATTCCACACGTTAAGAAGGGCAGACAAAAGTAGCCCCATTTCCGACGGCGGCACCCGTTCACGAGCATGACGCATGATCCAGCCATTGCTTCGCTCAACCATATTTGAGGGAACGTAACAACCCGCACCACACGACACCACCACAGAAATGTTTAAAGAGAGCGTGACATACTTAGCGTGACTATCGTGAATATCGAAATAACTACCTCATATTAAGCTCATATGGTTATTCGAACGCTACCATAACCGAATCACACGTTTTTAAAATTTTTGTCTGTCTGTCTGTCTGTCTGTCTGTCTGTCTGTTTGAACAGGCTAATCTTCGGAACGGCTGAACCGATTTTGACGGGACCTTCACATACAAGTAGAGAATTAACCAGGGAGTAACATAGGCTACTTTTTTAACCGACTTTCAAAAAAGGAGGAGTTGTGTTTTTCTACCTATGTACACCGATATCTCCGAGATTTCTGAACCGATTTGCGTAATTTTTTTTTAATCGATAGAGAAACATTGCGACCCTGTTTTATAAAAAAATTGGATTCCAACTCCTCAATCCTGATGCTGTAGGGGACCTAATCCCCAAAACTAATGGGTTTTAGAAACTTTCGGTTATTTAAATTGATATTGGGGGTACCAATTAAAGACTTTATCGTTGAATGAACTCGAGTAGGTACATATCCAACTCCTCAACTGATGTGGGATCCCCACGATTTCGGAATACAATTCCTTACGAATTGTATTCCGAAATCGTGGGGATCCCACGGGATTTTTCCGTTTTGGGGACGGGTTTCTACAGATAAGCTATACTTTTTGTTCTGGAAAATCAAAAGTTCCCACGGGATTTTTAAAAACCTAAATCCACACGGGCGAAGCCGTGGGCATCATCTATCATAAATATTTACTTCGTCAGCTAATAGCCAAGGGGTGAGGGGGGGGGGATTGAGAAAAGTATGAATTTTAGGTACATTCGAGAGATTATGAAGCTGTAAAGCAAGTGTTGACTTGACCATGGGCGCCGGCAGAAATAATTTCCAGGTGGTGCAGATTTTAGTTTTCTTACAATGTTCGCCGTATTATGATTGTTAATAAAAAATCAGCTAAGTGCGGGTCGGGCCTCGCTCTTTCAGGGTTCCGTGCATAATTATGAACAATATAATATTTTGGGTCTAAGAAATATTTAATTTCCGAGCTAGACATCGCAACAAACCGTGAAAGAAAAACCCAAAAAAATGTTCGTTTATTTTGGTCACAGCTTATAAACTATTTAATAAATCGTTGTTTTCAGTATTTGTTGTTTAAATAGAGCATATAGTACATAATAGGTATACTGAAATATCATATTCCCAACTAGTTTAGTTTTTGAGATAGCCCCCGTCACAAAAATGGTCTAAAACTGACAACTTTGATGGCCTCCCATTCCCTTATTTTTTGAGATAAAAATAAAAAATATATATATTTGTACTCTACTTAATGAGCTCTAAACAATGATATCCCACAAGCTAGGGTAAAGAAAAAATTTTTTTTTCCGGCTCCTTTTTCATGTATGGGAGCCCCCCTGAAAAATAATTTAATTCAATTTCTAATTCAATATTTGATTTTGGGTTAACGTTTTACACTAAATACCAAAATTTCAGGTTTGTAACTCATTTCGTCTGCGAGCTAGAGACCTGTGACCGGCGGACAGACGGACAGACAGACAGACAGACAGACAGACAGACAGACAGACAGCCGAGTGACATTAATAGGGCTCCGTTTTTTACCCTTCGGGTACGGAACCCTGAAAACTGAAATTTTAATCGGAAATGAAAATCGAAATCTGAAGCCCGGTTTATTTTACATTCAAGACATTTATAAAATGATTTCCAACAGACGGCTTTTTATTTCAATAATTCCTGTTGATCCCGAGATTCCCAAGGGGTGCAAGTGCACCACCTGGCACCCCCTGCCGGCGCCCATGGACTTGACTGACTTATAAACATGAATTTAGGACTTTGGTTGCATTTGGCTATATCTATACTTACTTACTTAATATAATAAAGCGAAAGAGTTTGTTTGTTTGAACGCGCTAATCTCGGAAACTACTGGACCGATTTCAAAAATTCTTTCACCGTTGGATGTGTACGTGATCCTTGAGTGCTAAATAGGCTATATTATATTATGTACCACGGGCGAAGCCGGGGCGGACCGTTAGTTTTAAATATAGCCAAATGCAACCATGGGTGGGTTGGGGAGGGGGGCAGATGCCCTTATCTGCTAGGTACCCCGTGGCGACTCCCGTGACTGCTTGTATCTCACATGTATATGGTGCAATTATTCCGCAGATCGGCGCCTACTGCTACGCGGAGCTGGGTACTATGATCCGGCTGAGCGGCGCGGACTACGCCTACATCATGGAGACGTTCGGACCCTTCGCCGCCTTCATACGACTCTGGATCGAGTGCATGATCGTTAGGCCCTGTTCACAGGTGGGTGTTGGCAAGGAAGTAGCGTCTAGGGGGATGCCCCGCTTTAGATGCAGTGAAGTGTAGCGACGCGACGGGGGAATCCCCGCTTTAGATGAGTAGCCGAGCACTTTAAAATTACCGCGCTTAATTCGAAGTACTACTGAATAAGAAAGTATATGCTGTGGTATATACTTAGCTTTGTTTCTGATATCCCGCGTCCCCCTTTTCCTGCCACACTTTAAAACTTAGATTTACTCAGTCACAGTCAACACAATTCATTCCATTCACCGGCTGTGAAAAGGCCGTATAAATAAGTTTTCTTTTTTACTTAGGAACACTTAATGATTCCGGGATAAAAAGTACATAGATTAATGCTTGAATAATCCTCTACTTTTCTGTGAAAATCCCGTCCTTAACTGTTCAGCCCACAGTTCAGCCGTTACAAAGATTTGCCGGGTCAAACAGACAAAATTTTTAAAACGTCTGTTTGGGCCATGCCAACCAAAAATAAACATAATATAGTCCTATTTATTATTGACAATTTTATTTATTTGTAGTGATGATCCAGCTTTAAGTTCAAATATTTACTCATAGAAATGTATTCTGTGTAATAGTGTCTATGCCTACGTGGTTCAATAGATAGATTATAGACTGACTACTCTTGTATGGGTCAGGGTAAGGTAAGGTAAGGTAATGTTTCTATAATGATGGGTATGTTATGTTTTACGTAAAACATAGTTGTATTTCCTAACACCACACAACACATAAGGTTGCAACTTTTAAGCTTCCCACTTTAAAACCATTTGCAAGTCAGCCTCGCATAGGGCTCTTCAACACTCGAGTATCATCAAGTAATACACAAAAATAGGGTTGGCGAAATATGGGTTTTTTTTATTTACTATATTTATTTTTTACTAGCTGATCCCCGCAACTTCGTTCGCGTAGAAATAAGGTTTTTATATAGGATCGGATCGGATCCCATGATTATTTTATGTACCTAAACTAAATGTAGTCTAAGTTACTCCTTATAACATTGAAAGTCCCATTAAAATCGATCCAGCCATTTCAGAGATTAGCTGGAACAAATAGACAGTCCGACAAACATAAATTTAAACGCACACCAGTTTAAAATATGCCGTACGTACAAAGATCCGGGTCCCAAGTTATTGGAACCCAATAAATGCCTGTCATTTCTAAACTAAAAAACCTATGACTTTGAAATATTTACGGGACAATACTTAAAGTACTACCTTTCTAACAAAAAAAGAATGAGTGAAATCGAATAACGCGTTAATGAATTACAGCTAAATACACGTTTTAACTTTCATCCCCTCTCCCAAGGGAACCGTGCTGAATTTCAGGATAAAAAGTATCCTATAACCTACCTCGGAGTATAAACTCAAATCGTACCAAGTTTCATTCGAATCCATTTAGTAGTTTCGGCGTGATGCGCGGCCAAGATACAGACAGACAGACAGACAAAAATGAAAAAAATTGCAGTTTTGGCTTCAGTATCGATTATAGAGTGCCCTCCAATAAAAATTTTCAAAATATCTTCAATGTACAGAATTGGATCTGTTACAGTTTTATTATATTACTAGATGATGCCCACGGCTTCGCCCGTGTGGATTTAGGTTTTTAAAAATCCCATGGGAACTTTTGATTTTTCAGAACAAAAAGTAGCCTATCTGTAGTAACCCGTCCCCAAAACGGAAAAATTCCGTGTGATCCCCACGATTTCGAAATGCAGTTCCTTACAGCATCAGGGTTGAGGAGTTGGACATGTACCTACTCAGTAGCTCAGTAGCTGTACCTACTCAGAGTTCAATCAACAATAAAGTCTTTAATTAATATCCCCAATATCATCAATTTAAATAACCGACAGTGCCTAAATCCCATTAGTTTTGGGGTTCCCCCCCTACAGCATCAGGATTGAGGAGTTGGAATCCAAATTTTTTGTAGAACAGTGTCGCAATGTTTCTCTATCGATTAAAAAAAAAATTACGCAAATCGGTTCAGAAATCTCGGAGATATCGGTGTACATAGGTAGAAAAACACAACTCCTCCTTTTTTGAAAGTCGGTTAAAAAAGTAGCCTATGTTACTCCCTGACTAATTCTCTACTTGTATGTGAAAGTCCTGTCAAAATCGGTTCAGCCGTTCCGAAGATTAGCCCGTTCAAACAGACAGACAGACAGACAGACAGACAGACAGACAGACAGACAGACAAAAATTTTAAAAACGTGTGATTCGGTTATGGTATCGTTCAAATAACCATATGAGCTTAATATGAGGTAGTTATTTCGATATTACAGACAGACACTTCAATTTTATTTATTAGTATAGATTTATATTTATTGAGCCAATCGTCTTTAAATGGACGGACGATCTCAGCCGAGTCGGTGGCAGCCGCTGGATACAACCGACACACGATCGTGTTCTGTGGGGATTCTTGCAAGAGAGTAGAGACCCAGAGTAAATCCAGCAGTGGACGTCTGTCTGTTAATTTTCATCTTTAATATGTCTAATTTTCATCTTTAATATGTCTAAAATGCGAAATGTGATCCATCAAAATTTGTTTTACAGAATTTATTTCTTATAATTATTTACAGGTTAAAATATATTTTGCAATAAAAGCTCTCAAATCAAAAATATGTAATTCAAAATTTAAAATAATTAAAATAAATAAAAAAGTAACTTTGTCATAACAAATTGGCTGTCTGTAAAGTCGGTTTACGGACGGTAATTTTACGTGATAACGTCATGAGAAAACATAGAAAACATGATTGTATAGGCCGATCGTGTATCTCTATCACTTGTTCCGCGCTCTCGCTTGCACGCTCGGCTCAGGAACGTGACAATGAGTCATGCTTTTACATGCGTGCAGCCGGCGTTCATCCATTTATCTGACGTTATCACGTCAAAAACTTGTAGCAGCATTGAGTATATTTTCACTGCCAACCCTACTAAGCGCGACGCTAATGGCTTGCTATGTCGCTGAAGATGAAAACAGGCTGTTTTTACTTTTTCATCAGATATTCTAAACACCTAGTGAGGACAGGACCGGTTGCATGACAGGCGTTTAAAGTAAAGTTACGGTTAAAGTAAACTTTTCTGTATCTTCCAAAATACAAGCAAAATGGCATTTTAATCGATTTTCCATACCTTCAAGGTTAAGAATCTTTCGGTGAAAAGTTAAAGAATCCTGGCTTGTGCAACGCAAAGTGACGGGTTTTTTTGGTGGTCAAATTAATTATTAAACTTTAACGGTAACCTTTCTTAAAATCCCCGCTTTAGATGAGTAGCCGAGCACTTTCAAAATTACCGCGCTTAATTCGAAGTACTACTGAATAAGAAAGTATATGCTGTGGTATATACTTAGCTTTGTTTCTGATATCCCGCGTCCCCCTTTTCCTGCCACACTTTAAAACTTAGATTTACTCAGTCACAGTCAACACAATTCATTCCATTCACCGGCTGTGAAAAGGCCGTATAAATAAGTTTTCTTTTTTACTTAGGAACACTTAATGATTCCGGGATAAAAAGTACATAGATTAATGCTTGAATAATCCTCTACTTTTCTGTGAAAATCCCGTCCTTAACTGTTCAGCCCACAGTTCAGCCGTTACAAAGATTTGCCGGGTCAAACAGACAAAATTTTTAAAACGTCTGTTTGGGCCATGCCAACCAAAAATAAACATAATATAGTCCTATTTATTATTGACAATTTTATTTATTTGTAGTGATGATCCAGCTTTAAGTTCAAATATTTACTCATAGAAATGTATTCTGTGTAATAGTGTCTATGCCTACGTGGTTCAATAGATAGATTAATAGATAGATTATAGACTGACTACTCTTGTATGGGTCAGGGTAAGGTAAGGTAAGGTAATGTTTCTATAATGATGGGTATGTTATGTTTTACGTAAAACATAGTTGTATTTCCTAACACCACACAACACATAAGGTTGCAACTTTTAAGCTTCCCACTTTAAAACCATTTGCAAGTCAGCCTCGCATAGGGCTCTTCAACACTCGAGTATCATCAAGTAATACACAAAAATAGGGTTGGCGAAATATGGGTTTTTTTTATTTACTATATTTATTTTTTATTTATATTTATTGAGCCAATCGTCTTTAAATGGACGGACGATCTCAGCCGAGTCGGTGGCAGCCGCTGGATACAACCGACACACGATCGTGTTCTGTGGGGATTCTTGCAAGAGAGTAGAGACCCAGAGTAAATCCAGCAGTGGACGTCTGTCTGTTAATTTTCATCTTTAATATGTCTAAAATGCGAAATGTGATCCATCAAAATTTGTTTTACAGAATTTATTTCTTATAATTATTTACAGGTTAAAATATATTTTGCAATAAAAGCTCTCAAATCAAAAATATGTAATTCAAAATTTAAAATAATTAAAATAAATAAAAAAGTAACTTTGTCATAACAAATTGGCTGTCTGTAAAGTCGGTTTACGGACGGTAATTTTACGTGATAACGTCATAAGAAAACATAGAAAACATGATTGTATAGGCCGATCGTGTATCTCTATCACTTGTTCCGCGCTCTCGCTTGCACGCTCGGCTCAGGAACGTGACAATGAGTCATGCTTTTACATGCGTGCAGCCGGCGTTCATCCATTTATCTGACGTTATCACGTCAAAAACTTGTAGCAGCATTGAGTATATTTTCACTGCCAACCCTACTAAGCGCGACGCTAATGGCTTGCTATGTCGCTGAAGATGAAAACAGGCTGTTTTTACTTTTTCATCAGATATTCTAAACACCTAGTGAGGACAGGACCGGTTGCATGACAGGCGTTTAAAGTAAAGTTACGGTTAAAGTAAACTTTTCTGTATCTTCCAAAATACAAGCAAAATGGCATTTTAATCGATTTTCCATACCTTCAAGGTTAAGAATCTTTCGGTGAAAAGTTAAAGAATCCTGGCTTGTGCAACGCAAAGTGACGGGTTTTTTTGGTGGTCAAATTAATTTTAAGGTCAAGTTAATAAAATAAGTAAGCAATAAGAAATATAAGTAATTCACATAACAATTTCCTAATCTAAAGCCTCCTCTTCACAATCGGCGACTGTAGACGATTACACACATGCACGACCGTGTGGAGGGCTTATCGCTTGTAGTCGCCGATCATCGCCGTCATAATCGTCAGCAACCGTGGCGATCGGCAACTTGTCGGTTTTCGCACACGCATCAAAGGGAATTCACGCCGCTAGCCGCTCAATACACGATAACGGACGATAGTCTGCATGCTTGCAAGATGATCGTGACGATTGCCGGCGATTTTATCGGCGATGGTATCGGCGATGGTGGAGAGCACTTTAACAATGAGTACATTTGTCAAAGGCAAAAAATCAATGGAATAGATGAACAGATAGGCTTCACTAACCAAAAACATTCGACCTACATTACGGTATGACCTATCGGGATTACGTAACACGTCGAAGGCAGGCCCGAGCAGTAATCCGATTTGTGCCTTCCTAGATACTTACGTACACATAAGGCAAAGTAAAGAAATAGGTATAACTTGTAAAGAATCGAGATAAAATGGATTCAACAGCGAATTCTTTGATTTTTCGGGATAAATATCCTAGATCATTTCTTGTATAGGTAACTCAATGTTCGACAATATCGAACTGTTGAACCGGAGATAGATTAGCCTGGACAAACAGAAAGACAAAAAAATCTTAAAAACGTCGTGTGTTTGGGTCCTATCGTTCAAAGTACCATAAGTAATATGAGCTTAATGAGAGGTAGTTATTTCTGAATCGCAGACATAGATTTCAATTTTATTTAATTGTGAAGATTCCAAAATGTCAGTAGTTGGTCAGTAGTAAAAATTTATTGTTTGTAAGAATTTTTTTTTGTCTCATATTTTTTTTTTTCGAAAGTTGTCCTTTTCAAATACTTATATTTAGTACAATGAATCTTCACGACTAGATATACTACGTACCTACTATCAAATCAATTAACTACTTTTTAAATCAAAATCAAAACCATGTTACCTATTAAAACATCCGGTACCGACACACGACCTCGTAGCTCAATGGAAACTGTAATAAAATCTATATGTCCGACAGTATGTTTGTCTTTACAATAGAGCCGTGATATTGGCGCCCAGCGTGGGACGGGTTTATTTAAATACGAAGGATCGATATGTGAGCCCATTTATTGTATATCTAGTTATTTACATGTTTTATTGTGTCTGTGGAACTGCAATATTGGTATCGGGTCCCCATATATCCCATACGATAGGCTTACGGCCGTTTATAACCTACTTATCTGTTTTTACTTTTTTTTTCTGTATCTATTTACGTTTTTTTTATAATATGTTTGTAAACTCCCTCTAAGTATTTTATTTTTGTTATAGGTAATACTCCAGTTATTATATTATTACTAAATACTAGCTATTGCACGCGGCTTCGCCCGCGTGAATTTCGGTTTTTCATGAATCCCGAGGGAATCGTGGATTTCCGGTTCTCGTTCCCGCTCTCTTTTCCAATCTTTATACCTACTTTTGCAAAATAATAACTGGGGGATGTTAGGGAATAGAATAGAATAGAACGTAAATAACCTATTTTTGAAATTTTTGTCTGTTTGTCTGTTTATCTGTTTGTCTGTATGTTTGTGCGCGCATCACGCAAAAACTACTGAATGGATTGAAATGAAACTTGGCACGATTTAAGTTCATACTACGGAGTAACATATAGGATACTTTTTATCCCCAAATTCAGCACGGTTCCCTTGGGAGAGGGGATGAAAGTTAAAATGTGTACTTAGCTGTAATTCATTAACGCATGGTCCGATTTCATTCATCCTTTTTTTGTTAGAAAGGAGATACTTTGTAGATTACAGGCTATTCTCTGAAAGGCTGGATCGATTTTGATGGGACTTTCACTGGCAGATGTTTATATTTTGATCTATCTAAACATCCGCCAGTGAATTTTTAACAGTTTTTAGCAAGGTATGAGCTCAAAGGAGCTTAGGAAAAATAAAATGATTCCCACGGGATTTTTCATAACCAATATCCACGCGAACGAAGTCGCGGGTGTCCGCTTGTTTACCAATAACTGTAGCTATAGATTTCTGTTTTTTCAAAATTCCGTAGGAACTGTGGATTTTTCCAGGATAAAAAGTATGTGCCTATGTGTTAAGTCAGGGCATAATCTATCTCCATTCAAAATTTCAACTAAATCGGCGGCGTTAAAGAGTACCTAACAAACATACACAAACTTTCGCCCTTATATTATATAGTGTGATAACTGTTAAATTTCCTATTAAAATATATACGGTATATGGTAAATAAATAAATACCCTTGTGGGTATCGTCTGGTAATGTCGTTGACGATTGAAGGAATAAGTATGACACAAAATGATACGTATCGCAGTAAAAGTTTATTTTGATGAAGATGAACTCTCAGCTATCATCTTCAGAATGATATTTGAGAGTTCATCTTCATGAAAATAAACTTTAATAATCCTGTTCCGATAATATTATAAAGTTTATAATAACATGTATGTATTTTGTCGACAGGCGATCGTGGCATTAACCTTCAGCGTGTACGTCCTGAAGCCCATATTCCCAGAGTGCGATCCGCCTGAAGAGGCCACGCGGTTGCTGGCGGCTTGTTGTATTTGTAAGAGGTTTAAATTCATTTTTATTAGACTACCTCCCGTTTTTCTTGACCGTTCCAAATCCTCTCCGACTGACCTCTAATAATACTAGTGTACTAGACAGGCTATAAATGATGTGATGATGAAGTAATTCTGTCGCTCTTTTTGGAGCTGATTGCTAAGAGAAGTGAAAGTGAAGGTACTCGGAACTAATGTGAAATGCATTGGGAAATATCAGGCTATAAATGATGTGATGATGAAGTAATTCGACTGTCGCTCTTTTTGGAGCTGAATGCTAAGAGAAGTGAAAGTGAAGGTACTCGGAACTAATGTGAAATGCATTGGGAAATATCAGGCTATAAATGATGTGATGATGAAGTAATTCGACTGTCGCTCTTTTTGGAGCTGAATGCTAAGAGAAGTGAAAGTGAAGGTACTCGGAACTAATGTGAAATGCATTGGGAAATATCAGGCTATAAATGATGTGATGATGAAGTAATTCGACTGTCGCTCTTTTTGGAGCTGAATGCTAAGAGAAGTGAAAGTGAAGGTACTCGAAACTAATGTGAAATGCATTGGGAAATATCAGGCTATAAATGATGTGATGATGAAGTAATTCGACTGTAGCTCTTTTTGGAGCTGATTGCTAAGAGAAGTGAAACTGAAGGTACTCGGAAGTAATGTGAAATGCATTGGGAAATATCAACCGACGGCGGAAACCGGCTAAAAGAAAATCACCGAGAAAATGATTTTCCCTGCAACTCACCCGAGTAAAGAGGCTTACTGTTTAAGGCCGGTTAACCTAAGGAGACCCACACACCTGGAAACATCAGATTTAGCTCTCGGTACGTTTGGTGGGGTGTTTTCAGTTGGAGCAAGAAAGAACTGTCATTTTGTATAAATGCACTAACTATAATTTAAATTAACGTCCCACTTGGGACCTGACAAAATTCAGGACCGTTTGTTAAACATCTCTGGATTTGATTGAAGTAAGATAAAACCTGCTGTTTTCCAGTGCTCCTCACGTTCGTGAACTGCTGGTCGGTGCGCGCGGCCACGCGCGTCCAGGACTGGTTCACGTACGCCAAGCTGCTGGCGCTGTTCATCATCATAGCGGCCGGCATCTACCAGCTGTGTCGTGGTGAGTTCTTCATTTCCATTGCTCCTCACGTTCGTGAACTGCTGGTCGGTGCGCGCGGCCACGCGCGTCCAGGACTGGTTCACGTACGCCATGCTGCTGGCGCTGTTCATCATCATAGCGGCCGGCATCTACCAGCTGTGTCGAGGTGAGTTCTTCATTTCCAGTGCTCCTCACGTTCGTGAACTGCTGGTCGGTGCGCGCGGCCACGCGCGTCCAGGACTGGTTCACGTACGCCAAGCTGCTGGCGCTGTTCATCATCATAGCGGCCGGCATCTACCAGCTGTGTCGAGGTGAGTTCTTCATTTCCAGTGCTCCTCACGTTCGTGAACTGCTGGTCGGTGCGCGCGGCCACGCGCGTCCAGGACTGGTTCACGTACGCCAAGCTGCTGGCGCTGTTCATCATCATAGCGGCCGGCATCTACCAGCTGTGTCGAGGTGAGTTCTTCATTTCCAGTGCTCCTCACGTTCGTGAACTGCTGGTCGGTGCGCGCGGCCACGCGCGTCCAGGACTGGTTCACGTACGCCAAGCTGCTGGCGCTGTTCATCATCATAGCGGCCGGCATCTACCAGCTGTGTCGAGGTGAGTTCTTCATTTCCAGTGCTCCTCACGTTCGTGAACTGCTGGTCGGTGCGCGCGGCCACGCGCGTCCAGGACTGGTTCACGTACGCCAAGCTGCTGGCGCTGTTCATCATCATAGCGGCCGGCATCTACCAGCTGTGTCGAGGTGAGTTCTTCATTTCCAGTGCTCCTCACGTTCGTGAACTGCTGGTCGGTGCGCGCGGCAACGCGCGTCCAGGACTGGTTCACGTACGCCAAGCTGCTGGCGCTGTTCATCATCATAGCGGCCGGCATCTACCAGCTGTGTCGAGGTGAGTTCTTCATTTCCAGTGCTCCTCACGTTTGTGAACTGCTGGTCGGTGCGCGCGGCTACGCGCGTCCAGGACTGGTTCACGTACGCCAAGCTGCTGGCGCTGTTCATCATCATAGCGGCCGGCATCTACCAGCTGTGTCGAGGTGAGTTCTTCATTTCCAGTGCTCCTCACGTTCGTGAACTGCTGGTCGGTGCGCGCGGCAACGCGCGTCCAGGACTGGTTCACGTACGCCAAGCTGCTGGCGCTGTTCATCATCATAGCGGCCGGCATCTACCAGCTGTGTCGAGGTGAGTTCTTCATTTCCAGTGCTCCTCACGTTCGTGAACTGCTGGTCGGTTCGCGCGGCCACGCGCGTCCAGGACTGGTTCACGTACGCCAAGCTGCTGGCGCTGTTCATCATCATAGCGGCCGGCATCTACCAGCTGTGTCGAGGTGAGTTCTTCATTTCCAGTGCTCCTCACGTTCGTGAACTGCTGGTCGGTGCGCGCGGCCACGCGCGTCCAGGACTGGTTCACGTACGCCAAGCTGCTGGCGCTGTTCATCATCATAGCGGCCGGCATCTACCAGCTGTGTCGAGGTGAGTTCTTCATTTCCAGTGCTCCTCACGTTCGTGAACTGCTGGTCGGTGCGCGCGGCCACGCGCGTCCAGGACTGGTTCACGTACGCCAAGCTGCTGGCGCTGTTCATCATCATAGCGGCCGGCATCTACCAGCTGTGTCGAGGTGAGTTCTTCATTTCCAGTGCTCCTCACGTTCGTGAACTGCTGGTCGGTGCGCGCGGCCACGCGCGTCCAGGACTGGTTCACGTACGCCAAGCTGCTGGCGCTGTTCATCATCATAGCGGCCGGCATCTACCAGCTGTGTCGAGGTGAGTTCTTCATTTCCAGTGCTCTTCAGGTTCGTGAACTGCTGGTCGATTGAAATCCAATAATAGTCTATTGATTTTCATTGTGTGGTCACCCTTCTTTCTGTTATTTCACTTCAAAACAACATGATAATATATCAGCACCTCAAACGGTTGATAATTTTACGATATGATCACTAATATTTGACCATATCATGAAGTATCCATGCGTTTAGCTGTTGATATCATTAAACGGTGATCATTCATTGCATCTGTCTAGGCCATGTCATGATGTGGCCGACCATTTCATGAAACGGTTCTGTTTCATGAAAATTAATGATCGATCACATCATGAAGTGATCAGTTCTAAGATCTGGCCACGACATAATAATTATAATATTGAATTGCTCTGAGAGTAAGGTACCTAATAGAGAGTGCACCTGTGTACACTCGTGCACAACAATATCTCCTGCTAATTATGTACGGAGTAATGGAGTAACGACGCCAAAAAAAATACGCATCAAATTGAGAATCTGCGCCTTTTTGAAGTCGTTTAAAAATAATCATGGAATGAAGAAAAGACGGCAAAAACTGGCCTATTTATTAAGTAAGCCGTCTCACAATAAAAGTTCGTTTACCAATGTCCAATACAGACCTCTTTAGTATGTGGCTCGGGATAAATCAATTTGTCGTACAAATTGCTCCTTTGTGTACATAGGAAGAGCAAATTGCCTTCGCTTCGCTGGTAGAAAGATGGGAGTAGAATTTTCTCGAATTTAAAAGGACTCAAGCCTATATCTATACTAATAAATAAAATTGAAGTGTCTGTCTGTAATATCGAAATAACTACCTCATATTAAGCTCATATGGTTATTTGAACGATACTATAACCGAATCATACGTTTTTAAAATTTTTGTCTGTCTGTCTGTCTGTCTGTCTGTCTGTCTGTCTGTCTGTCTGTCTGTCTGTCTGTCTGTCTGTTTGAACGGGCTAATCTTTGGAACGGCTGAACCGATTTTGACGGGACTTTCACATACAAGTAGAGAAATAACCAGGGAGTGACATAGGCTACTTTTTTAACCGACTTTCAAAAAAGGAGGAGTTGTGTTTTTCTACCTATGTACACCGAAATCTCCGAGATTTCTGAACCGATTTGCGTAATTTTTTTTTTAATCGATAGAGAAACATTGCGACACTGTCCTACAAAAAATTTGGATTCCAACTCCTCAATCCTGATGCTGTAGGGGATCTAATCCCCAAAACTAATGGGATTTAGGCACTGTCGGTTATTTAAATGATATTGGGGATACCAATTAAAGACTTTATTGTTGAATGACCTCGAGTAGGTACATGTCCAAATCCTCAACCCTGATGCTGTAAGGAATTACATTCTGAAATCGTAAGGATCCCACTGATTTTATCCGTTTTGTGGACAGGTTACTACTTACTACAGATAGGCTACTTTTTGTTCTGGAAAATCAAAGTTCCCACGAAATTTTTACAAACCTAAATACACACGGGCGAAGCCGTGGGCATCATCTAGTTTAATAAATAAATTTTGAGTCCTAAACCTAAAACTACATTCGATAAAATTTATGAATCTCTGCACATCACTATCGTCAATAAAGTAATACAATTATTTCCTTCAAAGTCGTTATCAATTAATACGGAACTTCATGAGCGGACAAACGTCAAACCGGCCATCATAGCGTGCCGCTAGAGTAACGAGGTGAGAAGATTAGGAACCTACAATAGTCTAAAAAACAATTAGGTTATTTCAAACTCTTAGGGCCTATTTCACCACCTTCTGATAAATATCAGATAGCTATCTACAACTTTTGTCTTTGTCACATAACGTAAGAAAGTGACAAAACTTACGTTTAGGCTATCTGACACTTATCAGAAGGTGGTGAAACAGTTTATTAAAGTCTTAAAACATTTAAGTTTTAAGTTAATCATTTTCACTGACTATAGGCCTCGGGTCTCAGAATGAGAAGGGCTTAGGCCGTAGTCCACCATGCTGGCCAAGCAGATTGGTAGACTTCACACGCCTTTGAAAACATTACGGAGAACTCTCAGGCGTGCAGGTTTTCTCACGATGTTTTCCTTCATCTTTAAAGCAAGTGTTATATACCTAGTTGCTTAAAACGCACATACCTAACTCCGAAAAGTTAGAGTTGCCTGCCTGGGATTGAACTCCTAAAAGGAGCGCAAAGTTTTAAGTAGGTTAGATTAATCAACTTAACTATCTTATACCTAGGCACAATTTATGAAAATACATCTGTAACGTGTAAATATGTAATGACATAATAATAACTGTGATGCCAACAAACTCAGACTTCCCTAATAGGTTTCGGAAGGCGTCGGCGGGCGCGGTACAAACGGACAGACGGTAGCGGCGTGTCTTATTAGATGATTGCGACAATCCGGTGCGCGTCGGGTTATTTAATTTCATATGAGAAGGTGCCTTATTGCATTATTGTCCTGTGAATGTATGCAGCTCGGAGTTTCTTACTCAAGTCTAGAAATATAAGCCGTCAATAAAAAGCAAATTGAGTTCGCGCTGAGCACTTTATTTTGTGGGTATTGAATGAGAAGTCGTCACGCTCGGCTATGTAACGCTCGTTCGGGCAAAGTCGGCTCGCGTCGACTGAGGGAACAAGAGAGTCAATTCATACTCGCTCTACTTTATGAATATAGAACAAAAATGTTGTAATATTATTATTAAACACGCCTTGATGAAGTTTTCACATCTGTTGTGGTGGTCTTAACCACACACAATTTTTTTCTATCCTATAAACTACGATCACTACAAAATCCTATAAAAAACCCCTTTAAAAAAACGAAAAAACAATTGGTTGTCTGTAAAGTCGGTTTACGGACGTTAGTAATTTAATTACGTGATAACGTCTTAAGAAAACATTACCTCTCTATCGTTTGTTCCGCGCTCTTGATTGCACGCTCGGCTAGGCGGTACGTGACAATGAATCATGCTTTATCGTGCGTGCGGCTGGCGTTCATCGATTTATAAGACGTCGTCAAAAAAAAAATTGGTGTTTAGAATATTGTTCTTAAAGTACTTACCTATGCATTAAATTTTGGTTTCAGGCAAAGTGGAGCATTTCACCTTCGAAGGCACCACGAGCGATGTCACTTCTATAGCCCTGTCTTTCTACTCCGGTCTCTTCGCCTACAACGGATGGTATGTTCATAAATTCTTTCATTTGCAATCCTATAACACTGTCTGAGGTCCTACATAGATCCTGAGTCTATTACTACTATACGGCACTGGTCTAATTCTATTTTTTTACCCAACTGCGCGATACAAAGGAGTGGTAATGTGTTTATCAGTCTATGTATGTATGTTTGTATCCGATGTTATGTTCCACCGTAGTGCCAATTAGCGTCAATTGATTCTTTGTTGTGGTCCGGGTGACATAGGCTACATTTTATATGCGAAAAAAATCGAAAAGTTTTGTTCGCGCAGCTAAATTAACACACCACAAAATGGCGAATGCCGGGGGTTTTAAAATTTTTAATTTTTACTTGTTAGTTTACGAAGTTTATCTCTTGTCGTATTTCAGGAACTACCTCAACTTCATCATCGAAGAGCTGAAGGACCCGGTGCGCAACCTGCCGCGCGCGATCGCTATCTCCTGCGCGCTCGTCACCGTCGTCTACACTTTCACCAACGTTGCTTTCTACACCACTTTATCTCCGAATGAGGTGTGTTTTTATTTCAAACTAGATGATGCCCACGGCTTCGCCCGTGTGTATTTAGGTTTGTAAAAATTTCGTGGGAACTTTGATTTTCCAGAACAAAAAGTAGCCTATCTGTAGTAAGTAGTAACCTGTCCACAAAACGGATAAAATCAGTGGGATCCTTACGATTTCAGAATGTAATTCCTTACAGCATCAGGGTTGAGGATTTGGACATGTACCTACTCGAGGTCATTCAACAATAAAGTCTTTAATTGGTATCCCCAATATCATTTAAATAACCGACAGTGCCTAAATCCCATTAGTTTTGGGGATTAGATCCCCTACAGCATCAGGATTGAGGAGTTGGAATCCAAATTTTTTGTAGGACAGTGTCGCAATGTTTCTCTATCGATTAAAAAAAAAATTACGCAAATCGGTTCAGAAATCTCGGAGATTTCGGTGTACATAGGTAGAAAAACACAACTCCTCCTTTTTTGAAAGTCGGTTAAAAAAGTAGCCTATGTCACTCCCTGGTTATTTCTCTACTTGTATGTGAAAGTCCCGTCAAAATCGGTTCAGCCGTTCCAAAGATTAGCCCGTTCAAACAGACAGACAGACAGACAGACAGACAGACAGACAGACAGACAGACAGACAGACAGACAGACAAAAATTTTAAAAACGTATGATTCGGTTATAGTATCGTTCAAATAACCATATGAGCTTAATATGAGGTAGTTATTTCGATATTACAGACAGACACTTCAATTTTATTTATTAGTATAGACTAGCTGATGCCAGTGACTTTGTCCGCTTAGATTCTTTTAAATGTCACTTGGGGATGGAATTTCCAAAATCCCTGAAACACGTAGGTAATTCTTTATTTTTAACCGACAATACAAATACCGATTTTCATTGATATAATTTTAAAAATGACGGACTTTCATACAAATTTTCATCCCCCATTTAACCCACTTAGGGATAGTTTTTGCGAAATTCCTTAAATACGTAATTCTTTATTTTTAACTGAAAACCTAAATACCAATTTTTATGGATATAACTTGAAAAATGACGGACTTTCATACAAACTTTCATCCCCTATTTAACCCCCTTAGGGTGGAATTCGCAATAATCCTTTCTTAGCGTGCGTTTACTTCATAAAAGGAAGCTACTGTGAAAATTTCAAGTTTCTAGCTTCAGTGGTTTAGGCTGTGCGTTGATGATCAGTCAGTCAGTCAGGACAAGCTTCTTTATATTATTATAGAAGATGGATAGATTCCATCTTTAATTAAGTAATATAGATAGATAGATAGATAGACAGATAGATAATTTTTATTCATTGATCCGAGTACCTACTTATATCATTATCATCATTATCAACCTATTACTGGTCCAATACAGAGCACAAGACTGCTCTCAGAATGAAAAGGGCTTAGCCGAGTGCAGATTCGTGTTTGATTTCTTTTTTGGATAATGAAGGTTGGATTCTTGAGTTCTAGTTGGATAGTACCCAACTAGATCCTTTTTTGAAAGTCGGTTAAAAAAGTAGCCTATGTCACTCCCTGGTTATTTCTCTACTTGTATGTGAAAGTCCCGTCAAAATCGGTTCAGCCGTTCCAAAGATTAGCCCGTTCAAACAGACAGACAGACAGACAGACAGACAGACAGACAGACAGACAGACAGACAGACAGACAGACAAAAATTTTAAAAACGTATGATTCGGTTATAGTATCGTTCAAATAACCATATGAGCTTAATATGAGGTAGTTATTTCGATATTACAGACAGACACTTCAATTTTATTTATTAGTATAGACTAGCTGATGCCAGTGACTTTGTCCGCTTAGATTCTTTTAAATGTCACTTGGGGATGGAATTTCCAAAATCCCTGAAACACGTAGGTAATTCTTTATTTTTAACCGACAATACAAATACCGATTTTCATTGATATAATTTTAAAAATGACGGACTTTCATACAAATTTTCATCCCCCATTTAACCCACTTAGGGATAGTTTTTGCGAAATTCCTTAAATACGTAATTCTTTATTTTTAACTGAAAACCTAAATACCAATTTTTATGGATATAACTTGAAAAATGACGTACTTTCATACAAACTTTCATCCCCTATTTAACCCCCTTAGGGTGGAATTCGCAATAATCCTTTCTTAGCGTGCGTTTACTTCATAAAAGGAAGCTACTGTGAAAATTTCAAGTTTCTAGCTTCAGTGGTTTAGGCTGTGCGTTGATGATCAGTCAGTCAGTCAGGACAAGCTTCTTTATATTATTATAGAAGATGGATAGATTCCATCTTTAATTAAGTAATATAGATAGATAGATAGATAGACAGATAGATAATTTTTATTCATTGATCCGAGTACCTACTTATATCATTATCATCATTATCAACCTATTACTGGTCCAATACAGAGCACAAGACTGCTCTCAGAATGAAAAGGGCTTAGCCGAGTGCAGATTCGTGTTTGATTTCTTTTTTGGATAATGAAGGTTGGATTCTTGAGTTCTAGTTGGATAGTACCCAACTAGAACTCTTTGATAATATAATATGCTAGATCTGTCGATTTTGAACTCATTTGTTTTGTTTTCATGAGATTTTTTATATACACACAATTATGACAAGATAATGATAATGGAGATCTTTCGGTAGAGATATTCCTTGATGGAGAAGAAAAGTGGGCATTAGAAATTCCTTATTTAAAATTTATTAAAAACAGGTTAAGAGAGGTTAAAAAAAAGCCCTTTTAAAAAGTTTTTACGTTTAATTTGAGGTTTTATCATCATGAAATAATCCGTACTATTTCACCAAAAAACTCAGTTGTCCCAAGTTGGTCGCCACTAACAAACATTTTTTGGTGATAGGTCCCACGTTGGGTGCCATTAACAAACGTATATTTATTAGTTGATAGGCCCCACGTTGGGCGCCATTAACAAACGTATATTTATTAGTTGATAGGTCCCACGTTGGGCGCCACTAACAAACATTTTTTGGTGATAGGTCCCACGTTGGGCGCCATTAACAAACGTATATTTATTAGTTGATAGGCCCCACGTTGGGCGCCATTAACAAACGTATATTTATTAGTTGATAGGTCCCACGTTGGGCGCCACTAACAAACGAATGTACATTTATTTGGTGGTAGGTGTTAGGGTCAGCGGCAGTGGCTGTGACATTCGCCGAGCGTCTGTTCGGCTGGTTTGCCCTCTCCATACCGCTGTTCGTGGCCGCATCTACATTCGGTGCTGTCAACGGAGTGCTGCTTACTTCTTCAAGGTAAGTTGATAATAATTTATCCTTATCATCGTGTAATTTGTCCTTAACATCATATGTGTTATCTGCAGTATCAATAGCTAATGGATCAATGTTTTTAAATTCTTCTTCATAAAAACTTCTTTTACGAAGAATAATTTTATTCTACGTCTGCTATATTATGGACTTTTTTTTAAATATAGAGTTACCTAATTACCTATACATCTAAAATGGAAAAAATTGTATTTCTTAAACTTATATTACAACATTATAATTTTAAAAGTGCATTGCAGGGTTATGCAGTCATTATGACTGGCCTATGTTTAGGATTGAACAATGAACTTTTTAAATGTGATGTTGTGAAGATGATTTCACTGTTTCATTATCATCTGTTTAGTTTTGAATTGTGGTTCCTTGTCAACCAAATAATATGATTAGATTTTACTGTTTCATTATCATCATCATTAAGTTTTCCAATTTTTTCAATATCTTCTAGACTATTCTACGCGGGCGCGGCGCAGGGTCAACTGCCCGGTATGCTGACGATGGTGACCAGTCGAGCGACACCCGCGCCCGCAGTGTTGGCCGTAGCGTTACTATCACTGCTGTACCTCACCGTCTCTGATATATACGCGCTCATCAACTACGTCGGATTCGCCACATGGGTATGTTCATTGACGACCACCCCGGCGCAGTAGAGAGCGCTGTAGTCAAGTCCAGGGTTCAATTTCCGACGGAGGTAATTAGAGATTCTGAAATTTCTAAATTGTCTCTGGTTTGCTCTGGTGGGAGGCTTCCGACTTATTGGCAAAGCCGTGAAAGAGGTCTACACAAATCGTGGTTCTTTTGATAGTTTTTATTTAACTTTAATCCAGAATAATTCAGATTGATTCAATTTCAGATTTTCCTTCTTAAATATTATTTATCTTTGCCTGAACGAAACTCTGTCAATGGGTAGTGTTTTCAAGAATAAATAACATCAAAATTATGATTTTTGTTTCAATTTTTTACAGCTAAGTATAGGAGCCGCAGTGCTCTGCCTACCAGTGCTGCGTTACACGCAACCGAATCTAGAACGACCTATTAGAGTCAACTTGTTCTTCCCGGGTAATTATTAATTTAAGTAGGATTTAACTTATTTTTAAATATTTATGTAGGTACTAATAAATAATCGTAATCATTTTCATAAAAGTTAAATAGTATTGGACAAAAATGACTGCCTTGCCTTGTGAATCCACAGATTGCTATTTTTCTGTTTTATATCTGGTCAGATTTATTAAAAATATCAACGAGACCAATAATTTTATTTATTACTTATGACAAAATATATACCTACACATTTTGTTATAATAATAATTGTGTATTGTTCTCATTCTAAGTTTTATAATAAAGTCAATCGAATGCCTTGCTAAAATCTCAATAACCAAATCCTACTATAATATTATAAATGTGAAAGTGTGGATGTTTGGATGTTTAGATGTTTGGATGTTTGTTACTCAATCACGCCGCAACTACTGAACCGATTTGGCTGAAATTTTGAATATGATAGATTATTCTCTGACTTAAAACATAGGCTACTTTTTATACTGAAAAAATCCACAGTTCCCACGGGATTTTGAAAAATCCGAAATCTATAGGTACAGCTATATTATGTAGATTATTATAGCAAACTGTCTTGAAAGTAGGTATAAAGATTGGAAAAGGAAGCGGGAACGGGAACCGGAAATCCACGATTCCCTCGGGATTTGTGAAAAACCGAAACTCACGCGGGCGAAGCCACGGGCATTCTCTAGTAATAACTAATAGTTTCACAAAACCTTAACAAATTATACATTTAAACCTTCCTCATGAGTCATTCCATCTATTGGTGAGAACTGCATTTAAATCCGTTGTTGAGTTCCGTTTTTGAGATCCGTTTTTGAGTTTATCGCGAACAGACAGACAAATGCGGGGGACCTTGTTTTATAATATGTAGTGATAGTGATTTTATCATGCAATTTAAAGCATTTTCTTCGTTTTACTCTTCTAGTGGTGTACATAATCTGCACGATAGCCGTGGTGGCGTTCCCCGCGTTCGCGTCTCCCATGGAGACGGGCGTGGGCTGCCTCATGATCATGACGGCGGTGCCGGTGTACCTGCTGCTGCTGGAACCCAGGACTAGGCTGAAGGGACTCGGCGCCATTACTGGTATGTTCGTAGGTTATAAAATTACCAATGTTATTCATCATCATTCATCTATCATCATTAATTCAATTCATTTTACCGAGTCTCTACATGTACTTGTTATAACTTGGTTTATCTACTATATAAAAAAAAGCGTATAATAAGTCGGGTTTTCCTTCCTGACGCTATAACTCCAGAACGCACGAACCGATTTCCACGGTTTTGCATTCGTTGGAAAGGTCTCGGACTCCGTGAGGTTTATAGAAAAGAAAAACACGCGAACGAAGTCGCGGAGGTCAGCTAGTGTTCGATAAATATTATTTCTTTTAACAAGGATATTATTTGGATAGAAGTATCTAAGTATTTGGTTATCTATTATGACATTGTGTTAACGTGTAAAATTTTGATTGATTGTTTCTTGTTCTAGATGCAGCAACACGTTTGATTCAAAAATTAACGTTATCTGTACGACCAAAAACGAAGGTAAGATGACTTTTTGGATTATAGAATGGACATACATCTTTTTTCACAATCTATGTGTGTCTAAGAGAAATTATACCCCACCCCCTCTTTTAATAGTTTGCTCGTTGTTTATGCTATTCCTCTTAAAAGCGTTTTGAGTGTTTCGACTTTGGAATGAAAATAAAAGGTAAACGGGCAAAATCCGACCCGCTTTGCGAAAAGTTGCGGACATGAACCAAAATAGTTTTAAATGAAATACATTATTAAAACCTTTTTTGATTCGAAATCGACGTAGAAAAATGTTATTAAATATTAAAAAAATAGCATACACAGTAGTACATACAGCAGACAGCACACGGGTGAGCTACGTGATCAATAGGTATTTTTAACCCCCAACGCAAAAACGACGGGGTGTTATAAGTTTGACGTGTGTGTGTGTGTGTGTGTGTGTGTGTGTGTGTGTGTGTGTGTGTGTGAGTGTGTGTGTGTGTGTGTGTGTGTCTGTCTGTTCCCCTGTGGCAATCAAGCGGGTGGACCGATTTAAATGCGTTTTTTTTTGTTTGAAAGGTGAATTAGTCGAGAGTGTTGTTAGCTATGTTTGAAGAAAATCGATCCAAGATGGCCGCCGCTACAAAATGGCGGATTACATATTTTTTCTCAATTCCCTGGGTATCGCATATATTATTGCAAATCCAAGATGGCCGCTGCCACAAAATGGCGAATGTCGGGGGTTTTATAAATTTTTAATTTATACTTGTTTTATACGCTGTCTATTTTACTAAGCATTTTCATATATCGAAACTTTTTAAATTTTTTTGTGATTCCCCATGGCCCACAATGCGACTAATGTCATTGTAAATCATTGTCGTATTTGAATAGATGTTAATTTCGTGTGTCCGCCGACCGCCGTAGGTATGATTTCCATATAAAAGTGCTAACTTTAAAAGTTTGGAGTGTTTTATCATAATTGAATTTTAATTTTAAAAGTTACTAGCTTCTGCCCACGGCTTCGTCCGCGTGAATTTTGGTTTTTCACAAATCCCAAGGGAATCGTGGATTTCCGGTTCCCGTTCTCGCTCCCTTTTCCAACTTTTATACCTACTTTCAAGATTAGTGTGATTGGTAGTTACTACATCACTATAACTTTGAATTTTTTTCCAGTGAGCGACCCAAAGGACCAACGGAGTATGCCTGTGACATATCCGACGAGAAACTATGCAGTATTTAGTATAGAAGTTACGACATGTTAGATATGCGACCTATGTATATTACATACAAACATATATTATATTATATACAAAACGTGTATTAACTATGTGTATAAATATACAAATCAAAATGTGTATTGTTAATTGTAGGTTTGTATTGAGACGAAAATGCTTGCCAATTATTCCAAATAGATCTCGAATTTTCTAGAACAAATAGGTATATCCAGGATTTGATTCTAGTCTATTTTGTTGCAGTTATAGATGAAGAAATGCCGTAAACTTTCGATTTATGACAAATTCGACTCGATACGAAAATAAAAATAGCCGCTGCAAAAGTTATATTTTTTAATCATTCACTAATTTATTTGCGGGTAGTTTATGAAATTTTTACGTAATCAATGCGAAAATCGCAATTGTAGTCTTTGGTTGATACATGAAATTCAGTTTATTTTAGCTTGCGCCAATGAATGATTAATGAAAATTGATGACAAATGATTGCGACGATCGCAATCCTTCTGATACATAGTGTAAAATGTGTTCCAAAAATATACTCTTTTTACACAGTAAATAGGAGGAAAGGAAGCGATATTCAAATAATAACAAGTAATAAGTACAATGGACATAAAATTATAATTTAAGTACATATTTTTAACATTTTTTTCTATGACTGTTTTTTGCTTCGACTTTTACATTACATGCAAAATATATTTTTAGGTGCGCTGTATAAAATATTAGCGGTCCGCCCCGGCTTCGCCCGTGGTACATAATATAATATAGCCTATAGCACTCAAGGATCACGTACATGTCCAACGGTGAAAGAATTTTTGAAATCGGTTCAGTAGTTTCCGAGATTAGCGCGTTCAAACAAACATACTCTTCCGCTTTATTTTCTAAACTATCTATTATTTTCTATAAATCTAATAAAGTATAGATTTTTAATTCAATAAGAATCCAGATACATACTTATTTTAATTTGAAGTCGAACAAATTAAAATAAGTATGTCCAAACGTAACATGACATGCTATAAAATTTGATTCCATAACATTTTTGATTTTAAGCAGTTTTATAACAATTTTAAACAATTTGGAAGTATTATACAAAAAAGTTTTATAACATGTTTCATAATTGGAATTCGGACGCACCTTTAGTAAATGAATGGAAAGCGACTTCTCAAAGGACAATATTTCATAATAAGCTGTAGCTTTTATAAGTGTAGTTAGATTGATGATAACGATGGTTTGTATTGTAATTTGTACGCATGTAGTCTGTTATAATATTTGAGGCAAATGAAAAAAATAAAAAAAATATTACGAGTACGAGTTCTTAGCGTCTAGCACAATGTATACACTTTTTTTTATTCGACTAAAAGTTAACCCTTGACTGCAATCTCACCTGATGGTGAGTGACGATACAGTCTAAGATGGAAGCGGGCTAACTTGGACGAGGTATGAATACGCCTGATCGGTTTCTACACGGCATAGGTAGTACCAAACAGGACTACTTACCCACCTACCGTATGTATTTTCAATTTGATTTAACAATAAATGGCTGTGTTTTCAATTCAAATTATAAATCCAAAGACATTTAAAAAAAAATTCCATAGATACTCTGTTAATTATTTCCTTAGTACTTAGGGTATAATCTAGTTTTTATTTTTTTAACAAATCATCACTATCAGTACTAACTGATACATTTTTTTATTGATTTTAGGTATTTTTGTACATAATTAAAATTAAATTTTTAACGTACATACTACATACTGAAACATTCCAATAAATAAATTGGCATGACTTGAATTGATGAATTTATGTCTTATTTAAGAAATGTAATGTGTAAAAAATCTGTTTAGTAAAAATTTAATGTATTTATTTGCTCATTATAATATTATTAAGTTCCTTTTACAGGTCCATATTTGATAATTATTTTGATGATGACTGATTGAGTTCCGGTAACTAGTAATTTTAATATTTTTGATTATTTTAGGTATTACTTTCCTCGTAGGTGTTATGTATCCATCCCTTCGGAAGAAAGTGCGATTCCTAACTCTGGCGTAATGCGGCCCTACGGGCTATAACGGCCTACGACCTCGGGCCTCAGACTACACCCTCGTAGTAATCGGTTAATTTCTCCCGTTGTGGAACTAGTTTTCCGTCTAGTTCAGTACCTATAAAACACAAGTGAGCAAGACAGAAATATAATATGGCGTATTATAGTAAAATGTATTCTCACTTTGTCTTGATCGCAATTTTGCGCACGCGGAAACCTAGCATGAGTTGTTGTTAGAATTTTAAGCAGAATGAAATCATGGTAGGAATTGTCTTGTAAAAATGTTGTGTATCGTTGTTTCTGTTACGCGCTGTGCGTTGTCTTCAGACGCAATGTGACAATAATAAATTATTCAACATAAAATTAAGTACGTAGTTTTTTTTTAATTCCTGACTAAAATGCCCTATCTGCCTCAAAATATTTTAACTCCATGTTACCTACCTGCCTACGTAGGTACTAAACAAAATAAGTTCATGCGATTGAGATTCATCTTTTCAAATGTTCCCGCTATTTTATTAGACTTAAACACTATAATATATAGTATACACATTATATATAGTATACACATTATAATATAGTTTCCAGGCAGAGGTGTGATTAAACGTTAAAAAAAAGATTAACTGTTAAAACGTTAATGTTAAAAAAGATTAACTTGTTAAATTAAAAGTTAAAATTATAACACATGGGTAGAGGTTGATAGATATTTAAAATTCACCACTGAAGTTACTACTCTAGCGGCACGCTATGATGGCCGGTGAGACGTTTGTCCGCTCATGAAGTTCCGTATTAATTGATAACGACTTTGAAGGAAATAATTGTATTACTTTATTGACGATAGTGATGTGCAGAGATTCATAAATTTTATCGAATGTAGTTTTAGGTTTAGGACTCAAAATTTATTTATTAAATTGATTTCTTAAATGTATACAAGTGTAGAAAAATCAGTTTGCACCATTTAAGGGGTGAATGTACTTGTGAATATGAACAATTTTCACTATGTGGACAAACCTCTGAAATCGCAAAAAAATATCAATAAATTTTTAAAAATGGAATCTAATACGATCGTCGATATAGTTTTGACCTGGCTTTGGATTTCAAATATTGATACTGCATTACTGTTGACCCTTGCGCGTTAATTTGGACTCTGTTCAAGCCCTTTGTTGTGGATTTCGTCGATATGACCGAACGTACGCAGAGAACTGTTCTAAATAGTCAGACACGTGAGTTCGTAATACGCCTTCGTAACTATTTCGATCGTGAAGCTCAAAATGGAGGGCCAATTTTACCTATAACGTCAGTGGTTGAACGCGTAGCTGATGCGCTTAATATTGGACAACGAACTGTTAGACGGATAACTAAAAAAAAATATGGCGAGACTGGCACAGAAGAAAATAAACTTCACACACCAAAAAAGAGAAAACGAGCAAAATCAGTCGTAGGCATCGATAGCTTTGATGCCGATGCTATCCGAAGACATGTTTACGGCTACTATTTACAGAAGGAGTATCCAACAAGAAAAAAGTTGGTGCATTCACTGAAGGAAGCTGGATTATTCTTCGGTGGGGAAAGTTCTTTAACGAAGATTTTGAAGACCATTGGATTTCGATACAAAAAATGTAACAAACGCAAAATATTGATGGAAAGATTTGATATAGCGATGGCAAGGTATACTTTTTTACGGCAAGTGAAAGAAATCAAAAATTGGCAAAATGTTGTGTTCTTGGATGAAACATGGCTTAATGCTAACCATACTGTAGGCCGTTCTTGGAACGATGACACAGCAGCATCTACTTCCAAAGTTCCTGTAGGAAAAGGATCGCGACTTATAATTTGTCACGCCGGAACCATCAACGGGTTTGTCGAAGGTTCTCTCATGGCTTTTGCGTCAAAAACCACTGGAGACTATTGTGGAGGATCGGGTGATCGGAGCCACAGTGGGAGGGGTGAAGAAAAACTCACAATGATATTTTAGCTCCAGAGTAATGGAGCCTTCCAAGTCAGGCGTTGAAGTGCGTGCTGTGGCCAAAAACGGCCGTCTTTTATAGGGTCCATTACTAGATAGTTTTATTAAATATTAATCATGAAACAAAAGAACAATTTGTATACAAAAAATGAGATACTAGATATAAGCGAAACAATGCTATAAGTTAAAGTGAGATGCACTAAGTATAAAGCTCTTGGCTAACTTTAGAATGAGACACACGCTGGTTTCGACTATACAAAAAGAGGGATAGCAAGTTAGTTTCTAGTATTACAATATCTTAGGTTTCTAGGTTCAGACTTTAAATCTAGGCTTACATAATAGGTTCACGTCTAAAGGACAATAAAATACAGCTATTTATTAGGTATGTACATTGTTAACTATCGATTAATGCTTACAACTAAGATTTAATATAGGTATGTATTTACAAGCGCTTTACATTAGGTATTTACTATTTAGGTATCGTATAAAGTCTAACAGAAATGAATATAATAAAAGTAACCAATAACCATGTATTGCATCAGTAAGTATAATATACTGTAAATACCAAGATAGTTTTAGTCTCGCACATAATACGAACCAAAGAGAAATATGAAAAGAGATCGGCTGTGTCGATTTTGATGTAATTTTCAACAAGTTATTTATTTACAAAGTATCGTCAACGTGAATTGCGATCACCAGTGATCGACGATTCTTAACAGTCTCCCCCTCGTGCGAAGATGAGCTCTGTAAAGACGATATCTGACGCACCTTTTCTGCAGGTATTAAGTAGTTGACGATACAATAAATCTTTAAGACTATTCGGAATTTCCATCTAGTTCTGGTAATAATAAGTTTTTTCTTATATCGTTGTTTACGTCTTGCTACAACGAACTTTACCATATTGCTACTTTTTAAGTTTCGAAGACTCTTGTTAAGATTTTTCTTGTTGAGATATTTGAAGCGTTTTATACTTGGAGGCGAGTATTCTGATACTTGTAGAAAACGCGTCGTCGATGGTAATCGATGTATTGCAGGTGTTGATTTTTCGACGGGTTGAGTTGTAGAGACCACTTGATTCGCATATTGGTTTGTATGCAATGTTCGATGTACGTTTCGTTCCTCTCGCGATTCGTTTGAAATGTGTTCTAAGGATTTTGGCGTGTCAAACCATTTTATAACTGATTGTGATTTTGACCAGCAATAATTTTTGATTTTCAGAATCATGATCAGAATAAGCCATAAGCCAGATATTATTCGCCAGTGTGTCACCGGGGTTTTTTGTTCTGACTCTGAGCGCGGTATTTTTGATGTTGGTATGAGTTCCAATAGGGCGGTTTTTCTTGCTACGCAGCTTTTGTTTGTTTTTTCTAGGTACGTAGACTCGACGTTCATGGTGTTGGCGATGTTTTCTATGGAGTGGAACTCCCCCTCATCCTCAGAGCCGGTGCATCGTGTTACGTTGAGTTCTTGTAAATACTCTTTGCTTTTTGACCACGTTGACCAGCGCTCTTTTGCTTTGTGACCATCCATATAGTGACATTGTTGGATGGCGCTTACGACTTCCGGGTATTTTTCTTGGAAATCTTGTGCATTCTTGTTTTTTACGTAATCATCCGAACAAGGCGACGAAGTTGCTCCGAAAATCAAAGATTTTATTCGGTGTTCTTTAGGCTCCGCGTCGGTCTCGTTCTCTCTCCACAAGAATCGTAGGCTGTCTCTGTCTTCCTCGCGAATTAATATTCTTAGAAACATTTCTTTTATATCGGCCGGTATCGTGACGGATCCTTGTCGGAATCTCACAAGTACGTGGAATAATGATTGTAGTAAATCGGGTTTGAACAACAACGCGTCGTTTAGGCTTTTTCGGCTCGCGCGTTCGGCGGTATCGTAAACGAGTCTTAGCTGTCTTTTCTGTGAGTGTGTCACCGCAAAATGAGGTGAATACGAGGTGCGTGGCAATGTGGGTTCGGTGGTGGCTAGTTCAGCGTAACCACTCGATAGTAGGTATTTTATTTGTTCATTATATTTCAACTTGAAATTTTCATTCTTTTTTAATTTATTTTCTGTACTTTCCAGGCGGCTTAAAACGTTATCGGTTCGCCACAGAAGGCCGCATTCGAATTTGCCTTCGGGTAAACGGTGAGTTGTCTTCTCTAGTATTGCTAATGCTCGTTGCTCAGGATTATTTATCGGTTTTCTCGGAGTTATTCCTAACGAGTCCGGGCTAAATTGAGTTTTAATCAACTCGTCGATGTTTTCCGTTTTCTTTTCGTAAGTGTGGTTGACGAATAAAACGGGTTTCGCAGTTTCAGTTTTATGACCGTGTAGTATCCATCCCAAGCGTGTTAGAGATGCAACGGGTTGAGATGCATTTCCGGCTTTTAGTTGTCTTGTAACTATAAGGTGCCAATTATCTTGGCCTATAAGAAGAGCTGGTGGAATGCCATCGTATAAGAGTTGATCTTCAATATCTTTCAAGTGGTCATAATCTTGAATGTCCTCTTTCTTTATAGATTGTGTAGTTAAGTTGAGTTCTCCGATAGTATGCACTTGTATGTTTTCGTAGCATCTTGATAATAGGCCTTTGCATCTAAGTTTAATATGTTTTGATTGTTCGGTTTTTATGTGGTGACCACCGATTCCTTCAATTTGTAAGCTGCTTTGTGGTCCTGTGACTCCTAGTCGATTTGCCACTTCGTCTGTCAATAATGTGACCGTTGAACCTTCATCCAATAGAGCCATTATTGTTTCTGTTCCTTTCGGTCCGTACAGCTCTATAGGTATCATTTTAAGGTAGGTTTTTGACGTGCATATATGATTAACTGAAACCGTTTTCTTTGTTTCTGGTTGAGGCTTGTCCCGGTGCAGGAGTTCGTGGTGTTTTCTGGAACACCCATCTTTGCCGCATGGCTTCGCCTTACAGTCAGGATGTCTATGGTCCGTTTCCAGGCATTTGAAGCACATTCTGAGCTTCTTCACTGTCTTCCATCGCTCTTGTACAGTTTCGTTAGTGAATTGGCTGCAATTGATGATCCTGTGTGCTTTTCCGCACAGAAGACACTTCTCTTCTTCAACGGTGGAGGCGGCTAAGACTATCCTCATTTCTTCTTGGAACTCACTGTCGTATTCGGATTCTGAGTCACTTTCGTTGCGGTTGTAGTTGGTGGCAACGTGGACTCTGGCTTTTCTAAAAGGTCTGGACTTGCCGGGTTCTTTTTCGATTTTTGGTTTCTCACTAAAGTAAGGTTCATCAAAGTCGCTTGATAACTTGGTGAGGAATTCGGCTAGAACGTTGAGCATCGGCTCTCGTTTTCTATTAGCTTTGAATTCCTGCCATCTGAACTTGACTAGTGTACTCATTTTGTCCACGATCTTGTCTGATATTTCCGTAGAGTATAGGTATTCTAGTTGGTCGAGTTGTTTGATGGTATCCACAGTGTTAAAGACGGCGCTTGCGAAAGATCCTATGCCTTTGAGGTCTTCACTCATTCTAGGCAGCTTACTGAGTTCCGCAATTAATCCTTTGACGATATACGTTGGCTGTCCGAATCTTCGTTCTAATTCCGTTAGTATATGCTCGGGCGTCGAGCTTGTATATAATAGCGATTTTACCGCTTCTTTCCCTTGTCCTTTAAGCGCTTTTCTTATTCGCGCTATGTTCTCTATTTCGATGAAATATGACGCGGTACATTCGTAGTGTTTTATAAACGGTATCCAGTTGACCGGGTCTCCGTCGAAAGGTGGAAGTTCGCTCATATAAGCTGGTGGTTTCTTCGGAGTGATCTCTTGTTTGTTGTCTTGGTTATTGTTTGAATGTTTTATTACCTTGGACAACAGCTTCGATAGTAGGTCGACACTTTTGTCGAGTTCGCCGCTCTGTGCGGATTGAATTGGTGTTTGTTTCGTGTCGTCGTCGACTAAATCGACGTGTTCGTCGTTATCTTCGAGGTCGGAGTGTTCGTCGAGTTGCGCCAGCTCTAATCGTGTACGAGCAGCAGCAGCTTCGGCGTCCGCCTTCTCTATTGCTATCCTTTGTAGCGCTAATCGGGCTTCTAGTTCGGCTCGTCTACCTTGAGAGGCACGTGACCTCGTTGCTTTCCTCTCTGGATCCGTAGAGTCCATTCTCGAGTCGCTCGGTCTGATGGTTCTTGCTGTGCTCTTGGTTTCCGAGGTTTTTTCCGTACCCGCGGTTCTGCTTGTACTGGCAGTTCTGTCTGTGTTGGCAGTTCTGTCCGTACTGGTTGTTAAATCTGTACTGGTTGTACAGGTTGTTCTGTCGGTACTGGTTGTTTGTTCAGTACTCGTGGTCTGCTCTGTTCCTGAAGTCCCTTCAGTGTTGGTCGAGCTCCCCGATATATCTTCGATATCTTCCTTCCTGCTGTGTAGTGACTTCTTGCTTCGAGTGTTGCTCATCTTGTCACTCAGGTCTTCCGTCTTCTTGACCCTAAATGCCCTACCTCCCTAACGGCCCTACTGCCCTAGCAGTCCTGTTCGAGTGGTCTCGAGAGACACGCTCTCCCAGGGATGGAACGAAAGGGTAAGGTAGGTGGGAACCGCTCAGCAGAGAATACACGTAGAGTAGTGTGCAATCGGGTATCGGGAGGAACGCCCGTACCGTCTGCGTGCCTTCCAGGAGGCCACCCTCTTGCGTGTACCGTACTGACGCGGTCAGACTATACAGACTTACAGCCGGTTAAGGCGCGCTGGCAGTACCGTCTGGTATACTGCTCCCGCCGTTAGGCGTTAAACTCTTTCTTTACCGTTTGACACCGTTAGGTGGTAAACGAAAGAGCCGCGGTAAACCGCTTGAATAGTTCGATCTTCAACTCGGCGAAGCGATCTTCCCAACAGGCCTCGCGGTCTTCAGCAGCGTCTTCGGAGCGCCACCTCAATGCACCCGCAGCGATGGTTGATTCCTCTTCGAACGAAGCGATCTTCCCAACAGGCCTCGCGGTCTTCAGCAGCGTCTTCGGAGCGCCACCTCAATGCACCCGCAGCGATGGTTGATTCCTCTTCGTGGTTGAAGCTTCTTGAGGGTCTGCAGCGCGACGAAACGATCTTCCCAACAGGCTTCGCGGTCTTCAGCAGCGTCTTCGGAGCGCCACCTCAATGCACCCGCAGCGATGGTTGATTCCTCTTCGATCTTGCTGAACAGACTTCTTCACGTTGACTTCGTCTGCAGAGTCTTGAACGATCTTCCCTGCCCGCAGAACTCGTTCTGAAGCGATGGGTCGATTCCTCTTCAAGGCTCGCTGATGCAGAATTTTCCCTGACTTGGAGCTTCTTCTGGGTTTGCCGACTCTTGATATCCGGCGCTCGATGGACCATGCACTGTGGAGGATCGGGTGATCGGAGCCACAGTGGGAGGGGTGAAGAAAAAACTCACAATGATATTTTAGCTCCAGAGTAATGGAGCCTTCCAAGTCAGGCGTTGAAGTGCGTGCTGTGGCCAAAAACGGCCGTCTTTTATAGGGTCCATTACTAGATAGTTTTATTAAATATTAATCATGAAACAAAAGAACAATTTGTATACAAAAAATGAGATACTAGATATAAGCGAAACAATGCTATAAGTTAAAGTGAGATGCACTAAGTATAAAGCTCTTGGCTAACTTTAGAATGAGACACACGCTGGTTTCGACTATACAAAAAGAGGGATAGCAAGTTAGTTTCTAGTATTACAATATCTTAGGTTTCTAGGTTCAGACTTTAAATCTAGGCTTACATAATAGGTTCACGTCTAAAGGACAATAAAATACAGCTATTTATTAGGTATGTACATTGTTAACTATCGATTAATGCTTACAACTAAGATTTAATATAGGTATGTATTTACAAGCGCTTTACATTAGGTATTTACTATTTAGGTATCGTATAAAGTCTAACAGAAATGAATATAATAAAAGTAACCAATAACCATGTATTGCATCAGTAAGTATAATATACTGTAAATACCAAGATAGTTTTAGTCTCGCACATAATACGAACCAAAGAGAAATATGAAAAGAGATCGGCTGTGTCGATTTTGATGTAATTTTCAACAAGTTATTTATTTACAAAGTATCGTCAACGTGAATTGCGATCACCAGTGATCGACGATTCTTAACAACTATCATGAAGACATGAATGGAGAAAAGTTTACTGAATGGTTTACCTCAATGTTGTGTAGCCTCCCTGAACCATCTATTATAATTATGGACAACGCCCCATA
Organism: Melanargia galathea; assembly: GCA_920104075.1. Lineage (NCBI taxonomy): Eukaryota > Metazoa > Arthropoda > Insecta > Lepidoptera > Nymphalidae > Melanargia > Melanargia galathea. The sequence goes on from OV049868.1 coordinate 11,840,405, forward strand.
CCACTCGATGCAAATTGACAAGCCACCTGCCCAATCCCAAAAGAAAGCTGATATCGTCGCATGGCTTCGTAAAAATGGCGTAGATGCAAACATGAATATGTTAAAAGCGGAATTAGTACGTCTTTTAAAAGAAAACAAACCAACCAAGATCGGATACGTCATTGACGAAATAGCATTAGAACATGGGCACAGAGTTATACGGTTACCGCCTTACCATTGTGAGTATAATGCGATTGAGTTGGTGTGGGCTCAAATTAAGGGATATGCTGCAAGACACAATACAGAACCCCCATTTACCACAAAAAAAATGCTAAAATTATTAGAAGAAGCTTGTGAACATGTGACTAAAGGAGACTGGGAAAAGGTTGTGAATAGAACTGTTAAATTAATAAGGGAAGATTATGAAAGAGATGTGAAAATAGATAATATTATAGAAAACGAACATATAATTATTAATGTATGTGATGATAGCAGTGACGACAGTGAAAATAGTAGTATGGACGAATCTGATTAATTATGGCCTTTTGTGGCACCTTTTTTGGTATCTTTTGTATTCATATGTTTCTTGTGTGCATATAAAGTATGTATATTCATTTTCGTTCAAATATTCAGTTCGTTCAAATAAATTAAATAAACATATACATTTTTGTTTTATTAAACCTATTTAATCAGGTACAAAAACAAAACTTAATTGTTTTTTGTTCGAGAATAAATTGACATTCCACATCACTATTGTAATGTGTCAAACCGGCCATCATAGCGTGCCGCTAGTGTACTATTAATTTACATTCAGGTAGGTACTTTAAATCAATAAAACAAACTTATTTAACTAAACTTTTAACTTAACTTTCATTTAAAATAATAGATACCTATAACTTTTACAATATTCACTTACAACTGAATGGTAATAATTGTTTGATAGAAATTGTGGCCAATTCTGTTGTACACATTCTCTAAATCTAAACTAAAATGACAGGTCTAAATCGATTGCTATCTCTTTCACAATGCTCCCTGCAGAAAAGGATAGCACTATTTTTAAACCTGTCAATTTAGTTTAAGTTTAGAGATTGTGTACAACAGAATCGGCCACATTATACTGTTAAAATTATTTTTCCTACCTACATTCAATAATAAATGCTAAAGCTATTAAAATAAGGTTCACATTTCTTCGTATTGCTATCGTAAATTGTTAGTGTTAAAAAATATTTTTTCCTACCTACATTCTATAATGAATGCTAGAACTATTAAAATAAGGCTCATAATTCCTTGTATTGTGTCGTAGGCAGTTGTTAATTTTTCTATACCTACATTCTATAATCAATGCTAATACAATTAAAATAGGGCTCATAATCCCTTGTATTGTATCATTAAACTCATACACGATAACAACCAAGAGGTTATTTGAGAGCATTAAAATAAACATTTGGCCTTAGTACCTACATAGTTAGGCCCAATTTATACCGCCGCGGAATGGAATGGAAGCGAATTTTTTGTACAAAGCATTGTGAACTTTATGTCAATTGTATAACATACAAAATAGTAGCTATAGGGGAATTCTCGAGAATGCGCGAGAATTCCCCGGAAGACGTGCGACCTTTTTTGGCTCCTATTTAATTTGTATGTTATGCAATTGACATAAAGTTCATTTAGCTATTTACAATTTCGTTGCAAAAAGTCGCTTCCATTCCATTCCGCCGCGGTGTAAATTAAGCCTTAGTGAGTGTACTGTTCATAAAGTACTGTTGATGTTGTTATAATTTTAACGATCATCTTAATATTTATTAACAACGTTAAAAGGTAAAAAAAATTAATGCGTTAAATTAAAAGTTATCTAGGCGCACGAAGTGCGCCAGGCCAAGTTCCTCCGGCCTTGTCGCATGAGTGTGTTATTTACACGATCCAGTTCGAGCTGTTTTGACCCCCCTCATAACTCTGGTTCGCGGGATAGTAATCCTACGAAATTTGAAATATAAGTTAAACTCATGGATGTGATGATAAATTGAAAGTTTCAAATTTTCAAGTTCAACCGTTTCTGAGATACAGAGGTTTGAAAATCACATAAAACAAGACCTACTCACTGACTGATCAAAATTATGACGCACTTCCCGTGTATGTGGAATGTTGAAATTTGGTAAGAAGATGAGTCTTAGTGTGTATATGAAGGAAAAAATCGAAAAATGTTCAAAAGTTGCATTAGACACTGACCAATTCAAAGATATATAAAAATCTGTCTGTTCCCACATCACACAAAAAATACTGAACAAATTTTCATTTTGTTTTAATAAATGTATTTTACTTTATTCGAAGCTATATATGGTTCTTGTTTCATCGAAATCGGTGCACTATTTAGGGAGATGTGACTTTTTAAGTTTTCTAGCAAGGGGTCAATCTTACTGGTCTTGAGTTCTAATAAAAAGTAAAGTGTAGGTAAATAATAAAACGCCAAGAGGTATATTTTTTTATCGAAGTCGCGGGCACGACTTCGTCGGCGTGGACTACACAAATTTCAAACCCCTATATTACCCCCTAAGGGGTTGAATTTTCAAAAATCCTTTCTTTGCGGATGTCGTACGCCACATTAATAGCTATCTGTGTGCCTAAGCCCGTTCCTTCCAGTAGTTTGAGATTCGTCTTTGCCAATAAAACCAGAAGCGCGATTTTCTTAATAATTTTGATAAGCAACCTTGACTCAAGTCAGGAAATGGATGGGTGGCCGACTTTGGAGGTTTGGAGGAGACTTTGGTGTCCTGTTGATTCCGGCTACTACGTATCACTAATATCTAATACTATTCATTAAACTTAATGAGAGTCAAATACTCAAAATCTTCTCTTAGTTAAGCCGTATGGTTCTAAGTTCTGAAACTGACCACTGAGTGGAAATACTCTGGAGTGGAGTTTCTGTTATCTGTGATTTTGACAGACAGACGAACAAAATAAAAATTCACCCAATTAGAACAGAGAAAGCGACTTTGTTTTATACTATGTATTGAAGATTAAACCACATCTAATCAGACCGTAAAATGTGATAGGGTTCTATTCCTAATTATACTGAAGCGTAAGAGAGAAAAAAGACTCGATTATAAGCCATCACAACTTCATTATACTTATTGCATTAACTTTGAAATACTTAGAAAAAAGGAGTGAGATCCAAACAAAAACATTTCATGTGAATAATAAGGCCAACTTCCTATCAAAAAGTTTCGGCCATTAAAAGTACTGATATCAAAAATTATGACCAAGTCCTTTGCTAGGCTCGATAAATGAAACCATACAGTTTTAGAAGGTATATCTTCTTCGATCACCCTCAAGCTGTCATACCATTCCTAATGATCCTGTTAAAATATTTTTAAATAATTTATGTCTTACTAATAACACTATAATATGGAGCTCATTTGGGACTGAGAATAGTTTTATTGTTTTCAACTTGGCAACATTTTTTAAATTAAACAAATTCAAAGGAGTACAAAAATGTTGTCAAGTTGAAAACAATAAAACTATTCTCAGTCCCAAATGAGCTTCATATTATAGTGTTATTAGTAAGACATAAATTATTTAAAAATATTTTAACAGGATCATTAGGAATGGTATGACAGCTTGAGGGTGATCGAAGAAGATATACCTTCTAAAACTGTATGGTTTCATTTATCGAGCCTAGCAAAGGACTTGGTCATAATTTTTGATATCAGTACTTTTAATGGCCGAAACTTTTTGATAGGAAGTTGGCCTTATTATTCACATGAAATGTTTTTGTTTGGATTTGTTTTGCACACTAGTTCACTATAATATCTCCTGCGTAGTTGGCTAGTCAGTTTTAATAAACTAGTTAGTTTTAATTTAAGCAAAGTTCGTTTACGCGTGGATGTCTGTAAAAGACGGATTAAATAAAATCTAAGGTTTAATTATATTATTGTTTTTTTGTAATTATTAATTGTTTCCTAATGATTATTTGTTTTGTAATTAATATCTCTACGGTGGCAATAATGTAATATGGTATATGGTAAGTTTGTTCCTTTGTCCTTCAACACACGGCAATAGAGCTACGCCTTGACGTTATTTTTTGCATGGGTAGGTACCTATAGTTAAGGATCTGGAGCGTGACATAAGCTACTTTTTATCCCGTGAAACAAACACTGAGCTACGATTCGACGTGATTTTAGCATCAGCAAAAAGCTTGGAGACAGACACACTGCATACTTTTTATCCCCGAAAAAAAAAAGACTCAAAAGCTAGTTTTTAAAATTCATCATCATCATCATGATCAACCCATTACCGGCTCACTACAGAGCACAGGTCTCCTCTCAGAGTGAGAAGGGTTTTGGCCATAGTCTACCACGCTGGCCAAGCGGATTGGCAAATTTAAAATTAGCTAGTTGTAAATTAAATCCAAACAAAAACATTTCATGTGAATAATAAGGCCAACTTCCTATCAAAAAGTTTCGGCCATTAAAAGTACTGATATCAAAAATTATGACCAAGTCCTTTGCTAGGCTCGATAAATGAAACCATACAGTTTTAGAAGGTATATCTTCTTCGATCACCCTCAAGCTGTCATACCATTCCTAATGATCCTGTTAAAATATTTTTAAATAATTTATGTCTTACTAATAACACTTTGAATTAACAAATTCAATTCCTTTGAAATTGTTTAATTTAAAAAATGTTGCCAAGTTGAAAACAATAAAACTATTCTCAGTCCCAAATGAGCTTCATATTATAGTGTTATTAGTAAGACATAAATTATTTAAAAATATTTTAACAGGATCATTAGGAATGGTATGACAGCTTGAGGGTGATCGAAGAAGATATACCTTCTAAAACTGTATGGTTTCATTTATCGAGCCTAGCAAAGGACTTGGTCATAATTTTTGATATCAGTACTTTTAATGGCCGAAACTTTTTGATAGGAAGTTGGCCTTATTATTCACATGAAATGTTTTTGTTTGGATAACGTTTAATCCTCACCTCTTAGTTTCCACTATGAGCACAAGATGGAGCTGTTTTCTGAGAACCAATATTATAGGTATTGCCGTGAGATTTTTAATCTATTTCAGACATTAGTCTATGGATCGCTGTCAAAACTCAAAAGTGTCAAATTATAACCTTATTTTATCAATTTAAAGTGTTTAATAATTATTTCGACGTGTTACCTCTTTTTTAGTTAAAATTACCTTACTAAATCAGTGAAAATGGTAAAGTTAAAGAAAAATAAGCTCAAGGAGTTAAGAAAGCTCACCAAAAAACACAGTGTTTCACCAACAAACAAGATTCTAAAGAAGAAACATAACCTCGAGAAAAAGGTTAGTTTTCAGAAAGAAATTCTTCTCAAAGAAACAGTAAAGAGCGATTCCCTCGTCAAAACTATACAATCTAAGGCGGAAATTCTTAAGAAAGTCGCTAAACCGCCTGATGAAATGTTTGAAAACATAAGAAACAAAGACAAAAGACAGAAACATAAACCAGTCGAGAAAAAGAAAAAACGGCAAAAAACACAAGTGTACGATACGAAACTGATTCTAAGTTTAATGAAGAAAAAATTCAATGAATGTGGAGAAGCGGGTAACATGCATTGAAATAATGTTAATTTATGAACTGCCAACTACAGCTGTTGTCATTAGAAAAATCCGAGTTTCCAGTAAAAAATTGAAGTGTGTGATTTCAAACTGCCTTACTTATTTATATCAAACTCATGAGTAACCTACACAGATTTTGAAAGGATTTTCATAGAGAAGAGTAGGTACACAGAGTACCTACAGAGGGGAAGCTTCTACAAGCGGCCCGCTGTAGGTACACTCACACATATGCGAACGTTTGTCACCAACTGTATCGGTTAGTGGAACGAGCGTGCGTCCGTGAACCGTTAGTGAGTGTGTTTGTGTGAGTGTACCTACGGCGGGCCGCTTGTGGAAGCTTCCTCTCTGTAGATTTACTACTCGTGTGGTAGGTAGGTCTAAATGTAGCTAGATGACAAGGAGTGATTTAGCTTTATTTTATCCCAGAAGCATTTAGGAAAAAACAAACTTGATATTAACTACTTACTATGTAATCAGGGTAACATTACAGGAAAATTGTGAATAAAGTATGCACTTAGTGTAGATTTTTCTTAGAGACAAAAAAAAAAGGGTGTTAAAGTGTTAATTAAAGGTAAATCAGAAACAACAATTCAATTATAATTCATTTATTAAGGATAAATTAAGTACATTATTTTAATGCTCTAGTTACATAAACAGTAAAATTGCCTTTGATTGATAATTTTTCATTAGATAATAGTGTTACTTTGGTTGCACAAAATGTCAATTTTTTTTTGGTATTTTGGACTACTTTATGCTCATAAAGGGTACTTTTTCATTTTATACTTTAAGTACCTATTTATATTTTATGAAAATATATTTGGGTGTATAGCAAAGTGAATAAGAGCGAGGCCGCACTGCGAAATTTATTCGCGCGAATTTTTTCGCAGTATTCTGTGACATATGGAAATGTATGAAGCTGCCCGCACTTGCGATTTAAAATTCGCGAAAAAAATATATTAAAATGCGGAAAATAAACCGCGCGAATAAAATTCGCGCGAATATATTTCGCAGTGCGGCCCCAGCCTAAGAGTAATTGTAAAGCAGTATGTTTCTTATCTTTAGCATAAAACAGAATTGTCACATTGAATTTCTTTACCTTCAAAGACTTGGATGGATGTATTAAACTTTACATATTAAGTGTGTATATGTACTTAAATATTAATATATTTTTTATAAAGTATAGCCCGTTTACTATAAGAATGGACCTCGCTGGAATGTGACGGCCTCTCCCACTTCCCCGCTCACCACCTGCATTCGTCCTGTTGCTCAGTACGGTTCGCAGTACGTCACAGTGACGTCATCGACGCCAGGTCCATTCTTATAGTAAACAGGTAGTACAAACAAACAAAACATCAATATATTAAACATATTATAAAAACTTTACATGTAGTGTTTAATTTTGTGACCCACTGATACCCTTAAAACTAAAAATCAGGAATGGATAAACATTGGATTAAAAATAAATAATTATTGATAAAAAAACTTCAAACTAAACTTGACTAAAATTCGTGCTGCATTACTGAATGCTGCTGATACTAAATATCAAGTCCTAATATTGACATGATATTTAGTTGATTTCTGTTAGTGTGAACTATTTAATGAAAAAAAAACTGACCATACCATAATATCTATTTTATATAAACCATTTCTGTAGATTTTCAAAAGGCTTTCTTACGAAAAGATAGGTATGGCACTACATAAATAATTAAATAACTAAATAACAATATTTTTTATATATGTACGTATACTTTTCTTACGTATCTTTGCAGTATTTTTGAGATTGACTGACTTAGATAATTCAGGTAGACAACTAAAATCTGTGTAGATATTTGTAAGATATTAATTAGTAAGCTTTATGCAAACTTTTTAGGTATATGTTACGACTAAAGGACAAAGTCGGTTATCTAGTTTTAACCAGCTACAACTAGCTGTGGCCGGTAACAGTTGGTTAGCCTTAAGCGTACCTACTCTACTAATTATTCACAAGCCAAATTTAAAATCACCAAGCCGAAACTTGGGAATGTCATTGTTTAGGTTGCTAAAGTTTTTTTTTAAATAAACAACTTTTAAGTTACTAATAATTGATAATTCCTATACAGTAAAATGAATTTAAAAAGCTATATTTATGTATCAAATCTATTAGGTATATATTACACACAACTTTATGCCTAACTTTTATGTTAAGTATATCACTCTTTTATCACATACCAAGCAGTTATTTGTGTAAAACTAGTTTTTTAGTGGATGAACTAAAAGAAAAAAAAAAGTTTAGGCATTTTGATGATAGAGAAGTGGTTCATGCCACGAAGGGAATGAGATCTATAGAGCGTACGTACTGACTATACTCATACTTGAGACAAAGATAAAACGGGACATAAATAAATATGTCCCTGACATAAATCTGTCTCAGCATCAGATTTAAAACGAGACCGACTTTTATCTTGTTTTAGCTCTGTCATAACTGAGTAGAGTTAGATTACAATACAACATACAATGTAACCTAACCCTTAAGTTGCGACGTTCAAGTGAAAAATAGCAATAAAATACAATAAAAGAAACAAACTACGACCTTTTCCCTCCTTTCTACTTACAATATAATGCATTGAATTGTTTACCTACTTACCTAGTAGATCAAATAATTAACAACTACATATTTTATTCAATACCTAACAAATGCATATGATAAGAATGAATTGTAATAATTTTAGTTTGAGTTTGTGTACACAATGATGCTAAGCATCAATAATGTATACAAACTGAAACTAAATTGACAGTTCTAAATATACCTAATGCTATTTTTAGAGCTGTGAATTTAGTTTAGTTTACAAGATTGTGTACACTAAAATTAGTAACATTTCCTACACTAAACTAAATTGACAGTTCTAAGCTGTCCTTTTTCGCTTCTTATAAAAATAATCTATTATTTAAAGGATAGCACTATTTTAAGACAATTGTCGATTTAGTTTAGAGATGCGTACAACAGAATACGTACCAATGACGCTAATTCTGTATAGACAGCTCTAAATGTAATGGTAGCCTTTTCCACAAGGAAAGTTATAAAAAGGCATTAAGTTTAGACCTGCCGATTTAGTTTAGAGAATGCGTACAACAGAATTAGAAGAAACATAAAACTAAATTGAAAAGACTAAAATTCATGCTGTCCTTTTCCACAAGAATAATAGTGGAAAACATGTTACCCATGCATTTAGTCTTACCAATTTAGTTGACCAGAAAAATTGTGCACGGATGACATTATATTTTAATGACGGTTGAAATTTGAACACTAACATTCCGGAATAACAAAGATGGTGTTCCGCAACAGGCAAGGTTTAGGCTCAAAAGGGCTAGAACCCAAAGCTGTGAAGCCTGTTAAATAAAGATAGTAAATGGCCAGGTTTTTTTATTATTCTTCTGGTCAGTATATAAAGTTTACCTATTCCAGAATTTCTGAAAAACTAAATTTATTGAAATTCTGATTTAAATTTATTTAAGGCAGAAGTCGAGTCATAGATTAGAGGCGCGCGCTGTCGGGCTGTGAGCCGGGCGCGCAGCACGTCAGCTACAAAGCGCAGCCGCCTCCCTACACAGAAACAGAAACACTACTTAACACAACCACCAAACAAGGAGACAAAGGGACCGTTCAGATAGACCGGCACGGAGAGCATTTCTTTTTTCACAAAGACCGGCCGTTCAAATTTGCTCTGCTCTCAGCGCTGGTCTGTGTGAACGGACACGCGGATGCGTTCGGAGCCGAGTGTACGCTCTTGGGCCGGACGGCAGAGCAATTCGGCCTACGGTCGGCTGCGCGAGCATGAAAGAGCACGCGAACGGAGCCCGTCGGATGCTCGGGCGCGAAAGAGCACGATCATGGAGCAGCCAACCGGCTCGACGAGCAGCCGAGCGGCTGCTCTTAATATTTCACACTGAGCGTATTGGGAGCATCCTCGAGCATCCTCTTATCATAAAAGAGATAAAATGTAAAAATAAAGCTTATTTCAATGTCTTAAGCTTCTATTTTAAATGCGATTAAAATTTGCTCTGCTCTCCGCGCCGGTCTATCTGAAAGGTCCCAAAGGGGGATAAACATGGGGTCAAAAGGGGAAAAACGGACAAATGGGGTAAAACATTCCTGTAAAAGGAGTGAAGCGGTATCATACTTTCTGGCGATGGTATAGTGTCGTTATTTAACGAGCAATTAGTGGCGTCGATATTTTTTTTTTAAATTCGGAATTAATGCTAATGCCATGCGATGCTGTCACCACAGGAAAGTGTGATACGAAAAACGGGGCTCTAGGCATGGAAAGTTAGTGAAAATCAATCTAGTAATTAATTAACTAATGGTGTTTGTATTCTGTGTAAGTAAAGGCATTTAAATGAATAGTACAGACAACTATGCAATTTATACCTAGTTCATAAAAGATAGTTTGATACGATGGATAGCTGTGATATAAATAACACATTATCAATACCACATTAATATTAACCACAGACCTATACACTCTTGAAAATAAAATAAATCGAAAAATTGCTTCTATTTAAATTCAGAACCTATGTAGATTTAATCTATCTAACGTTTTAATATTAATATTTAAATGACCAACGCAAAGTAATCTTAAAAAAAAAAAATGATGAAAGTTTAGTTAGTAAAAATTGATTAAAGAGTAAGGTTTTTGTATTTTTACAAAGTAGGTTATACAGCGGCCGCAAATTAATACCAATCGATCTATGAATAAAATAATATTCATCGATAATTATGATCGATTTTTACCATAGCCTCAGCCCTAGGCGTGCCACTTTGACTGCTGTTACGGGAATGTATTTTTATGAACCGTACTTGCTAAAGCCACTGGCGCCCAAACGGCCACACGCAACGATGCTGTGAGCGGGGCACGAAAGTTACTGAATTGATTTTCACCAACTAAAACATCGTTATAAAACATTCCATAAAGTGGGGTAAAATATTAGGAAAATAAACAATAATTCTAGATAGGTATATTAACAAAATCGGTCGACGTTGAAAATAATCTTCATATTTTCTCAAAATTATCATTTATTTGCTTTATACCTTGAAAAATTTGGCTTATGAAAGTAGTTTTGCTATTTTAAAACAAATAGTTGAACCGATTTTGATGAAATTTTATTAGGGCCAAAGCCACATAATATTCAAATTATTAACACTATAATTTTGGATATTTGAATAAATATTTAAAAAAAAATTACTACCAACGTCGACAAAGTAAAGCCTCGATGGAAAACAAAATAAAGGGGAACCCAAAACAATAACATTCAATTAAAAAACCGTTTTTCCACTACAATTTTTATTTCCATAGAAGCTTTACTACAATTTGTACAAGGAACAATAAATAGTTACAAACAATCATTCCAAGAAACTAACACTAAAATATACTTAGTAAAGTTGTGCAAACAACATTCAATTTTATAACCAAAAATCATCTAATCGGATTTTTTTTTGTACGCAAAAGTAAAACTAAGCTTTTAAACATATTTTATATTTATATATTTAGTGATTAACTTAATTGAAAATTCAATACTAACACCCTCCAAGAAAGACAGTTTGATTTTCAGTCCTAAATTTTGGTTTTGTTTGTGTAAACTGTAAATAGACAAAACTATGCATAAAAAAAATCACTAACATTTTGATAAACTAACAACCTTTGCTATATATAATAACCTATCACATTACATTATGTGAACTAAACTAAAAAAATCGAAAAAGTTTCACAAATATACCTTTTAAAAGTTTTATTAAATTATTTTGGCTACATTTTCGTGCGAGATTATAACTTTTGGCACAATACTTGAAGACTTTAACATGATATCACAGAAAAAATTTGAAAATCACATTCAGTTTGTATTTGGCAGATATTTTTCAGTTACAAATTATAATATAATATTGTATTCAATACAACGTACATACCAAGCATATACAAGTCAAAAAATAACGATGCTAATTCGATTTTGATTGTACAGAATTATATATTTTATCTGGAACAAGAATAATAGTAATAAAACAAGAGTAATAGCAAAATTAGTCTTGTCATGTTTAGTGTACAACTAAATTAGAAACTTTGTATCTTATACTTAACAAATTATTAATATTATTATTATGTTTTAAAGTTAATATAATTAATAACTATTGATTTCAATAATTAGACACTTTTCAAAGAAGAACAACTTATTTTTAAGATCATAGATATCAAGGAAAATTACGATGTAATTTAGTTTAAATATTTTATTAATTTAAATATGTTATTACTTGTGTGTTAGAAATTAATTTAACTGACTTTTATTAAAGTTGTCGTTGGCACTTAAGTTGAATCTTAAGTTATTGAATCTTCCATATAAATTGAAGTCCTAATTGTATATACATTTTTGGTGCAGTCTGACTTTTTACACAGCTTGGTTAAAAAGTGTAGAAAAAATAGTAGTAAGTCCAGATTATGTAACATGTTATAAAACATAAGTTACATACTGTAACATGTTATTCCCACTGTTATCTTCTAAGTATAACTTATAAAATGCGTCCACTTAATATGTTATATAACCATGTTTTATAACGCGTTACGTTATCCAGGTCTCGAGGTGAATCCAAATAATATAATAATATTATTTGGATATACTCCAAGACCTGAGTGCATTAGATAAGGATAGATTTTGCATCAGTCTATTCTGTCAATAATGAATGATGAAGAACTAACGAAACAGATAGTGTACCCGATTTTTGGCACGCAAACACCAATCAGTCCGTCAATTGTCAAGCAGTGACTGGGATTGATAATTGTTTGATATAAAACCTGTTTTTGGCAATACGAGATAACATATAGAAAAGTGTTTTAGAAACATACGTAATATGTAACTATGTACATACATACAGAATTGACATAATATATTTATAAGTATAAATTTTCTAAGATTACTTCTCAATACCAGTAAAATGTATCAATTAATTATAAATAGTACGAAATTACACTGCATTATTTTCATTTTATCCAGTTCTTTTTAATTGATCAAATACATATAAAACAATACTATCACTGATTATAATTTATTATATTCGTAACTTTTCGTATTCGATTTCTTATACTATAAAACAATTTCAAACAGTGTGATATATTTTTTTGTTTTATACCACATCTTCTAATTTATATTATGTAACATAGTAATATAACATTATTATTATATTATACATATAACAGACTGAAATAGCAGTGTTCTTAGTACAAAGGTATGTATGTAAAATAAGTAAAGTCTATACAAAAAAACTACAATATACAATACAATCACAATTTTACTAGAATAATAAATTAATATACTAATCAGGCTGCCAAGTTAACAAGTCATAAGTACTACATAGAAGTAGTGATAAACAAACTTTAGCCATCATTTATACAGACGCGACTAGAAAGACGACAAAATGTGGCGGCCATATTGCAGCCCACTCGCCATAGAAGTCTTCGCTAAAATGTGTACATTAACACTCACACACAGACAATTCGATACATCACAATGAACATGCGCAATTTTGTGTGGTCGAATTATCAGTGTGTGAGTGTAGCCATTGACACGTGTATAAAATAGTTACGCCAGGTCACTTAGTATAACTTTACACATCTCAACAGTGTCGTTACATTTCGAGTATCGAAACACTATAAGGTCAAAGTAAAATGGATCTTAACTACATTGTTTTAAGACCTGACTACAGCCAGCACACCAAGCGGAGAATTAGCGAAATAAAAATCGGTAGTACTGAATTTGTGACTTTAAAATAAGGGGCTTTAAGTCCCCTTTACGCTAAATTTATAGTGTTTCGATACTTGAAGTGTATCAACGTTGTCAGAATGTGTCAAGTCGTACTAAGTATACTGTTCTCTACAACTCTGTGATGCCCGATCCACTCTCCACGAGGCTACACGAGGCAACGCGAGAGTGAGGCCGGTGCGCTCGTGCCTCTCGTCTTCCCTCGCCTCGCCTCGCTGTCGCTCCGCTTTGTATGGAGCGACAGCGAGGCGAGGCGAGCGGTTTTTCGGGCGCGAGTCAAAGAACGCGAGGATCGCGTCTGGATGGTTAGCACTCCTGCAGCATCCACTCGCCAACACTCGTGCCAAGAGCCTCTAGGAGGCGCCTCGCGAGAGTCTGGATCGGGCATTACACAGTCACATGATATTTATATCCTGATATCATGTCACGTGTCGTACATGACACATCATGTCATGGCTTGGCTTAGGCCAAAGCTAACGAATTATTATTATTTATCAACATGGAAGACAGTTTACAGAAATACTTGGTAACTAAATATAATAACAGAGTACTTCTACTAATTAGTGCTATAACTCCTACCAGTTTTCTTTTAACTTTACACTGTATTTTTTTTTAGATTCCATCGTTCTTAGCAACGTATTTCTCAACGTAATTCTAAGCTCACATTACTTCATACCTCATCTTATTATAATCTTATTATATTAATGATAGTAAAATTTATATCATTTTACACCTCAGAATATGTAAGACTCCACATATTGACAGACCAAATTATGTGCTTCATATCTCATCAGCATCACACTTTGACCTCATCTTATTACAGACCTCAAATTATTTTGTACTTAGTCAAACTGTAATAGCTTAACTTAGATATAAGTGACGATTTTGACAGTTTTTCCTAGCACGAATACTTACGGATAACATAAGCTACACTTCATTTAATTTTATTCTACACTTGACCATGACCTCAAAGTAATATAACAGACCTCATTAAATTTTAACCTCATCTTATTACAGACCTCATGAAATTTTGACCTCATTTTATTAGATACTTCAACAAATGCCTTCATCTTATTACAGACTAAATTATTGTAGACATAATTTCACAAAAACTACAAGAGGATTTTGAAGATTCAAAAGAAGAAAAAACACTAAAACCCTACACCTGTACAGATGGTACTCGTCCCTTGACAAGTAACTGTCTAGGGAACTGTGGGTAGTTTCGGACATGCTTAGCTTTTCATCTATGAGCGCTTGCTTTGTGACGTCACTGACGATTTTGACAGCTTTTTCTAGTCTATACGAATACGATGTCTACAGATAACTGAAGTCACACTTCATCTAAATATTGAACACTTGAATCATGCCCTCAATATAACTTGTTATAACAGACCTCATAAAATTTTGACCTCAGCTTATACAGACTCCAAATTATACATCATCTCACGACCTCACGTAATCTACAAGAGTATTTTGAGGATTTAATTAAAAAAAAAAACTAAACCATCGCCTCAGTATCGCTAATGACGTGTATACCGTGTTTGGTCAAAATCAATCGAACTATATCGTTGCAGCTGCGCGTCTTATAATTGCGACTGCTGTCTTTCAGTTTCATACTCTTCACTTTGTCGCAGAGCTTGCTCACTTCCGACTTACTCTTTTTCATATCCTCCGGCCTCAGCTTCCTTATAGTGGAGGAAGTGCAACGCTTTTTGTTCGCTTTGATATCGGGCACGTGGTCCATATTACCTTCACTCACCCTACGCTTATACAGATCGTACTCGTCCCTGGACAAGTAACTGTCTAGAGAGGTGTGGGTAGTTTCGGCCGTGCTTACCTTTTCGTCCTTGAGCGCGTGCTTTGTGACGTCACTGACGATTTTGACAGCCTTCCCGGGGACGTAGGTGGACGGAACTTTGTCCATGTACGCGATCCTCGGTTTCGGGTCCATAGTGGGGCTGATACAGTCCGTGCGGTTCGGCAGCAGGAAGTTGGACTTCTTCGGTCTCTTGACGGTGATGGTCTCGTCTATGATCGACGGTTTGTCTCGTATCGAGATGAGTATGTTCTTGAAGCTGGTCTCTTCTGGTGACGTCATGGTGATATCTTGCGGCGATCGTTTGTCGTAGTTCGCGATTAATTCGTTCAATATGTTATACTCACTGTGGTCCGGGCGGCGTGGAAATTAATTTCATTCTGGTTAGTAATGCTGTTAATTATTACAGATAATTTTGTTAAGAGTTAATATGGCCGGTTCACATTATTTCAGAAGCTGGATCCATTACGTACTGTTCTGCGTTCACTGTGCTCGACTGGAATGTCTTGTCACATTGCACTGGAATAATGTGAACCAGCCATTATTCATGACAATATTATAGTTACTAGTACACACGCACAGGATCCAGAATAGGTCTGTCTAGAAGTGGGTAAGGGATTGTCACTCGACAGATATGTACTATGATAGAAATAAAATTAAAAAATATTTAGCCGCCACTGAGAAGGACCCCGAGGGCGACCCTCGGGCTCTCGAACCACTTTTTCTTATTGTTCACTGGCCAGTTTTGTGTGCCAATAAATTGGAGGGCGGTGGACAACATTAGACACCTTGGTAGAATACTCAATAGTCACGGGGATGGGGGGACAACATTAGGGCAGGTGACCATAATTAGTAGAATAATCACGCGAAGGCAGGACCATATTAGGGGCATGTGACCATAATTAGTAGAATAATCACGTAGGAGGAAGACCATATTAGGGGCAGCGGACCATAATAAGTGGAGTACTCACGTGACGCACGGCAGCGAGCCGTACAGCCTGTTCTGCCGGATGTAGGCCAGCACGCCGTCGTCCGTGAGGTACTTGGCGCTCTCGCCGCGCCGCAGCAGCCGCCGCAGCACCGTCGAGCTCACCTCGTTCGTTATGTAGTTGGTCATTAGGATCACGTTTTTCTGGAAATTTAAATAGAATAGAATAGAAAAGTTTTTTATTCAAATAAACTTTTACAAGTACTTTTGAATCGTCAATTGAATCTACCACTGGTTCGGAATGCCGTTCCAACCGAGAAGAACCAGTAAGAAACTCGGCGGTTGCTCTTTTTTTTTTAAATAACAATACAACAGTTTATGTACATGATTGAAATGCTGTCTCGTGCATTGCTGGAACAAATTAAATCCATGCTTTAAATTAATCTTCAATTGTATAATATGCTTTTTTTATAATATGCTTACAATTCTACACATGTGAAGACGGGCAGACAAAAGTAGCCCCATTTCCGACGGTCATAAAAGCCAACAGTTCGTAGTTTTAGTTAAGTTTTTGTAAGTAATTATCACGATTCTTAAATTGACGTTCAAAAAGTGTACAGTGCATCAATTTTGAGTAAAGTTTATTTGACTTTAACTTTTGACTTAAAAAATAATAACATAATTATTTTTCAAGTGAAAACTAAATACAAAAGTATTCTGTGGGTATTGAATGAGACTGAGCCGTCACGCTCGGTCATGTAACGCTTGGGTAAAGACGGCTCGAGTCGAGAGGGCGTGACGCATCAGTGGCATTCCAGAGACTGAAGATCCCCCGGTCTAAAAACAATAGTGTGTTTAAGACCACACGACAGTAGCGAAAACTTCAAATCAAATCAAATCAAATAAACTTTATTCAAAATTGGTACACTGTACACTTTTTGAACGTCAATTTAGGTACAGGCAATGGTGATAATTATTTACGGAAACTTAAAACTAAAACTACGAGGGTTCCAAACGCGCCCTGGTCTGAGAAGAGCCCACAACAAACTCAGCCGGGTTTATTTTTTTTTTATTATCACCATCTTACAATATGGTATAATAGCCATAAAAATGATTTGAACTGTTGGCTTTTAGAGCAATCTATGTCCATGGATTTTTGTCATTAAAAAAATCTTTTAAGCTATAGTAAGACTTTTCAATTAATTTGCGTTTAATAAAACCTTTGAACTTATTGAGAGACATATCCAAAATGTTCTCTGGCAACATATTATAAAAAAGTACAGAATTACCAACAAATGATTTTCCAACTTTTCGCAGCCTAGTAGTGGGCAACACAAGTTTATCTTTATTTCTAAGATTAATGTTATGACAGTCACTTTTTTTCTTAAATTTATCGATATTTTTGTGTACATATATTAAATTTTCAAGAATATATTGGTTATAAACTGTCATAATTTTAACTTCCTTAAACTTATTTCTCAGTGACTCTCTGGGTCCCATATTATATATGGCACGAACAGCCCTCTTCTGCAGCACGAAAATGGAATTAATATCAGCAGCATTACCCCATAAAAGTATGCCATATGACATAATGCTGTGAAAGTAACTAAAATAAACTAACCTCGCAGTTTCAATATCAGTTAGTTGGCGAATCTTTTTAACCGCATATGCAGCAGAACTAAGTCTGTTCGATAAGTTATTTACATGAGGGCCCCATTGGAGTTTAGCATCTAACGTTATCCCCAGGAAAACAGCCGTATCCACTGGATCTAACTCCTCATTATTAAGCTGTACAGTGGTTTCAACTTGTTTAACATTAGGTAAAGTGAATTTAACACACTTAGTTTTTTTCCCATTAAGTAATAAGTTATTTGCTTCAAACCACTGTGCCACTTTTGTGAGAGAATTGTTTACTTCGTCAGGTATTCTTTGGTATCTATCAATTTTAAACAAAAGTGATGTATCATCAGCAAACAATACTATCCCGTGACTATCCTTAGCGAGATAAGGAAGGTCATTAATATAAATAAGGAATAGAAAGGGCCCAAGAATAGAACCCTGTGGAACTCCTATTTTTACAGCTGATCCGGTAGACCGCTTTCCGTTCACATCTACTTTTTGTGTTCTATCATTAAGGTAAGAATTCATTAAATCCAAAGCTGCACCTTTAATTCCATAATGGTGTAGTTTTCTGAGTAATGTTTCATGATCAACACAATCAAAAGCCTTGGACAAATCACAAAAAACTCCAAGTGCATCATGTGACTCCTCCCAGGCTTCAAATATATGTTTCATTAACTCAACACCAGCATCAGTTGTTGAGCGACCCCTTGTGAAACCAAACTGTTTTGTATGTAATATATCATTAGTATGAAAATGTTTAAGCAATTGATTTAGTATTAATTTTTCAAAAATTTTACTAAAGGTAGGTAGTACCGATATTGGTCTAAAGTTAGTGGGGTCACTAGTACTACCTGATTTAAATAACGGAATTATTTTACTATGTTTCATTAAGTCAGGAAACACACCACAGTCGATACAATTGTTAAATATTAAAGCTAACTCAGGTGCAACAATGTCAATCAATGACTTTACAACGTTAACGGAAATTCCCCACAAATCATTTGTTTTCTTATTGTCGATTAATTTGAAGGCCTTAATAACGTCAGAGCAACTAACGTGACTGAATTTAAATTTTTGATTGCATTCAGGCACGCTATCCTCCAATAATGAGAGAGCGGCAGCTGGTGAAGAGTTCAATGATCTTGTAGTAGAAACAGGGATATCCGTAAAGAAGGCCTCAAAGGCTGAAGCAACCTCAGAGTCTGACGTTATAGATTTGTTATCCACAATAAGTTTAAACTCACTGGTTTTCTCTGTTGCTTTCCCTGTCTCTTCGTTAATTATCTTCCAGGTAGATTTTATTACATTGGCGCTGTTTTTTATTTTGGTCTGTATATATTTAGACTTGGCCACAATGCAATCCCTCTTAAAAGTTTTGGAAAACAATTGAACGTACTGCTTGAACTCATCACTAGTATTATATTGTCGCTCCGCATACAGTTCATATAATTTTTGCCTTTTTTTATGTAATTCAATTGTTGCCCACTCGCTAAAGGCTTTTGCATCAGTAATTAAGACCGATTTACTAGTGAAAATATCATTAAATATTCTATGAAATGAATAAAAGAATAAGTTATACATTTCATTAGGACTTAAAATATCTGGTAGAAATGGAATGTCTTTAACTAGACCTGTTCTCATTTTCTTTATACGGTCCGACGTTACTGGTACAAAAGTTATTTTACGTTTAGCAGACTTTTCCCTCAAACTTTCAAACTGAATTAATTGTCCGCAGTGATCTGAATCTAATTTACTAATAATGCTTTTACTAAGAGGATTTATATCTGTAAAAATATTATCTATACAAGTGGCGCTTATTGAAGTTATTCTTGTTGGTTCCATAAACATTTTGGATAAGTTGTAGGACATAAACAAATTTAATAACTTTACACTTAAAGGGCTACTTTCCAAAATATTGACATTAAAGTCACCGCATACAAGTAACTTTTTACTTGAATTTACTATTTTGAATAATACTTCATCCATTACCTTCTCAAAAAGTTCAAAATTGGACAATGGTGGTCTATAAACAGACACAACAATGAATTGCTCTAATTCAACTGCCGCTAGTTCAATTGTCCGTTCAACAGACAGGCTCACAATGTCATTTCGATTTTTGAATTTTAATTTTTTGTTCAATAATATTAATGAGCCCCCATGAATAGATTTTGTTCTGGTGAACGAACTACCAACCCGGTAGTCACCAAAATTAAACATGTATTCATTTTTTTTTAACCAATGTTCAGTAATACATAAAATATCAATATTAAAATTCTTTAAAAATAACTCAATCTCCAAATCCTTCTTTTTAATACACTGAATGTTCTGGTGAACAAGGTTGATAATTTGAGATTTTTTATTCTTTAAATATGGTATGTCCTTATTATAATTTGATTTATTTAAGCAAGAGGAAATCTCTGTTGTCTCCTTATCTAGTTTAAAGTAAAATTACTTGGATTGACATCCAAGATGCAGTCAGAATTATAACACTGCTCAATAAAAGCAGTTTGTTTAGCCAAATTCTTGGCTGTTATTGAAAAAAAATATGATAGCGAAATAGCTATCTGTCTTTTAAAATAGCAAGATAGTGTATATTTATCTTGCTTCAAATTATAATAAATTTTACCACATTTGGTAATGTCAATAATTTTAAATTTATTATTGTATGTACATAAATTGTGCAATGTCATATTCAACTTATATCTAAGAGTATTTTCTTGGTGTGGCAGATTTTGACAATAGGGGAATGTGTAAATAACAATATTATTTACATTTAATTTATTTAGAGATTCATAACAATATTCCAAATCTTTTTTGTTAATGTTACCTCTGTTTCCAAAAAAGATTATCAAATTTGTATTTTCATCAAAACTATTTCTATTTTTGTAAATTGAATCAAGGCGTGGTTAATGTAAATAATAATAATACGAAATACATTTTTGTTCTATATTCATAAAGTAGAGCGAGTACAGCAGTGACGCGTTGACTATATCTCTCTCGTTCCCTCGGCCGACTCGAGCCGGCTTTACCCGAATGAGCGTTACATAGCCGAGCGTGACGGCTCAGTCTCATTTAATATTCACAAAATAAAGTGCTCAGCGCGCACAACAAATTCAGCCGGGTTTACTCGATGAAGCAGGCGGGAGCCGCATAAACTATGAAAGTGACTTACTCTATGTTTGTAGAGCATGTCCGACTCGTATATGAACCGGCCGGGGTCGCTGCCCGCCCGGGACACCACCACTAAGCCGTGGCGACCCACTATCGTTTCTAACTGAAAATTAAAATAAAACCGTTAGGGCCTGTTTCACCACTTTCTGAGAGCAAAATTCGCTACAAAAAGGTCTCTGATGCATTGTCAGAGGATAATTTGAGTGCGAAAAAAAAAAAAAAAAAAAAAAAACCACTTTCTGATAAGTATCGGATAGCTATCTACAACTTTTGGCTTTGTCACTTGACATAAAGTAAGAAAGTGGCAAAACATACGTTTAGGCTATCCGACACATAACTGAGGGTGGTGAAATAGGCCGTAAAAGTTCCACTTAGATGGGTGATTTGAATTCTAAATTCATCATTTAATTATACGACAGTATAAAATGTTATTTGTTCAGAGCTTTTTTTTTACAATAAGGCCCTTTAACGTTTCAGTGCTGGGCGCTGGCTCTCATATACCGTACGAAAGCTAATGGGATGATCTTGACAGTTGCTGCGAAATAAAACACACTGTAAATAAACATCCACGTGTGAGTATTTATTTATTTATTATTTATTTATTATTTATTATTCACCACCACCACCACTACAGTCTTTTTAACGTCCCACTGCTGGGCACAGGCTTACTCTCTCATGGGAGAGAGGGATTTAGAGCTTCGACCGGTCACGCTGCTACAATGCGAGTTGGCGGGCTTTAACGACTATTGTCACATGATAGTGATAATAACCGGGACCGACTGCTTAACGTGCTCTCCGAGGCACGGGGGTGAAACACCGCCAACTACTAACCTCAAATTAGAACCTCTAACTAGAATTTCTTGACATAAACTCCAATTACCTGAGAATTATTTGCTCGACCCGGGAATCGAAATGGGGCCCTTGTGATCTGCAGTCGAATATGCTAACCACTAGACCAACGAGGCAATATGCACAGTACGCAACACAACTCCTGATGTAGCAATACGCCCCACCACTAAGCAACATAACCCCTGATGTAGCAATACGCCCCACCACCAAGCAACATAACCCCTGATGTAGCAATACGCGCCACCACCGTGCAACGTAACCCCTGATGTAGCAATACGCCCCACCACCAAGCAACGTAACCCCTGATGTAGCAATACGCGCCACCACCGTGCAACGTAACCCCTGATGTAGCAATACGCCCCACCACCAAGCAACGTAACCCCTGATGTAGCAATACGCCCCACCACCAAGCAACGTAACCCCTGATGTAGCAATACGCGCCACCACCGTGCAACGTAACCCCTGATGTAGCAATACGCCCCACCACCAAGCAACGTAGCCCCTGATGTAAAGCTAGCTTTACACAGGTCAGGTCGTCCGGCTCGTCTATGCTGTTCACGTTGAGAACGTCGTCCGGCAGCCGGGCCGGAGAGTCTACAGATACAGAACAGTGTGCACTCACGTCCTCGTCCGACCACAGTCCGGGCGTGGCGAAGGACTCCAGCAGGTCGGCGCCGCACAGCAGCTTGACCGTGACCGCGTCATCCGCGTTGCCGTTCAGTTTGTGGGTCAGGTCGTCCGGCTCGTCTATGCTGTTCACGTTGAGAACGTCGTCCGGCAGCCAGGCCGGCCCGTCAGCGGTGTTCACGTTTAGCTGGGACAGGTAGTTGTTTATCGTGTCCTGGAAAACATTTTAATTTGCTCACTAGCAGATCTAACGTTTCGTCTGCATGGATTTAAGTTTTTTCTTTTTAAAATTCCGTAAAACTCTCCAACATCCCGGCATATTTTTTTATTCACTCTTACTGTACAGCACTTAAATGAGATACGAAATAGCGTAATGCTTAAAAATTTGCCTATGTAAGATTTTTTTTACTCTTCTACGAGTAACCTTTGACTGCCATCTCATCTGGTGGTACAGCTGTGATAATATAGTGTAAGATGGAAGCGGGCTAACCTGAAAAGGGTATGGCAGTTTTTACTGGCTATGGTGGCCACCCCTAACCATTTCTGTGCCTATCAAAATTGGTTTAGCCGTCCTTAAGACTGGTTAGTACAAACAGACAGACATTCCAAAAACCTGTGTTTAGATGATGCTATATCGTTTAAATATCATATGAGCTGCTACATAAGAGGCATTCGTTTCGAAATCACCGACATACAATGGCATAATTACGCTTCTGGTTAAAATACGTTTTGTTTAAGTAATCCGGTGGATTTTGATCTGCTGAATTTCAACTCATTTGAGATTCGCACTATTCGGCCTAAACGTGCATCCAAATTTCGTTGGTTACGAACAAGTTTCAACAGCTTTTAATATGTTTTTTGCGTCTCCATTAAAATTCAATTTTATGCAATTATGCCGTTTTGTTCGCCAGCTCCTTATATTTTATCTATTTGTACTTATAAATGTACAAAAAGCTTCCGTGTGAACTAGGAATAAGACTTTACATTGCTTTACGTAAACAATGTTACCCTGAGTCATAAACTTGTATACTTGGCCTAGCCACTGCCTTAGACTTTGTCCTTGATGTTATTGATTGGCTGAGTCACGAATGCATTTACGTTAGTGGGTATTACCAATGCAAATGGAACTTTCATGCACCTTTCAATTTTGCTTTTATTTGAAAATGTTGAATAGAAGCAGGCACTACTTTGCGGAATTCCATGATATATACAATGAATATAAAATTACTTTGCTATAATCCGCTAACAGTGACTTTGTAGGCACAACACCGCACAAATTCACAACGGACGATTGCAAATCGATTTGCAATCGTCCGTTGTGAAGATGAGCTCCGGTGTCGGAGCGAAACGATCGTAGAGTTCATTTTGTGGTGAATTTGTGCGATGTTGTGCCTACAAATTTGTCACTGTTAGCGGATTATAGCAAAGTAATTTTATATTCATTGTTTATTTGAAAAATTGTAGTATTGAAACTTAGGACAGCACCTGGCTATGGGCGGATTTAATTAATTTTAACCAACTTCCAAAAAGGAGGGAGGTTTTCTCAATTCGGCGCGTATGATTTTTTTATGTGTGTATGTCCTCCACCGAGATCCTAGACCGATTTGCGCGGTTTTAGGGTTCCGTACCCAAAGGGTACAACACGACCCTATTACCTTATTACCTGTCCGTCTGTCACCAGGCTGTATCTCATATACCGTGACAGCTAGACAGTTGAAATTTTCACCGATGATGTATTTCTATTGCCGTTATAACAAATGCTAAAAAACAGAATAAAATAAACATTTAAGGGGGCTCCCATACAATAAACGAGATTTTTTAGCTTGAAATTGATAACTGCAACAGATAGACGCTTGAAATATTCACAATATTTAGTTATATATTTCACTATCATTTTAAAAATAAATAATTAAAATAAAACAAATGGCTGCTGACATACAACATGATTTTTTTGCAGTTTTTATGGATAATGGTACGGAACTCTTCGTGCGTGAGTCCGACTCGCACTTGGTGGGTTTTTTATTTTTATTTCTGGTTCCAACTGCTCAATTTCCACCACCAATGATGTGCAGTTCCTTATTTTCCTTTTAACTTGTCTCTGAAGAAATTGTACCTGATGGTACTGCAGTGACAGCTTGGTCCGCGTCCATCCCGCCTGCTGCGTCTCCCACTCCGACACCTTGATCCATCCTGATGATCTCAGAGCCAATTTTAGCATTGCTATTCTGTAATAATGCATATACTATAACAATCAGTGTACTTAACAGTTTAGTAAATTTATAAAAATAACTTTAACAATAGAGAATAATATTATTTAAATACATACCTATTACATATTATATAGAAGAATAAATTAAAAATTTAAAAAACCCCCGACATTCGCCATTTTGTGGTGGTGGTCATCTTGAATTTGCATAGTGCTATTCTACTAATCAAGCCCTTCCATTTGATACCCATATTGAGGGGGTAGTGAAAAAATATGTTATCCGCCATTTTGTGGTGGTGGCCATCTTGGACCGATTTTCATCAAACATAGCTAAGAACACTCCCGACAAATTCACCTTTCAAACAAAAAACACTGCATTAAAATCGGTTCACCCGTTTGAGCGCTACGGGGGCACAGACACACATACACGTACGCACGCACGCACACACGGAAAAATTAAAAAAATTCCATGCAAATTTTTATCCCCTATTTTACCATTTTCAAGAAATGATTTTCGAAAAAAACCTATACAGGTTTTTATTATTCAAAATGAATAAATAATCTTAATGCATTTATGCCTTTAACTTCAAAAATATGGGTTTTTTAAGTAACCTTTCTACCCCATACCCCATACCTTCCTACCCTTGGGGCACAGAGTACCTACAGAGGGGAAGCTTCTACAAGCGGCCCGCTGTCGGTACACTCACACATATGCGCATGTTTGTCACCAACTGTACCGGTTAGTTGAACGAGCGTGCGTCCGTGAACCGTTGGTGAGTGTGTTTGTGTGAGTATACCTACAGCGGGCCGCTTGTGGAAGCTTCCCCTCTGTAGATTTACTACTCGTGTGCTTGGGGGGAAGATTTTCAATAAAAAAATTCTTAGCTGGTAGCTATGCCCTACGTACCTAGCTGTTTCTTACCTATGATGTGCAGCCACCAGGTCTTTCTTGCCATAAGCGTCGTGTACAGGAGACATTATGCCACCCACAATGGTTCCTATGCCCAATGAGTGAATGTAGTCTTTTGCTATTTCTGAAAAGAACCAAATAAATAAGATATTCACTATTTATTAAGTATTTATTGTAATTTAATATACAACTAGCTATACCCAGCAAGTAATCTAGTTGGTAAATAGATGGGTGACCAACTTTGGAAGTTCAAATTTGGCTTTTTGATTGATTCTTAGAGCGAGGCCGCACTGCGAAATTTATTCGCGCGAATTTTTTCGCAGAATTCTGTGACATATGGAAATGTATGAAGCTGCCCGCACTTGCAAATTAAAATTCGTGAAAAAAATGTATTAAAATGCAGAAAATAAACCGCGCGAATAAAATTCACGCGAATATATTTCGCAGTGCGGCCCCGGCCTTACCTCAGAGAGCATGTTAAGGTAAGACTGACATCAATCATATTTATCAGCTAATCTTACCTAATAGCAATAAAATAAATCTGACATGAATCTTCTGTTTGAAAGAACTAATCTCAAAAGGTGATTGAAAGAAATGTCTCTTGGAGGATGTTCCTATAATTTTATTTTATTTGCCCTGCAATTTCATCTGGTGGTATGTGATGATGCAAATGTCTAGGTTAGATGCGAGCTAATCTGGTAAGGGGGTAAGGCAGTTTAATAAAATGTATCATAATTACTCTAAGTTAGTTTTTAAACAGCATTGTAAAGGTACAGTAAATCACTCGTCAACACTGCTTTTCCAGTAGGGTGGTATGGTAACTAGTAATGGCCACTTCCACCAGACTTCACCTACGCCAAAATGAAAATTAACAATACCCAAATTGGCATAATTTTCAGCTGGTAATAGAACCCAGGAACTCCCACTTATAAGACCAAGAGCTCAGTAATGTGTCCAGGGAGGTAGTCTAAATACATAATACCAATTAATTTTAAAAGGTCACTAAAGCAAAGCCGGGCGAGTATGCTAGTAAATCACATTTGAAAAACTTATTTAGATTATTTTATTTATATCAGAAAAATAATAATTATGCTAAACAATTGGTATGCGTAACCAAATATATTTCTTTTAAATTTTATTCGAATTTAAATATAAATATTACCTACCTAGATATTTAAAAACTACTGCAGAAAATAAATAAATACGTACCAAACATACGCAAATGCATGAATGTCGGAGGGCTAAAGCTTCCGCATGCCATTAATATTATCTTGCCTTGAGACATTTTTATTCGTTTCTAACAATTTGCTTCTCAGAATAAAACATTCAATATTATTCAATAAATAAATAGGATTTTATCACTAAACGAATAGAAACACAACTTTACAAGTTGACCATCGATAATTTTTTTGACAACTTGACAAGTGACATTGTCACCTTGACCCATTGAGAAATTAATAATATAGAGGCGCCCTAATGTCCTATAGAAAATAGTGGATCGAAAAATAAGATCGGAAAAGCTTGAGCTATTTTCCAATCCACTATTTTCTATAGGATATTAGGGCGCCTCTATATTATTAATTTTTCAATGAGTGCGATACAATTTTTGGTATTTTGTAATCTGTTTTGTACTCTCGTCCAGGGGGTGTAAACTCTCTTAGAAGAAAATTTATACCTACGGGGGCTGAAATTGCCATTGTTAAAACATTCTGATAATAATTGTACATTTTTTAAGCATTGCAACACTAACTTTTCTAAAGTCATATCCAAGAAGGTTATATTCTTTATGTAGATACTGGAGTCTGCGCCTGAAACATTGTAGGAAAGACAAAGTCCATAATTCAGCTGGGCAATTTTTTCTCTCTAGACTTTCTGTACCTCACACACTTTATTTAAGTAGATAAGAACGAGATAAAGCCTGTTCAAGGCCACATTTCTTTGTTTCAACATTTTGTTTCAAGCTCGGCAGGGTGATTCAGAACACTTCGATAACATAATCATCAATCGATTCGGTAAGTTATCGTACGATAAGATGTATTTTCAATTCAGAATAACCGTATCAACCGGCAAGTTGTCGAAACCGATACCGAATCGAACCGACGTAGATATCGTTCGAATGTCA
Organism: Melanargia galathea; assembly: GCA_920104075.1. Classification (NCBI taxonomy): domain Eukaryota; kingdom Metazoa; phylum Arthropoda; class Insecta; order Lepidoptera; family Nymphalidae; genus Melanargia; species Melanargia galathea. The sequence goes on from OV049868.1 coordinate 11,868,006, forward strand.
TAATCGCTATTCACAACAACTTTATCAAACGCTATCAAAAGCTATTCACAACAACTTTATCGAATAATATTTTCCGAACATCCGATATTTTTTTACGATTATTTATCGAAAGCTACAGGGCATTCGATATCCTAATCTTTTTGTTCATCTACTCGTCAGATAGGTACTTTTACTGCTATTTCGTGAAAAATATGTTCGGAGCCGCAATTAAAATAGATAGCAATAGCCGCAGTAAATCACCGAGGCGAAGAAGACGTGGTGAAGAGGATTCTTAAGAGACGTAGGTATCTACGGACATTGCGTGATACCTTTAACCCATTTGAGGCAAATGCGTCAACTTTTATGGGAAAATATAATAAAACTTTCGCCAGAATTTGCGTTATTTTTACTAACTAATAAGAGGGGGCATTACAGGAGGCAACACGTAATCATGTAGATTCAGATTTTTGGTATGTACATGATTACCAACCAATGCCATAATATATCTCTCGGTAGAGAGTAGTATATTGCTTGCCGTCTGTCCGGACGGACAGACAGGCAGATGGACAGCGGAGTCTTAGTAATAGGGTCCCGTTTTACCCTTTGGGTACGGACATCTGTGTGGTATTTACGAGGATAGCTGTAATAATACTTTTGTAGTACACTTCGACATTTTTCTCTCTAAATCAATAATTTAATGTTATCATTTTAAATAATGACTTTAATTACCTTCAAGATGATTAAAAGTTATTTTTTAATGCTTAATATGAATGTATAATAAGTAAAATTTTTGTAAAATAACATACTTCATAAATGCACATGTCTTAATCGCAATGTATCTTATCGATACCGGTATCGTAATCGATATCCAATTGTATGCTATTATCGTTCTGAATTGCACGAAAAAAAAATTTAGACACAAAATCGATACCAAATCGTATCGACACGGTAAGTTATCGAAGTGTTCTGAATCGCTCTGCAAATTCCATAGCCTGTTCTAATATTCTTGGTCAATAAAGTGTTTTTAAGTTGGTAGTCACTGACGTAATAGTACGTAATGTTGGTAATAAATTAATAATTGTTTTTTTCAAAATGGCGTCTTTGTTATTGTGTTTCGTAACAATTAAAAATATTTATAGGTTTCTTGCGATCATATAAACTTTAAATACGTCGAGTCGAGCTTCTGTTACTCTGTTTGTGTTTTATAGTGTAGTCAGCGTTGCCAATCTGTGGGGAATTCCCCAAACTGCGGGGATTTTCAGTCCGATTGGGTAATTTGTGGGGAGAGCATTTATGTGGGGAAAATGCGGGGAATTTAGACATTTACACTATACCCTATCCACCGAGACAAGTTAGTATGGTTATCAGAGGCTCGTTTGTGATTAGTTAGTGATATATTATTAAATTAAATTAAGAAAAGCCTACGATTATTTAAATCTTCGGGTCTTAGGAACTTCTACGTAACTAGGTACCTTAATTTTTTCACTTAGTAGACACGATAGAATAGTAAGCGCAGTATGTACGCGTACTTAAAATGATTAACGACCACTGACTTTTTTGTCCCTGTCTTTTGTATGGGCTTACGTAACAGGGAGAGCGCTATACTAACTTGTCTCGGTGGATAGGGTAAGTATATTATAGAGAAGGTATTAAGAAGAAAAGAGGGAGCGTAAAATTTGATCCGTCATAATATTATGATATGTCAACAAAACAAAGGCGCAATGGAGAGCCAATGTGGCCGATTCTGTTGTACACAATCTCTAAACCTAAACTAAATTGACAGGTTTAAAAATAGTGCTATCCCCTTCAGCAGGGGGGATTGTGAAAGAGACAGGAATGTATTTAGACCTGTCATTTTAGTTTAGATTTAGAGAATGTGTACAACAGAATCGGCCACAATATCTTGATTAAAATCATTAAATAGGTACTTAAATAATTAAATATCACACTAATATTATAAATGCGAAAGTGTGGATGTTTGGATGTTTGTTACTCTGTAACGTCGCAAATACTTAACCGATTTGGCTGAAATTTTGAATGGAGATAGATATTATACCCTGACTTAACACATAGGCTACTTTTATCCTGGAAAAATTCACTTATTCGATATTGAAAAAACGAAATCTACAGCTATAGCTATAGGTAGATTACTATAGCAAACGTCCTTAAAATTAGGTATAAAAATTGAAAAAGGAAGCGGGAACGGGAACCAGATATCCACGATTCCCTCAGGATTTGTGAAAAACCGAAATTCATGCAGGCGAAGCCGCGGGCAAAAGCTAGTAAGTAATAAATATATATTTAGATATCTTTCATTTCTTTGCTTAAAACTTGTGGGGAAAATGTGGGGAATATCGATTTTCTTTTCCCCAAAATTGGGGATTTTCAGTTAGGTTTTCGGGTAATCCAGACCGTGGAAGTTGGCAACGCTGAGTGTAGTGCTATTTATATTTGAGACATTGATTCTGTTTAATTGAAACAAGACTCGTATGTGGAATTCTTTGCTCGTATGTTTTATTTCACAAATAAAACAAGGAGAAATGTTTTAAATGTGACTGCTCGCCGGTAAAAACAACATCAAGTTGATTCGATTACCTAAAACCTGCTTAAGGAATCTTGCGTGGTACGTATAACCTAACCTAACTTAGTAGATTTATAATTACTAAAATTCATTCTCTATAAATTATCCTTAAACAGACACAAGCACACATTTTGATATTAATTATAGTGATATCAACAGGCGTGCTTACTGCTTATGTCTATAGTTTCCCATTTTCCAGACATTGCAGATACTAGTTAGGAAAAAAAAATATTGGTAGCCCACCCTTAGTGTTTACTATTTATATGTTGAATGGAAGCAGGCGTTACTTTGCGGAATTCCATGATATACAATGAATATAAAATTATTTTGCTATAATCCGCTAACAGTGACAAATTTGTAGGCACAACACCACACAATCTTGTAGGCACAACACCACACAATCTTGTAGGCACAACACCACACAAATTCACCACAAAACAAACTCGACGATCGTTTCGCTCCGACACCGGAACATCTTCAGGAGATGTCGACTTTGCAATCGTCCGTTGTGAAGTCGACATCTCCTGAAGATGCTCCGGTGTCGGAGCGAAACGATCGTCGAGTTTGTTTTGTGGTGAATTTGTGTGGTGTTGTGCCTACAAGATTGTGTGGTGTTGTGCCTACAAGATTGTGTGGTGTTGTGCCTACAAATTTGTCACTGTTAGCGGATTATAGCAAAATAATTTTATATTTATTGTTTACTATTTATTACCTATAGGGTAGTAAAAATACTTTCTTATATGATAAGGTATATATTATTTGTAATAATTAGTACCAATTAATCAACAAAATCTAGTCTGCCAATCCGCTTGGCCAGCGTGGTACACTATGGCCAAAACCCTTCTCACTCTGTGAGGAGACCCGTGCTCTGTAGTGAGCCGGTAATGGGTTGATCATGATGAATCAACAAAATTGTTTCTTTTCAGATGTGAACTAAGTATGTGATTGAACAGAGGTTTTACTGATTGTACTAAACGGAAGTTACAAAGAACTGCTGTTCCATGTGATGTAATTGAATATGAAAATATTAACAGCATTGTAAATAGCGTCTCATACATATTATGTTTAAAATGATTTTGTATGTAGTATTTGGAAAATAGATCGTTTTCAGAAGAAGTGTCAGCCACCGCACTCAAAAAAAAATCCTTACACATAAATAAATGTGAATTGTTAGAAAGAAAACCTGTTGTTTTATTTTGAATCCTAACTAAAACTTTATTGATAAGGCATTTTGACTCGAAAGAGAACTTGGTGTATTTTATTTCACCAGTTCTCTCTCGAGTCAAAATGCCTTAACTAAAAATATTATTAAGGTTAAGTAGGTAGGTAGGTAGGTACGTCAAAGAGTTGTTGGTGGGCTGAATCTAGATGGCGCTGAACTGTTCTCATTTTTTTTCTATGGAGTTTTCATTCTTCTCTCGTTAGAGAGTATTTTTGTTCTGTGCTCTCGTCTTTAATCTTTGGCGACGCCAAAGTCTTTCTCTTTGTAAAATCGGCCATTTTCTTTACCGCTGTATCGTTATTATTCGTGTAAAATTCTTTCTTTCATTAGCTAATGTTTTAGAGATAAAAGCGTGATTTTCAAGAAATTCCTGTAAAAGCTACGAGTTACATTTATAACCTAACCATTGGTAAGTTAATATTTCACTAAAGTATTGAATTTACGGCTGTTTTTACAACGTAAGCACTATGTCCAACATCCAATTAAAGTTAGTAATTATGCTTAAAGATGAGAAAATAACTATTTATTATTGATTATAGTTTCAGTACGGCATTAGTTAACTTTTTACCTACAAGTGATACAGTTACGGTTAAAGAAAATTGAGCTTATACCTATTTCCCTATTTGTTAATCAATAAATCATACATAACCCTGATGCCCGGGCGGCCTACACAAAATCAGAAATTGCACATCGATGTGTAAAGTAAAAACTATAAAGTGCTACTAATTAAAACGTCTTACATTAACATTACAGTCTGGAGTAGTACTGCGTGTACACTATGTACCTAGCATAGTGCATGTTGCTCGCGCTTATAACTCGCACGGGTTATTGCCCTAATCAAATGTAAAGAGGCGCGAGTTTGCCCTCCTGCTAACTTCATCTTCATCATGTTACCAAAATTATTACATTTGCGAGCGTATTTAGCTAGTAGTCGAGCTGCGTTTAGATACGGTAATACTTTCACGTTCAGTCATGTATTGACTGCACCAACTCTCGAATTTTGTAGAAATGGCGAACCGACGACCTCAAGGAGGCGGTAGACGTATGGACTTCGGTCGCAACGACCGCGGCAACAACTTCCGCGGGGGCGTATCACCGTGGCAAGGCGGCGGTCCCGGGGGCGACCTGCCCAATTTACTACCCCTCGGCGGCCCCACCGAAGCGACCCTGGCGCTCGCCAGCAACTTGATCAACCTTCTTCAACCCCGTCAGAACCCGGTTCCCTCTCTCCTTGACATGCCCATCCGTCGTGACTTCGGTCCTGCCATGAATCGGTATGATCGAGGTTACGGACCCAATAGGGTAAGTAATCTGCTGAACTGAAACTTGATATTGTATGAAAGTGGTATCAATAAGAGTATTGAATCGTTAAACTGAAGCTCAAAATATTTGAAATGTTCACAAAGTTCTTTTGAGTAGTATGAAAGAGGTCCCTATTGTAATAGCTTTTTGTTTTGTGCAAAAAATATATCATATTAATACTGAATCAATGTGAAATAACTTCAATTAAGACTTTCAAAATGTTTATAGTTATAATTTTAGTATTGAGATACAGGCTAAATTTTAAAACTGATACACATACACAAATGTGTATGTGTATCAGTTTTAAATATTTACTATTTGTATGTTTAAATATTTAACTTTTTTTGTTTTTTTGTTTTTTGTTTGTTTTTAAATATTTACTATTCTATTTGTATTTCAATATTTGTCACTGAAGTAAAATTACTTCAGTGACAAATATTGTAGCCAATTCTGTTGTACACAATCTCTAAACCTAAACTAAAATGACAGGTCTAAATTTATTGCTATTTCTTTCACAGTGCTCATTGCGGAAAAGGATAGCAATAGATTTAGACCTGTCATTTTAGTTTAGGTTTAGAGATTGTGTACAACAGAATTAGCCACATTATTGAACTAATTTTAGGAGATTTAACTTTAATTAATCCCTTTTAGTCTATTTGTTTGTACTAACATTCCTCATCACCAGTTCACTAATTTAAATAAAGTTCACTATTAAAATCTCAATTTATGCCTTCTTTGTGAATAAAATATTTCCTTGTTTCCTTATTAAATATAAATGTTTTGTGTTTGTGTGAGTTTACAGGTGTCTACTGTTCAATTTTAACCAATACACATTCAAGTCGGTTTCTCTAAATGAATATCTTCGTGATGCCCATAATGGCTGGCAGTTTCATACTAACGAGTTTCAAATTTCCCTTTAGATGGGCAATCAGGGTAATTTCCGGCGTACGGGAAATTATAATCGCGCTGGTGAGCGTATCAACAATCGTAAGCCGTTCAGACCCAATGATGGGCAAAGACAACAAAACAGGGGCACCCCGAAAAAGGATGCCGATTCAAAGGCTAACCCTAGCAAGGAGAGGTAAGGAACCCATGGAGCTTCCTTCCGGTGCTCTCGCCGACTTTCATGTATCCCAAAAAAGAAAAGAAAAGATTTCGACAATCCCACAGCAACGAGAAACCCAATTTCAAAACAAACTTTCACAAAAACTTTAACGAAATTTCAGCAAAACTTACGTTCACCGGCGACGCTAGCCGCATTGGCATAATATGTTTCTGAAAATTCTGCACTTTACCCCCTTTTTTTCTAAAGGGGTACAAATTCTATGTTGTATAAGAAATCTGCACATGGTCTTTCTTCACCATAGACAGCCTGTCTGTTTATGTTTAAGTTCTGTTGAAATTCTCTGAATGAAAGAGTGAAAAATATTTCTCTATTTATACTCTTAGGGTGTGCTTTATTAGATGATTGCAGCTTATTTTTCAGATTGACTGTCTTAAGAAAACAACTTAAATCCCATTATTAATTGAACGATTGATGTGATATCATGATTTTAAAGTGAATGAAGAAAAAAATAAAAATCTTGCACAAATAATAAAGAAATTCTTCTGAAAGTTTGAATTACTTGTTATTATTGTGTTAGTGCGTACATGACAACATTTTCACATGCAGTTGTATTGTGTCATACAGAGCCAAAGATGCAAACTAACTAGTATGTTGTGAATATCTTAAATCGTAATTATTTTATAACAATTGACCAATCAGAGCGCGCCTGAACACCACTTCAGACTTGTGTGGTTTTTAAAAATTTTGTGAAACTGATTTTCTGGTACAAATGTAACCTGTCTTCTGTCAGGAATGAGGATACTTAAAGCTACAACTGCCAAGTTTTATCAAGATGTTCAGTGCCTTAGCTGTTGAAAAGATAGACAGATGGACAAATATAATTTCGTATTTATAATGTGAGTAAAGGTGCGTACGGATAGCGCGTTCCTGTGTTACGCGTAGTTGGGAAACACTGTCCACGCGTACCTACATTGGATAAGCGTACAGCTCCTGTACGGACCGCCGCGAACCTGTACGCGAGGTCAATCGATCCAGAGCGCTCCGCGAGCCCCAGTACTACGTATTGAAACTCGAAGAACACGCGAGTCTATTCATTTTGCCGTCCAAATATAGTGTACGCGTTCGCGCGCGTCCTCTTTGACGCGCGACCAAAAACCGACTTATGGTGGCTCGCGCTGCGAGCTGGCTCGCGAGGTACGCGTTCTCCAAAGTGTACGCGTAGCTGCAAGTATGGACATGGCGTTCCGGACACGCGTAAACTGACTACGCGTATCAGTGTACGCGCTATCCGTACGCACCTTAAGGATGGATGACTTCTATAACAATTCACTACCAACCAATTACCAATACAACTTCTTTATTATAATCTATTGAAATGCTAACAGGTATAGTTTTGTGCCTCCTGCTAATTTCACTCACACCTTTGTTGTTAGCAACATTTTTGAATGAAGCTAGCTGGAGGTGCTAAGGGTTATATACCCACATATGTTCCCAAATGCTGTTTGCAGTGTTGTCGATCAGAGCCGGCCGTCGACTGCTTGCGAATATGTAGTCATGTGTAAAAGCACTTTGAGCGTAGAAATTTAAGGGTCTGTTTCACCACCTTCTGATAAGTGTCAGATAGCCTAAACGTATCATACTTTATGTCAAGTGGCAAAGACAAAAGTTGTGAATAAGCTATCCAACATTTATCAGGAGGTGGTGAAACAGACCCAAAATGTTTCCACTTTAACATTGAAATAACCATCAAAGTCTTATCTAGCGACGAGACAGGGGACAAGGCAGATAAGAGCGAAGACAAGAAGGAGTCACCTAAGACCCGTTACGATGACATAAACCAGTCCTTGTTGAGATGCCACATCTGCAATAAGAGCATGTGGGACGGCAGGTCGTTTGAGAACCACCTGAACGGCAGGGCCCATGCCATCATGATGCAGAAGACCGCGGAGAGCTATGCGCTTACTGCAGATACCATGCGCCAGGAATTTAAGGTAAATTGTCCTTATGTTAGGATGAGTTGAGTTTGTTCAAATCTAGTTTATTACAAAATTTCTGTTTGGTTTATTACCACTGAATCTAATTGTCCAGCTTTTTTATATGATACTTTCAAACAATTTAGTGCTTTGGTTTGAGTGTACATGGTATAGATAAGAGATATTATGTAGATCTAATAAGGTACTTACATATTTAAAACATACATATTATTTCTTCCTTTTTAACGCTGTTGTCACTTTACCATCAGAGAGGATCACAGAAAAGCTCCAATCAATCAAAAATAAAGTTTATAGAGGGCATACAGACAAATAATAATTTCTATAGATGTTTTTAAATAACTACAGATTCGTGAAATGAAACGTACCCGCAAAACGGGCCAGCAGCCGATGCGCGACTTCTACTGCGCGATGTGCGACATGTACGCGGCGGACGGCGCCATCCACCGCACCACCGTCGGACACCGCAAGCTGAAGAAGTACCTGCATCCCGCTTGCACGTCCTGCCACAAGGAGATGCCGACGAGGATCGAGCTGGACGAGCACCGGCTGTCCGCCGAGCATCTGCGGCAGCTGCAGGACAAACAGGACACCAACATCTCCAAGCCCAAACCTGAGGGTAATTTAAAATTTTACTTGGTTGTTGAACTACCCACAAATTACCACACCAACGAATTATATTTCCGATGAGGGTAGTTTAAAATTAAAATTTTACTCATTTGTTGAACAATTTTAAAATATTGATTCTTTTCTAACAAGATTTTTCCAATACACTTTTTTAGTATCCCATCTGTTGTTCAGGTTCATAATCGTGTTTTTGATCTTTTAGTGTCACCATTTTTCTGAAAAGATATTGGGTTGATTTTGATGCAGTTTTTTTTTTCATTACACTGGTATCACGCCACTTACCATCAGGTGAGATCGCAGTCAAGGGCTTGTAGATGAATTAAAAAATTGGTTGTCTATAAAGTCGATTTTACGGACGATAATTTTACGTGATAACCGTCGTAAGAAAACAAAGAGAGATAGATGCGTCCCAAGTCGAAAGCTTAGGCTGATCGTGACTCTCTATCGTTTGTTCCGCGCTCTCGCTTGCACGCTCGGCTCAGGCGGAACGTGACAATGAGTCATGTTATTTTGTGCGTGTAGCCGGCGTTCATCGATTTATAAGACGATTGCAGATTGAAATGTACCTCGTTTCCAGTGATGGTGTTCTCTACTCTGAGCATGGAGCAGATGTATCTGAGAGACGACCGGCAGCGCTCGCGACGCTTCGAGCGCCGCGACAAGAGCGCCGACGGCGACAAGCACGGAGACAAGGGCGGCGACACCGACGGAGACAAGGCGAAGGACGCTGAAGGGGAACAGGTAAGAAACTTCGTGAAGCGGTAATTTAGCTATATGGACTAACTAGCTTATGACAGATGACTATGTCAATTTTTTTTATAGCGGTCATGCTCATATAACATTTGATAGGCTATGGAAAATAGACTAAAAAGGAAAAATATTATGTAATATCAGAACAGTAAAGAGTAGATGTTCTCAAGGGAGAACACACTTCACTTGTGTAATATCATAGATAAAGAGTAGATGTTCTCAAGGGAGAACACACTTCACTTGTGTAATATCATAGATAAAGAGTAGATGTTAGCAAGGGAGAACACACTTCACTTGTGTAATGTCATAGATAAAAAGTAGATGTTTTCAAGGAAGAACACACTTCACTTGTGTAATGTCATAGATAAAGAGTAGACGTTTTCAAGAGAGAACACACTTCACTTGTGTAATACCATAGATAAAGAGTAGATGTTCTCAAGGGAGAACACAGTTCAGTTGTGTAATATCATAGATAAAGAGTAGATGTTCTCAAGGGAGAACACAGTTCAGTTGTGTAATATCATAGATAAAGAGTAGATGTTCTCAAGGGAAAACACACTTCACTTGTGTAATATCTCTGTGTAATTTTCTTTGTTTATTCTCACAGAACGAAACCGAAGGCGTAGAAGTCAAGAAAGAGCCGACGGAGGATGTAGAAATGAAGAAGGAAGACGGAGAAGAGAAAGAGATTGAAGAGAAGAAGCCTGAGCCAATCGACAAAGAGGATACGGTGCTGGATTACAAGGAGGGTGATGACGTCACCAACATCACACAGGATATGTTGCCTGCTTATAGGTACAGGATCTTACAATTAAAGCGGAACTTAAATTTTTAAGTAGACCTTACATTTATTGAGTGACAACTTTTAAAGTAGGCTGTATGTAAATATGTAATTCAAAAAACACGCCGATCAATACATGCTGATGAAGGTTTGCAGATATTTTGACTATTTCCGATTTCTATTATCGTCACATTTCAAATAATTTACACAAAACCTTAACAAATTATACACCCAAACCTTCCTCATGAATCACCCTGTCTATCGGTGAAACCTGCATGAAAATGATGAATAGTTTTTGAGTTTATTGTAAATAGACAGACGCGGCGGGGGGGACTTTGTTTTATAATATGGCCCAACGCACACCAAGAGCAGCGCAGAACAGAGCATTTCTGAGAACACTGAATAATTAACTTAACAACTATTGACATATGGTCAATAATTGCATTCCAAGAAAAAATACGCGCGCAAAGCATCGGATCGCCCACAAGAGCATGTGCGCCAGGGCTCTGTCCGCCGCCTTGCTGGTTCGCGCCGCGCCGTGTTACTTTGCGCCGTGTCTGCGCGCCTGAGCGGCTGCCAGATGCCAGAACTCGACATGAGAGATGGGCGCGACGCGTCGCTCCCCCCGAGAGCTCTTTTAGCCTCTTGGTGCCGCTCGGGGTCGCTTGAATCAGCGCACGCGACTCTTAACAAATGCTCTCCGCTGCGCTTCCAGCGGTGTGCGTCGGGCCTATTTAGTGATGTAGCGACAGTTTTTGAACGTGTAACGTGTATGTAGTACGGAGCGCGGCGTGGGGCGCTCGTTCCTGAAGCCGCTGAACTGCATCCAGTGCCAGCTGTGCCACAAGCTGCTGGACAGCGAGGAGACGGCCGAGGTGCACCTGCGCACCTGGCGCCACCACCAGCTCTTCGTGTACCTGCTCAACGAGAAGAGCGGACACCTGGTACGTACTCCGCCATACCACGTTACCCGCGTCCACTTTAGATTGCATCATCAATTACCACCAGGTGAGATAGCAGTCAAGGGCTAAGTAGATGAATAATGTACAATTCGGAAATAAATGTTTTGGTAGGTATTAATTACAATACGAAATATACGACAATAAAAAAAAGCGCGGGGCAAGTAGCTAGTGGCGCCATCTGTTATGTCTATCCGAAACTAACTTAATATTCTAGTTTAGCCGCGCGAACTTCGCTTCTCGATTTTTTCGTACAAAATGTAGCCCATGTCACCCGGATCATAACAACGAATCAATTGACATCTCATTCATCAAAATTAGTAGTTTAGACGGTACGGTGGAACATACAGAATCTGTTACAAAGATTCAGCAAAGCCACAAAGAAGGGTTATGATTTTATCTCTATGTATCATACATACATAGAGTTAAAATCATAACCCTTCTTTTGGCTTTGCTGAAGAATGCTTCAGCAAAGCCAAAAGAAGGGTTATAACGTTACGGTTTGTTTGCAGGCGGAGGGCCAGCAGTCGGAGTCGGGCAAGCGCAGCCACAGCAACTACAACGACGACTCGGGCACGTGGAAGCGGCGCCGCACCGCGCCCAAGGACGAGGACGACGACGACCAGGACGAGCCCGAGCCGGAGCCGGAGCCCGCCAACAGGAACGGCCTTGAGGATACCCAGGGTGACTATCTTTTTTTTTATGTAAAACACTGGTGTAAGGGGATCGCTATGGGAAAGGAAGACGGGTAATAGTAGTGACGATTACCGACAAGATACCGCATAAAATACGCGGGAATCGCTATCCGAAACTAAAACCGGTAGTAGTAGTGATGATTGCTGACAAAATACCACAGAATACGTGGGAACCGCTATTCGAAATGAAGACAGGTAATAGTAGTGATGGTTACTGACAAGATACCACAATAATTTTTTTCAAAGAAAAATGAACCGACTTCAAACGATTCGAACCAAAAAGTTTAAAATAATTTTTTATTCATTTAGATTGACGATTACACTACCTAACTCAAATGATATATAATTTTTTGAAGTCGGCGCCAAATGACTCATACTTTTCAAGTCGAAAATATGCTCCCCGCGTCCCGGACAGCCTCACCCTCCGCGACTATTATGGTTCACCGCGCTCGCATTCAAAAGTGGATAGTTACTCTGATTTTAATAAGATGAATGAATAAAAAATTATTTTAAACTTTTTAGTTCGAATTGTTTGAAGTTGGTTCATTTTTCTTTGAAAAAAATTATTTTATGCTTTTTAGTGATTTGTTTTCTTTATATTAATAATAATATAAATGAGAACTATGTGAAATAGATTATGACCTATATATTATTAATATTATTATTAAATATCCTGTGACATATTACATACATTTTATGTGTCATACTAAGTATAGGTGAATGGTTTTATAATGGACGCTGGGAAATGCATTTACGCACACCCTCCGGAAGCCTTACAGCGAACTGCAATGCTTCCGGAAGGTAGTGTGGGACTCAGGCAGGCCAAGAAGTGGCCAGAATACCCACTAAAACCCAGCGATGTTCCTCCGTGTCGCCTGGTGGCTGGGTTACGGGTACACTTGCGCAATCATCCGCGACCCAGCCGGCGCCGTCCGCCGAGGCAGACCCTCCACCGGGGGACCTAAAGGCCCCCTAACACCGTCTGAGGCGCACCAGGAACATAGTGGTGCGCCTCCCGACCCGAGGCGTCTCAACGGGCGACGGATACGCCATTCCATCACCCGGAGTTCCTCGCCAGAGGCAACCCTCCAGAGGGCCACACCCGCAGGCGACCCTCAAGAGGTTCACCCCTCGTGTAATTTTTTATAGAGGTTTTCTTCCTCGCGGCCCCTCGCTCAGTGCGTGGGGCCCCCGGTTCCGCTCAGTGCGGATTACGGGTTGCCCGACGGTGGCCGAAGCCAGCGCCCACCGGCCACAAAGACCAGCGGACCCGCCGCGCAGGGCGTTTCCACCCCCTCCGGTAATTTTTTAACGAGGTTTTCTTCCTCACGGCCCGAAAGCCTCCCCCCCAATTGTCGCCGCCCGGAGTCTCCACAGTCCACTCCGATGAACAGAGAAGTACCAGGAGCCTCCAAGCGGCAACCCCCTGCTGGTTTTGGTCCGCGCCGGGTTTCCCCGGTACCTCCCATATCTGGGAGGCGTTCCCCCATCCGCCACCGGGGGGACGCGCCCGATGGGGGACCAGCAACCCCACACGGGAATAATGTTCTAACCCAACCTAACCTAACTTCCGATCTATACAAGATTAGTTTGTATGCGTACTACTCTTGTATAATGTAGAAGATCTTGATTAAAAAGTAATTTACAATCTATACGCGACCAGTTTCACACCCTTGCGGTATAGAATGGAAATACACGTAACCGTGCACAAACTCCAAGGAATCACTCTATAGTAAAGCTGTACTGACTTCGGCCCAAAAGTTTTTGCAAAAGGTCAATGTTACGTAGGCGTAGCAGAGTGAAGTCTTTGGACAAAATAGCTATATTAGACTTCAGCAATAGGTCTGGCAATATCAGAGAACATATTAGTGACATATGTATACATTTATGGTCATAACTTCGTACGTAAGAATGATAACTCGATGTGTTATATATACTAAAACCTTCCTGAAAGTATGTAGATTACGATAGTGAAACAATCATCAAAATCGGTTAATTAGTTGCGGAGATAATCGTGAACATACTTACATACATACATACGGGTCGAATACAGAACCTCCTTTTTTTGAAGTCGGTTAAAAAATACGGCTGAGCCGCAATCGGAATCTAAAACAGGTAATAGTAGTGATGATTGCTGACAAGATACCACAAAAAATACGCGTGAACAGCTATCAGAATCGAAGACAGGCACTAGTAGTGATGATTGCTGACGAGATACCATATAGAATACGCGGGAACCGCTATCCGACACGAAGACAGGTAATAGTAGTGATGATTGCTGACAAGATACCACAAAAAATACGCGTGAACAGCTATCAGAATCGAATACAGGCACTAGTAGTGATGATTGCTGACGAGATACCATATAGAATACGCGGGAACCGCTATCCGACACGAAGACAGGTAATAGTAGTGATGATTGCTGACAAGATACCACAAAAAATATGCAGGGACCACTATTGGAAACGAAGACAGGTATTAGTAGTGATGATTACTGACAAGATACCACAAAAAAAGGAAAAGAAAATTAAAATATTTACTGTTGTATTTTTTAAAAGTTCGCAATGTAATGCAATCAGCTGACGCCTATACTTAAAGTCGTAACTGCGTAAGCGGGGTATTGACTCCCGAGTTGAGCAAGCTACTTTGCCGGTTTGAAATGATCAAAAATATTAAATACTAAATCACTAATACTACAAGATGTATAAGATGATAAATGGCGATCGATATTGGATTGTGTTTAGGTAGTATAATTATTATACTAGCGCTAAGTTTTCGATAGTGGTCCCCTTATATCCTGTATTTGTATATGTTCTATGCTTTTAATTATAGCCTTTAATTATAAGCCTCAATAGCGCAACGGTCGTCGGGCGCGGATCGGGGACCGTAGGATCGATGGTTCAAACCCCACCCGTTACACTATTGTCGCACCCACTCTTAGCTCAAGTTTTCACTTACTTGGAGGGAAAAGGTGATCTTTTTTTTTTAACATAAAAGTATTAGTTTCGTAATGTGTTACAAATATACCAAACAGATGAGAACAAAGAGGCCGAGGAGCAAGCGGAAGCTGCAGACAATCCGAACGGAGAGGACCAACTGGCTGCAGACGATCTGGAGGACTGGGAGCAGTCCATGGACGAGATACTGGATGATGTTAAGAAAGGTTTGTGTTTCTCATTTATTTAATAACTAAAAATAAAAAAATGTGTGCAGACCACACAACGGAAGTGAAAACACATTCACAGAAGTGAAAATTCATCAATTTTATTACTTGTTACTATTTCCAATTCATTTTTTTCCAATTTCGATTAGTTTCTAAGTCATCTATATCATTTAAGAAATGCTAGAAGTTACCTAAGCGCGAAATATTTTCGCTATTATTAAAACTCAACAAGTGCCTAAAGCAACGAATTTTTTGACATTTCAGATGTACACACGCGTATAATATTAAATAACGTATTAAATAAAATGTATTGGGACGACACATACCGTGTTTATGTCGATACTGAATGCGACTGATGCGTCACGCTCTCTCATGTAACGGTCGCCGAGTGAGTGTAGCAGTCACGCGTTGACTATCTCTCCTTCCCTCAGTCGACTCGAGCCGGCTTTACCCGAACGAGCGTTACATATGCGAGAGTGACGACTCAGACTCATTCAACATCCACAAAATAAAGTCTTTTTTGACAGACAATTTTTAGCACGATTAGAACAAGGTATAACCCCCGTCACGTAAGTCGACCGGTGACCTTCAAGTGCGCGCAGCGTCGTGTGAGTGAGCGGGACAATACGATTGGAGAGCCAATAACCGCTTACGAGGGATCCGCGAGAGCTAATCAGTGCTTACGAACGGTCCCCACGCCCTCCCCGCGAACCCCTCACCCCGAGATACCTCATTTTCGACTTCTGCGCATTGAAGGTCACCGGTCGACTTATATTACGTGAGTTATAGTGTTGGATGAATGAATAAACAATACCTAATTATTTATTCAGAATAACAAATGTTTAAAATAATAATTATAATATTATTATTCTGTTCTATTTTTGTTCAGACAAGGAAAGCGAAAATCCAGAACCGGAACAAGAAGAAGAACAGGCACAAGAACCAGAACCGGAACCGGAGCCGGCCAAGCCGGTGGTGGAAGTGAAGAAGGCTCCACCGCCGAAGGGCTCGCCGAGGGGCCGGGGGCGCGGCCGCGGCCGCCAGTACTAACCGTGCATGGGAAATTGATTAAACCCTTAAAATTTCCTGCCTGCTCTTCACCATCGCCGATAAAATCGCCAACAATCGTCACGATCATCGATGCAAGCATCCACACGGTCGGCCGTGATCGTTAATTGAGCGGCGAGCGGCGCGTATTCCCTTTGATGCGTGCCCGAAAACCGACAAGTCGCCGATCGCCACGATAGCTGACGATTGTGACGGCGATGGTCGGCGACTACAGGCGATAAGCCCTCCACACGGTCGTGAACGCGTCTACAGTCGCCGATTGTGAAGAGGCTTCCAACTTTCAAGCACGTATATTCTAGCGTTTAAACTAGGTAGGTATAAGTGGTATCCATATATCGGGTGTAAGGAGACCACTGTCGGAAACGAACACAAGTAATAAATAGAAGTGATGATTACTGACAAGATACCACAAAAAAAACGCGGATTTTTTTTAAATTTCCTGTATATTTTTTTAAGTTCGCAATGTAATGCAATTCATTGGGGCTACGAACGTTAGATAAATACCTAAAGTTGTCGCGTTTGAAAAATACTAAATACTAAACCAAGTAATACAACAAGTACCTATAAGGCAAAATATTATGGTTGTTGGTATTATATTGTGTTAAGTAGTACAATAATAGCGCTAAGTTTTCGATGGCGATCCCCTTATGACTGTATTGAAATCTGATTTTTAGGGTTCCATAGCCAAATGGCAAAAAACGGAACCCTTATGGATTTTTCGATTATGTTATATATAAAATAGATTAAAACCTAAATCATTGTAGTTTAAAAAAGTGTAGAAAATGTAGCTGCTGTAGTATCACAACTGATAGAGCATCCATATTATTAAAATAAATATTAGTTTTATTTATGTCATTCTATTGATTTATGATACTTAGGTATCCTTTTTTTATAGGATTAATTAAAAATATATACAATCGTAATACTTTGTGCGGATCCGTTCACAACTAATGTGGTTTAGCTATTAGTACTATAAGTAGAAACTATCACCAAGTCATTAATGCTGGTGTGATCGTAAAACGTCGATGAAGATAAGATATAATTTCAACCGGTATTTTTGCGGGTAGGTTCGTAAATTGTCATTGTCGGCGGGTTCATAAGATCTTAATGCATCGTAAATGGTCATTGACGGCGGGTTCATATGATCTTAATGCCTCGTAAATGGTCATCGACGGGCGACGGCAGGTTTGTAAGATCTTAATGCCTCGTAAATTGTCATTACCGGTAAGTTCGTAAGATCTTAATGCCGGTAGATTCGTAAATTGTCATTGTCGGCGGGTTCGTAAGATCTTAATGCCTCGTAAATGATCATTGCCGGCAGATTCGTAAGATCTTAATGTCGATAGATTCGTAAATGTTTTCCACTAGTTTCTATAGTCAATGCCGGTATTTAGTTGGAGGTAGTAATCAGCCCGACATTACGAGGGTAATTATAATTAATGTTTATTAAGCTAGAAATATTTATATAATTCGATTAAATTATAATAATAATTTTATTACTTCTTGAAATTCTAAATGAATTTCTTTCATGTCTGATTTATTATCATAATAAACTGTGAGTACAGTAAATAAATGTTTTATTATTCACCCAATTTCCTATGGTTGGAAAATAAGTAAGCAACATAAAAATGAAAAAGGATAATCGATTAAAAGAATTTATTTAGTTAATAAATAGGTAAATTAAAATTTATATAACAAAATAATATATACTACAAAACTTTGTAAAACACAATTTTTCACTTAGCCTAACGTGGTGGCACCAGTTATGGACAGGGTTAAGCGCCGAGTCAAACATGAGGAGCTATAACTTTTTTATTATTTAATCTAGAGTGATATAATTTTACAATGATATACTCAGATATACAGAGCTTCTCACTTACTGCTAAAATTTAGAAATAGTCGAACGAGTTTTGAAATATGGAAACCTAAAAACGATCAACTGAAATATGTAAAAATCTTTATGATGGACAGTCTAAATCCAGTTATGGACACCCAGTGATGGACAGTTCGTTTTTATCCGATTACTGCAAAGCCAAAAGGAAGGGTTATGATTTTTGTAGTCTATGTATGTATGTTTGTATCCAATTTTTGTTCTAGCGAAGCACCTAAACTACTGGGCCAATGTTGATGAATGAGGTGTTAATTGATTCGTTGTTATAGTTTGGGGGTGACATAGGCTACATTTTATATGCGAAAAAATCGAGAAGTGACGTTCGCACCAGCTAAATTGGAATATTAAGTTAGTTTTAGATAGACATAACAGATGGCGCCACTAGCCGCTTGTCCCGCCTTTTCTTCCATTAGTACACAATTGAATACACGTTTTTCTAAATTATTATTTTTAACCCCCGACGCAAAACGAAGGGGTGTATAAGTTTGACGTGTCTGTGTGTGTATGTGTGTGTGTCTGTCTGTTCCCCTGTAGTGCTCAAACGGGTGAACCGATTTGAATGCAGTTTTATTTCGTTTGAAAGGTGAATTAGTTGACAGTGTTGTTAGCTATGTTTGATGAAAATCTGGCCGAATCATCACCAAAGGAAACATGGCCGTCGCTACAAAATGGCGGATTACATATTTTATCACAACTGCCTTAATATGGGTATCAAATGAAAGGACTTGACTAGTAGAATAGCACTATGCAAATCCAAGATGGCCGCCGCCACAAAATGGCGAATGTCAGTTTTTTTAATTTTAATTTATACTTGTATACTATTATGAGTAGTCGGGTTTTAGTTTAAGTATTTAAATATCACTTGCTTTAACGGTGAAGGAAAAATCTTGAGGAAACCTGCATTCCTGAGAGTTCTTCATAACGTTCTCAAAGGTGTGTGAAGTCTGCCAATTTTGGCCTGCGTGGTAGACTATGGCCAAAACCCTTCTCACTCTGAGAGGAGACCCGTGCTCTGTAGTGAGCTGGTAATGGGTTGATCATGATGATGATGATGATGATGGGTTTTAGTTTACGAACTTTAACTCTTGTTTTATTTTATATGGATTGTGGGCAAACGAGCAAGCGGGTCACCTGATGTTGAGTGATTACCGCTGCCCATGAACATTTGCATCACCAAAGGAACCACTAATACGTTGCCGGCTTTTAAAGAATTTGTTGATCCGCTCCTTGATTATTTCGAATAATATATAAATATCAAAGTTACGTAGAAACAACCAAGGTTCGTCACATTTCAATTTAAAACTTGTCTATTTGAGGACGTTTACAAAATGGTTCCATAATTTTTTATTTGCTTCAACTTCTTAATCCTGATGCTGTAGGGTACTACCAACCTAAACTAAAGGGATTCGGGAACTGTCCACTATGACTTCATATTTTTGGTACCAAGCTTAGATTGAATCACGGACCTCTGAGTCCCAGCTCCTTAATCCTGATGCAGCACGATACTGCTCACATAAGCAGCGAGGAATTTTCGCCTGTTTTTTGAAAAGATGAATAAATGTTTTTCTAGGCCTGTTACCTGTAAAAGGTTTCCTTTCTTCTTGCGTAATAATTACTTGGACACTGTCCAAGAGGGCAAAAGGTGATCCTTAGCTATGGAGAATCTTCTTTCTAGGTGAAAGAAGGTTCCTCATTCATAGCTACTCGTATGACACGTTTTACTATTAACACTTCTTTATTTTGTGTTAATATAGAGCTAGGCCCCATATTGCATACAAGCGGATGCCTGTGACTTCGTCCACGTGGATTTAGGTTTATTATAATCCCGCGGGAACTCTTTGTTTTTTCTAAGCTCCTTTGAGCTCATACCTACATTTCTAAAAAATGTTAAAAGTGGCGCATCTAAATGGAACTAATATAATAGGTATTAATTTTTTAACCTTATCCCACCCATCAGATTTTTTTTGCATGGAAACCATAATTATTTTTTTAAAACAAGTATAATATTGTTAAGAAATAAAAAATATCAACTGCGTGATAATTTTTTTTCTCTTTCACTTTTGATCACAATATTTTTTAGTCAAAAAAATTATATTTTCGGAATCACCTTTTCAACCCCTTTAATTTGACACCCCACTTGATAAGATTTGAAGGAAAAAAAAATTTAAGATGCAATCCTGCTACTATACCGAACTGAAATTTTGATGGAGATAGATTATGCCATGACTTAACACATAGGCTACTTTTTATCCTGAAAAAATCCACAGTTCCCACGGGATTTTGAAAAAACCAAAATCTATAGCTACGGTTATAGGTAGATTACTATAGCAAACCTCCTTGAAAGTAGCTATAAAAGTTGCATAAGGGAGCGCGAACGGGAACCGGAAATCCACGATTCCCTTGGGATTTGTGACAAGTATAAATTAAAAATTTAAAAAACCCCCGACATTCGCCATTTTGTGGCGGCAGCCATCTTGGATTTGTATAATGCTATTTTACTAGTCAAGCCCTTTCATTTGATACCCATATTAAGGGAGTTGTGAAAAAATATGTAATCCACCATTTTGTAGTAGCGGCCATCTTGGATCGATTTTCATCAAACATAGCTAACAACACTCTCGACTAATTCACCTTGCAAATAAAAAAAACCGCATTCAAATCGGTTCATCCGTTTGAGCGCTACAGGGGAACAGACAGACACACACACACACACAGAGAGAGAGAGAGAGAGACACGTCATACTTATAACACCCCGTCGTTTTTGCGTCGGGGGTTAAAAAACCGAAATTCACGCGGGCAGAAGCTAGTTAAACTATACAAGTTTAATTTTGACTTGTAATTGTGTTTAAATGATAAGAATAGATAGGTCCATGACTGGATTTTTGATGTGTTTCCGATCCAGTAATGGACATCCCCTCTAAAACTTGAAAATAACTCTATGTCGCATTTATTCCTTCACAAGCATGTTTTAAAGTTTATATCTAAGTGATTTAATCATTGTAAATTTACATTTTAATCAGAAACGAGAATCCATCGATCAAAACGTTTATTTACCTTCTTAGCGATTTGCTTAAGAAAACTATTGAAATCGAAAGATATTTGCACACAACATTTTGTTCGCCTTGCCATTTTAAAACAAAATGGCCGTTTCATATGATATTTGTCAATATGACAAACAGATCCCTATTCTACATGGTTTAAATGTTGCCAGCGGTAAAACTCTAATCTAGCTCTTATTTTTGTTAAAAACGGTGAAGGTGGTCAGCTACTGGTGCCTGGTCCATACCTGGCGACACCACGTTATATACTACCTAATTGATTAAAACAAAATAATTATTATTCACAAAATTCAGTCCTACTTATTTTTAAGCAAACACCTTTACATTCAAATAAAAACAGACTTTTCGATCGTTGGTCATCTTGTGATGTGCTAAGACGCCGGCGAACACCGCGCGCAAATCCAAATCAAGGCGCTCGCTAGAATCGGCTGGTATATTGCTATCTCTCTCTGTCTCTACACATCGGCGCCGTGCTTCCCGCGATAGCAATATTAGCGGTCACAATTTGTTAAACATTTGATCTTGTTCCGTAAATATCAAAAATGATGCATGAAAATTTGTTGTTTTTTTCACCTCGTGTTGTTATTTTGTAACTTGACAATATAAGCTATGTTCCTGATCAATTATTAGGTAAGATATCGTTGATTTTAATATGAAACAAATAAAGAGAAAACATACTGTTTATGTCGTAAAAATGTGCAAAACGCAGTTCACTTTCATTTCGTTTTAGGAAGGTATTTTGGAAACATATTATGTATCCAGGAACCTAGATAAATACAATTTGAATCCAAATAATCACATAATATGGTTTATATTCTATTTGTATGTTTCTTGTCACATATTGTGTCATGAACTTCATTACTGTCACTTATTGATGACAATCACACAGCAGTCATTAATAAAATAATTGTTTATTTGTGATGACCACAGCGATCATCACAAATGAACAATTATCAATGACAGCACATTGAAGCATCAAAAAATGTTCATGGCATATTGGCACCTATCTTTTATAGAATAAGGCACAAGTTTGATTAGCTTCAATGTACATTGACTTCATGAAGACGTCACTGATTCATGATTGTCACTAGCTCTTATTGGCCTTAGTCAGTTTGGGGCACTGGCACTACTGTTGGCATTACGGTTCTGTTGCAGATCATCTCGACATTCACACTGTGAGTGCTGGGGAGGCTTCAGCTGAGGCCAGTTACCACCCCAGCTGCAAAACCTTGTCACTGTCAGTTTATGATCACTGCTGTCATTGATGAAGTAACTGTTCACTTGTGATGGTCACAGTCATCACTGATTTGTCACTGTCACTAGGTCTTCTTGACCTTAGCTGGTTCTGGGCACTGGCACCACGGCGTGGTGGTTCTATCGCAGACCAGCTTGACGTTTACCACGGTCACCGGCAGTGAGTCTATGGTCACATTATGAGTGCTGTGTATCTTGTACGTGACGTCATGCAGGCCCGTCACTCGGTCGCGGCGACGCGTCACTTCGCGCTGGTTGAAGCATTTGCGCATGTCACGTCTTCGGTAGGTTTTGTCGTGGATGTGCCTGGATGATAAAAAATAAATAGGTAACTTTGATCACACATTAAAAACAGATTAACAATAGGTATATAATGTCCCAACCAAATGACTACCAATGGACAAGTTTCCAGTATTTTTTGTGGAAGTGTAAGTCTACTGCGAGGCTGTTATCAACCTCGCCCGCAGTGAACGTGTTAAATAATCATTTATTCAGGGAACACAAATAAAAATTTAACCAGTGTTTTGTCTTAAACAACTACTAAAGGCTGGTCCCCATAATTATGATTGCATTATTGTCTCAACCCACCTCAAAAATTTTCTCAGATACTCATAATATTATGATTGTGATAGTGTTTCGTCTGTCCGTTACTTGTTATAGTTCAACTGCTGAACCAATCTTGATGATATTTAGCACAGATTGCATCCAAAAGATTAATACTTTTTATGTCAGAAAATCATAGAGTACTCACACAATTAAAAAAACCCAAATTGACTTTACTGTACTGTGTTTTGCGAGCAGTAAATAAAGATAGACACTTACTTAAAAGTATTCTCAGGTCCGGTACTAATATTAGCAGGTCGTCTCACTTTCAATCCTGCATCTTTCAATCTCACATAAAACTCATCATCTTCCAATCCCCAACCCCAATAATTGTTCGACATTCCATTAACTAATTCAAAGTCTTCTCTTTTTATTAATAATATACCACCAATAAATGTATCATAGTGATACTTTGGATGGGTTTGTGGCGAGGATATATGGAAGACACCATCTTTCGGGTAATCATACGTCAAATCGTTATTCAAAGGTAATAGATCAACATCGTGCATTGCAATGTAGTCATAGTTCTTCTTTGTATACAAAAATCCAACGTTTATTAACGACGCTCGGTTGAATCTGTTGCTGTCTTTTTGTTGGATTATAAATATGTGATATGGAATCTTTTGCTTGGTTAAAAAATGGTGCATGTGAGGTACAAATTCTAGTAGTTCTTCGAATCGGTCACGGAACGGTACTAGAATGGCGAGTTTCTTCTTGCTATATGTTGTTGAGATCTGGAGGTTTTGTGGTTCTGCAAATGAAAAATATTTAATCAATCCCACTAGTTAATTACATTTAAATAAAAAAAAAACATTAAGAGAAGCTGCAAATAAAAATCAACAAATAACTAAATAATCTAATTGTAGATATAAATAAAACTAAGTTTACTAAGTTGCATTCACACCAACTTCTCACAAAACTCACACACGCTAGTATAAAACCCAATCACCGTCCATTCATCCCCAAACACACGTCAATTTCAGGTTCATGAGGCCCTTTCCTATAAGGATCCTGAAAGATCGCAGAGCTTCGTCGTCTTGAGACTTGGAGTGAATATTAAATGAACAAGTTTACCTGGCATTATAGGCAGGGAAGCCAAAAAACATCCCATTACGAAAGTGAAACCGACGCAAACTGTGAGACATTTTGACCCAGTCACTCGGAAACCCATCAATGATACGCTTCTGTACATTAATTGAACCTCTCACAAGTGTTTCACGCACACATTCATATTTCAGTTATTTTAGAAAACTACATATCATTTTTAAGTAAAGAATCTAGTAAAACTTTAAAAAGATGACAAAACTGTACAAAAGCAAAACATTCGCATTTCACAACGTCAGCTGTGCTGTTGACAATTGACATTTGAATTTTGAAATCAAAAGTCAATGTCATAAGTACCACAGATTGGGCGCAGACACAGATTCTCAAATCTCAATGGTTCGGGGTTTTTCTTTTGTACAAACCAATTTAATAGAAATCATTTCCTGGGTAGAACGCAGAAATAAAAAGAAGGAAGACTCTTCTCCTTTTCGGGATCCTGAAAAAAAATACTAAAGAAATAAATAAGGTCATTGAAATTGTAGTTTTTGCATATTTTTTTACAACCATTATTTTATTTTACTCGTCGTACCTACAATTCATCTAAATATAATAATCTTAGTTTTTTTTAAACGTAGAATACTTAATTAAAAAATAATAATAATAGGGCATTGCATCGCGTGTAAAGCGCCTATTTACTAACATTAGCAATTCAAACAAATTCAGCTAATAGCACGACTAACACGGCAAAGATTGTGTTTGTAGAGAATTTATGTCTTCCTACCCTGCGTGCTTACCCCCGTGTTATTATGTCCCCGTGACATGAGTTTGGTAAGTTTGGTATACTTACCTAATATAGACGTATACGGTATAAGTACTTAATATACTCACTTAATATCGTTTATCTACTCTCATATCTTAAAATCCCGAATATGAAATCAAAATGTGTCATATATTGGACTACTTTATTCACATACATCTATAATATTTAAAAAAAAAAATTAAAAAAATTCATTATAACACTACTTTGTTAGGAAATTATTGCAAAGTAATGTTATAAAATAATTTTTTCTACATTATAGTACAGGCGAACTGGGTTCTGGTATTTTTGAGCCATGGCGGGAAATTCGTGCGACCTCCTTACAGTAGATGTGTGTAACTGTACAAACGCGTTAAACATTGTGAATTGTGTTAAATTGCAGAAGAGTAACTACTAAAAATTAAGTTTACTTAAAATTAAGTAACTACTAAAAATAACTACTAAAAATTAATAACTATTAAAAATTAAATTTTTGATAAGCTTGAGCTATTTTCCGATCCACTAATTTCTATAGGACATTAGGACTCCTCTACTACTATTAATTTCTCTATGGTAACCCAGGCTGTATGGTCAACGATCTTGGCCTGTCCCGAAAGGGACAAACCGAAAAAGAAGAAGAATCTCTATGGTAACAACTGAATTTTGGCGCCATACGCTAGTTATAATATTTAAATTTTTTATTTGTTACTCAAAACTTTACAAGACATGGTTTTTATTGTGCGGAAAAATGTCTAGCAGTGATACTGAAGAGAATTTAACTCCACCTGACCACCGACCAACAATCTTTTGCCAGCAAAATCAAAGAAAACTCACGACAAATATTACCAAGATTTTATGGTTTGGATTTTAAGATATGAGTTTAGATAAAGTAGTGTATGAAACTCTACATAATTAGTTATTAAAACACTCGTGTAATACTATTAAAAAACTCGCCTGCGGCTCGTTTTTTAAACTAACACTCGTGTTTTAATAACCTCTATTATGCAACCGTTTCATAAACTACTATTACAAAATTATATTTTGATTTATTTAGTCCTGAATCACTACTGAATCATATTAGGGCGCCAACATAAATCTACTTTTAAATTGAAAGTATTAGTCTCTTGAGTCCTATCAAAAATAGTTCAGCTTTTAAATATGTAAGTAGGTACTTACCTAATTAGACAAAGAGCCACCAATAGGCTATGGTCTGTTGTTCCCAACTCCCACTTTGACTATTAGTCTCTTGAGTCCTATCAAAAAGAGTTCAGCTTTTAAGTATGTAGGTACTCACCTAATTAGACGAAAAGCCACCAATAGGCTACGGCCTACGGTCTGTTGTTCCCAACTCCCACTTTGACCTTAAATGGTGGGACCAATAATACAATATGTTTTAATGATTAAATTGGGCTTGTGGTCCCACTGAAAAATACAATCTCTTCATACGTACGTAGACCCAATACCTAACCTAACTTAAATGTTTCACTCATTAAAATGCAAATTAATTACAAGTAGGTAGTTACCCAAGCTAAACATAATTGATAGCAATAATATTACAGGTTTAATTATTCCCTAAAGAACTACAGATCAAAATTAATTAGTCGAACTTTGTGAAAGAAAACATAATTATACAGTGCGGCCGAATGAATTCGCCTCGGGTAAAGCTGTGTGCACATTATGCAAATCACACAATGGAATAGTTTAATATTAAAAGGCTACCTGTTAGTAAAGTTATAGTGTAAAGATTTCTTAATTATTGTAAAACAAGCGGAAACCCGGGACTTCGTTCTCGTGGATATTGGTTTTTAAACATCCCGAATCATTGTGTCTACTGTCTTTCCTAAGCTCCTTTGAGCTCATACCTTGCTAAAAACTGTTAAAAGTTCACTGGCGGATGTTTAGGTAGATCAAAATTTAAACACCCGCCAGTGAAAGTCCCATCAAATCGATCCAGCCTTTTAGAGATTAGTCGGTAATCTTTAAAGTATCTACTTTCTGACAAAAAAGAATGAATGAAATCGGACCACGCGTTATTAAATTACAGCTAAATACACGTTTTGACTTTCATCCCCTCTCCCTAGGGAACCGTGCTGAATTTCAGGATAAAAAGTATCCTATATGTTACTCCGTAGTATATATGAACTTGAATCGTACCAAGTTTCGTTTCAATCCATTCAGTAGTTTTTTCGTGATGCGCGCACAAACATACAGACAAACAGATAAACAGACAAAAATTTCAAAAATAGCTTTTTTTTGCTCTATTACTTATCCCTAACATCCCCCAGTTATTATTTTGCAAAAATCTTCAATGTACAGATACGGCAAGTCTACGATTTTATTATATTACTAGCTGACCCCCGCGACTTCGTTCGCGTGTTTATAGGTTTATATAGGATCGGATCGGATCCCATAATTCTTTTATGTAGGTACCTAAACTAAATGTAGCCTGTTACTCCTTATGACATTGAAAGTTCCATTAAAATCGATCCAGCCGTTTCGGAGATTAGCTGGAACAAATAGACAGAACGACAAACATAAATTTAAACGCACGCCAGTTTAAAATAAGCCGTACGTACAAAGATCCGGGTCCCAAGTTATTGGAACCCAATAAATGTCTGTCATTTCTAAACTAAAAAACCTATGACCTTGAAATATTTACGGGACAATACTTAAAGTACTACCTTTCTAACAAAAAAGGAATGAGTGAAATCAAACAACGCGTTAATGAATTACAGCTAAATACACGTTTTAATTTTCATCCCCTCTCCCAAGGGAACCGTGCTGAATTTCGGGATAAAAGTATCCTATGTCCTACCTCGGAGTATAAACTCAAATCGTACCAAGTTTCATTCGAATCCATTCAGTAGTTTCGGCGTGATGCGCGGCCAAGATACAGACAGACAGACAGACAGACAGACAAAAATGAAACAAATTGCAGTTTTGGCTTCAGTATCGATTACAGAGTGCCCTCCGATAAAAAATTTCAAAATATCTTCAATGTACAGAATTGGATCTGTTACAGTTTTATTATATTATAGATGTATATAGAAGATAATATATTCAAATTAGTATTTTACATAGGTAGACGTATATTTAGGTAGTTACGTAGTTATCTACCGACCCATTTTGATAATACGATCACGAAGTATAAGTATGTACTTATTAAGTATGTATTATCATCATTTTGGCGCCATTTTAGGAAATGTTAAAAGTAGACCGTTGCTTCAGTGTGTTATTACCTAAAAAAATGAGTAGGCAACGGTTGCGTTCCATTCAGCCGTACATCAAAGTCCAATGTCGATGATAAGCACCTAAATATTGTAAACCATTTTCAGCGGTCACTTGTGTCGTATTTTAGTAATCATACAGTTGGTCAACGAAGCACATAACAATTATTAACAACGGCGGTGGAGTCTTTGCGGATTTATCACAAAACCAATTTCCAGGGCCCTGGGTGAAACTTTTCAAGTTACGTTAAGACCCCTCTCCCAGTTTGACGCTATGGAAGTTTAGGTATCTAACGGCAGGTAGGCTGGCGGCCAGTTACACGGACGACTACTTGGATATAGCGCGACTATGACTATAGTTTTGGTACTTGTATTAAATATTAATTTATAAATTATTTATTTGATATTGTAGTATTATATATTATATATTTACTATAAAATATTTTTAAAATGACTTCGCGTGGGACTTTATCGAATAAGTATTTCATTAATCTACGTTCAACTTACAAAACAAAAGCGACCAGGATAATATGATGTTCTTCTCTATAATGGCATGTAGGGTTCCGTATTTATATCATAGGTATCACGCATATTTAGCCTTCAACCATTTTTTTCTAAACTAACTAATAAAAGAAACAATCACCTTTTTAATTATTTAACAATTACCAATTATTATTATTATTATACATATTTCAAATCATCTGTCTGAAAATAACATTGCAGAGCTGTTGCATTGCACCTGTTGAAGTTCTTGGATACATTTTCTGATAAGAGTACAATTATTTAAAGTTTACCAATAGAACAATAAAAAGTATGCAATCTTTGTTTACTGCTAAAATGTCGGTTTAGTCAGAAGTGCAAGTGCGACTTTTATTACAGTAATTAGTAATAAACAACAGGTGTTTGTAGTCATTAGGTAGGTACCTAGTATATTTTTTTGGGAGGAGGGGGCGAATTTTGCTATTTCGTATAATTTTTTTTTCTTCTTCTTTTGATTTCTTCCTTAAAAAAATACAACGGCCATTTTGGATTCCAAAATGAACATAATTTTTTATGTTCAGTCCCACCAAAAAACTTCGGAAATGAAATGACACCCATATTATAAACAAGTGGATAAACCCGCGACTTCGTTCGCATGGATATTGGTTTTTAAAAATCCCTCTCATTGAGAACTCTTTGTTTTTCCTAAGCTCCTTTGAGCTTATACCTTGCTAAAAACTGTTGAAATTTCACTGGCGGATGTTTAGGTACATCAAAATGTAAACATCCGCCAGTGAAAGTCCTATCAAAATCGGTCCAGCCTTTCAGAGATTGGCCGGTAATTTATAAAGTATCTCCTTTCTAACAAAAAAAGAATGAATGAAATCGGACCACCCGTTAACGAATTACAGCTAAGTACACATTTTGACTTTCATCCCCTCTCCCAAGGGAACCGTGCTGAATTTTGGGATAAAAAGTATCCTATATATTACTCCGTAGTATGAACTTAAATCATGCCGAGTTTCATTTCTATCCATTTAGTAGTTTTTACGTGATGCGCGCACAAACATACAGACAAACAGATAAACAGACAAAAATTTCAAAAATAGCTTTTTTATGTTCTACATATTACTTATCCCTAACATCCACCAGTTATTATTTTGCACAAATCTTCAATGTACACATATGGCAATTCTACGATTTTATTATATTATGTATAGATATGTATAGAAGATAATTTCTTAAAAAAAAAATACGACGGCCATCTTGGATTTCAAAATGGAATATTAGTTTATAATATTATATTTCCGTGACTGTCCTAGGTGCTATGCTGTAATTTCACTTATTTAAAAAAATACGCACTATTACTTACTACTCACGCATATTTTTTAGAAAAATATTCATGCTCAAAACTTTGCAGTCGTTGTATAAATTAGTGTTTACACGACTCTCGTACGTGCATCTGGATGGTGGCAAAATTTGCACAGGTCCTTCCCCAACGAGCGCCGGGCGCATACTAAATAAGCTAAGACAATGCGTAGCTATTTATTGTAATTTAGGGTGATGTTTAATAAGTTTTTATGTTTGATCAAATAAATGGATTGTTAATTAAACTATATACATAGATTCGTTAAAGAACATAGTTTATTTCTACATAAAAATTTTATTGAATTTATGCTTTTTTCAATACAAAAAATCGTGTTAAAGTAACCGTATAATTCGGGAAATTTGGCGGAAGTTCATTTTTTTTACCCATTAATTTGATAAAAAATCTATATTTTGGTCTGTAATGTGTCAATAGGACTATATGTCTGATATTTAAGTATTTTTTTCAAGTAAATCAGATGACTTTAAAGGACAGATATAGAGCTTCAAAGTTGAGTCTGTTATTTATTTTATTAAAACGAGGTGTGGGAAATTGATCATTACAAAATAAATAAAATAGTTTTTGTAAATATGGTCTGACAAATGTCAATATGAAGGATTAGTTTATTTAAAACATGTATTGAAATATGTGAAAGTCTCTCCTACGATGCTAAATTTGGAGCTTGAAATCTCAGATTTTTCAGAGAAAAGGTAAAACTGCTCTTAACAGTTGCAATATATCTCTTAATGTATAAGTCAGAAAAGTCGCCAAAAGGAGTCATCATGAAATAAATCAACTAAAAGCATGCAGTACTTAATACGAGAACACTTCCAGTCCTTATTATTTTGGGACCAAGTGGTCCAGTACCTACTTCTGCTATTAGGAGCTGAGTGATTTTACACTGGGATAAATGTTCAAACTTTACTTTCGTGGATTGACTAATCCAATCTTCATTAGACCTCTTGGACCCAGGACCTTGGTTCTATAGTTGTTACTTTGGCAAAGGGGAACTGTAACGATTTCTAAACTATGTCATTTACTAACCATACCTACTTTCAGCACTGAGTTATGTCTCAGTTAAACATAATTAAGAGCAGTGGTCGAAACGCGTGGTTGTGGCGTTCTTAACGTTTTTTTAACCATAATTGTCGGTTCTCTGGCGTGCGGTAATTAAAGAAATTAACAATCTGACCCTGCAGGGTTTATTTGTGTTTCAGCTTCGGAAGATAGGTGTAACACGGTCGAGGAAATATTCGAGTGGACTTGCAATGCGACGCCACTAGATGTCGCAACCAGTCCCTTAAACTGACAAAATGAATACATGGGCAATATTCGTCATAATGATCGATATTCTTGTATTCAGCATTGTATTCGAGCAATACAGTGCTGGAAACCTCGATATGTCTCATACGTTTATAATATTATTTGCAACTCTATTCATAATTTTAATTAATTTTATTAATTTATTTATTTTGTTGTAAGTAATAATATTAGTGGTTTATTATTTAGTGTTTTTCAAACCGGCAATGTAAAGCGAGCACAACTCGGGGTCAATGCCTTTAAGCGGCGACCGGCCGGCGACAACTTTGTGTAGTTAAACGTCAGCACGTCAGCTGATTCCATTACATTGCGAACTTTTAAAAAATACAGAAATTATTTGATTTTTTTTTCGCGATTTTGTATGGTAAAGAGTCAGTAATCATCACTACTATTAGGTACCTGTCTTCGTTTGCGATAACGGTCCCCACACCTGTTATTTGTTTCCTGCTATATCCTCTTACATGTCTACAGATCGCGCGGACCGCACTACACGCACATAAGCCCTCGAGCTATGAAAGCTTAATGAGTGGTGTACGGCCGGCCTTATCCTCCGTTCATCAAAGTAAATAAATGGCGCCAATTATACCATTCATTATCATTTATTATCGGAAAATTGTTGTTCATAATCCCGTTCTATTTGTTCGTTAAAAATAATGGCGCTGTAATTTTTTGTTTAATTTAATATGTCACAATAATTTATTGTGATTACGTAGATACCTATATAGTTAAGTACCTACCATATACTCACGAGTAGGTATAATAAGTATATGTGGTCTTGTGTAATGTGTATTAGGTACACAGTTTGAGTTTTAGAACGAGTAAAAAAGAATATTAGCCACGAACATGTCTAATATTCCTCTTTCCCCTTTAAATATGTGAAAAGCAGCCGTGTTAGCCTTTGTAATTAAATAAGGAATGTCTAGAGATCCTACTTTCACACTTTTCAGGACCAGCAAATCATTAAACGGGGCTTAGGCTGCGCACGCAAGTCTGAAACCGCGAAAAAATGTAACACATTGCTTTCTATACAAGCGTACGCATTAGCGAGCGCTTTTTTCAGTGAGTTCAGTGACTGATTTTAAAAACGTAACTTGCTACATTTGGATCGCGGTTTGTAAACGCGGTTTTTTTTGTGTTCCATACTTAGTAATAGTATGGGGGCGCACGCACTGCGATTAATCGCGTTCGGTTTTTATTCAGTCTCGAGTAGGCGAGCGCAGAGCCACAACACAATATGCTGTTCGTCAGAAATCCATGGTGGTACTGAAATATAATTGAGCAAAACGCCAACCGCAGTGCGTGTTTGTACGCGGTTTGGCGGTTTCAGCTTTTCCTAAACCGCTTTTCCTAAACCGCGGTGCATGCTCAGCCAAGCCTGAAGAATAGAAAATTGTTTCGTCTTAGACGAAACAATTAACTAGATTTTGAAAAACTAGGTAACTAAGTAAGTATTTAGTGACATGCCACTCAATATGATATACCTACCTAAATTTTTTTGCGTCTCTACCGCTCTCTACGGCTCTACCGCCATTTTAAATTTTATGGCCGCCATTTTGGTTTTATAAAAATACGCTTAGAACCACAGAAATATATTAACAAGGATAGAACGGCAAAGTGGGAGGAAAACGCGTGCCAAATTGATGCATATTTGTGCCCTTTCCAAAATCAAATTCAGTAGGTATATAGGTAGGTATCTACCTATAGGTAGATATATATTATAATCTACTACATCGATGATATAGCTACGCACCGAGCTTTCGACGTAGGTAATTTACCTACCTATTTGTTTTAGTGCACAAAAATAACCGTGAAAGTGCTATTTCGAACTGTAAACACAGAAGTTCAGAAATACTTAAATCGCAAAAAAACCGGTCAAGTGCGTGGCGGGCCACGGGCAGTGTAGGGTTCCGTAGTCACAATCCTCGAAAAACATAACTCCTTAACCGGTGAACCCTACTTAGCCATAATAGTTTTCCTTTAAAATTGATTATATATACTACTGCTGTGAATTTTTTCAAGTTCCTATATACTGCCATTTGGCTGATAGAGGGGGAGGTCACTTGACTCTAATAAAAATTAGCACTTTAAAACATCATATTTTACAAACGGATCTAGAAATCGAAAAATGATGTTCCCACACTCACAGTATTTTTAAAAGACCTATTCAACGATACCCCACACTATGGGGTAGACGAGAAAAAAAAATTCATCCCCACTTTACATGTAGGGGCGCTACCCTAAAAAAATATTTATCAAAATTTTATTTCACCACTTTGTCGGCGTGATTAATATTTATACCCATGCCAAATTACAGATTTCTAGCACTAATAATCTCTGAGATTAACCGAGGACGGACAGACGGACAGACAGACGGACGGATATGGCGAAACTATAAGGGTTCCTTGTTTACTACGGAACCCTAAAAATGAGGTATTTTCCTATTACATTAGTGTTTATTTTGGCACGCGTGAAGCCATCGAGTCAGGTACCCAGATAGATAATAATTGTACCTACCTACATGCGGAAAATAATACCACGTCTTTGCTATCGCGGAATTGGTTAAAATTATAAAAAATGATTTTGTTTTTTTAAGTTTTGATACAATGTTAATTTACAGCAAGAAAATGCTTTTTTTGAGTTAAAATGTTTCTTATCGATTGGCTAGTCAGTTTAATAGTTACAATGTTACACAGCTAATTACCGAGATAGCTTGGACAATAGAGGTCGTCGTTGAATTAATGTCGTTAAACGGCCAGATAAGGCTTTGTCTTTCAAGTTGCTTCATGTTGTTTTTTTTGTCTTATTTTTAGGGAAATAAGACAAAAAAAACAACATGAAGCAATGAAAAATAATATGAAAAATAATTTGGTTAGTAATTTTGACTTTTCGTGTTTACTTTATCAACTGAAAGTTTTTAGAACGGAGTGTTCTATAAATTAGGCGACGTGGAAGGAAAACGCGTGCCAAATTGATGCACAGTTGTGCACAGTTTCAAAATCACACTTAATACGCACCAAGGTTTCGATGTAAGTTGTTTTATTTAGTGCACAAAAATAATCGTGAAATTGCCATTTTGCGCTATTTCTAATAATTATAAACACTTAGAAGTTCAGAAATAAATCGCAAAAAAGGAGGTAGTATTTCTTATCACTGCACGTAGGTATACGTAGGTAAGTATTTATTTTGGCATGCGTGAATTCTTAGTAAACAATTATGATCTACCTTATAACGGGTTTAAAGGGACCGCGTTCGGAAACGAAGATAGGTATCTATACTTGGCATCTAATAGTAGTAGTGATGATTACTGACAAAAAAAACGCGAAAAAAATTAAGGTATTTTTCATAAGTACCTACGCAATGTAACGCAATCCACTGACGCCTAGGATGTCGCCGCGCGCCCGCCGCTCGCGAGGTCAATGTCCCGAGTTTTGCACGTTATACATCGCCGGTTTGAGAATTATTAAATACCTACTAAACCACTGATACTACAAGCAAATGGTTATTGGTATTGAATTGTGTTTAAGTAGACTAATAATAGGGCTAAGTTTTCTATAGCGGTCCTCTTATACCCGTTACATGTCTGTGGTGGAAATCCGTGCAAGGGAGCTATGTCCAGCTGTGGACATCGACATAAGGCATGTCCGTTCACCGCGAGCTATTCCGGCGAAGTGTCGAAGTGTCGCGACCGCCCGCGTCGCCCACACACCGCGACGTTATTGTTCCGCTACCGTTTTATGATTGGTTTTCATAGGGAGGTGACACTAATCGATATCGATTAAATTAGCAAAAAAATACTAACTATACTAAAGCCAAATTCGATGTGGAATCTTTGTAAACAAACCATAAATCATCATGTAATCAAACAATCATCATCATTAAAATTTTACTTTAACACTGTTTTCTGGAATTTAATTTAATCGTCTAATACGTAACACTTTCAAAAATTAGCAAGTTTTTAATTTCTACTACACACCTATCCTATATTTTACTGCCTACCATTGGTTGCTACTCGGTTGCTAAGCAACGGTTTGTTGGTAAATATTCCACAATGAATTTGGCTATAGTATAACTACCCATCTATCTTCTTCTTCTTCTATCTTCTTCTTCTTCTTCTATTTTCTATAATATAATAAAACTGTAACAGATCCAATTCTGTACATTGAAGATATTTTGAAATTTTTTATTGGAGGGCACTCTATAATCGATACTAAAGCCAAAACTGTAATTTTTTTCATTTTTGTCTGTCTGTCTGTCTGTCTGTCTGTCTGTATCTTGGCCGTGCATCACGCCGAAACTACTGAACGGATTCGAAATAAAACTTGGTACGATTTGAGTTTATACTCCGAGGTAGGACATAGGATACTTTTTATCCCGAAATTCAGTACGGTTCCTTTGGGAGAGGGGAAGAAAGTTAAAACGTGTATTTAGCTGTAATTCATTAACGCGTAGTTCGATTTAACTCATTCTTTTTTGTTAGAAAGGTAGTACTTAAGGTATTATCCCATAAATATTTCAAGGTCATAGGTTTTTTAGTTCAGAAATGACAGACATTTATTGGGTTCAAATAACTTGGAACCCGGATCTTTGAACATACGGCTTATTTTAAACTGGTGTGCGTTCAAATTTATGTTTGTCGGTCTTTCTATGTGTTCCAGCTAATCTCCGAAACGGCTGGATCGATTTTGATGGAATTTTCAATGGCAGATAGGTGATGTTATATGGAGTAACTTAGGCTACATTTAGTTTAGGTACAATAAAAGATTATGGGATTTAATCCGATCCTATATAAAAACCTATATGTACATATAACCACGCGGACGAAGTCGCGGGGATCAGCTAGTAATATAATAAAACTGTAACAGATCCAATTCTGTACATTGAAGATATTTTGAAATTTTTTATTGGAGCCAAAACAGCAATTTGTTTCATTTTTGTCTGTCTGTCTGTCTGTCTGTATCTTGGCCGCGCATCACGCCGAAACTACTGAATGGATTCGAATGAAACTTGGTACGATTTGAGTTTATACTCTGAGGTAGGACATACGATACTTTTTATCCCGAAATTCAGCACGGTTCCCTAGGGAGAGGGGATGAAAGTTAAAACGTGTATTTAGCTGTAATTCATTAGCGCGTTATTCGATTTCACTCATTTTTTTTTTGTTAGAAAGGTAGTACTTGATATATTGTCCCGTAAATATTTCAAGGTCATAGATTTTTTAGTTCAGAAATGACAGACATTTATTTGGTTCAAATAACTTGGGACCCGGATCTTTGTACGTACGGCTTATTTTAAACTGGCGTGCGTTTAAATTTATGTTTGTCGGTCTGTCTATATTTTGTTTCAACTAATCTCAGAAACGGCTGGATCGAGTTTAACGGAAATTTCAATGGCAGATAGGTGATATTATAAGGAGTAACTTAGGCTACATTTAGTTTAAGTACCTATATAAAAGAATTATGGGATCGTTCCGATCCTATATAAAACCTATAAACACGCGGACGAAGACGCGGGGTTCAGCTAGTTCTTAAATATATTTCGTTGGAAGTTTGTTCTTATTACAAGGAAGCAACAATAGCTTGGTGAAAAGAAATACCTTCCTTCGAAGAGATCGTCTGCATCGTAGACTCTACCACTCGAAAAGCAGATAAGTATGTTGCTGAGCTGAGACTCTGCGGAAAACTCAACAGTTTAAAAAAAAATATGAATTACGGGCAAATGAGCAAGCGGGTCACCGTTGCATTTTTCAAAACGCAAAAAATTACAGTAGCTAATATAATATTTATTTTTACCTATCAATGTGACACTATTTTGTGGGCAGCTGAATGTAAAGTCGATTGCTTCATGCAACTTTGTCATTAAGGAATTCATTCAAGTGCTGTGTAGTTATTAGAAATAACCTCAACTTAATAAACACACCGTTTAAATTGTAATAGAAAAATTATCCTATTCTTTGAACTATGTGCCTCGCCCATCGCCACTTCAACTTCGCAATGGTTACAATGTCAGTTTTATACGTATCTCTTCGTTTCTGGTTTAATCGCGTTTATTCTTAATGTATACTAATATTATAAACTAGCTGACCCCCGCAACTTCGTTCGCGTGTTTATAGGTTTTATATAGAATCGGATCGGATCCCATAATTCTTTTATATACCTAAACTAAATGTAGCCTGTTACTCCTTATAACATTGAAAGTTCCATTAAAATCGATCCAGCCATTTCGGAGATTAGCTGGAACAAATAGACAGAACGACAAACATAAATTTAAACGCACGCCAGTTTAAAATACGCCGTACGTACAAAGATCCGGGTCCCAAGTTATCGGAACCCAATAAATGCCTGTCATTTCTAAACTAAAAAACCTATGACCTTGAAATATTTACGGGACAATACTTAAAGTACTACCTTTCTAACAAAAAAAGAATGAGTGAAATCGAATAACGCGTTAATGAATTACAGCTAAATACACGTTTTAACTTTCATCCCCTCTCCCAAGGGAACCATGCTGGATTTCGGGATAAAAAGTATCCTATAACCTACCTCGGAGTATAAACTCAAATCGTACCAAGTTTCATTCGAATCCGTTCAGTAGTTTCAGCGTGATGCGCGGCCAAGATACAGACAGACAGACAGACAGACAGACAGACAGACAGACAGACAGACAGACAAAAATGAAAAAAATTACAGTTTTGGCTTCAGTATCGATTATAGAATGCCCTCCAATAAAAATTTTCAAAATATCTTCAATGTACAGAATTGGATCTGTTACAGTTTTATTATATTACGAGCGGATACCCGCGACTTCGTTCGCGTGGATATTGATTTTAATAATCCCGTGGGAATCATTTTGTTTTTCCTATGCTCCTTTGAGCTTAAACCTTGCTAAAAACTGTTAAAAGTTCACTGGCGGATGTTTAGGTACATCAAAATGTAAACATCCGCCAGTGAAAGTCCCATCAAAATCGGTCCAGCCTTTCGGAGGTCAGCCAGTAATCTTTGAAGTATCTTCTTTCTAACAAAAAAAGAATGAATGAAATCGGACCACCCGTTAACGAATTACAGCTAAGTACACATTTTGACTTTCATCCCCTCTCCCAAGGGAACCGTGCTGAATTTCGGGATAAAAAGTATCCTATATGTTACTCCGTAGTATGAACTTAAATCATATCAAGTTTCATTTCAATCCATTCAGTAGTTTTTACGTGATGCGCGCACAAACATACAGACAAACAGACAAACAGATAAACAGACAAACAGACAAACAGACAAACAGACAAACCGACAAACAGACAAACAGACAAAAATTTCAAAAATAGCTTTTTTACGTTCTATTACTTATCCCTAACATCCCCCAGTTATTATTTTGCAAAAATCTTCAATGTACAGATATGGTAATTCTACGATTTTATTATATGTATAGATAGAAGATGAGAAAGTGTGTCTGTCTGTCTGTCTGCTAGCTTTCACGGCCCAACAGTTTAACCGATTTTGATGAAAGGTACAGAGGTAGCTTACATCCCGGGGACAGACATAAACTACTTATTATCCTGGAGAAATAAATAGTTCCCACAGGATTTTAAAAAATTAAATCTACGCGGAGGAAGTCGCAGGCATCTAGTTTATTATAAGTAGTATAATAGCTTGGTAGATATTATCTATAGTA
This sequence comes from Melanargia galathea, assembly GCA_920104075.1. NCBI lineage: Eukaryota > Metazoa > Arthropoda > Insecta > Lepidoptera > Nymphalidae > Melanargia > Melanargia galathea. Next base: position 11,906,892 of record OV049868.1, read on the forward strand.
AGTAGCCACATCAAGGTTTAGTTAATGGATTTACTTACCGCGCTATCGATATACAAGTCTATCGATACGTCTCCCATCCCTATACAAGTACGTGCGTCCATTTCGAGCCCTTGCCACGACTCATTAATCGCTAGCACTCTTACATTAATTTATGCTTTGGACTCCATTACGCTTTCGCTCGGTCGTTCGATTAGTACCTAAATTGATTAAGGACAAATCAAAGGGGTTCCAGCGGTGGCCATGTTTTTAACCGACTTTGAAATATGAGGTTCTGTTTTTAACCAGTATATATGTATGTACGTCCTTGATTATTTCAATGACCAATTAACCGATTTTGATGGTTTTTCACTATTGTAATTTACATTCTTTCAGAAAGCTTTTGGTTTGAAATACACCTAGTTATCATTACAAAGTTATACGCATAATTAATGACGTCAATAATAATATTTTTAATATAATTACCAATTAATATTTTTGATTGATTTATACTGATTTCTCTGAAATTGCTGGCCTGCAATCGGTTTATTTTTTTTCTAAAATTTAGCTTGTTCTCTACGCTGTATATCTACGTACATATACGTCAGACCTTTAGGCTTTAGTGTTCGAGTTAGAAATTTAGTCCCTACAAGCGGACACCCGCGACTTCGTTCGCGTGGATATGGTTTTTAAAAATCCCGTAGGAATCATTTTGTTTTTCCTAAGCTCCTTTAAGCTCATATCATGCTAAAAACTGTAAAAAGTTCACTGGCGGACGTTTAGGTAGATCAAAATGTAAATATCCGCCAGTGAAAATCCCATCAAAATCAATCCAGCCTTTTAGATAGTCGGTAATTTTTAAAGTATCTACTTTCTAACAAAAAAAGAATGAATGAAATCGGACCACGCGTTATTGAATTACAGCTAAATACACGTTTTGACTTTCATCCCCTCTCCCTAGGGAACCGTGCTGAATTTCGGGATAAAAAGTATCCTATATGTTACTCCGTAGTATGAACTTAAATCGTACCAAGTTTCGTTTCAATCCATTCAGTAGTTTTTGCGTGATGCACGCACAAACATACAGACAAACAGATAAACAGACAAACAGACAAAAATTTCATAAATAGCTTTTTTACGTTCTATTACTTATTGCTAACATCCCCCAGTTATTATTTTGCAAAAATCTTCAATTTACAGATACGGCAAGTCTACGATTTTATTATATGTATAGATATAGATAGATAATAACTTGTCGATGGATTTCTTAAAATTGAAATGCATAGTAGGTTGTATATGTACCTATATATAGGTATGGTTGTTGCATAGTCGGTAGGTAGTAGTTGTATGCATGATAAGCAAGTTTATCGACATGCCTACGATTATGGTGGTCCCACCCCTATAATTACATAAAACGGGGAAAAAATCGATTACAAATACGTAAGTAGATGTTTATTATAAGGTACAAGGTATTTACAGTTCATGTTAGGTTTCTTTAGAAAAAAATAATACCTAGGTATGAAAAGTCAAAGTTAATTTAAAATTAATACACTGTACTTAGACTTTTTGAATTTCAATTTTACAACTACCTAAGTATGTATATAGAAGTGAGTAAAGTAGGTACCTATTATTTAATACTAGATGATGCCCGCGACTTACTCCGCGTGGATTTAGGTTTTTAAAAATCCGGTGGAAACTCTTTAATTTTTCGGTATAAAAACTAGTGTCCTTCCCCGGGATGTAAGCTAACTGTACCTACCTTTCATCTAAATCGGTTAAACTGCTGGGTCGTGAAAAGCTAGCAGACAGACAGACAGATACTCACACTTTCACATTTATAAAAGGTATTAGTATCTACCTATGGATTTTTGCAATAATCGCTTTATCACGGAAAATTAAAGAATTCCCACGGGATTTTTAAAAATCTCAATCCACACGCACGAAGTCGCGGGCATCAGCTAATAACGGATAGTAACAGTACAAAGAGTCAATCCTGGCCCAATATTTTCGATTTTTTTATTATTTTTACAATTTTCACTCATACTTAAGTAGGTACCTACCTACTTAACGGTAAATAAAATGGCCCTTAATAACGACAAAAAATCACAGAAACAGCTACTTAACGGGTATTTAAAGGGCCTAGAAACCTACAATTATTATTAGCTTAACTTTTAAAAGATTAATAAGTATCTAATAATAATTGTCAATCCCGGATTATGTTAATTAGATATGTACCTAATGGCAATCCTTTAAAGTTGTTTTTCTATTGTGTTTTAAAGCTAAAATTTTTTGCAGTTTTGTTTTTTTTTAAATCTTAAACCATTTTTATCTTTGAGACGTTTTTAAAGCATTTTTGAGGGATCAGTTAAGATTAGATAATTTTAATCTGTTTTTCTATTTTTCGTCGGAGCGTTTGAGACATTGTTTTGAAAGAACTAAGTAGCTTTTTCTAAACATAAAAGCTTTTTAGTAACTAAGTATCTATGAAATTGTACCCACGGGCTCTGTGTTTTACTTTTTAACCCCCGACGCAAAAACGACGGGGTGTTATAAGTTTGACGGGTCTGTCTGTTCCCCTGTAGCGCTCAAACGGGCGAACCGATTTGAATGCGGTTTTTTTGTTTGAAAGGTAAATTAGTCGACTGTTGTTAGCTATGTTTGATGAAAATGGGTATCAAATGAAAGAATAGCAGTATCCAAATCCAAAATGGCCGCCGCCATAAAATATCGAATGTCGGAGGTTTTTCAAATTTTTAATTTATACCTACTTGTCAAGTTAACGTAAGACGTATGATGACGTATCTATCTACCCTGTGCGTAAATCTTTCAAAATTGTAAATTGAGATGATAAACTCGACGGCTTAGCTTTTTTTCAATACAATATAAATTGCGGGCAAACGAGCAAGCGGGTCACCTGATGTTAAGTGATTACCGCCGCGCATGAACATTTACCGCACCAGAGGAACTAGATACCTACGAGTAGGTATAACTTAAGCGTTGCCGGCCTTTGAGGAATTTGTTGATTCGCGGATAGAAAGACTTAGCACACCGCTTCAACCCTTATCTTCAGTTTCCCGTCCATGAGGTAGTTAGACTACTAAAATATGAAAGATTTCTTAAAATATGAAACTTTAAAAGTTGAAATATAGGTAGGTACTAGAGCTTCTTGTTATTTTTAAAAAAGAGCAACCGCCGAGTTTCTTGCAGGTTCTTCTCGGCTGGAACTGCATTCCGAACCTGTGGTAGACTCAATTGACGATTCAAAAGTACTTGTAAAAGTTTATTTGAATAAAAAACTTTTCTATTCCTTTCTATTCTATTCAGGCATGAGCTCAGTTAATTTTTAACCCCCGACGCAAAAACAACGGGGTGTTATAAGTTTGACGTGTCTATCTTTGTGTCTGTATGTGTGTGTGTGTGTGTGTGTGTGTGTGTGTGTTGTGTGTGTGTGTGTGTGTGTCTGAATGCAGTTTTTTTTTTGTTTGAAAGGTGAATTAGTCGAGAGTGTTAGTTTGGCGGTTTTGGTTAAAACATTTACAAAATGGCGGATTACATATTTTTTCACAACTCCCTTAATATGGGTATCAAATAAAAGGGCTTGACTAGTAGAATAGCATTATTGCAAATCCAAGATGGCCGCAGCTACAAAATGGCGAATGTCGGGGGTTTTTTAAATTTTTAATATATCGCCATTTTGTAGCGGCGGCCATCTTGGACCGATTTTCATCAAACATAGCTAAGAACACTCTCGACTAATTCACCTTTCAAACAAAAAAAACCGAATTCAAATCGGTCCATCCGTTTGAGCGCCACAGGGGAACAGACAGACAGACACACACACACACACACACACACACACACACACACACACACACACACACACACACACACACACACACACACACACAGACACGTCAAACTTATAACACCCCGTCGTTTTTGCGTCGGGGGTTAATAAATGGGGGATGTTAGGGATAAGTAAAAGAACGTAAAAAAGCTATTTTTGAAATTTTTGTCTCTTTGTCTGTTTGTCTGTTTATCTGTTTGTCTGTTTGTCTGTATGTTTGTGCGCGCATCACGCAAAAACTACTGAATGGATTGAAACGAAACTTGGTACGATTTAAGTTCATACTACGGAGTAACATATAGGATACTTTTTATCCCGAAATTAAGCACGGTTCCCTAGGGAGAGGGGATGAAAGTCAAAACGTGTATTTAGCTGTAATTCAATAACGCGTGGTCCGATTTCATTTATTCTTTTTTTGTTAGAAAGTAGATACTTTAAAGATTACTGACTAATCTCTAAAAGGCTGGATCGATTTTGATGGGACTTTCACTGGCGGATGTTTATATTTTAATCTACCTAAACATCCGCCAGAGAACTTTTAATAGTTTTTAGCATGATTTGAGCTCAAAGGAGCTTAGGAAAAACAAAATGATTCCTACAGGATTTTTAAAAACCAATATATATCCACGCGAACGAAGTCGCGGGTGTCCGCTTGTATCACAATAATATTATAAAGGCGAAAGTTTGTGTGTATGTTTGTTTCTCTTCTCCGCCGCAACTACTGAACCGATTTAGCTGAAATTTTGAATGGAGATAGCTTATGCCCTGACTTAACACAAAGGTTAGGGCTTTTTATTCCGGAAAAGTACCTATTCTTGTGGGACTAAAATAGATGGTAGATATGTTCTGTTCTTAGGTAAATCACGCTCACAGAACACATTATTGCAATAGTTTGCTGTGTTGCATGCATTGGCAACACATAGGCTACTTTTTATCCTGGAAAAATGCACAGTTCCCACGGGATTTTGAAAAACCCGAAATCTATATGTACAGCTATAGGTATAGATTACTATAGCGAACTTCCTTGATAGTAAGTATGTATAAAGGTTGGAAAAGCGAGCGGGAACGGGAATCGGAAATCCACGATTCCCTCGGGATTTGTTCAAAACCGAAATTCACGCGGGCAGAAGCTAGTCTACAAATAAAAATAACAACGTTACTAAGTAGGTAGAACTTAACGACAGATTTATAGACAGATTGAATATACCTACCTAGCAAATAGACTGAGAGATAGCCAGATAGAGCTGTTAATCTTGTTTGAACAATCTTTAGGTACCTACCTACTTTTATCAGCTACCTGTCTATATCCGAATTACTAAATCCGCGGAATTCTGACGTTTCGTAATGTTACCAGAGATAAAACAATTCCCACAAAAAAGATACAAAATTCAAAACTTATGCAAATACAAATCAACTGCCGCATGACAGTGAACATGACATAATATGACAAATGCCTGACAGACACTTCATGGTGATAATGTCATTCGACAGCCATTTTTCAATAATTTTTTCAATGTGCTTCTTTTGTTTTCTATTGCTGTTAGTGTGCACTTTCTAGTTTCCACTTTTGGTGTTTTCTATTTTAAGGCGAAACGAGTAATATTATTACTCGGCATAAGGCTTTTTATGATGACAGGGAATTAAAGTAGTTTGGGGTAAAATCGTACTTCGTAGATGTTAACCCTGTTTTCCATACAAACAGAGGCGGCGGAAGGCGTGGGCGACGCGGGCCCAGGCCCACGGCCTCGCGCTCCGGAGGGCCTTGCGCCCCCTTTTTTAAATTTTATATTTTTCTTGTGTGGGCAGAGGGCCTCGCAAAATATATCTTGCCCACATAAAATTTAGGCCTTGCCCCGCCACTGCATACAAATAACTCATCTGTAAATGACAATGACAGCTGTCAGAATTCCGCGGAATTAGTAATACGGGTATAGGTACTAGGTACCTGGGTAGGTACTAAACTGTAACGTGATTAGCTAAACGGGGGAATTATACACGCGCACTCGCGTTCGCCTCATTTGTATGCAAACCCCTAGCACTAGGCCACTAGATTAATGGTCTAGGCTTTATTATTTACCTAGGCACATTGATAATTTATAGCAACAAGCTAAAGACTAAACAACTGGGTAAGATTTAAATTAATTAGGTTTCATAGGTATAACAGGTACAGGTGAATAGGTAGGTATATCTAATAATGCCTGGGACGTAGGTATACAACGGGTTCCCCAGGCGTCCAGCACAGTCAGCGAGAGGGAACAGCAGTGGTGGTTTTAGTTAGGGTATACCCAATACGGGGAGTCCCACATAACCCCCGTTCTGCCCAAAGAACGGGGGTAGCCATAAAGCTTTCCACCACGTTAAAAAAAAAAAAAAAAAAAGGTATATCTAATATTGCCTACCTCGGTACCTCGGAACTGGAGTGGTTTACTGGTTGCTAGTCGACTACGGATCACAGGGCCCTGAGTTCTATTATCACTTAGATATTGAGTTATTGATGTCTGACAAGAAATTCTCAGCGCCAGCCCGGAGTGGAAAGTTGGCGGTGTTAGATACACCCCCGTGCTTCGGAGAGCACGTAAAGCCGTCGCTCCTGCGCCTGATCTCTCTCCGGTCGTGTCGCATTGGCGTCTCATCGGACTAAGAGTGAGGGAATAGAGAGTGCACCTATGTATGTGCACACACTTGTGCACTATAATATCTTGTACACAGTTGGCTAGTCTTCCGCTTGGTTTGAGATTATTATTAAGTATTCCTTAAGATTAAGGATAAGATAGACAATGCACTAGTTAGGTAGATAACTAGATACCTAGGTTCATACCCACTTAGGACTTAACCTAACTTGCGCTTTTTTCGCGACACCGTGTGTAACATTCCTTATTTCTAAGAAGATCAAAATCCAAAAGGGTAACTGTGCGTTTTTAGGGTTCCATACCCAAAGGGTAAAAACGGAGCCCTATTAATGTCACTCGGCTGTCTGTCTATCCCTCTGTCCGCCGGTCACAGGTCTCTAGCTCGCAGACGAAATGAGTTACAAACCTGAAATTTCGGTAGGTATTTGTTGTAAAACGTTGACCCAAACTCAAATATTGAATTAGAAATTGAATTAAATTATTTTTCAGGGGGGCTCCCATACATGAAAAAGAGCCGGAAATTTTTTTTTCTTACCCTAGCTTGTGGGGTATCATTATTTAGAGTTCATTGAGTAGAGTAGGTACGAATATATATTTTTTTAATTTTTTTCTCAAAAAATAAGGAAAGGGGCCATCAAAGTTGTCAGTTTTAGACCATTTTTGTGACGGGGGCTATCTCAAAAATTAAACTAGTTAGGAATATGATATTTCGGTATATTATGTACCCTAGATGCAAAGCTTCAATGGGGCACCCATATAGCAACACTTGCTGGCAAGCTTAGCTCTGCTGCTTACGCTGTTAGGAAGATTCGACAGTTAACAGACGTAGAAACTGCAAAAGTAGTTTATTTTGCATATTTCCATAGTATTATGTCGTATGGAATCTTACTATGGGGTAAAGCAGCTGATATTGGAAAAATTTTCGTTTTACAAAAAAGGGCAATTCGCGCAATTTATAATTTAAAACCGCGGGATTCCCTTCGAGAGAAATTTAAAGAAATAGGTATTCTTACAGTAGCTTCTCAATATATTTATAACAACATAATTTTTGTTAAGCAAAACATTCACAGTTACAATAAAAAGTGTGAATTACACGATAGGCGGTTAAGAAATAGAGATGGACTAGTGATTCCTCGATTACGCCTCAAAAAGGTCCAAAGGTCGTTTGTGGGAATGGGCGTAATGTTCTATAACAAAATTCCACAACAAATCTTAGATTTGCCTTTACACAAGTTTAAGAATTCTATTAAAAGTGTGCTCATGAAAAAAGCATATTATACAATTGAAGATTATATAAATGATAAAAAAGCATGGATTTAATTTATTCGCTTTATACGCTATTATAACTTGAGGAGTATTCGATTATTGGTGTTCAATTCGATGCTTTAATCATGGGTAGCCTAAGTATGTCACGCTCTCTTTAAACATTTCTGTGGTGGTGTCGTGTGGTGCGGGTTGTTACGTTCCCTCAAATATGGTTGAGCGAAGCAATGGCTGGATCATGCGTCATGCTCGTGAACGGGTGCCGCCGTCGGAAATGGGGCTACTTTTGTCTGCCCTTCTTAACGTGTAGAATTGTAAGCACCATTCTGAACCAGTGGTAGATTCATTTGTCGATTCAAAAGCACTTGTAAAAGTTTATCCGAATAAAAAATATGTCTTAGACTTGCCTTTACACAAGTTTAAGAACTTTCTTAAAAGTATGCTCATAAAAAAAGCTTATTATACAACTGAAGATTATATAAACGATAAAAAAGCTTGGATTTAACTCGTTCCAGCAATGCGCGAGACGGCATTTCAATCATGTACATTAATAATAATAGGGTAATTCCGGGGGAGATGGCCGTATGGGAGAGATGGCCAATAGAAAAAAGTCGAAGTAATTATTAATAGATGGCACCTACTATAATTTAGTTCGATTCGTTTCGGCACGGGCAACAAGCCGGCATGGAGTTTTTTGCGAAAAAGTTATGGAAAGGTGAGTAATTTGACTTTGTTTTTTAATAACACGTTTAAATTAAACTAAGGGGTTGACATATTAAGTGGTCACAAAAAAGTTTTGAAAGTTTTGTCCGTTTTTGTGATTTCTTTGTAAAGTAAATAACTTTCTCGTCATTCTAACCTAAAAATTAACTACAAAATTGAGAAGTTGCTTTTATTAAGTACTGTGGCCATCTCACCCGGACAATCGGGAAAGATGGCCAAATTATTTACGGGAGAGATAGCCATAAAATTAAATGTCCTAATTTAAATCTATTTTTAAAATTCAATGTTTCTATAGATGCCTAATCAATACGTACGGAAGGCGGCTATTGGACGACGTGCCTGGAGCGAAGAAGACTTAAAAAATGCTGTGTCAGAAGTACACAGAGGAGGGATGACGGTTTATAGGGCCTCTTTTATTTACCATATTCCAAGAAAAACACTAGAAAGAAGGTTAAAACAAAACAACTACACAAAGGGACCTATGGGACTTTTGTCGGAGCGAAACGATCGTCGAGTTGAATTTGTGGTGAATTTGTGTGGTGTTGTGCCTACAAATTTGTCACTGTTAGCGGATTATAGCAAAGTAATTTTGTGTTCATTGTATAGGACCTATAGGACTATCATCAACCTTTGGTGCAGACACCGAAAAAAGACTGAGCAAGCATATAAAAGACATGCAGTCGAGAGGCTTTCCATTGACTATCGATGATTTGAGAAGAATTACAAGTCAATTTTGAGTCTCAGATTCAGGCCCAAGTAGGTACATCCCTTCAGACGGTAGACCAACCAATACCGACTAGATTACTGGACGAAGTATCTACACTGCCTGTTAAACTAAACGAGGTTTGGAAACGAGCCAAATAAGTAAGCATCATTTTGACATCTGAAGATCATATTGAAAAACGAAAATCCAAAGAAAATGAAAAAGAAAAAAAGGAAGAAAAGTCAAAAAAACCAAAAATTATAAAAACAGATACTATGACTTATAGACCTAAGAAAAAAAACTGTTAAGAAACGAAAGGCAATTCGTAGGTTGTCTGATAGCAGTTGCGAAGAAATTCCCATCGTTTTCAATGATACCTCTGAAAGTGAATCTGAAGATAGAGAGAAAGATAACTGCTGAGATTGTGGTGATAATTATTACAGGACACAATTAGTTGAAGATTGGATACAATACAATATTTGCATGTTTTGGGTGCATGAAAACTGCACCGAGTTTGAGGACATGTGTTCTTACTGCGGTAATAAGAAAAAAAGGAGTTAAAAGATCTCAAGAGCAAAGGGAAAGGCAAGAAGAGTATTGGCCATCTCCCCCGATTACTATGGCCATCACCCCCGGACACTCTGGGAGAGATGGCCAGTCCTAGTTTTTTTTTAAAGTTTAAAATTACATTGTTTGCGTTTTTTAAAGTAATTTATCGTTAATGTTTGATAAGAGTAATAAATAAAGTTTACATTTTATATTAATTCAATGTTTTATTCATCATAATTCCTTCACTATAGAGTTTTAAAGTTACTAGGGCCATCTACCCCGGACTTACCCTAATTGTTATAATGTTATTTTCAAAAAGAGCAACCGCCGAGTTTCTTACAGGTTCTTCTCGGCTGGAACTGCATTCCGAACCTGTGGTAGACTCAATCGACGATTCAAAAGCACTTGTAAAAGTTTATTTGAATAAAAAACTTTTCTATTCTATTCTATTCTATTCATAATATGCTCTATTTAAACAACAAATAATGAAAACAACGATTCATAAAATAGTTTATAAGCTGTGACCAAAACAAATGAAATTTTTTGGGTTTTTCTTTCATGGTTTGTTGCAATGTCTAGCTCGGAAATTAAATATTTCTTAGACCCAAAATATTATATTATTCATAATTATGTACGGAACCCTAAAAGAGCGAGACCCGACTCGCACTTGGCTGATTTTTTCGTTATGTGCGTATTTTTCACTAGGTAGGTATGCGCTTTGTTAGGTAAGTAGATATGTAACTTTATTCTGTGCATAGGTCGAGATGTTAAATTAATACAAAATATCTATAGGCAGGTATACCTAGGTAGGTAGGACAAACTACTTACATAATATATCTATGTTTAAAAGAATCCTAATTACATCAAAAAGTTTATTTAGTTTATAATTTTACAAAAAAAGTTAACATTTTACAATACCTACGATTAAAGAAAATTTATTTCTAAAACAATAGTCTTAACCAATAATAATTTATGTGGAAATTTTATTGGAATGCAACTTTGTTCCGCGACTTAATGCAATAATCGTACAAAATAACAATCAGAATTGTATAATTTTACGCCACTTTTGTTTAATTTTACAATCAATAGCATGATTGTAAAACAAAAATCAATCACCAAGTTGATTGCAACCCGATTGCGACTTATAGTGGTCATAACATAAAGTTTAATTAAAAAATAATATCTTAAGTATAAACAGTTAAAAATCTATAAAAGTAAAGGTGAGCGCACATTTTTCTGTATCGCACAAATCGCACGCGACCTATCTTTCTTACACATCTAATGAACTTGCCGTACGGCGCGTATTGTGTGGACAAATATGCCAGCAGCTTAAGCTTTACATAATACGGGAAAATTTGCGTGAAATGCAAACTCAATCGATTTTTCATTAAATCTAAGTAGAACAATCAAACGGCGGCCATTTTATTATTGCCTATTCGATAAACATAATTGCACAAATAAGTAGGTAACAAAATATTGACTAGGAACGCGCGGAATCGATAATCGATTTACACATCACTCGAAACCGCTGAAAAACTTTATCGAGACATTAAGCTAATAAAGCATCGGAGTTAATTAAGGATCCTGGATGGCGCGACCGACTCGAACGGGCCAAAAAAGAGCAAAGACGAGCTCGCTAACCTACCCAATCGGCACCTTAATTGATTCACAACCTACCAAATTCAAAAGCCTTCTAGAAGTACTCACTTCCGAGTAAGCCAACGTGCGTTTCAATCAGCCGTTTGAAAACGAAGAGGCTGAAGCGGAATCCGCCCATGCGGGAAGGTTCCAAATTCAAATTCCGCCCTCGGAGACCCTCCCACCAATCGCAATGGACCGAATTGTGTAACGGAGGCGCTTAAGCGATCCTAAGCCACCCATTGGAGCTGGACGACCAATCGGCGTGCAGATTTCCGTTAATCGTCTTTTTTTTTCCCGCGCAACGGGCGGCGAGTTCTAGCCGAGGGTTCATTCGGCCGCGCGCCGTCGAGGCGTACGTATCGCTCGCACGATGGATTGTGATTGTGACATGTGGTATTGATCTGGTGTGTTTTATTGTGACGTCGGAAGGAAGCATGATGCCTCTCGCACCGACTCCTGTCGTGGCGGTGCCGTCAAAGCCGAAGATCGGATTCAGTATAGACAGTATCGTGGGGGGTTCGGAGAGGCCGAAGCACACGTCCCCTCCTTTGGCAAGTCCGGGGTCACCTTCGCCCGTTGCGTCGCCCCGGAGTCCATCTCCCAGGCCTTTGCTGCGTCCCAGTGCTTTACCGGCGGTGTTTCCGAGCCCCGAGTTAAAAAGACTGCCTTATTTGGACGCTCAGAGTCACCATCATCAATTCCTGGCGCACTTCCAGGGGGCTGCGTTGGCCGCAGCCCTAGCTCACCAGCAGCAAGGCTTTGGGGCTCCGTTGCCACCCCATCCGCCGCCCCATCCAGCAGCCCCGGTGCCGAGGGAGTCCTATCAGTTATATCCCTGGCTGATAAACAGGCATGGAAGGATTTTCCCTCATAGGTTTCCTGGAGGTGAGTTGTTTTTTAGTTTTCCTACTGATTGTGGAAAGTTTTGCGTGAATTTTTTAAAATGTTTGGAACTGGTTTACGTTTACGAACGAGCTTTAGACACAGCTTTTTCATCAGGAAAGTAGTTTTCTGCCGGTTTTGCAAAAAGAAGCTGTTACAGAAAAACTCTAGGTACTGCCATGAATAGGTAGATGTAAGTAGAGACGATTTTGTTAAAATGAAATTCGTTAGAAATATTTATATTTCTAAAAAAATAATATTTTTCATAATACCTACTTTCTCCCTGGATAAGTTGCAGAGATGTACCTATTTTTCCGACTGTGTTGTGTATAGGTACTTACTACTACTACTAATTAAACATTATTTAATGGATATGTTTGTATGTACTAATGGTAGTAAAACACATACCTACTAGAAGCTTTGTAGTTTTCTACTTAGGTACTTAGGTAGGTACTACCTACTAAATGTGATTCACCGAAAATTTAAAAAAAAAAACAATTAATAAGTATCTAACTGATTACTCTTGTAAGTATTTCAATATTCAGTTCATAGAAACAACACTCGAAGATCTTGTTAGAATCCAGTTAGGATTAATTAGAACTTATTAACGCGATTTGTTTTGGTCGTAGTCTTCACGTAAAATTGCCGTCGCGCGACGCTTTTCTTAGCTAAAATGAATTTTAACAATACCTACGCTAGCCACGCCACAAACTAAACAAACTTAGCTTAGCTCGGCATCTTTTCATACTTAGCTCGCATAGTTTCCCTTAGCTCACATAATTTGCTGTATCTATGAACTTAAGCTTAGTTCGTGATGTGTGTGCGATCTAAGCTTTGCCTAGGCTAGGCCTTAGTTAAAAATGAAACAGAAAAAGTTATTTTCTTTATACAAAGTAATTTCTTTTGTATATTAATGCCAAAATTAGGTTAGAAATGGAATACAAATCTGTGCTGATAATGTCATCCGTATTCCTTCGGCAAAATAAAATTTAACGCGTGCGGTTTGTCTCGACCTAATGTGGGAACAGCATTAAGTTTAATTAAAATTGCCACGACAGCCCTTTAAGATCCCAATGCTGGGCACAGGTTATATCCCTTTTTAAAAGGAGCGAGAGATTTAGGGTTTGGATCCGCCACGCCGCGCTGCTCGGCGACCAATGCGGTTTGGCTTTAAACGACTTTGTCCCATGAAAATGATAGATAAAAACGGGGACCGACGGCATAATGTGCTCACCGAGGCACGGGTATCAACACCGGCAACTACCAACTCCGGACGGGCACTGAGAATAAGAAATTCTCCGTGCCCGTCCGGAGTAACTATAGAAAAACTTAAGTAATTTTTGGCCCGACCATGGAATCGAACCGACGACGACCTCGTTAAGCCGCAGTTAAACATGCTAACTACTAGACAAGCGAGGCAGTTAAAGTTAACTATTTAAAATTTGTTGCCGCTATAACAACAAATTCTAAAAAACAGAATAAAATAAATATTTAAGGTGTCTCCCATACAACAGACATATTTTTTTTGTCCTTTTTATAGATAGCTAGCGGACCTGGCAGACGTCACCCTGCCCGGTGACATAACGACATCAACGCCACCTACCGAGACCCGGTGGGTTACCTGTACCTACCCAGTAATTGTGTTTTCGAACCATCCAGGAACCCATTGATAAAAATGAAAAATGTGATAAGTAAATGAAGAACCGCTCGACCGATTTTGTGCAAACTTCACATAAACCATCTACTAAATAGTCCGAACAAAGCCTAAACATTTGGTTTGGATAGGTGAGCCCGTTCTTGAGTTATAAAATTACAACGAAAAGTGGCATTGATTTTTATATAGGTACTAGCTTCTGCCCGCGGCTTCGCCCGCGTGAATTTCGGTTTTGAACAAATCCCGAGGGAATCGTGGAGTTCCGGTTCCCGTTCCCGCTCCCTTTTCCTACCTTTAAACTTAAAATATCAAGCAAGGTCGCTATAGTAATCTACCTATAGCTGTAGATATAGATTTCGGGTTTTTCAAAATCCCGTGGGAACTGTGCATTTTTCCAGGATAAAAAGTAGCCTATGTGTTGCCAATGCATGCTACACAGCAAAGTATTGCAATAATGGGTTATGTGAGCGTGATTTACCTAAGAACAGTCAGCGCCCTCTGTGGCGTTTTGGAGGTCTATATCTATTTTAGTCCTACAGGAATACTTTTCTGGGATAAAAAGTTACTTTATGTGTTAAGTCAGGGCATAAGCTATCTCCATTTAAAATTTCAGCCAAATCGGTTCAGTAGTTGCGGCGGAGAAGAGGAACAAACATACACACAAACTTAATAACTTAATAACGCCTTTATAATATTAGTGTGATTGTTATTTTCCTCGCTAGAAAGCTCCGATACTCGATAGCATACGCGTCCGATCGCTGCTAAATTCAAAATGCTATAGGAGAACTTTACGCATCGCCGCCCCGGCCGGCTGGAACCGCGCGCCGCGCGCAAAGTCTATGTCCCGCAATTTTTAAATCTGTAATATCTTCGAAAATATTCATTTAAATCATATAATCATATGCTGTAAAGGGCCATATAGATCTATAATAAATCAACAATGTACTTAAGGTATTTAATTAGATAAGGATTTATGCTGTATTGGTTAAAATCGCTTCTAAAATTAGCCATTATTTGTCGTAAAAAAGTAAATGACAAAAAATGTTATTGTGGGATATCCATAAGAGATAGACATATACCATCGCGGAGTTTTCTATAGACCTTTTCAATGTGTACAATACTTAGTACATTATATTGATAAATCTCGTAGGGTTCAGCCTGCGTTTGCAATGTAAGCGGAAAAAATGTAATTATTTACGACATCACATTAGAAACCTCAAAAATAACAGTATTTCTCCACTATTTAATGGATGTTATCATACATATAAACCTTCCTCTTGAATCACTCTATCTATTAAAAAAAACCGCATCAAAATCCGTTGCGTAGTTTTAAAGATTTAAGCATACAAAGGTATATAGGGACATAGGGACAGAGAAAACGACTTTGTTTTATACTATGTAGTGATAACATATAGACTATAGATCTATAGACTATAGATGGTACGGAACCCTTCGTGCGCGAGTCGGATTTGCACTTGACCGGTTTTTTCATTGAAGAGACACTTACATAGAAGAGACGCGCCAGCCGCTATTCAAGTGGTTGAAGCTAACATAATTACCTTTGCGGCCTAGGAATTGCCTACTTTGTCTATCCAGACGGGCTGGCTGTGGCCGTGCGACGCCGGTCGCGGTGCTAGTCAGCTAGAATAACACCCGTGCGAAGCTAAGCTAGCCAGTAGTCAAGCTAGGCCCTATGACCGTGCGACGCCGGTCGCGGTGCTAGTCGGCTAGAATAACACCCGTGCGAAGCTAAGCTAGCCAGTAGTCAAGCTAGGCCCTATGACCGTGCGACGCCGGTCGCGGTGCTAGTCGGCTAGAATAACACCCGTGCGAAGCTAAGCTAGCCAGTAGTCAAGCTAGGCCCTATGGCCGTGCGACGCCGGTCGCGGTGCTAGTCGACTAGTATAACACCCGTGCGAAGCTAAGCTAGCCAGTAGTCAAGCTAGGCCAGTAATAGTTGGTAGCGTATACCTAAATATGTAGGTGTGAGGTGTAATTATAATTTATATTCGGCATAGGTGCGATTTATTTTATTTGACTCCATAAATTAATTGAGATCGTGTTTTAAACTAGTTATAAAAGTCATTTTTAATATTTAATCTGTTCTTTTCGCATGTTTAAATATAATTAATGTCCCGCTAGCTCACACGATTAAGTATAAGAAATTGTTAAATAACCTAATTACGTTAATTCTGTGGTCAAGTTGAAATATTTGTTTTGCTTTTATCTACTTATGTGTATTATAAAATTACTACATTTTTAATTTTATTCAATTATCTACCTACCTGTGCTGCAAATTCGATTTTTATGTCGAGTGCCCATTGGCAAGTAGGTAGGTAAATCCCGCAATATCTAGCTGAAGTCAAAACTTGCAGAAATAGAGTTGCCGCGAGTGTTTGCACAGTGGAAGTGATCTGCCAGAGCTGTTTACAGCAAGTTTTAATGCTAGTGGATACTTAGCATTATTTATTATGAGGCAGAACCACACGAGTAGTAAATCTACAGAGAGGAAGCTTCCACAAGCGGCCCGCTGTAGGTACACTCACACAAACACACTCACCAACGGTTCACGGACGCCCGCTCGTTCCACTAACCGGTACAGTTGGTGACAAACGTGCGCATATGTGTGAGTGTACCTACAGCGGGCCGCTTGTAGAAGTTTCCCCTCTGTAGGTACTCTGTGGCAGAACTGCCTAGTATATGGTACTATGCTAGTATCATATCTACCTACCTACCTAATATTTAAAGTTACAAATTTTCAATAGAATATAGATAGGTAGGTACACCACCGTGCCTCGGAGAGCACAGAAATCCGTCGGTCCTCCGCTTGATAAATCTTTCCGGTCGTTTCGGATTGCCGTCCCATCGGACTATGGGAGTGAGGGAATATAGAGTGCACCTATGTTTGCGTATACACTTGTGTATATCTTCTAAGTATTCGGCATTGGCTAGACCAATGAGTTTACACAAGACGAAGTAAAATTAATAATAATAGGTAATCAAGCTACTAGCTAGTGCAAATTATGTCCCCGACTAGACGATAGGTAAGCAGGTAGGTAGTTCATTATCAACATTATCAATCCATTACCGGCCCACTACAGGGCACGGGCTCAGAATGAGAAAGGTTTAGGCCGCAGTCCACCACGCTGGCCGAGTCGGATTGGTAGACTTCACACGACTAACGCCTTTGAGAACATTATAGAGAACTCTCAGGCATGCAGGTTTCCTCACGATGTTTTCCTTCACCGTTAGAGCAAGTGATATTTAAAACGAACATAACTCCGAATTAATGTTAAGGTGCGTGATGGTCGCCGGGGATCGAACTCGGCTTGAAAGGGAGGCCATCCGAAGTCTTAACCACTAGGTTATCACCGCTTTTTACTAGCGGTAGCGGTAGATACCTACTTAGTTAATTCTTTAAAATGACGCCATCAAAAGCTAATTAAAATTATAGCTAAGTTATCTAACTAGGTACCTATGTACCTCCTCCGTAGTTGAAATTCTGTTTGGAGGATTATAAAACTGTTAAATAGTTACCAGACGAAGCAAAAACTGTAGAAAAAGTTATTTGATGTCTACTGAAGAAACTATGAAATGCGTACAAATATGCGTACCTATGTAGGTAGATACAAAATATGATGATAGAGTATGGAAGCTTATCTCGTAACACATGCCTATTAAGATAAAAGTTATCAATGAACATGGTTTGGAAACTTTATGGGGATAGGGGATAAACAAAGATTTTTAAGATATACCTACTTAGGTACCTTACTTAGTGATTGATTTTTTTTTGTCTGCCCTTCTGAACGTGTAGAATTGTAAGCACCATTCCGAACCAGTGGTAGATTCATTTGTCGATTCAAAAGCACTTGTAAAAGTTTATCTGAATAAAAAATATGTCTTAGACTTGCCTTTACACAAGTTTAAGAACTTTATTAAAAGTATGCTCATAAAAAAAGCTTATTATACAATTGAAGATTATATAAACGATAAAAAAGCTTGGATTTAACTCGTTCCAGCAATGCGCGAGACGGCATTTCAATCATGTGCATTAATAATAATAATTGTTATAATGTTATTTTTAAAAAAAGAGCAACCGCCGAGTTTCTTACAGGTTCTTCTCGGCTGGAACTGCATTCCGAACCTGTGGTAGACTAAATCGACGATTCAAAAGCACTTGTAAAAGTTTATTTGAATAAAAAACTTTTCTATTCTATTCTATTCTATTCTATTCTATTCTAACCGAATTCAAAAAAAGGAGGAGGTTCTTAATTCAACGCGTATTTTTTTATTAGGTGTCAATGAATTTTAAATTTCTCAAGTTACGATGAGGTAGGTTGGTAATACCTTCATTGTATCTGAGTGATAAGAGTTTAGCACAGATAATCTTAAAACTCAGTGCTTAAAACCCAGTACGAAATTGTTATGATCTACCTACTTATTTTTGGCCCTACCGGGATATCGAATGTAGGACCTTGTGATCCGCAATCGACTAAACAGCTAGACCAACGAGACGGACAAGGACTACTTTTTATCCCGGAAAGTGAAGAAAAGTTTCGACGGGATTTCTTAAAACCACAAAACTAATCGGAACGAAGTGAAGATTTTGATTTATCGATCGTTGCTTGTCTCGTAAAAAAAGTAAAATAAAACCGGCCAAGTACAAGTCGGACTCGCGCACGGAGCGTTCGTATTTTGTACACACGGTTGTTGTATGGGAGCCCCCCCTTAAGTATTTGTTTTATTTTAATTTAATTACTTATTTTTAAAGTGAATATTCTGTGAATTTTTCAAGCGTCTACCTGTTGCCGTTATCAATATCGATCAAAAACGAGCAAAAAAATTAAATTTTAAATTAAATTATTATTTAAATATTTATTTTATTCTGTTTTTTAGGATTTGTTGTTATAGCGACAACAGAAATACATCATCTGTGAAAATTTCAACTGTCTCACTATAACGGTTCATGAGCCTGGTGACAGACGGACAGACAGACGGACACCGCAGTCTTAGTAATAGGGTCCCATTTTACCCTTTGGGTACGGAACCCTAAAAACAACATCCACACACAGACTCCCGACTTTATACAAAGCTGCAGCTTATTCGTAATAATTCTCACGTAGGATATCTAATTAAAGTTTTTGTCAACACAAATTATAATTAGACGACTAGATAATATAATTATTATTCAAATCACTATCACAATATCAACAGAATATTATTACATTGATACAGATTAAACGAGTCGCCATATTTTTTTGCCGTGCGTCAAGTCGGGCGTCCATTATTGTCATGCCGAGCTTACACCCCACGAAAACGCTACTAGATGTCGAGTATCGAAAAACTAAAATATCAGAGCAAAATGGATTCAAAGCTTCTCATATTAAAGTCGTAATGCAATACTTCGCGCGCTGACTGTAGACATCCACGAATGGCTGGATGTATTGACGAACTCAAACCTTAAAACAAGTCACTTTAGTTCCATATCACTCTGAAGTCATTGTGTTTCGATGCTCGAATTCCGATAAACGTTGCCATAACAAGCTCGCCATAACCCTACACAGCGGCGGAACAAGAAATAAAAACAATGATTAATGAACGTGTTGGAGTAGGTACCAGACATTACAGCCACGGCGAGTGTTTCCAACAAAAACTAGTTTATAGATCTGAATCTATTTATATCTATATCAATAATAGTCGTATCCAGGATGAGATATTTTGTTTGTTTGTTTGATAGCTTTACGATAATACTAGATGATGCCCGCGACTTCGCCCGCGTGGATTGAGAGTTTTGGTTTTTGCGGGAACTCTTTAATTTTCCGGGATAAAATAGTAGCTTATGTGTTATCCAGAGTATAATCTATCTTTGTTTAAAATTTCAGCCAAATCCATTCAGTAGCTTTTGCGTGAAAGAGTTTCAAACATCCATACATCCATATAAACATTCGACCATGGCGACCAATCTAGACGGGACTTTTTTATAGTGTACAGGTGGGTGCGCAAACACAGTGCACTCTCTCCGATGCCGATGGAACGCTAGTGAGACACTATCGGACATATTAATTATATCACGCATAGGACCGATGGCTTTACGTGCTCTCCCAGGCAAGTGATACACCCCCGTGTAAGTTATTACCAAAAAAGTTATTGGATTTTCTGTCTAGGAATTCTCAGTAGCACCCCGGAGTTGGGAAAATGGCGGGGTTAGATCATGTGCTTTTGACATTAAGCCGTCGGCCTTGCGCCTGTTCTTTCTCCTCTTCTGCGAGTGAGTGAGTGAGCAATTCTTGCTATGTTTTCTATCGGTCAAAGATGCTACAAAATGGCGGAATTACATAATATTTCTTCACAACTTCCTCAATATGGGTATCAAATGAAAAGGCTTCACTAGTAGAAAGCACTATGTAAATCCAAGATGGCCACCACCACAAATTGGCGAATGTCGGGGGTTTTTTAAATTTTAAATTTATACTTGTTGTTACGACATAATACCTATTTTACCTAACATTACATTTACAAACATCGTGGAGTGCCTTTATCTACCTACTTCTCAGATCCATTCTTAAAACAAACCAAATGAGCCCAAACTCTTAAAAAGTTTACCTGATGAAACCAGATTATTATAATGTCATCGGTATTTAACATTCTATTGTCCAACTTTTTCCGTCCGAGTAATTCAATGCAGTAAACTGACGTTTCATGGGTTGCTACTCTTTGAAGTAAAAAAAAATAGGGATGTGGTAAAAGTGAATGAGGTAAATGATTTACATCATCACAACAATAATTATTTTATTTTATTTTATTTACCACAGTACAAAATTTATTTTATGAGGATATAGGAGGTAATGTTAGGATAGATACGGGATATACCTGTAATAATCTCCTAATTATGCAACCTTAAAACCTTATGAAACTAACTTTATGAAATTGTAGTCTGTAAAACGTTAATTAAGTAGTGTATACCTGTTAGAGATAGATTTTTCCTACAATATACAATCATTTTAAGACCTCATTATGTAGCAGCAAAGCAAACGATTTTAAGATTATAATATAATTATAAATGAAATTAAGATGAAATGAACCTATCACATCACGTGATAATGACAACATTATTTTATATGACATTTTGAAACGTCAGTTTACTGCATCGAATTGAAAGTCCGTGTATAGTACATTCGCACAGTTTCAAATCGAAACGACAAGAATTCTCGAAATCTTGGAAGTCAAATGGTTAAATTCGACTTCCTGGATCTGTTTACACCATACATAATTTTTGTAGTTAGTTACAGGTGAAGCTAATAAAAACGTGTCTAAAACAAGTGTAAATTAAAAATTTAAAAAACCCCCGACATTCGCTATTTTTGGCGGCAGCCATCTTGAATTTGCAATAGTGCTATTCTACTAATCAAGCCCTTTCATTTGATACCCATATTAAGGGAGTTGTGAAAAAATATGTAATCCACCATTTTGTAACGGCGGCCATCTTGGATAGATTTTCATCAAACATAGCTAACAACACTCTCGACTAATTCACCTTTCAAACAAAAAACTGCATTCAAATCGATTCACCCGTTTGAGCGCCACAGGGGAACAGACACACACACACAGATACACACACACACACACACACACACACACACACACACACACACACACACACACACACAAACGAACAAACGTACAGACGACAGATACGTCAAACTTATAACACCCCGTCGTTTTTGCGTCGGGGGTTAATCATAACTCTTAAGTTCATAGATAAACTTAAGTGCACTTTAAGTGCATTAAGGACTGTATCAACACTTAAATGTAGGTAGGCACCTACTTTGTACAATGTTGGCATTAATAATGTCACCTAATTAAAAAGTTATTTTGATACATTATCTGTGGCATCGTGACCCTAGAGTCTCATTTCATAATTACTCTATGTTGTCTATGATAATATGATAACCTACAAATGTTTATATTGTATGTCTCCAAAGCGATAATATCAACCGTCAACGCTTTCGACGTTTGATTGTTGATTTAATTTTAAAAAACGTAAATTAATCTATAATAATAATCTCAATGAAAAAATATTTGTCAATTAGGTATATCTATCGACACGTATATCAAACGCTGAAGGAATGTGGAGGGGGTAAGCTATTGTATTACGTGCGTGACAGTTCCCATACGCAGCTATCCCCTCCACGTTTCGTTCAGCGTTCGATGTACGTGGCGCGGGTTATAGGTACCTACTTTGCATCTTTCTTGCATCACACTTAAAAAGTGTTGCCATCGAACTCTAGCAAATTTTTGTATCCCCAATTATTGTATTGCACTATAGTAAAAGAACTAAAAGAACAAAAAGTAATCGATACATTTTCCTGCCAAGCCAAAGATTTTTAGAAAAATTAAAATGCGTTAAACTCTGACTTTTAATTCGATGCCGTAAACTAACGTTTCAAAATGTCATTCCGAAAAATAATGTTGTCTAATCTCAATAGTGATGTGATAAGTTCATTTCATTTATTGAAATCGTTTGTTTGTTACATAATAAGATCTTAAAATATATTAAAATAATCCAGGGTTCGAGGATATATTATATCAATGGATATATATATATCAAGATATATATCCGATATATATCGGATATATATCCAACAGGATTCGATGATATATATCAATAATGGATATATGAAAATGAAAATGAAATGAAAATGAAAATGAAAATTTATTCATTAAACTTATCTCTAATTCAAAACATGAATAATAAATATGTTTCACATTATTCAAAACGTGAATAATGAACGTAATATCCGATATATGTATATCAAATGTTTTTTTTAAATATTATATTTCAATACGCATTTCTTGGTTATTCTATTATTTTTTACAAAGAAAGTAATCACTAGATAATTTTAGTATGTTTAAGAATCATAGCAGATAGTATTCATAAAATGGATATATATCAAACTTGATATATATCCGATATATATCATAAATATCCGATATTTTGATATTTATTATTAATATCGGATATTTTCGAACCCTGAAATAATCATACCTCTAACAGGCATATTATGATATTTTTAACGTTTAAGTAGAGATTACAATTTCACAAAGTTAGTGTCATAACGTTATGAAATTACATAATTAGGAAGTTATTAAAGGTATCTATCTAACACTATGTACTATATTCTCTTAAAAATAAATCTTGTACTGTAATAAATAAAGATAAAATAAAATAATTGATGTTGTGACTTGTGATGATGTGCATCATTCATTGTTATCACATCATTATTTTTTGTTCGTCAAAAAGTGGTAACCCATGAAACGTCAGTTTACTGCATCGAATTAAAAGTCCGATAGACCGTATCCATGAAATAAAAAACAATGCGGACAAAACGCTATTTGGAAACAAATTAAAAAACTGACGGTTAGCTAATTTTATATTTTCAAATGTGACATTAAAATAAAAACGTAAGTATTAACGTAAGTATTAACGTAAGCATTAACATATTATAACATAATTAACTTCATTGTACCGGTGTATAAACATCGGCACGAACATCGAACGCTGAAGGAAACTGAGGGGGTAAGCTATTGTATTACGTGTGCAACAGTTCCCATACGCAGCAATCTCCTCCACGTTTCGTTTAGCGTTCGATGTACGTGCCGCGGGTTATATTTATTTTGTGCTGGAGATGTACCAAATGATGATGATGATTAGGTTTGTACCTATATCATTTTTGTATCAGTTTGGTGCCGAATCCCGGGGATGAACTGATATACCTAATCAACTTTGTGCTTTCGTGCAAGGTAGTCTATTTCCAACACCTTGGAATTTTCGTCTTCTCTCGCTGATTCTCCCAAGAACTTTCGCATTTCCAATTTAATTACATAGAGAAACTCATAGTCTTTTCTATCGCCCGCTAAGTGACTTTGAGCTTTCATATGACGTCCATAGTTACCATTATCGTCGAATATTAATTATCAGTTCTGTTACATTGTACAATTGAGTGGGGACTCTATTTTAACGCCTGTAGGGTTATGCCGAGTTTGCACATTGCGACAACGTTGATTGATTTAGAGTATCGCAACCAGTGAGGTGTAATAAATAAAGAGTAGAAGCGTCATATAAACTGTTCTCAGAAAAACGTAACCACTTTTGAGTTTCAAAGACGTAGCTTTGTAACTGACAAATACGCCAAGTAAACTTTGAGTAAACTATATTTGTCTCGTTTCTTCTGCCCTCAAACTAATTACGTTAGAATAGGACAAGACATTGCAATTAGACAAACGATTAGAGTTACCAGTATCAGGAATAATTTCCCACAAAATAACGATTTCCCCCAAAAAATTATTTGAGTTTATGAGATTTAATAATTATATTAGATTTAATAAAATTTTCAATATAAACCATATAGAACTAAATAAGGATTACTAATAGGAAAAAAATATTTAAATGCGTGAACGTAAATAACTTTATTTAAATCTCTCATCTATCTATCTATACTATACTATTACTATACTAATAAATAAAATTGAAGTGTCTGTCTGTAATTTCGAAATAACTACCTCATATTAAGCTCATATGGTTATTTGAACGGTACCATAACCGAATCATACGTTTTTAAAATTTTTATCTGTCTGTCTGTCTGTTTGAACGGGCTAATCTTCGGAACGGCTGAACCGATTTTGACGGGACTTTCACATACAAGTAGATAATTAACCAGGGAGTAACATAGGCTACTTTTTTAACCGACTTTCAAAAAAAGAGGAGTTGTGTTTTTCTACCTATGTACACCTTCTGAGATGAGAGATGAGATTTCTGAACCGATTTGTGTATATTTTTTTTAATCGATAGAGGAACATTGCGACAATGTCCTATACAACATTTGGATTCCAACTCCTCAATCCTGATGCTGTAGGGGACCTGATCCCGAAAATTAATGGGATTTAGGAACTGTCGGTTATTTATATTGATATTGGGGGTACCAATTAAAAACTATCGTTGAATGAACTCGAGTAGGTAATCCAACTCCTCAACCCTGATGCTGTAAGGAATTGCATTCCGAAATTGTAGGGATCCCACGGAATTTTTCCGTTTTCAGGATGGGTTACTACAGATAGGCTACTTTTTGTTCTGGAAAATCAAAAGTTCCCACGGGATTTTTAAAAACCTAAATCCACACGGGCGAAGCCGTGGGCATCATCTAGTACTAATAATAAAACTGTAACTGGTCCAATTCTGTACATTGAAGATATTTTGAAAAATTTTTTTGGAGGACACTATATAATCGATACAGAAGCTAAAACTGTAGTTTTTATTGTGTCTGTCTGTCTGTTTGTATCGTGGCAGCGCATGCGCTACGCGCCGAAACTGCTGAATGGATTCAAATAAATGGTATGATTTGAGTTTATACTACGAAGTAGGACACAGGATATTTTTATCCCGAAATTAAGCACAGTTCCCTTGGGAGAGGGGATGAAAGTCAAAATATATACTTAGTTGTAATTCTTTAACGCGTAGTCTGATTTCATTAATTCTTTTTTTGTTAGAAAGGAGGTTCATTAAAAATTGTCCCGTAAATATTTTAAGGTCATCGATTTAGTACTTAGTTTAAAATTACAGACATCACAACCACTAATATTGGGTTCAAATAATAATTAGGGAGCCGGATTGTACAGGAACTTTCGAAGAAGTCATTGTAATATTGTTTATACACCACTATGTAACATGAGTTTGTTATAAAATTGCCTTTTACTGTCCTTTTTGTTACTCAAAGTGAATATTTTACTTTCGTGGTATAATCTTAATGTTATATATTTGTGAATAATCGCGTTGATTAACAAAAGAGAATGATCCATCTGCAATGACGACACGTGCTCAGCTGAATGAATCGCAAATTCTCTGATCAACAAACTGGCTTGAAGTTTTTCAAGTGTTTTCGTAGCTAAATACACAGCGCCATATTTAGGATGCAAAGACTTTCCACCAGACATGGCAATAGCCAATCTAATCACGGCTTCACATGATATGCAAATGTCAAAAACCTGTTGCGTTGGATAGCATAGGCCTCCTTTATCTTTAATGATTATTAATTTGTGAAACCACAATAGCTCATTAGCTAGCAATGCATTGATGCATGAATCGCATTTGAGTTCATGCCCCAACCTTGCGACAACATAACCTGAAATATAACCAACAATCTGTTTGGTTATACTTGTTATGCTTTGTTTATCGATCCATTCGATCTCTACATCTTTAATTATAGTTTCATCTTCTTTAGTAGCTTCATCTTCTCGATAACTGACAGCTGTAACGTTTATTTCATGTAAATAATTTTTTGGAGTACAATTTAATATATTAATTTTTTCTAGTGGTATACAGTTGCCTGTAAACGTTGTTTTTAATTCCAAGTGGCTTAACATTTTTTTATACGCTGATTTGAATTGAAGGACATTGGGATTATTATTATACCCCCCTTTTTGTCTAATGCAACCGAATAAAAGTTCAATATGGTCTTGAGAGAGCCTGTATGTTGCAATATATTTCAGGATGTCTGTTTGAATTAATTGCTGGAACAAAATTTTTGTGCTTTCTAAACAAACTAATAATCCTAAAAACCCTGTTTTGAACTTACACTCTAGAACTGGTTTAAATTCTGTCCTTATTGTAATTATCGGCAAGGCTCCCTTTTGTTTTTTTGTTTTTTTTGTTACTATTTTGACTTTTAAATTCATTATATATTTTTTATAATCTTCAAGTAGTTTGAATACAACATCTTTGTTCTTTGAGCTCAAGGCCCTTTTTAATCCATATGCTTTAGGATCTCCTCTCGAGTTCAAAACATCAAAAATATCATTATGCATCTTTATGAAATCTGCTGTAGGTTCACTTTCAGCAAATTTTGGTGACAAATCTCTGCAAACGTGCAGCGATTGTGCGACACTATTACTTAAAAGTTGGGTGGCCAATTTAACTTTCATAACTTGCTGACGAAAATTAATATGACGACTAGTAAGTTTGTTACCTATTCGCAATCCTTCGGAGTCTTGGATCTCTTGTAGCTGTTTTACATACGTCCAGTTTACTTCTTTGCCATTTTCGTCAGTAAAAACTTGTTTTGCCTCAAAACTGTTTCTGACTAACTTCAACATGTGGCATGCATCTAACATCAACACAATATCATTTCCAGTAGTAGGGTGTCTAAAAGTCGGTTTTAATGCTTTAGGATCATCGAGTTTGCAACCCAAAATTCTCATTGCTGCAATGTTGGTTTGACTGCCATCACAAGTGACTGAAGCTATATCAATATTCGCTTGAGCGCATTTTTCTAATGCCATATTTACTAGGGTTGCGAGTTTTGCTCCAGTGAGACCATGAGTAAAAAAGTATCCTATTGGCAGCTTCCATGCCTGGTTCAAGCACACCAGCAGGAATACCAATGCTGAGGAAGCCAAACTCTGACAATCGTTTTTTTCATCCAACCCATAGTCCACAAAACCGTGATGCTTTCTGCCGTCAAAAAGCTTTTGTTGGCGAATCGCCATTTCATCCATTACTAAATTACAAATAATTGTTTTCTTCGAATTCTCTCTTTTGATTTTAAGTACATGAAATGCTTCACCAGTGAATCCTGGTTCCCCATTTATCTTATTATACCAGTTCAGCAATGTTCGAGGATGAGGCAAACAATTGTTTAGAGATGCACGAACATATTTATAAGCTGCAGGTGAATAAAAATTGAGGGATAATGCGAATTTTCTAAGAGCAACAGGAAATTTTTTGAATGATCTTTTCTTTTGAAACGTTTTTTGAAAAGCTTCCATTAAATTAGACATTTTATTATTTACATTTAGCTGCATTTCTTCTTCTTCACTTAAGTAGCGCTTATGTTTTATTTCTTTTATTATGTTTGACAACTTTTTGTTCTTTATTTTAAGCCTTTTGTTTTTCTGTCTCAATTTTTTTATACATTTCAATCTCTTTGATGACACTATTTTCAAGCGCTTAATAGTTTTTCTCATTTTATGTTTTCGTGGTGTTTCTAATATTTCAAGCATTTCTTCATCAGTTTCAACATCTAAATCTACTTCCATTTCTTTTGGAGATTCTTCATCCTAAAAAAATGATAAAAAATATAAAAGACACGGACAAACTGACAGCCAACAACTTACACTGCCTCAATTAATTAAAATTTGAATATAGTAGAAAATTAAAAATTAAAAAAGTATTTGAATATAGTAGAAGTATATAATTAAAAATTTAATTGAGAGAACATAAAATATTTATACTAACTATAACCATTGGAACTGCTTTGTCTGACAATCGAATACGACCTTTATCGTGCTTAGGTTGAATCTTGTCTTGATCTTTAAAGTGTTTCGAGCATATGATGGATGATCTAGATGGTAACCAGTCAGTCTCTTTACGTAATAGTCTTATATTTTTTATCCACTCCTCCGCACGCTTCTGATCTCTAGGTACCCTGGAAAACAAACAAGCTATGTTAAAAAAAAAAATAAACTGACTTTGGCCCAGCAGTTTCAGAGAAATCGGTGAACCAATCAAAAATATTAGTTACATATGGGTACGTTTATGTTAGTAATTTCATACATAAGAATGATCACTAGGTATGTATATGAATACTAATATCTTTCTGAAAGTTTGTAAATTACGATAGTGAAAAAATTATCAAAATCGGTTCATTGGTTTTTGAAATAATCACGAACATACGGGTCGAATATATAACCTTCTTTTTTGAACTCGCTTAGTAATAAATCATTATACCTACTACTAACTATTTTATAATGATATAACGTTTGCCTTATAGGTATACGTTCATCATTCGCTTTTTTCATTCACTAATTTCCCAACAATGTAGGGAAAATCAAAATAGTTTTTACTAGTAGAAATAATGCGCGGTAAATTTATGTTTTTATTACGTGTTGTTTTGGATAATCGGAATTAAATAAAACAAACTTACCTGTGAAAAGTAACACCAGTTGCTTTATTATCTTTTTCTGACCGTGACAAACAAATTTTAACCACACATTTCACCATTTTGAAAAATTGTGTGGCAAGTAACAGTTACGTTCGTGTTCACTCGGACGTCGGGCTGGCAACTGAAGTCGTTGATGTCATCGAACATCAGCGAAGTGGCAATGAGTCGGTGCTTTAGAATGCTGATCTAGTTAAGGTAATACATCATTGATCGCAACACAATAACTTCAAAATAAAAAAGATCTAAACTAGCTTGTTTTAAGGTTTGAGTTCGTTTATACATCAACAGCCAGCGCTCCAAGCGGAAATTTTGCAAATTAAAAATCGGCAGTATAGGTACTGAATGTGCGACTTTTTAAAATAAGAAGTTTTGGGTCTATTTTACTCTGATATTAATTATAATTTTTCGATATTCGAAATCTACACTAGACAGCAAATAAACAGGAACATCCACTATCTTGGAACTCTGATTAGATTTTCTCAAAAAGTATAAAATTTATGATAATAATTGATTAATTCCAATGAGTTTCCACTCATTTTAATCATCATTAAATGCACTTTCTACAGTTATAACTTTAATAGTTGTAAGTTTTATAAAATTTAAATGTTACAAAAATTTCAACTATCAAAGTTATAGTGTTCAGTCTATCTGTCCAGTATAGTAACGTTGTGGCAATGTACAAACTCGGCATAACCCTACAGATGTAATAAACTGATCTCAGTAGTCTATAAATTCAATGGATATTGGTAGGTACATACATATTACGCAAAACATTTCAATATCTATAGTAATTACTCCGTCCGCGTCGCCACGATAACCTAACCCCTATACATTGTAGCAATCGCTTCATTAGTCGTAATTATATATGAGATAAATTAATTATAAAGATAACGAGCTATTCAATAAACTGTTTTATTACCTAGACATAGAGGGCAGAGAAGTATTTAAATTGGTAATCATATTTCTCAATTAAAATATTTCGAGAATGGAACAGTTTTTGTAGCGCCATCTTTAAATTTACTGTCTATGGTCATTTGTTAAATTAATGATCAAAGGCATAATATAGTGTAACCACTACCTAATATCTTTCCGATTGGAAATCTGGAGTATCTACTACTATAACTACTTACTTATTAGAAGTACTGTTCACGGGTAGTGTTAGACGATTTTGGTGTTAGAAGATTTAGTTGCAAAAAAAAAATGGTTGTCTGTAAAGTTGATTTACGAACGGTTATTTTGATATGATAACATCATTCGTGACAGATGAGTCATGCTTTTCCGTGCGTGTAGCTGGAGTTAATCGATTTATAAGACGTTATAACGTCAAAAATTGAACGTTTTATTTAAATAAGTTCTGGATTAAAGTTAAACACATCACATCTGAAATCCTAAAAAAATTAACCTACCTACCTAGATAATTTAATTTACGTCTTGTCAATTTTAAAAAGCTCTATATCTGCTAGAAGGTGTGAACGAGATTAAAGACGTCTTCAATTAAATTGTTTGAATTACTTAATTGCGAAGTTTTATTGTATCTCTGTTATGCGATTTGTTCCTCATTTACTGAGAATTGTGAATCTTTAATTTAATCACGTAATAATAGTAAGGGGTTTTTTTTTTGGGATAATACCACATTTTACCAAGGAAGTTTATTTTTTAGTACAATGCAAAGACAACCTATTGTAAAAATTACATGAATTGAACGAACATCACGCCCCTATATAATTATATCCCACTGTTCATTTCTTCATTTCATAATCCCCTCGCGAATGCAATATGCCATTATCTGTGTCAACAAAAAACTATATACCTACGTAGCAAATATAAACGGCTAATGAAAAGTGTTATCGTTCGAAAAATAACCGTCCCGAATAACCCCTAAGTCTATGTCAATTGACTGGCGTTGTTACAATAACAATATTATTTTTATGAACCCCGCTTAAATACATAAAAAAATCATTTTAATCGGGACCGGCTGAACGCGTCGAGTCGTTGCTTTAAAAAGAATTATAAAAAAAAAAAAAAACAGAAGTAATATGGAAGCGGTGGAGGGTTTGACAAAAGACTTTTGTGACGAGGCGGGAATGAACGCCCGCGATTATCAACCAACCATTGTTGTTCCAAATTTGATTATTTCGTAGTGATGTAATGAAGGCGTTTTATATCTATCGATAGTTGTGGTCTTCTCAAACAAGGACGCGTATGTAACCTTTGTCACTATTGTTTTAAATTCAATGTTGAATTTTCTTTACTATATCTCACAAATAACAATGAACGTCTCAAAACAGCTTTAAAGATTCTATATTTTATGTTTCAATATCAAACATGCAACAGATACCTATTGATAGTGTCAATAGACTACCTATTGATAGTGTCAATGTTTTTGAATTTAACTTATATTTATATTATAACTATTACAGTCAATAAGAAGTAGATATTGATTATACTTGACATGTAAACTAAATCAATAAAATCATAACACAACATTTTAATTAATTTTTATTTAAATGCTAATAAATACTTAACTCAGAGAGGCTGAGACATAATCGTATAGGTACATAAATAAATATTATATTCAACACAAAGGTTACATACATTCGTATAAAAATAATAAAATATTTAACGAGATAGATAAAGTTGTTTTGTATTTACTTATTTAACTTTAGAGTTCTATTTTAGTAGGAACAAATATTTAATTCTATTATTTATTATTGCAGTAATAAGATTCATCTTCTATCTATCTTCTATTCTATTCTTCTATATAATAAAACTGTAACAGATCCAATTCTGTACATTGAAGATATTTTGAAAAATTCTTTTCGAGGGCATTCTAATATAATCGATACTGAAGCCAAAACTGTAATTTTTTTCATTTTTGTCTGTCTGTCTGTATCTTGGCCGCGCATCACGCCGAAACTACTAAATGGATTCAAATGAAACTTGGTGCGATTTGAGTGTATACTCCGAGGTAGGACATAAGATACTTTTTATCCCGAAATTCAGCACGGTTCCCTTGGGAGAGAGGATGAAAGTTAAAACGTGTATTTAGCTGTAATTCATTAACGCGTTGTTCGATTTCACTCATTCTTTTTTTGTTAGAAAGGTAGTACTTTAAGTATTATTTCGTAAATATTTCAAGGTCATAGGTTTTTTATTTTAGAAATGACAGACATTTATTGGGTTCCAATAACTTGGGAACCGGATCTTTGTACGTACGGCTTATTTTAAACTGGCGTGCGTTTAAATTTATGTTTGTCGTTCTGTCTATTTGTTCCAGCTAATCTACGAAACGGCTGGATCGATTTTAATCGAACTTTCAATGTTATAAGGAGTAACAGGCTACATTTAGTTTAAGTACATAAAAGAATTATGGGATCCGATCCGATCCTATATAAAACCTATAAACACGCGAACGAAGTCGCGGGGGTCAGCTAGTACATATAATAAAATCGTAGAATTGCCGTATCTGTACATTAAAGATTTTTACAAAATAATAACTGGGGGATGTTAGAGATAAGTAATGGAACGTAAAAAAGCTATTCTTGAAATTTTTGTCTGTTTGTCTGTATGTTTGTGCGCGCATCACGCAAAACTACTGAATGTATTGAAATGAAACTTAGCATGATTTAAGTTCATACTACGGAGTAACATATAGGATACATTTCATCCCGAAATTCAGCACGGTACCCTTGGGAGAGGGGATAAAAGTCAAAATATGTACTTAGCTATAATTCATTAACGCGTGGTCCGATTTTATTAATATTTTTTTTGTCAGAAAGGAGATACTTTACAGATTATCGTCTAATCTCCGAAAGGCTGGATGAATTTTGATGGAACTTTCACTGGTGGATGTTTACATTTTGATGTATCTAAACATTCACCAGTAAACTTTCAACAGTTTTTAGAAAGGTATGAGCTCAAAGGAGCTTAGGAAAAACAAAGAGTTCCCACGGGATTTTCGAAAACCTAAATCCACGCAGACGAAGTCGCGGGCCTCCTCTAGTAACAAATAATCCTCATCATCTAATAGATGTCAAGGTATGGCATCAGTATCCTTGTGATACAATATAAGAGGTACAGAATTACCGACTGTTACTATAGCTTTTTGCTTTTATAGCGTAATTATTATGCACCTTAGATGTTTAAATGGTAGTAATCATCAACTTTAACGGGTTTAAGTGACATAATAATTGTGCAGTTTAAATGGCACAATGCGAAATTATCTCGTTTATCGACCACACCATTTATCGATACACATGAATCACTAATCGTTAAGTTTCAAACATGTCGGTAGCTGCATGCTCCGAACGTCAAATCTTTTACGCGCCTTTTTTCTTAATGACCAGCGATTGTTACCGGATGTTTTTTTACAATATTTCAGTTAAAAGGCTTGAATGGGATATAATTGGATGTAATTTGAGACATTGTTGTTGAGTGAACGAGATTAACAGGCGTCTTAAATTAAACTATTTATGTTCGTTATGTTGGCAGCGGGCGGCCATCTTGGAACGAGATCGGTAGTTAGATTTGATTTACGTTTAGGAGACGGGAGGAAATTTATGATTAATTATCGGGGCCCGTATTTAAATATACGTTCGGAAATGTTATAGTGGGCTGGTTTGTTTGATGAATTATGAAGTTATTTGTCCAAAGTAATTGGTTTACTTAGCGAAATGGTTCAGGTGGGCGTACCTGGCTATACTTTAAAAAGAAATCGTCTTGGCTAATTACTTTTTTCTGAACAGGCTGCAATAAGGGTTAGGATATAAGATAATAATGATTGGTAAGTTAGTGCTTGTCTGCAATTTCACTATCGAGCTAATGTGAAATTGTAAGTTGTAAATAAAACTACTAAAAAGGTAACTTGACCATGCAGTAAGATAGATATGAAAATGCAAAAAAAAATGTTTTTTTTTTTTTAAGTTTGAACACATTGAAGTAATTACATGAATTCAAAATAGCCTAGTCGATTTGGTAAAATTAAATTTCGGTTTTGGTCTACGAATTTAGGCACTCCGCGGATTGATTGAAAATTCGCTAGGTATTTCTTTTTTTTAAATAAGATCTTACCCGTTTAGTTTAGAATGTGATCAACAAAATCGAAACCATCGACTACTTAGTAGATATTATTTAATAGACCACTACAACCTTTTAACGTCCTACTGCTGGGCACAGGCCTCCTCTCTCATAGGATAGAAGAATTTAGAGCTTAGACCCGCCACGCTGCTCCAATGCGGGTTGACAGGCTTTTACGGTTATTGTCACATGATAGTGATAATAACCGGGATCGACTGCTTAGCGTGCTCTGCGAGGTACGGGGGTGAAACACCGCCAACTACCAACTCCGGGCCTGGCACTGAGAATTTATTGACAGAAAAACCCAATACCTAACAATTATTTTCCCGACCCGATAATCAAACCCGGGACCTCGTAATCTGCAGTCGAATATGTTAATCACTAGACCGACGAGACAGTCACACAATGTAAGCACTTAATATACCTACAAATGTAGGCACAAGTTTCACACTAAATGGACGTTAGATAAAATTAATTTATCGATAAGCAGCCGAACGTCAGTGTTATCTATGTCGTAAAGCTACCGATTTATGTTTTTGACACTTCCACCAGCCGGGTCATCGATATGTGTTGTAGTGTTGTACTTCATAAATCTTGGGCTCTTAGGGTGGATACACACTTTTTGATACAGAAGTAGAATAACTGCCTCGTTGGTCTCGTGCTTAGCATATTCGACTGTAGATCACGAGGTCCCGCGGGTTCGCCGGGTCGGGTAAATAATTGTTAGATATTTAGTTTTTCTGTCAAGAAATTCTCAGTGCCAGCCCGGAGTTAATATTTGGCGGTGTTCCACACCCGTGCCTCGGAGAGCACGTAGTCGGTCCCTTTCATGTGACAATAGTCGTTAAAGACCGCCAGCCCGCACTGGACCAGCGTGGCGGGTATAAGCTCTAAATGCCTCTCTCCTATTAGAGAGGAGGCCTGTGCCCAGCTGTGGGACGTAAAAAAGGCTGTAGTGGTGGTAGTGGTGGATACAGAAGTGTGCTAAATTATGAGATTATTACTTCGCAAAACGGACGGACGGACGGAATTCAAATCTGTTGTTTTGTATGGATGAAATTAAATTCCTATTTCGGTTTTTCATCGCCATACAATACTTAGTTACTAGATACACATAGAGATGTTAAATGCCTTGATAAATAGGTATGTGCCAGCCATTATAATAATATGTATTCATTAACATAACTTATACGAAGAAAAAATAACTATGTACAAGATTTTGCCCGAGACTTCACACGTGCACTTGCACGGAATTAACAAAATTATGAAGTCGGTTAAAAATATACGAGTGCCCTGCTGGTCCGTTATTTTTTAAAATGATATTTTTTTATGAACCACTGGATATTGAATTATTGTATATATTTTTGGATCTGCTCATTATTTTCTAGATGATGATTATAAACTCAATCTGATTTTCGAATTTTTTTTTCAACTTTAGACTTTAATGCGGGACCATGGTCATCCCATCATTTTTTTTTATTTGCTAACCTATGTCACTTAAAATAAGTTGAGGATTCTAACGATATATCATTCATAAAAATCGGTTCAGGCGTATAGAAGTTATGGTGGAATATATAAGCTCACATACATACGTGAACCCTAAAAACAATATATTGTACTTACTCTTATTTTCAGGCAGTCGTATAAAAGTATGATGTTATTAAAGTACAGTATCTTGGAGAATCTGTACCTACCTACATGTATCGTCGTCATCAAGGTCTCTTGTAGGGACTTCCACACACCGCGATCTTGTGACAATTGTATCCAGCGGCTACTTGCGACTCGTCCACTATCAAGTTTTACTCGTAACTCAAGTAAACTATCAATTTGGGAAATTGTTATACCTAGTTAAGGATTCAGTAGGTGTTTAATCTCAGTTTGCACACCTCCAAAACTTTACCTTTTAAATACTACATATCGAAACACAATGACTTCAGAGTGAAATGGACCTAAACAGGCTTATTTTAAGGTTCGGTCTACAGTCAGCGCCCCTAGCAGAAATGTTGTAAAATAAATATTCGAAGTATTGAATTACAACTTTAAAATAAGAATTTTTAGGTTCATTTTGCATTACATAATATTACAGTTTTTCGATATGTAGTAGGTATTTGGTAAAGTTTTGGAGGTGCCCAAACTCTCAATAACTATAACCCCCGGCACGCAAGTTGAGCGGTGACCTTCAAGGGCGCGCAGCGTCGTACGAGCAAGCGGGACACAATACGATTGGAGAGCCAATCAGCGCTTACGAGGGATCCGCGAGAGCTAATCAGTGCTTACGAACGATCCCCACGCCCTCCCCGCGACCCCCTCACCGCACGAGTTACCTCATTTTCGACTTCTGCGCATTGAAGGTCAACGCTAGACTTAATTGCCGTGACTTGTATACTGATATTTTGTAAGCTTTAGTGATAATGAGTACCTACATAGGTACCTATCTAAAGTAAATAAAGGATAAAATATTGTTAATTTTAAAATTATATTATCATCCTTTACCGATGTTACATATAGATATAATGTAAATGTGACATGTAGGTATGTATGTGTGATGACATATTTCCTAGTAACATGTCATAGTACGCCAGAAACAATATATCAATTAACGTAGTTCTTTGTTGTGAAAGGAAATTGCTTCTAGCGATACTATTAATTTATTACAAAAACTATAAAATATCTATTTATATAGTTAGGGTTGGCACCTCAAAGTTTCTGAAACAAATAAGACAAAATGGATAGTTCTTTTTTGAATTTTTGTTGTATATTATATGTAATACTATCTCAGCCCGTGACTTCGTCCGCGTGGATTTAGATTTTTGAAAATTCCGTGGGAACTCTGATTCTCCGGGATAAAAAAAATAGTCTATGTCCATTGTCCGTTTCCAGGATGCAAGCTATTTCTGAGGCAAATATATCTTCAAGAATTCTTCAGCAGATGAGTCGTAAAAAGGCTACAGACAGACAGACAGAATAACTGTCGCATTTATATTTTATTAGTGTGAATATATTAATATGTATTGAAGAAAAATTCAATGAAAGTAAAGGAGATTAGATGTTCCTATGAATATATCCTGGAACTGTCCCTGACAAAATATGATCATTGACAGCCCTAACTAATTCATGAATGCGTATTCCAATAATTTGCGCAGTAATTGCCCCTATTTCGTTTTGTCTTAAGTACTTAAATTGGTCGCAGGTAAGTTTTTAATGGTACATACAATAATAACAGTCAACGTTATCTATGCCATATAAAGAAGGTTTGGTCTGTGAGTAATTAGCTTTTTAATTTGTAATTAGGGTTGTCAACTAGTTTTAATGAAAATGTACCTACCTAATATTTTATCGATAAATTATAAAAATTTTAATATTTTTGCATACGCGCTTTTGAATATTGAAATGAATCTATCACTGGTTCGGAATGCCCCGTCAGTTGCCTTGGAAGTCGTCGTTGTTTTAACAGATAGACGTCCACTGCTGGACATAGGTTTCTTGCTAGGATTGCCACAGTACACGATCTTGTGCCGCTTGTATCCAGATGCTAGCGACTCGCTTGAGATTATCTGTCCATTTGATCGCGCAGAGATACCCCGAGCATAGCTCTCTCCATCACCCGCTGAGTGAAGCTGAGCCTTCTTATGAGGCCCATAATTAAAACACAGGTACATAACACCAGGTATAAATACTACATTACCAACTTGTACGATACTACATTCATTGCCTAACGTTTCTGGCAGTACCATGGATAAAAAAATGTGAGGCAGTCTTTGGGGACTAATGATAGGAGTGAAAATTGGATTAAAGTTTAAAGCCGATAGAAGTGATCAAGGATTTAAGTTTAACAGTACCTATACAATATACATATAGCTAATGGAAAGCGCTCGGTGACAATGATGCGAGTTCCATGATTTTTGTTCACCCAAAAAGTGCTCAACGCGTTTAAAGAAGTTTTCACTTTAAAAATCTTCCGTGGTAGGTACTGACAGTAGGATCACTAGTAGACTACGGTTAAGACATGGTTCTTAGTACCTCCTACCAAATAAGTAGTTATCATCATTATCAACCCATCGTTGGCCCACTAACAGGGGGTCTCCTCTCAGAATGAGAAGAGTTTAGGCCGTAGTCCACCACGCTGGCCGACTGCAGATTGGTAGACTTTACATGCCTTTGGGAACATTATGGAGAACTCTCAGGTAGTGTAGGTTTTCTTGCTATGTTTTCCTTCAACGAAAACAAAACAAAAAAGTAGTAGCTACATTTAAACAACAAGTAGTACCTGTAGATGGAAATTGGGAGTTAATAATATTAGGCACAGATATTTGGTATGGAGTGGCAACCCTATCAGCAATACAAGCCGTGGGTGGCAAACGCGGTGGCCTTGTAACGACGTCCGACATTTTGCTAATGTCGTTATAATTGCAGAGTTCGCACAACTTATGGCTCGCAAGTTACAAGTTAGTAACTTCTCAAGTTACGTAAGTTACTTAGATGCTTTCAAAAGGGTTCACTACGTTTGTTTTTACGTTTTCAGACAGACGTGCGTAATGTTGACATCGTTATCAGCGATATACCTAAATAATAATAAAAATATATTGATAGTTGCTTCGACAAATATTTTATTAAAAAACTAGATGATGGCCCACAACTTCGTCCGCGAGGATTTTGGTTTTTTAAAATCCCGTGGAAACTGTTTAATTTTCCAGGATATAAAGTAGCCTATGTCCGTCTCCGAGATGTAAGCTAACTCTGTACCTTTCATTCAAAATTGGTTACTCTGTTGGGCCGTGAAAAGCTAGCAGACACAGACAGACAGACAGACACACTTTCGCATTTATAATAATAATAGCTGTTGCCAGCGACTTCATCCATGTGGATTCATATATAACGCATATAAAGTTTCAACCCCTATTTAACCCCCTTAAAGGTGAATTTTCAAAAATCCTTTCTTAGTAGATGTCTACGTCATAATAGCTATCTGCATGCCAAATTTCAGTCTAATCCTTGCTGTAGTTTGAGCTGTACGTTGATACATCAGTCAGTCAGTCAGTCACCTTGACTGACTGACTGACTGATCTATTTTAGATAGAGAGATATTTTTAGATTCTTTTTATATATTTAGATTAGTATGGATGTCAAAACTTTTATCAAATTTTTATTAGTGGGAAGCAATTCAATGGTTCGCAACTGTAATAAAACGAAGTTATGTGTTATATTCTGATTTTTAATTTCGTGGAATTCTGACGTTTCGTAACGTTACGAGAGATAAAACAATTCCCACAAAAAGATAAAAATTCAAAACTTATGTAAATAAAAATCAACTGCCGCATGTAAATATGACAAATTGCCTGACAGACAACTTCATGGTGATAATGTCATTCGACTTCCATTTTTGAATTTTTTTTTCAATATGCTTCTTTTGTTTTCTATTGCTGTTAGTGTGCACTTTCTAGTTTCCACTCTTAGCGATTTTTATTTTAGGGCGAAAAGACTAATAATATTACGCGGCTTAGGGGTTTTTATGTTGACAGGGAATTAAAGTAGTTTGGGGTAAAATCGTACTTCGTAGATGATAACCCTGTTTTTAATACAAATAACTCATCTGTAAATGACAATGACAGCTGTCAGAATTCCACCGAATTAAAAATCAGACTACAGGTTCATGTTGCTACTTCTTACCAATTTACCAGCGCTCACCACTATAGGTAGGTACCTACTACGCCAGGGAGGTCGTCAGAATATAGTCCACATTTGCTGAAATTTTCATCTGATTATTACTCTACAACTTTCGTACCAAGTATTTTATTAACCCTCGATTATTAAGCAACATTAAAATACGAGCGTGCGCACACTCCCGACTCATCAGCGTTAACGTCGGAAAGTGCAATTTGTTAAATACGTGTATTATATATTTTCTTTCCTTACTTCATAATTCTTGGGGAGTAATGTGGTTTAGCGATAACAGACGACCCGATCTGGTCGGGTCTGACTACCTAACGATCATCGGATATACATAGGTCGCACACGGTTAATAACCGAATCTCCGAAACCGAATCGAATCGACAATCCGAACTGCGCTTTGTAGGCAAGTTTTTTATCAATTAAATACAACACGTCACTGAACTTGTAGTTGATATGTCAAAATATGACATGCCAAAACTTTTAAAGTAGGCACTTAATCGAAGTTTGAGAGGCGTTTTACATTTTAGACACTTTAAATGCCTTTCAGTACAATACCGCGTAGAAACCGATTATTGATATGGGTCAAGATGGTGCCATACTCCTTCCAAGTAAGCCTACTTCCATCTTTAGATTTACTCGTCACTACCACTAGGTGAAATCACAGTCAAGTGCTAACATTTTATTGAATAATAATTAATAATTAATTTGACAGGTATCGCTTTTTGAGTGCGAATCGTGATAGATACAGGTCTATTAATGTAAGTTCGAAGGTTCGACTATATTGACCATCCAACATAATCGAATCGGACCAACCAAATCGGCTCGTCTGTCAACTCCATGTAAATGGTTGATAGATTAACTGACTCGTGGTCGTTTAGCGGTAATCTTTGCTTAATTTAATTTTAATAGGCGTCCGCCATTACAAAGATACGCCGTACGGCCGCAACCTGTTATTACCTGCTTATTTGCAAGCTTGATATTTGAAACATTTTGATGTTATGCGTTAAAATTATATGCACTAGTCACCCCGCCCCGGCTTCGCACGGGTGGGCTTTTTAATTGACTTCAAAAAAGGAGGGTATCAATTCGACACGATTGTACCTAGATACTCGTATGTTATTTTTTATTATTGGATGCGCTATATATTCATATAATAATATGTGGAGTGTGGACAAACATACATACATACATACAAACGTACACTTATATTTACTATAAAAAATTACGTTTGTTTGGAAGCTGTAGAGAATCTATTAGAGCTTCCAAATAAATATACTAATTTTTTATATTTAGTAATTTTTAGGTAGTTAAAATTCTTCTTTTATTTAAAACTTAAAAAAACTACCTATACTTATGTCTTTTTAAGTTTTTAATGAAAGAAGAATTTTCAAAAAATTTGATTAAAAAATTGGTTGTCTGTAAAGTCGGTTTACGGACGATAATTGTACGTGATAACTCTTAAACTTGTCTCTCTATCTCATTCCGCGGTCTCGCTTGGACGCTTGGCTATGCCGGCCGATCGTGCCTTCTCTATCGCTTGTTCCGCGCTCTCGCTTGCACGCGGTACGTGACAATGAGTCATACTTTTTCGTGCGTGTAGCCGGCGTTCATCGATTTATAAGACGTTATCAGTATCACGTCAAAAATATCCTAAAAGTCAATTCAGAGTTAGCTATAAAAATATTAAATTGCGTTCAAATCCGTTTAGTAATTTCAGCGTTATGTGCGTACTATATCTAATAATAAAGCTTTCTTCAAGTAAAATTTTCAAAATAAGTCCAAATATACGGAAATCATTCCCTTACAGTTTTATTATATGTATGGATATGAGGTACATAGGTTTAATTAATTTCCCTTTAACATTTCGAATTATAATAAATATTAATATCGTAATTTATTCATGTCTGTACTGTTATAGGCAGGTTTTAATTATGTAACGGTTCTATAAATAAGTAAGTAAATAGTCTTTTAATTATTATTTGACTAGACTATGGTCGCGACTCGCGACTTCGTCCGTGTTTTGTTTAGATTTTGTGAAAATACCGTCGGAACTTTTTGCAGGTAACTTTTATACGTTATATATATTCCAAACAAACGTAAAGTCAGGTTAGGTTAGGTTAAATTTTTTTTGAAAAAATTCTCATTGCCAGGCCGGAGTTGGTTATTGCCGGTGTTTCACCTGCGTGCCTCCGAGAGCGCGTTAAGCCTTCGGTTATTATAAGGGCTGTAGTAAAGGCTACCTCCTCTAAGGCTAGTTAGTCCTCTTGAGATATACATACATATAACAAAAGAATGTATGATGAAATAGTAGCGAGTGAATATTCCCTTGCGAAGCCGGGGCGGGTCGCCAGTTAAGTCTGAGGGAATCTTCCCGAAGTACTTATAGCGTTGTACTTGATTATAACTCCCGGCACGTAAGTCGAGCGGTGACCTTCAAGTGCGCGCAGCGTCGTGCTAGTGAGCGGGACACAGTACCATTGGAGAGCCAATCAGCGCTTACGAGGAATCCGCGAGAGCTAATCATCAGTGCTTACGAAAGATCCCCACGCCCTCCCTGCGACCCCCTCACCACCCGAGATACCTCATTTTCGACTTCTGCGCATTGAAGGTCAACGCTAGACTTATTTGCCGTGACTTATACGTTATGTTTCAATGCCTATTCTTCGTGAGCTTGAGGCTCGTACGAAAGACGATAACGTCTTTCATACGAGCCTGTGAAACTTCTTTAGTATCATCATTGCGCATTTGAAATTCGATGGAACGAAAAAGCGACACCAAAATCCTCTCTTGCGTAGGTACCAGGAGTCCATTAAGTGATAGGAGGTCGTTTGAGTTCCCAGGCGCTGCACGAGTGCCAGAAAGGGACAAACATACATACATATTACCTATATTCAAATAGGATTTAGCCTGCGAGAGAATGAGACAGAATACAAGTCAGTTTCCATGACGCTCCGCTTCCGCTCTCCATCCTGCTTTCCGTTTTTGAACCCAATTTTATTTCAAAAACACA
Organism: Melanargia galathea; assembly: GCA_920104075.1. Classification (NCBI taxonomy): domain Eukaryota; kingdom Metazoa; phylum Arthropoda; class Insecta; order Lepidoptera; family Nymphalidae; genus Melanargia; species Melanargia galathea. The sequence continues at coordinate 11,949,509 of OV049868.1, forward strand.
ATAATTTTACATACCTATAATATTTTGGAGCATTCAACAAGTGTAAATTGAAAATTTAAAAAACCCCCGACATTCGCCATTTAGTGGCGGCGGCCATCTTGAATTTGCAATAGTGCTATTCTACTAGTCAAGCCCTTTCATTTGATACCCATATCAAGGGAGTTGTGAAAAAATATATCATCCGCCATTTTGTAGCGGCGGCCATCTTGGACCGATTTTCATCAAACATGGCTAAGAACACTCTCGACTAATTCACCTTTCAAACAAAAAAAACCGCATTCAAATCGGTCCACCCGTTTGAGCGCCACAGGGGAACAGACACACACACACACACACACACACACACACACACACACACACACACACAGACACGTCAAACTTATAACACCCCGTCGTTTTTGCGTCGGGGGTTAAAAAATAAGAATGTACCTAAGTTTCATTTTTGCCGTGTGTGAATTGCACACAGACACTTTTTTACCCGACTGGGTTATGTGTTTCACCTGTGTGTATGTATGTCCATTCCTATGTCCGCGTGTAACTACTCAACGGCTCAACGGACTTTGATAAATGATACGTCATTAGATTTGTCTTCATGACGCGACTGTCATCGGGTACTAAAATAGGTGTAAATAGAATTTGATTAGATCATAAACATTAATGTTAGAAAATGTATGGCAGGCGGGGGCATTACTTAGCCAACTACTCAGGACTATTAGTTCGCCCCCGCATGCCATACATTTTCTAACATTAATTATGTTTATGATCTTATCAAATTCTAGTTTATAAAGTACAAAGCTTGTTTTTTGCTTTTCAGTTACCAGAACTAGTTTGTTTTACGCAGTCGGGTTTTTAGTTTTTTTAATTACGTAATTTTTTATTTATATATATTTTTGTGGCGCAGGTCCCGACATCCCTGGCTTCCTGCTGCAGCCCTTCAGGAAGCCGAAGCGGATCCGGACCGCGTTCTCCCCCTCGCAGCTGCTCAAGCTGGAGCACGCGTTCGAGAAGAACCACTACGTGGTGGGCGCGGAGAGGAAGCAGCTGGCCCAGGCGCTGAGCTTGACTGAGACGCAGGTGAGAGGTGGTCTTATAGTAATAAAAAAAAAGAAAAAAAAGAAGGTATGACAGGTGACATTGTTTACCTCATTGAAATAATAGAACGGCGGCCAATCTCAACCGAGGCGGAGACTAACCAACTACGCAGGAGATATTATAGTGCACAAGTGTGTCCGCATACACAGCTAAGTGCACTCTTTATTCCCTCACTCTCATAGTCTTATAATAAATCTTATAGGTACTTTTCTCATAATAAAAAAGGTGCGATTGTTTTCCTGCCTTTAAAAATATAATTATCATCATCATCATTATCAACCCATTACCGGCCCACTACAGGGCACGTCACCTCTCTCTCGTCACGTCAGGAGATGGATTCAGAGCTTATATCCGCTACGGAACCCCAATGTGGGTTGACGGGTTTAATTTTATAAAACAAAGGTGAACGGTCTATGCTTCAGCTTCAGTGCCGAATCCACTAAAGTTTTTACTGTACCAAAAAATTGTCTAGCCCAAAAATTACTGAAGAAACTTTTGGTCTTTGACAATTTTCTTCATTGACCTCTTTCATTTCATAGCTATAGGTATCTACTCGTATTCTGTACTCGGCACTTAAAATAGGTAGGTAAAAGTAATCATCATCATCATTTGCCATGCCATGCCTGTTACCATGACCCATTGTCGGTCCACTACAGGGCAAGTGTAGGAGACACTCTTAAATAGGAGAAAGAGACTTAGAGCTTACATCCGTCAAGCTGCTCCGATGCGGCTTGTCGGCGTGCCGTTATGTCAACTGCATCTAAAACTTCAATCTCGCTGTCCAAAAATAGACTAAGTGGGGAATTATAACGGGACAAATTGTGATAATTATGTGCATAATTTCAAATATATTTTCATTTATTGGACATTAATAGATATTTTATTCTAACATTAATAAATAATTTATTGGTGATTTTGTATGACATAATGCAACGGACACTATATCTATTATTAACAAGTGGAAACCCGCGACTTCGTTCGCGTGGATATTGATTTTTAAAACTCCCGTGAGAATCATTTTGTCTTTCCTAAGCTCTTTTGAGCTCATATCTTGCTAAAAACTGTTAAAAGTTCACTGGCGGATGTTTAGGTAGATCAAAATGTAAACATCCACCAGTGAAAGTCCCATCAAAATCGGTCCAGCCTTTCAGAGATTAGCCAGTAATCTTTGAAGTATTTCCTTTCTAACAAAAAAAAATGAATGAAATTGGACCACCCGTTAACGAATTACAGCTAAGTACACATTTTGACTTTCATCCCCTCTCCCAAGGGAACCGTGCTGAATTTCGGGATAAAAAGTATCCTATATGTTACTCCGTAGTATGAACTTAAAGTATGCCGAGTTTCATTTCAATCCATTCAGTAGTTTTTGCATGATGCGCGCACAAACATACAGACAAACAGACAAACAGATAAACAGACAAACAGACAAACAGACAAACAGACAAAAATTTCAAAAATAGCTTTTTTATGTTCCATTACTTATCCCTAACACCCCCCAGTTATTATTTTGCAAAAATCTTTAATGTACAGATACGGCAATTCTACGATTTTATTATATGTATAGATTTCATAAATTACATTTTTGTATGTCAGGGTTATTTGACAAACATGCGGCACCTAAATCTAATAAGAACATTTTGTGTCATCCCATATTCATACCTACAAAGAAATAATTTCATCCCACCGCCGCCACTGCATCCCTTTTACGTCCCACTGCTGAGCACAGGCCTCTTCTCTCATAGGAGTGAGGGATTTAGAGCTTAGACCTGCTACGCTGCTCCAATGCAGGTTGGCGGACTTTAACGACTATTGTCACATGATAGTAATAATAATCGGGACCGACTGCTTAATGTGCTCTCCGAGGCAACGGTGAATGCGGTTTTTAAAAGGTGAATTAGTCGGGAGTGTTCATAGCAATGTTTGATGAAAATCGGTTCAAGATGGCCGCCGCCACAAAATGGCAGATTACATTTTTTTCACAACTCCCTCAATATGGGTATCAAATGAAAGGGATTGACTAGTAAAATACTATACACTATAATAAATTTCAAATCCAATATGGCCGCCACCAAAAAATGGCGAATGTCGGTTTTTTTTGTTAATTTATACTTGTCTAGCTAAAAGAGTAAGTAATTAGGTTATTAGTATTAATCCCAACGCGTCGGATGCATTGAATATGCATTAAATAGGCTGGTAATGTGAAACGCGGGCAATCAAAGTCTGCGCTCGCGTGTAAAAACTATCAATCCTGTAGAAACTGGGCTAATGGGCGCCGGCCGGCCGCGCCCGCGCCGCCGCAGTGGCAGCACAAAACTTACAGCGTTGTACGTTAAATCAATAAATGCCCACTGTTGGACATAGGTTGTGGGGACTGACAGAGTAGGTACGAGGCAGAAAATATAACCAGGGGGGCTATTTCTTAACATAGTTACCAACAGTAAATGATAGCCACCGAATTAGTTCGATATACATTGCTGCTTTAGTGTGTGAAATATAAACAGTGATTTCATTTCACACAGTAAAACAGGAATGTATATCGAACTAATTCGGAGGCTTTCATTTACTGTTGGTAACTAAGTTAGAGAATAGCGCGGCTGGAGTGACAAGCAGGTGGATGAATAAGCTATATTTTAAGAAAAATTAAACTGACTTCGGTTCAGCATTTTCAGTGAAATCGGTATACTAATCAAAATATTATGGACATATGGGTATATTTATGCGTGTAACTTCGTACATAAATGATAACTTCCTGAAAGTACGATACGTGAAAATTTCATCATCATTTTCTACCGACCCACTGCCACATGGCACGGGTCTCCTCTCAGAATGAGAAGCGTTTAGGTTTAGACCAGTTGCGGATTAGTAGACTTCATACACCTTATTGAGAACATTACGGAGAAGTCTCAGGAGTGCTTTACTCAGTATGTTTTCCTTCACCGTTAAAGCGATTAATATTTAATTGCATAAAACGTACATAACTCCGAGAAGTAGAGGTGCGTGCCGGGGATTGAACTAAATCACTCCGAAAGGAAGGTTAAAGTCTTAAACCACTAGACTGTTACCGTCAAAGCTATCAATTTAAAAATTATAAATTGCTAAATATAAGAGTTAAGAGCACAGCGCTCACCATTGCGCCACCAGCATCAGATGATAGAATTTAGTTAACGTCCGTCTCCTATGAGAGAGGAGACCCGTGCTCTGTAGTGGGCCGGTAATGGGTTGATCATGATGATTATGATGATTATTTAATTAATTTTATTGTTAACTAGCGGACCCGGCAGACGTCGTCCTGCCCGCTATTAGCGCCACCTACCGGGTCCAATTTTTCTACTTATAAACCTTCCTCTTGAATCACTCTCAAAAAAAACCGCATCAAAATCCGTTGCGTAGTTTTAAAGATTGAAGCATACATAGGGACATAGGGATATAGGGACAGAGAAAACGACTTTGTTTTATACTATGTAGTGATTTTTGGCAGTAGATATTTTGAGGCAGGTTTCACCCAATCTAGATGTCTGTTACAGCACCACAGTAGCGCATAAGTTACCTTGGCATCTTGTCCTTTGCCAATTTTTTTACCCTACTACTACAAAGCCAAAAGGATGTGTTATGATTTCAGCAGTCTATGTATGTATATTGTATGTATCATCATCATCATCATGATCAACCAATTACCGGCTCACTACAGAGCACGGGTCTCCTCTCAAAGTGAGAAGGGTTTTGGCCATAGTCTACCACGCTGGCCAAGCGGATTGGCAGACTTTACACACCTTTGAGAACGTTATGGAGAACTCTCAGGCATGCAGGTTTCCTCACGATGTTTTCCATCACCGTTGAAGCAAGTGATATTTAAATACTTAAAACGCACATAACTCCGAAAAGTTAGAGGTGCGTGCCCCGAGATCGAACCCACGACCTCTGATTAGAAGTCGGTCGTCCCAACTACTAGGCTATCACAGCTTTATATGTATGTTTGTATCCAATTTTTGTATCAGATTCTGTGTGTTCTACCGTAGTGTCTATGACGACGTATCAATTGATTCCTTGTTTGGTCCGGATGACATAGGTTACATTTTATATACGAAAAAAATCGAGAAGTGACCTTCGCGCGGCTAAACTATAATATTAAGTTGGTTTCGGATATACATAACAGATGGTGCCACTAGCTGCTTGCCCCGCGCTTTCTTCCATTCGTATTCTCATTAGTACGCAGTTGAATACACGTTTTTCTGCACACTAAATAAGTAGTCGGGTTTTAGTTTACGAACTCTATCTCTTGTTATATTTCTTATCTCAACCATAAATTGCTTAACTTGTTTTGCTGATCGTACAGGGCGCACGCAAACACCTACTAATGAGCCGGCAATTAAAACGTTTTTTTATCAATTTCGACTATTAAATGCAATGCTGATACTAACTACATAACACATTTAGCGATTTCTTTATATACCTACTTACCGCGTCATTAGCAATTAATTCTTTGTTTAAAAGTGATATATTTGATTTATATGTAAATTATCGCGGGTGTGTTCCATCCTCATTGCAAAATATTAGATATTTTACTTAGAGCATGAATCATTAACTAATTATTATGATTGAATAATTAATTATCGATTAAATGATTTCGAAAATTTTTATTTTTTACTATTCTTTACTAGCACAGACTACACATTACACACTACTACATTTATTATTCTTTACTAGCGGACCCGGCAGACGTGTTCCTGCCCGCTATTAGCGCCACCTACCAATTTTTCTACTTACAAACTTTCCTCTTGAATCACTCTATCTATTAAAAAAATCCGCATCAAAATTTGCGTTACGTAGTTTTAAAGATTTAAGCATACATAGGGACATAAGGACATAGGGACATAGGGACAGAGAAAGCGACTTTGTTTTATAAGTATTATGTAGTGATAAATAATAAAAATAACCTCAATGCTGTTTATTGGTTAACGCATAACGTTTTTTTAAACGTTAATATTGGTCCGGATAAGGTATTTAGGGAAAGAAATATTCGAAAAGTTTTCCGGAAAATTGGAAAATTCAGGAAAACTGGAAGTCCCTTTTTAACCGACTTCATTCTATGGCATTTTAGTATGAACTCAAGATCATAAACTCATTGTTGGAACGATTTTAATCTACGTGGACAAAGTCGCGGGCTAGTTGCTATATTTATTAGTTTATATATTATGTAAATTGTTGGGTGTGTTCCATCCTTATTGCAAAATATAATATATTTTACTTCAAACATTATAATTGAATAATTGTTATTGATTAGTTACTTAGTCGATTTCGAAAGTCGACTGTTTTTCATAATCATTTTAGATAAATAATTCTATTAAGGGCTTGGGAATCATGATGATTCACATTTAAATAGATATTGTGGCTAATTCTGTTGTACACAATCTCTAAACTAAACTAAATTGACAGGTTTAAAAATAGTGCTATCCTTTGCCGCAGGTATCACTGTGAAAGAGATAAGAATATATTTAGCCCTGTCATTTTAGTTTAGGTTTAGAGATTGTGTACAACAGAATTAGCCACAATGTAGGTACTTACTATGTAAGTAACCATGTATAATATTTTATCTACTCTCATATCATAAAATTCCGAATATGAAATCAAAATGTGTCATATATTGGACTACTTTATTCACATACATCTATAATATTTAAAAAAAAATTAAAAAAGTTCATTATAACACTACTTTGTTAGGAAATTATTGCAAAACAATGTTAAAAAATAATTTTTTCTACATTATAGTACAGGCACTGGGTTCTGGTATTTTTGAGCCATGCCGGGTGTTTATTATTATTATTATTATTTAATACTTTATTGTACACCAAAAAAACATAAATTAAACAAAAGAAACATTTTAAAAGAAATAGGTACAATAGTTAGTTTACAATAGTTAGTTAGTTTAATTTTGTTACTTACAATGATTATCCCGCTATCAAAGTTACCCTATTACTACTACTGCGAAAGTGTGGCGGTAGCAAGATGCGGCCAGAGGACAGAGTGTAGTGCTACCATAATTGACCATAGACGCACTGCACGCACCGCACATTCGAAATTGACAATTGAATTTTGGCGCCTATTATTTAAATTTTTAATTTATTATTTATTTACTATTCAGTTTTTGTAACTCAAAATTTTGCAAGTGATTTTTGTTGCGCGGAAAAATGTCTAGCAGTGATACTGAAGAGAATTTAACTCCACCAGACATTCTGGAAATAGCATCGGGAATGACAAATAATCTTTTGCCAGCAAAATCAAAGAAAATTTACGATAAATGTTACCAAGATTTTATGAGTTGGAAAATTTTGAAAAAAACCACTTCATTTTCAGAAAATGTAATGCTAGCATATTTCCAAGAATTATCAAATAAATTTAAGTCTTTGTCCTTATGGGCTAAATACTCAATGCTCAAAAGTATATTGAGTATCTACAACCAAATCGATATTATTAAATACACAAGACTGATTGCTGTTTTAAAAAGAAAATCGCAGGGCTTTAAGGGAAAAAATGCAAAAACGTTCTCCCCTGAAGAATTGAGTACATTTATAAATTGCAATATCCAAAACATGAATACTTATTATAATAAATAATTTTGTTAATTTCTTAGTCTTTTCTTTTATACGTAAGATACCTATTGATGAGCTTAGATAAAGTAGTGTATGAAACTCTACATAATTAGTTATTAAAACACTCGTGTAATACTATTAAAAAACTCGCCTGCGGCTCGTTTTTTAAACTAACACTCGTGTTTTAATAACCTCTATTATGCAACCGTTTCATAAACTACTATTATTTCGGTAAATGTATCCTAAGTAAACTAGGTATTGTTCTTGTGTTTTCTACAATCTTTCTACGTTAATAAAACCACGAATTAATTGCTTGCTAATGGGTAGTTAGGCAGTTTTTAATTACGTCTAAATTGAAGTTAACTCTTTTCTAAAAGCAAACTTCTAACGTCTGCTATGTAATTTAATATAATTTGTGATGAATTAGTGCAAATTGAAGACTTATTTATATACAAGGTACTTACGTATGCGAAAAAATGTGTATAGAATATTAGACTATAACACTTTTTCATAAACGAATAAATTATATGGAACTGTGCATTTTGAAAATTTTCATTGTAAGTAAGTAAGTGCAGCCATACATGACATTTGACAGTTAGGGTCCCGCGGGAAAATATGATTTGAACTTGAAACCGATTTTCAAATAGTCGGTTTTTGAGCGCTTCGAAAGCGCTCAATACAAACGAGGATTTAATGTGTCCCGCCCTCTCTTCGCACGGGTGGGCTTTACTATAAACTAAAGTCCAGTGTGGTATACTTAAAATTATTTTGTAATAATAATAATGTCCTCCCGACCGAATTTCGGCCACGGCCGCCAGTTTCAACCAAGGTAGAGACTAGCCAACTACGCAGGAGATATTATAGTGCGCAAGTGTGTGCTACTAGAAACGTCTGGAAACGACTGGAAATAGACCGGAACTTTTAGTTTTAGGTTATAGGTAGGTACTTACTTGTAAAATTGACATTCAAAAAGTATAGTGTACCAATTTTGAATGAAGTTGGATATAATTTGATTTGATGAGTAATTCAAATCAAATCAAATCCAACTTTATTTAAAAAATTTATTTTCCTTTTATCTAATAATTCATTTAAAAGGGAATTATTTCAAATTCACAGACATACACGTCAAGTTTATTAATTTGTACAGATAAGTACCTATATATACATTAGATAAATAGGTACGGAATACCCAACATCAAATGCTGGAATGCCACTTTGAGCAATACATTTCTCGGCTATTTAATTTTTTCGCCAATCAGTCTCAAAATCGCGATGTTCTTACGTATAATTAACATGGAAAATTGCGAGGTAATGAGCCGCGAACGGCTGTTATATTTATTACGTTTTGATGAGGTTTCTCGCGTTTTTTTTTTGCACAATTAGTAATTTCTCGAGCGTGAAGTCGTAAAGATTGGAATTAAAATGCCGTTTATTAGTGTACGTACAATGTTCTAAATTCTAATTTTATGTAGGAGTCTCCTTTGTATAAAAACCAATATCTACTTAACCATAAATAATGAAGAGTTTAATTTTTTATTAGTATAAAATATTTTTGCGTGGAATTAGAAATTCCCTATCTCATTGGAATTTCGAAGTATCTTGCCTTATTCTTTGTCTACATCATAAAAAAAATCTCAAAATTTCAGCTTTCTGGGTGTTCATAAACTGTCAGTCAGTGAGTGAACTGGGAATTTTTTTTAAATATGTTTTATAGATTTATCTAATTTTAACTATAATTTTCATAGAGTAGAGAATAGAGTTGCCATTTGGCGCTAGACGTACCTCCTATGGATGCGCTAAAAAAATTGCTGTCTTTTGCTACACTGACGAAATAGTTTTGTATCACAGTTTTGAATACCTACATAAAAATTAATGTAAACTTCAATGAATTCATGATCACTGGTGTGCGTTCGGCCTTAGTCACCCTGCTGGCCTTCTTCTGGCCACAGGCCTTCTGAAGGTATGAAAAAGAAAACCCCGCCCAACAGTGAATTTTGTCAAACTATAAATTAAAAGCTTGATGAAAGGTCCATTTAGCCTGTCAACGTGAAAAATACATACACATACGCGCCAAAAAAAAACATGGCCGCTGAAAATATTTCCTCAAAAATGTCTTCGCAAGCCCCAATAATAATCGAATTTACGTACGTAAACATTTTATCATAATGATTGTCTGGCAGAGAGTAAAGTGTAAGATAGATAGAGCTCTCACAAACAAACGTCAATGTGCGCCTTATTTTCGGTTTTTAATAAAATTGTTATACTTTGTCGTTTTGTGCACATTTCACGCAACAAGTGTAAATTAAAAATTTAAAAAACCCCTGACATTCGCCATTTTGTGGCAGCGGCCATCTTGGATTTGCCATAGTGCTATTCTACTAGTCAAGCCCTTTTATTTGATACCCATATTAAGGGAGTTGTGAAAAAATATGTAAGTAATCCGCCATTTTGTAGCGGCGGCCATCTCAGACCGATTTTATTCAAACATAGCTAACAACACTCTCGACTAATTCACCTTTCAAACCAAATAAACCGAATTCAAATCGGTCCACCCGTTCGAGCGTCACAGGGGATCAGACAGACACACACATACACACAGATACGTCAAACTTATAACACCCCGTCATTTTTGCGTCGGGGGTTAAAAACCATTGCAGTCATTATGCAGAAACCTTTGCAATATGAAAGCTTAGATATAATAAAACGTGACCAATGCTATAGGTAAGTTTTGTTAAAATATGTTGAATAATTTCTAAGATATTTACGTGATTTGAATAACACACAGGTAAAACTACGGACAAATGCCAGGGTGTTTATAAGAGTGAAGCCAATTTTTGTATACATTTATAATATGTACCTAATATGTTACATGTGCATATAAATATAAATTGAAATGATAGTGATAATAACCGGGACCGTCTGCTTAACGTGCTCTCCGAGGCACGGGGGTGAAACACCGCCAACTACCAACTCCGGGCTAGCACTGAGAATTTCTTAACAGAAAAACCCAATACCTAACAATTAATTATTTACCTCGTGATCAGCAGTCGAATATGCTGACCTGTAGACCAACGAGACAGACCAACCCGAGCAAACGGCTTCTTTAAATTATCAGCTTCTCGGAGCGTGTCCCATTTCTGTGCTGTTTTCCGTCTAACGTAAATTCCTTTAATCTGTGTTGTCTGTGTGGAGGGCAGCTGTATGCAATTTACTTAATAATATAAAATTACAGGCTTTTAACCTGTTCTTATGGAAAAAATGAGGTTTTAACGTCGTGCAACATTGTGAATAACGACACAGACGCACAAGTCGTTGGTTAGTTCAGGCGAACTCGATTTTTAGGGTTCCGTATTTAAAGATGCTGTAACCTACTGTCCACTAGTTACTGTGTTCCTTTTGTATTCATAAGAAATATTGTTGCGAAAAAATGACTGTTTTAACCACTAGTTTTAACTTACATTTAGCGGTAAACTTTTATCAGACTTCAAACGAGGTTATGTACGTAATATAATCATACTAATATCTAACATAAAGGCGAAAATTTGTGTGTATATAACTATATATGTATGTATGTATGTTTGTTTCTCTTTAACGCCGCAACTACTGAACCAATTTGGCTGAAATTTTTTTTCTGGTAAAATCTACAGATCTCGCAGGATTTTGAAAAAAAAAAACCGAAATTTTCTATAGCAATCTACAGCTAGAGCTATAGGTAGATTACTATTATATTATATTAGTAAAAGGCAACGGGAACGAGAACCGGAAATCCATGATTCCCTCGGTATTTGTGAAAAACCAAAATTCACGCGGGCGTAGCCGCGGGCAAACGTAAAAAATAATATTTTCAAAAAATTATGAGGTTTTGGGTTCAAGAATTTCTCTGTACCAACCCGGTGTTGGAACTTGGAAGTTGGCGGTGTTAGATACACCCCCGTGCGTCGGAGAGCACGTGTGCTGTCGGTCCTGCGCCTGATCTCTCTCCGGTCGTGTCGCATTGGCGTCCCATCAGATTATGAGTGTGAGGGAATAGAGAGTGCACCTGTGTATGCGCACACACTTGTGCATTATAATATCTCCTGCGTAGCTGGCTAGTCTCCGCCCCGGTTCAGATTGGCCGCCGTGGCAGAAATTATGTCGGGACCGGGAGGACATTATAGGTACATATTATGTAATATTATTGGGATCAACCCTTAGTTGTTATAAGAGATCGATTAATCAACTTTTCTTTCCCTATTTGTAATACAATTTGCACCTTACGCCAGTCATAGCCCAAGAGCCCACGTCGGCCAGACCTTCGTTATTTTACAAAAGCTGAAAGTTTCTATGTGTATTGTCCCCAACACAAGGAGGAACGATCAGCGACTATGAAGTTGAAATCATCGTTACTTTGGGAGACAACAGGTAATAAAGATGTAAAGAATCTTACGTCAAAGTATAAAATCTAATTATTTTATATTTTCTTCAGGATAACTTTAGAAATCACGTCATGCATTGCCAGAGTCTGACAGGGGGTAGCAACTGTAATAAGAGTCCGGCAATGCATGACGTGATTTGTAATACTATTCCGAAGAAAATATAAAAAAATTAGACTTCATACGTTGACGTAAGATTTTTACACCGTCATTCAATTACCTGTTATCTCCCAAAGTAACCATGATCTCAACTTCATAGTCGCTGATCGTTTCACCCTGTATTGGGGACAATACACAGAGAAACTTTCAGATTTTATAAAATAACGAAGATCTGGCCGTCGTGGGCTCTTGCTCTATCAGCCCGTATCTCATAAGATGATGCAGGATCCGCGGGGGGCGCCGTGATGTCGTCACCCCGCCCTAAACACACACAGGGTTGTCTTGTATTGACCCTGGAAACTTGTTAACTAGAGAGAGGCACGTAAATGTAACCTACGTGTGTGCGCTTAATTTATTATCTGTCTTCTCTCTATTTATAATGCAACTAGCTTATACCCGCGACGTCGTCCGCGTGTATTAATTAACAAAAAACTCGCGGGAACTCTTTGATTATTCGGTATAACAAATATCTTGTGTCCTATCGTCTTCCCTATAGGAGACGACCGTTGCAACTCACCGCATCGCATTGTCCGCCCGCCCTATGTTTTCGCTTAGCGTTTTTTCTAATTTTTAACCCCCGACGCAAAAACGACGGGGTGTTATAAGTGTGACGTGTCTGTGTGTGTGTGTCTGTCTGTTTCCCTGTAGCGCTCAAACGGGTGGACGGATTTGAATGCGGTTTTTTTTGTTTGAATGGGGAATTTGTCGAAAGTGTTGTTAGCAATGTTTGATGAAAATCGATCCAAGATGTATATGATCCAAGATAGCCGCCGCTACAAAATGGCGGATTATAGGTATATTTTTTCACAACTCCCTTAATATGGGTATCAAATGAAAGGGCTTGCCTAGTAGAATAACACTATTGCAAATCCAAGATGGCCGCCGCCAGAAAATAGCGAATGTCGGGGGTTTTTTTAATTTTTAATTTACACTTGTCTGTTTATTTGCTCGGCATACATTCATTTATTTATTTATTTATTTGGAAAAGCAAAAAATTGTTACATAAGTAAAAAACTACACATTAAATACTCGTTATTAGATGCACAAGTTATTAAAGGTGTCACAGCATTTACCAAAAAAATTAAAATTAAAATGATTGCAAATACAAAACAATATGTATATCTACATGTACATGGTAGACTAAATGATTTGAACTATTGTTTATTAGAGCGAACTACTAGGGTTTTTTACCGTTAAAATAATCTTTGACGCTTTATTCCTAGACAAAAATATTAACAAAATATATTCCTAGCCAAAAAGTAAAGGCCTCGCCCACCAGTGGGAAGACAGTTTATTACAGAAACCAGTCACGTGGTATAAGGATAACTTGGGTACATATTATATCCGGCAATTTCCCGGATGTAGTTATTACGGCGATCATTTTCGGTAACTTTATTGCATTCAGTTCATTGTATTCATTTATTGTTTATTGTGCCTGCATCCGTTTTGTTGCTAACGGCTTTTTTTAGGCACTATTGAAATTTTTAGTCAAACATTGCTCAGTTATTTCAGTGCCTATCTAAATTTAGCATAGAAATTACCTTGCATCTTAAATACGGACATGATATTATGGTTCTTTTTTTTTTTCGAAAAAAATACTAGTAAACAGAAAGGAGACAAGTATAAATTGGAAATTTAAAAAACCCCCGACATTCGCCATTTTGTGGCAGCGGTCATCTTGGATTTGCAATAGTGCTATTCTACTAGTCAAGCCCTTTCATTTGATACCCATATTAAGGGAGTCGTGAAAAAATATGTAATCCGTCATTTTGTAGCGGCGGCCATCTTGGACCGATTTTCTTCAAACATAGCTAACGACACTTTCGACTAAATCACCTTTCAAACAAAAAAAACCGCATTCAAATCGGTCCACCCGTTTGAGCGCCACAGGGGCACAGACAGACACACACACATACACACACAGACACGTCAAACTTATAACACCCCGTCGTTTTTGTTTCCACAAACTCGGGCTTGACATCAAAGCTTGACATTACATAGCTGAAAATTGGTCATGAATTACAGCATCATGGGGGATGTTATGAGGCCAATTTTTACGGCTGTATTCAATGGCCAAATCAGTAAAAAACGAAATGCCTTTACAAAGCCAGTCAGTATGAAAATAATAAAATTAACATAAATTTTCTCTGTTAGCCATTATGCGGCTAAGATTCAAATGGAGTAATCTAGCAAAATAGACAAGTTTTTTAGTAAGTATATCTATTTTTCATTTTTGTAATGTTAAGTAATGTTGGGCCCAAAAACAGGTTTCTCCTTTAAGAAGCGTAAATAAAGTATCACCACCATAACATTGCATCAAGAGCTCGGAAAAATCATACATTTACGCGAACAAAGTCGCGGGTGAATACTAGTAATATTATAAAAGTCTAACTGTCTGTTACCTCTTCACGGTCCTGTAGCTGAATTGACCTGGACGAAATTCAGCACAGGGATAGCTTGTATCCCGGAGATAAACATAGGCTCCTATTCATCCCGGACGGTCAGATAAACTTGAATTCACACGGATATTTAAGCGCAGTCATTAGCTAGTAACATAGGGGACCGCTATCGAAAACTTAGCGCTATTATTATATTAGGTACTATACCTAATCATAATCCGATACCTAAATCACCATTTGTCTTATAGGTACTAATTGTACCTACTACCTATAGGTATTAGTGGTTTAGTATTTAACAAATACAGGAAATATGTGGTATCTTGTCAGTAATTATCACTACAGACTATCACTTGTCTTCGTTTCTAAGAGCGGTCCCCTTAGGCCGGGGCCGCACTGCGAAATATATTCGCGCGAATTTATTCGCGCGGTTTATTTTCCGCACTTTAATATATTTTTTTCGCGAATTTATATCGCAAGTGCGGGCAGCTTCATACATTTCCATATGTCACAGAATTCTGCGAAAAAAATCGCTCGAATAAATTTCGCAGTGCGGCCTCGCTCTTATTTTTATAATAATTATTTTTACTTATTTTTATGCCCAATGACACACATCCATTTGCAAGAGTAAACATTAATCAAAATATAAACCGCCGAGGAATGAACCCACTGCCCAATTACTCGTGACAATGCATTTGTTATTAACGAGCAATTGATCTTTGCCAAGCTCTTTATTGCAACTGTCTCTTTTGTTCAAAGCTCTACTACAGGGTGCGTCGAAAAAAAAACAAAAATTTTGTTCAATTGCGATGTGCAATATGGCGAGCCAATACCCGCAACTTATAGTCTGATTTTTAATTCAGCGAAATTCTGACAGTTTTCATTTTGTTAAATAGAATGAGTTACTTATATGAAAAACAGGGCTACCACCTGAAGTTCGATTTTACCCCAAACTAAAGTACCTGAAGTATCTGCCAGGCATTTGTCATATCTACATGCGGCAATTGATTTTCATAATATGGATAAGTTATGAATTTAATAACTTTTTTGCGGGATCTGTTTTATCTCTGGTACCTAATATTAAGAAACGTCAGAATTCCACGCAATTAAAAATCAGACTAAGTATAGTTAGTCCGTGTGGAGTAAAGTTTTTTTGGTAATAAGTAATAACTTAACAGTAAAATTAAACCGACGAAAATGGAAAGCGGAAAATAAAATAAACCTCGATAACGTTTTTTAATCTTTAATCGTTAATTTTTGATCTCGATAGCGAAGTTCATAGAAATTAATGTAAGTAACTAATTTTGAGTTGGCGCCAGTGGCATATTGGCAGCGGGATTCAGGACGGCTTATTTATTTTGGTGGTGATCATCAAACTCTGACTGCTGTAAAAAGTTATGCGTGGTCACTGGTCAAGTGGTCATATACATAAAAAAAATTATATGTGTCAACTTGAGAACCTCCTCCTTTTCTTGTCGGTTAAAAATACCACATACACTTTTAGTTTTCCCGAGATAAAAAGTATCCTATGTCTTTCTCCAGGTTCTCAACTCTATTGGGGCATGATTGAAGGATAAAACAACAAACGCGATATATTAGTAGAGATTATTTTATATATTTGATTACGTATAATATTATAACATATAATATTATAAGTTAAAAATATAACTTGATAGGTTTTCTCCTTAGAACCAACGTTTCGAATAATTCATTACTAGAATATGGAGAAATAATTTACGAAGAAAGTTTCACGACGTACAATTAAAAAATACTCAGAGTAATCTATCATACTAAAACTAAAAAGATCACCCCGTATAAAACGACGACAGTAGCGTAATGCGAAACGGGCGTAAAAATTACAATTGCCTAACAACCCCAATTTGTCGCATAATCGTTTCTCTCTCCCCCCGATACATCTGTCCCACTCGCACTAATGGGTCGACAATAAAGTAATACGCAGATAAATAGCTTTCCGCTTAAATTCTGGCCCAATTCGTAACTTCATGCTACCCCTTAATTGCGCATCTCCCCTTCGTATACCCATCTCTTTTACTCTTCTAGGATTTTGTATATCGCCGTCCCATTCGCATAATTCGTTGGGGAGTATAATCGGGTACATAAGCACTTAATAGTATTTGGGGGCACAGAATGACACCCTTTATTTATACAGTGCGGGTTCCATTTCGAAGGATTTCGCTCCCCCTTTCCATCAAAATTGTTTGCGGACTCTTATAACGTTATAGGACCAGTTGGTTGAGAGCCCTTCTTGATACAACATAGGATAGGAGGTGGTGGACGATTCGTGCTAAGTGATTATGCCACTATTAACTTCACAACACATTTTTAATAGCATTCGTTAATTAAAATTGGCCAGCTACTCTTGCGTCGAGTTTTTTTTACTGTTGCTTATCTAAGTAAACTGAAATCATAATAATTTTGTATATCTCATGTACCTAGGTAAGTATAACAAGTGTAAATTGAAAATTTAAAAAACCCCCGACATTCGCCATTTTGTGGCGGCAACCATCTTGGATTTGCAATAGTGCTATTTTACTAGTCAAGCCCTTTCATTTGATACCCATATTAAGGGATTTGTGAAAAAATATGTAATCCGCCATTTTGTAGCGGCGGCCATCTTGGACCAATTTTCATCAAACATAGCTAAGAACACTCTCGACTGAATCACCTTTCGAACAAAAAAAACCGCATTCAAATCGGTTCACCCGTTTGAGCGCCACAGGGGAACAGACAGACACACACACACACACACACACACACACACAGACACGTCAAACTTATAACACCCCGTCGTTTTTGCGTCGGGGGTTAAAAATAAATTAATATAAGTAGTAATCTTTCTTCAATGCATAAGAACTTAATTAGGTTCCGAAAGATATTTTAAACTTTTTAATTTGACAAATTTCCAATACATAACCCCAAAGCGTCTTTAACCATCAGTTGAACTTTTTTAACTTTCTTGCAATAAGTTTGGTGAAAGTACAATTTTTGCAATTTTTACAAATTAATATACGCATTGTTGACTGCGGATCACGAGGTCTTAGGTTCGATTACCGGGTTCAGCTATAAATTAAAGAAAATTTTCAGTGCCCGCCCAGAATTGGTACCTAGTTGGCAGTGCTTCGGTGAGCACATTAAGATGTCGGTCCCAGTTACTGTCACTATCGTGTGACAATAGTCGTTAAAGTCCGCCAATCCGTATTGGACCAGCGAGGTGGGTTTAATCTCTAAATCGCTCTCTCCAATAAGAGAGGCCTGTGCCCAGCAATGGTTAAAAGGCTGCAGTTGTATTTTATATGATATTGTATTAAAATTGAAGACTACAAAAAAAGAAGAAAATGTGTCCAATATCTCTCGGACTATAAAGTTTATATCACAGCGGGTCTTCCATAACTGGTCCTTCTTAAGCGGGCAGATGCGACCGAATTAAATTTTATTGTAGCCGTACACAGAACGCGATACATTAGGTATGAATTTGTATGAGAATGATGTAATTGTTTTGTTATACATTGTCAGTTAATTGGCAATTTGAAAAGTTTCATGATCAACCCATTACCGGCTCACTGCAGAGCACGGGTCTCCTCTCAGTGAGAAGGGTTTTGGCCATAGTCTACCACGCGAGGTGCGTGCCCGGGATCGAACCCACGACCTCCGATTAGAAATCGGTCGTCCTAACCACTAGGTTATCACGGCTTTTTTTATTATTATTAGAGCTTTGGCGGATAGCTTTGTTGAAATACACTTTATTTAATACTAGATGATGTCCGCGACTTCTTCCGCGTAGATTTAGGTTTTCTAAAAATCCCTTCTGAACTCTATGATATTCCGGAGTAAAAAGTAGCCTATTATGTTAAACGAGGGTATAATCTATCTTCATTTCAATCAGCCAAATCGGTTCAGTAGTTGCAGCGGAGTAACAAACATACACACATACATATTATATACATATACACATACAAACATACAACTTTCGTCTTTATATAAGTGTGATTTTATTCTGCGATAAGTACGAGTAGGTATACGGATACTATAGGCGGCGCGGGGACTTCAAAATTTGACACAATATATTTTTGCCGAATTCATACGTGTAACGCCCACAGGCCACTCAATTTGTTCTTTAGTATAAACCTATTATTACACTACTGTGACAATGTCGTGCCACGTCCTTGATATTTGCAATAACATTGATCGCTAATATAATAGTAGTACCACAGGTAGTACCCTGTAATTTGCTCCTCATTATTTACCTACTTACAGATGATTCATGATAGATTGTCTCAAGTAATTGGGTATAACAATGCAGATTTATTTGTAGATTTCATGGCCCACAATATTTATTAACTAGTAATAATTGCTTTTAATAATTATAGGAAAATAGTGTAGGTAACTATCGATTGGTAAACCAATTGTCAGATTGTATACCTACTTGTCGATGCAAAAGTGTCCGTCTCATTAGCGAAAGATTAGAGGTTTGCGGTTTTTCTCTTAGCATAGATAACAAACATCCATTTTTAGGGTTCCGTACCCAAAAGGGTAAAACGCGAAATAAGAAAACGGGATTAATAAGACTCCTCTGTCCGTCTGTCTGTCTGTCTGTCTGGCTGTCTGTATGTCTGTCTGTCTGTCCGTCAGTCCGTCAGTCCGTCCGTCCGTCCGTCCGTCTCCAGGCGCTAATGAATCGTGATAGTTAGACAGTTGAAATTTTCACAGATGATGTAGGTACCTATTTCTGTTGCCGCTAAAAATACAAAAAATCAGAATAAAATAAACGGCAAGAAAATCACGTTTGTTACATGGGAGCCATACAACAAACGTGATTTTTTTCCCGTTTTTATAGATAACTAGCTGACCCCCGCAACTTCGTTCGCGGTTTTATATAGGATCGGAACGGATCCCATAATTCTTTTATGTACCAAAACTAAATGTAGCCTAAGTTACTCCTTATAACATCACCTATCTGCCATTGAAAGTTCCATTAAAATCGGTCCAGCCGTTTCTGAGATTAGTTGAAACAAATAGACAGACCGATAAACATAAATTTAAACGCACGCCAGTTTAAAATAAGCCGTACGTACAAAGATCCGGGTCCCAAGTTATTTGAACCCAATAAATGTCTGTCATTTCTGAACTAAAAAATCTATGACCTTGAAATATTTACGACAGTATAATATAAAGTACTACCTTTCTAACAAAAAAAGAATGAGTGAAATCGAACAACGCGTTAATGAATTACAGCTAAATACACGTTTTAACTTTCATCCCCTCTCCCAAGGGAACCGTGCTGAATTTCGGGATAAAAAGTATCCTATGTCCTACCTTGGAGTATAAACTCAAATCGTACCAAGTTTCATTCGAATGCATCCAGTAGTTTCGGCGTGATGCGCGGCCAAGATACAGACAGACAGACAGACAGACAAAAATGAAAAAAATTGCAGTTTTGGCTTCAGTATCGATTATAGAGTGCCGTCCAATAAAAATTTTCAAAATATCTTCAATGTACAGAATTGGATCTGTTACAGTTTTATTATATTATAGATGGTACGGAACCCTTCGTGCCCGAGTCCGACTCGCACTTGGGCGGTTTTTATATAAGTATATATTTTGAGCCAGAAACCTTCGCAGGAGTACCTACACAGAAAAACGAGCGAAAGTTCACCACAATCAGTTAGATAGTTTAGCAGCGTATGATGACATACAGACAAACATTAAGTTTGATCTAAATAGACTATCTTCCCGTGATCTATTCAAAGGAAACTAGGATGGGGATTTTTTTCCGAAATAAATAAATGAATGAAACGAATGTGGTTATCACATTGAGGCACTAAAATAGAAAATGGTGGTCTAGCATTATTTTTTCTTGTCAGTATTAAATACTCTATAGAAATACAATAAGCAGGAAGTTATTTCGGAAAAAGCGCACTAAATTGAGAACTTCCTGCTTATTGTATTTTTGTAGGTATTTAATACAGACAAGAAAAAATTATATTAGACCGCCATTTTCTATTTTTGTTTTGCTTACGAGCAAGACCGAAACAGAAAATGGCAGTTTAACATTTCTATGACCTCTATTAATACCTACCAAATATGTCAAATGGTAATTTAATAAAAAGGATATAACAAAATAGAACAATATCCCAATCACAAATATAACAATCGCATTAAAATCGTCACAATGACGAATTGCGATCGTAAGTTATAGCGCTGAGCCCACCACCCCAAGAGTAAGGGTTAAGCGAACCGGTCCCACGGGCCCGCGTGATAAATGGGGTGTTGGTATAAATCGGCCTACGGGACCCGTCGGTCGCGCGTGTGGGTTAACGAGCAATGGGAATTTTTATGGTTGTCCTATGAGTTAATACGAATGGTTTTATCTGTGATTTCGAAATAACTGCCTCTTATTAAGCTTATAATATGATTATAACTATAGTTGATGCCCGCGACTTTATCCGCGTGGATTTAGGTTATTCGTGCATCTTTTGTTTAGGCTAGCGATGGATAGGTTAATTACTATGTTGGTTTGATGTTGGTTTAGGTTAGTAAAGGCTATCAAACCATAGTAGTAATATACTCCTTAAGTTCATGCAAAAAATAGGGGTACCTAATGAGTTGAAATCCCTAATATATTTTCGATATTAATAATATTCAGAACAAACTAAGTATATAATTTCAGACATCATAAAAATCTTAATCTTAACACCCAGTCCAATAGGTACCTACTCACAATCAGTTCTTAGGTATCCACTCAAAGATGACCATAATTCCCCTGCAACTAATATTTAACGATCGTAAAACTCTTATTTACAGCACGTCTTAACGTGCGTTAAAAACTATCACCTCTCCATTTAACGTAGTTTAAATTGCGTATATTTACTTCAACTGAATGTTAACTTAATATGTCATTGTATACGAAATGTTAAAATGACCATATTTCCCTTTATAGAGATTTAGCACATCGCATGTAATTATTAGGTTGTATTGTTAACTACTTGGTCTTAGTTCAGTATTGGCTTGTTACAAACACAAGTTTTCTTTTATACCTATGTTTACCTAACCTGGAGGACTGTATATACATAGTATCGATTTAAGGAGTAGGTAACCACGGAATACTAAGGCCTGTTTCACCACATTCTGATAAGTGTCGGATAGCCTAAACGTAAGTTTTGTCACTTAATTATGTCAAGTGACATAGACAAAAGTTGTGAATAAGCCATTGGACACTTATCAGAAGGTTGTGAAATAGGCCCTTAATAGATACTATTGGTATAGAAGGCTCAATCCAAACATACATTTAAATAAAAACCGACTTTTGAATCGAACGCAGTTTAGCTCGTACAGCGATAAGTGCTTCAACATTAGATCCACCTCTTTACTTTTCTCTGTATCGCGTAAAAGGGGGACAAAGCAGAGGAAAATAAAATCTATACATATAATAAAATCGTAGACTTGCCGTATCTGTGCATTAAAGATTTTTGCAAAATAATAACTGGGGGATGTTAGGGATAAGTAATAGAACCGCGAAGTCGCGGGTATCCGCTTGTATCTAAATAAAACAGAGTGCAACTCGTAACTACTTGACTCGTGCTATATATTATCTTACTTAATATTATAAATGTGAAAGTGTGGGTGGATGTTTTTTACTCAATCACGCCGCAACTACTGAACCGATTTGGCTGAAATTTTGAATGGAGGTAGATTATGCCCTGACTTACATAACATACTGAAAACATAGGCTACTTTTTATCCTGAAAAAATGCACAGTTCCCATGGGATTTTGAAAAACCCGAAATCTATAGCTACAGCTATAGGTAGATTACTATAGCGAATTTCCTTGATAGTAGGTATAAAGGTTGGAAAAGGGAGCGGAAACGGGAACCGGAAATCAATGATTCCCTCGGGATTTCATTTCAATTTCATAAAAAGTGTGACAAATTACATAAACGTTGACGATACCAACACCCTCTATTCAGAATCACGATATACCTACTCCGCATACATCGCTCTCTATCTAAACACTCGCTCTCGCTCTTTCACGCGCCATTAAACCTCGTACAAAGGGTGCTTGATTGATATTTGATGTCGATATGTAGTGCTAATGTACCGTGGCGGTGTCCATTGTAATCTAATTTCGTGGGGATTGGATGATCCCCTATGATCCCTTCATCCGGATCATCCAATCGCTTAGCTTTTATATTTTTCATCCCAAAACGAGCTTCCGGCGTTGAAAATGACGAAAGGCGAAATTTTTTTCTTAAAAGACGAATTTAAATCTGAATTTAAATTACCTACTTTGCAACCTACCAAGTAGTTTAGGTAGGCAGCTATACCAGAAATCGTAGGAAATCTTCTATAATAATAATATAATAAGACTGTAACAGATCCAATTCTGTACATTGAAGATATTTTGAAAATTTTTATTGGAGGGCACTCTATAATTGATACTGAAGCCAAAACTGCAATTTGTTTCATTTTTGTCTGTCTGTCTGTCTGTCTGTCTGTCTGTCTGTCTGTCTGTCTGTCTGTCTGTCTGTCTGTCTGTCTGTCTGTCTGTCTGTATCTTGGCCGCGCATCACGCAGAAACTACTGAATGGATTCAAATGAAACTTGGTACGATTTGAGTTTATACTCCGAGGTAGGACATAGGATACTTTTTATCCCGAAACTCAGCACGGTTTCCTTGGGAGAGGGGATGAAAGTTAAAACGTGTATTTAGCTGTAATTCATTAACGCGTTGTTCGATTTCACTCATTCTTTTTTTGTTAGAAAGGTAGTACTTTATATATTGTCCTGTAAATATTTCAAGGTCATAGGTTTTTTAGTTCAGAAATGACAGACATTTATTGGGTTCAAATAACTTGGGACCCGGATCTTTGAACGTACGGCTTATTTTAAACTGGTGTGCGTTTAAATTTATGTTTGTCGATCTGTCTATTTGTTCCAGCTAATTACCGAAACGGCTGGATCAATTTTGATGGAACTTTCAATGGCAGATAGGTGATGTTATAAGGAGTAACTTAGGCTACATTTAGTTTAGGTACAAAAAAGGATTATGGGATCCAATCCGATCCTATATAAAACCTATATCCAGGCGGACGAAGTCGCGGGGGTCGGCTAGTATTGAAATAAGCTTGGACAGCAAAATTTCGCCCCAATTCAATTTAAATTTCTTTATAAATTGAATATAATCTATTCATTTTTAACCCCCGACGCAAAAACGACGGGGTGTTATAAGTTTGACGTGTCTGTGTGTGTGTGTGTGTGTGTGTGTGTGTGTGTGTGTGTCTGTCTGCAGTTTCCCCGTAGCGCTCAAACGGGTGAACCGATTTGAATGCGGTTTTTTTGTTTCAAAGGTGAATTAATTGGGAGTGTTCTTAGCTATGCTTGATAAAAATCGGTTCAAGAAGGAGATGAAGTTGAAGATGAAAAGATGAATTAGTCGAGAGTGTTTGATGGCTATGTTTGATGAAAATTGATTCAAGATGGTCACTGCTATAAAACGGTGGATTATATATTTTTTCTCAAGTCCCTTAATATGGGTATCAAATGAATAGTAGAATAGCACTATGCAAATCCAAGATGGCCGCCGCCACAAAATGGCGAATGTCGGGGGTTTTTTTAATTTTTAATTTATACTTGTATCTATATTCCCACATAAATTGAATAGATGCGGATTTTTGTTCATTACAATTATGGTCCAATTAACGATCTTCGAAATGGCTGATTTCGAGTTCATAAGATAAACAGCAAGTCTCTGATGCCAAATATGTTTGTCAGTCTGCCTGCACTAAGTGGATGCATTTCTTATTATGCCCCCTAACCTAAGCAACCGAATATTTGGCTGAAAAATTCAGCTCCGACGGCTTAGTGTAAGTTTTTTACCTATAGTTAACTTAAATCTGTTATTTTTATGTGACGGATAAGAGACGGATGTTTTGATGTCCCTTTCCTGTACATAGTTCACACTAGATAGATAAAATACACAGTTAACGTTAACTTAAAAACTTACACTAGGCTCTGGAAAAAATATTTTTAACAATTAAAGACAACGCGGACAAAGTAGCGGGCATCAGCTAGTTTATCATAAAATGCAAAATTAATTACGTACACGTGCCAAACAATTTAATTAGGGTATGTATTAAAGTTAACATTTAAATAGTATTCCAATATTTTACGCCATTAAAGAGTTGATTGTTTGCAGTAACTTTGTATAAACGTAGCTAATAATATAACTACAATTCAAACAATAATGAATTATTTCGCGGTATTTCCTTGATTATAGCAAGATACTATTGAATTTGATTATTTTGTACCTACCTATACTATACTAAGTAGTAGCTGTACTATACTAGTATGGTAGGTATACTAGTAACTACCTATCGTGAGTAATTACCTATTTTTCACAAAAATATTGTATACTAGATGATGCCCACGGCTTCGCCCGTGTGGATTTAGGTTTTTAAAAATCCCGTGGGAACTTTTGATTTTCCAGAACAAAAAGTAGCTTATCTGTAGAAACCCGTCCCCAAAACGGAAAAATCCCGTGGGATCCCCACGATTTCGGAATACAATTCCTTACAGCATCAGGTTTGAGGAGTTGGATATGTACCTACTCGAGTTAATTCAACGATAAAGTCTTTAATTGGTACCCCCAATATCAATTTAAATAACCGAAAGTTTCTAAAACCCATTAGTTTTGGGGATTAGGTCCCCTACAGCATCAGAATTGAGGAGTTGGAATCCAAATTTTTTATAGAACAGGGTCGCAATGTTTCTCTATCGATTAAAAAAAAATTACGCAAATCGGTCCGAAATCTCGGAGATATCGGTGTCGGGTGTACATAGGTAGAAAAACACAACTCCTCCTTTTTTGAAAGTCGGTTAAAAAAGTAGCCTATGTTACTCCCTGGTTAATTCTCTACTTGTATGTGAAGGTCCCGTCAAAATCGGTTCAGCCGTTCCGAAGATTAGCCCGTTCAAACAGACAGACAGACAAAAATTTTAAAAACGTGTGATTCGGTTATGGTAGCGTTCAAATAACCTTAAGAGCTTAATATGAGGTAGTTATTTCGATATTACAGACAGACACTTCAATTTTATTTATTAGTAAAGTATAGATTATAATGTTATACTATAACGCGTATTTATTTCAAACTCCGCACGAGTCTTTTACAGGCAGGTAGAAAGGATTGTACAAGGAGTGATCTAGTTCTAGGTCAATTTTGATCTCAGAAATATTTAGGATTCCCGCGTAAAACAATAGAAATAGTTGAGTGATTTTAGGGACCATAATTTTAGAGGTTAATATCTGTTTTGGTACCTTGGATTAGGATAGCTTGCATCCCGGAAACGGATATACATAGTTTACTTTATCGCGGGATATACAAAGAGTTCCCAGAGTAATTAAAAAAACTTAAATCGATGTGTACCAAGCACCGAGAATCAGCTAGTCTTATAATTATAAATAGAAATACTACTAGGTAGTATAACTGTTACCTAAGTAGTTAGATTATAATAAATAATAAAATAAAAAGCCTTTTTATTTCATATCCATAATGTATGTACATTTCAAATGTTATTATTTTGTGTTAGTTCATATTTTACTTAAAATCTAGCTATTAGTATGGGTTACTTATATATGCTACTTTTGGATATGAACCCCTCCTCGGGTGAAGGCCTCCTCCAACTTTTTCCATGATTCTCTATTTTTGGCAATAATTTGCCAGTCTTTTCCGGCTATTTCTACTATATCATCTATAAGTAGTTAGATTATTATCTAGGTAATTTAACTTTGATAAATAGTACGATAAAGTATAAGTATATAAGTAATCCGCTTTATGAAAAATAATTTAAACTTGAACTCATAGACAATACAACTAACTAATTTGAAATAAAAACAACGACAAATCATTCGTAAGCCATACATAAAGTTAGTAAACATTTTCCAATTTGCAATTTTCAATAAAAATACCTATTATATTGCTAGTATACAAGACAAATGACATGAGTCAACATTTTATATCCAATACTGAGATATTCTTGCATTACCATATTTTCGTAGAACATTACTACAACTAAAACTCCAGTGAATAGATTTCAACGACCATTAAACATGTGACAGATCGCTTCGCAAAATGGCGGCGGCGCAGTTTGCACGGGAAATCTCTTTGTTGCGAGTAGAAAAATTTCGACAGTTTTCTTTCAATACTCGGTGAAATATTGCCGCGGGGGGGTGTATGAATAGTTTTATTATCTCCAACCCTTTACGTTTGGGTTAATCGTCCGTGGAACTACATTATTAACTTTCTCATATGATATAAATTGGAATATTTACTTCGCTGTTGATTTCATGGTTTTATTACTACGCATTTTTTTGTTTATGTAAGTTCTTGACTGATTATAAGTGACTTTATGGTCTAAGATACTCGCAGAAGCGGGCCAGTCTGGAAGTTTAAATTTCTAATAGTTTTTCAAGAACTGATTTGGGGCAAAATGTTTTTAAAAACGTAACTGGAGAAATCTAAAACCTTAATACTTATGTATCACATGAAGCTCTTTCAAATTATCTATGCTAATTAATAACCATAATGCACATTGCGTTGTAGTAGGTAAGTAGAGTACATACATACCTACGGTTGAGATCTATAGAGTGTACTCTGACTCTACTTAGACTCGAGATAGAGTTAAAACGGGATATAAATATGTCGCTCACATAAATTATCTGTCTCTTGAGTGTCTTGCATAGAGATAATAAGTGTCTTGAGTTTAAGCGGTATGGTATAAGTCAACAAAATGTCTGACGCTGAAAATGACAAACACAATGAAATCGATTGGCTTCTGGAAGATCTCTAATCATCCGTAATCCGTAATCATGCCAAAGTGACTCTATCCTAATTTTATCTTCCAATGTTTTAAATTCCACATTCTTCCACAGGTGAAAGTGTGGTTCCAGAACAGAAGAACGAAACACAAAAGAATGCAGCAAGAGGAAGAGGCGAAGACTGGCACCAAATCCGGTTCATCGAGCTCAAAACCCGAGGATGGTGGTCAGTTCAACAACTCCTACGAAGACGAAGATGAAGAACTAATAGACATGGACATGGATGAGTTGAGTGAAAGTGAAAACGAAACGTAGAATGAACGTAAAGTGAACGCAAAGTGAACGTAAGCGTAGAGTGATAGGACGCTATGGTGACAAAGATTTGAGTTTAAATTTCGAGTAAAGAAACATGTCACAAGAAGTTGACGTGAACGTGTCAATTTTATCAGAAAAATGTCGTTGACAGATTCACGCCAACTTCAGTGCCACGTTTTGAATATTTATCTCATGGATCCAGGACGCTATGAAGTGTAAATAGTATTTGTAGTAGTTAAAATAGTAGATTATTTTTATTATTTATTTCTCTATTCGATTTAAAAGAGTTTGTATAATAATATGAGTACGAAGCGATTCTGATGTTGGCAACATTGGAAAAATGGGTACAACATGAAGGTTCTAGTAATTGAAGTATAAAATAATAGATAGACTTACTTATTAAATCAAAAGATTGTTTGTGTCTTTCGTAGTTTGTGAAATGTATCCTATAGTACGGCAGCCCTGGAACAAATTTTTTAGTGATTAATAACAAGCTGAATTTTCGTCAGTAGGTTCGTTTAAACAAGACGATTAATTTTTTTATCTAAGTATAAAAATTTTCGATGGAGGTAGCTACTCGAGTGGTGTTAAAAATTTCGATTCACTCGGGTGGGAAATCGTTCCACTTTTGTAGGACTATATGGCCATTTTATTATACAAATATTTACTAGGCTCAATACAAAAAATCAGCTGGTTACTAGTAATATTCTACAGCGTCCTCCACTCCGAATATTTCCAAATAATGAGGTTATAAAAATGATTAAAAATGATTAATAACTAGCTGATTTTTTGTATGCAGCTTAGTAAATACTTGTGTAATAAAATGGCCATGTAGTCCTACAAATTTAGTGGAACGATTTCCCACCCGAGGGAATCGAAATTTTTAACACCTCCCCACTCGATAGCTACCTCCATCGAGAATTTTCATAGATAAAAAACTTGTTCGTCTCGTCAAAACGAACCTACTCACGAAAATTCAGCTTGTTATTAATCACTAAAAAATTTGTTCCAGGGCTGCCGTACTATTAGGCTCAAAGCACATTGGCGATGAGAGATTTGGGTCTGCGCAAATGGTGTCTTGTCATAGAGCAAATTATCTGAACGTATTCTTTGAATAAATACTATCACATCAAAATGCACATAAAAAACCTAATTAACATAATTAATTCCACCATTGAATTCGGCTAATTTATCTAAATTCACAAATCGTCATTAATTAAAGCTAAGCTAAACAAGCAAAGATCAAAAGTAAAACTGGAGCTCTAATTAGCAAAAGACCAGATATCATTAAAGCCGCTACCAATTTTTATAAGGTACTGTATTCAAGACAAGCAAAATCAAACAGCATGATGATTGAGGACAAAACTGAAGTTGCACCAATACTTGAAATAGAGGTAGAGAAGGCAATAAAAACACTAAAACGAGATAAAGCCCCAGGTTCAGACAACATCACAAATGAGTTTCTGATTGGAGTACAAAGTGCTCTCATACCGACACTCACCACAATATTCAACGATGTGCTGACAACTGAAACCGTCCCCACTCAATGGAAAATGTCGACTATAATATTAATACACAAGAAAGGAGATAGAAGCGAAGTGGGAAACTACCGACCCATAAGCCTGATGTCTAATGTGTATAAAATATTTGCTAAAGTCCTTCTGAATCGCATAACCAAAGTCTTGGATGAAAACCAGCCCAGAGAACAAGCAGGATTTAGAAGCAAATACTCAGTAGTTGACCATGTCCACGTTGTCAAGCAGGTGCTGGAAAAATACGGAGAATATGGCCTGCCATTTTACTGTTGCTTTATTGACTTTTACAAGGCCTTCGACTCCTTGGAACATGACAAAATATGGAACGCACTGAACAAGCAAGGAGTAGAAGGAAAATATATACGAATAATAAAGAATATTTATACCGGCAGTACAGCAACAGTGAAATTAGATAGAGAAGGGGAAAAGATAAACATAGAGAGAGGTGTACGCCAGGGAGACCCGTTGTCGCCAAAACTCTTTACAGCAGTGCTAGAAGAAGTATTCAGACAAATTGAGTGGAAGCAACATGGCTTAAAAATCAACGGAGAATATCTTACTAACTTAAGGTTCGCAGACGACATAATTCTCTTTGCTAAATCTCCACAGGAATTGCAAGAAATGCTCTCTGACCTGGACGCTCGTAGCAAGCAGGTTGGCTTGACCATGAACATTCTTAAAACTAAAGCTATGACAAATAGAGAGGAAGAAACAATTACACTAAACAATAACAATATAGAATATGTAAAAGAATATATGTACCTTGGCCAACTAATCACAACAAAGAACATATCGAGCAAAGAAGTAGAGACACGAATAGGGAATGCTTGGAAACAATATTGGTCATTTAGGGAAGTAATGAAGGATCCGAAAATGAGCACTATAGTAAAGGGTAAACTATTTAACTCCTGCATTCTTCCTATATTGACATACGGGTGCCAAACATGGGCGCTCACTAAGGCTCATTTATCCAAACTCAGAACCTGCCAGCGTAGCATGGAAAGAAGCATGTTGGGCAAGCGGAAAATAGATAAAATACCTCATTTAAAAATCAGAAAAGCCACACGAACACAAGAGGTGATACACAAAATAAAGCTCCTTAAATGGCGATGGGCTGGCCACATCATTCGGGGTGAGGATAAGTGGAGCAAAACCATTAGTTTGTGGTACCCCAGGGAAGGAAAGAGGAAGAAAGGTCGACAGACTAAAAGATGGGTAGATGAAATAGCTGCTGTGGGGGGAAAAACATGGACCAGAAGGGCAGCAGATAGAGGAGAATGGAAGAGGTTGGAGGAGGCCTTTGCCAAAAGGCACGCAGATTAGGGGGAAAAATTAGAAATAAATTGTACAATGCATAACAATGTTTAATCTGATAGAGGCTTAATAAATAAATAAATAAAAAACAAGCAACCGCGTCATTAAATTATACGGAACGCGTTCCAATATGGCGGCGGAACATTCTAGTTAACGCGTCACGAATTATTAGATAACCGAAATTGGCCGCATTATAATAGTTTTGGGATTAAATTAATTAAAAAATGCCTCCTTTGATGCGTTGCTAGTGATGTGGGTATAATTAGACAGTTTGATTTTGAACGCTGATAGGCGGGACTGTGGTTTCTAAACGAGGGCTGTCAACGTCGGAACGAGAGGAGAGATACACTTTTAGTTTGTGTTGGAAAAGGAGAGGTCATATTTATAGAGATGGTAGGCGATTATAATACGTCGCTTGTGGGCCTATTATTAAGAGATGGTTTAGGAGTTAGGACGCGGTATCTCGGGCTGAGATCGCGTTCAATAATTGCTTGGACGCAACAAAATTGTTTTTAAACTGTTGACGATTGTTCTCTACGGCTATTTGTCTACGCGCATTCGGTATTCGAGATTGAGATCTCACAAGATGGGTCTGTGGTGATCTTTCACGCGTCGAACGCTATTGTGTATGTGTTGTAAGAGAGCTTTTATTGTTATTGTTGTATCGGTCTTGACTTTTTAAACGGCTCCGAATTATACAAATTGTATGATCGGGAACCGTTTGTTGAATAACAGTATTTATCGAGAGCTAGGGCTGCCAACATTTGATTGGCTGCATATGGGTAGTATTTTTCAGAATTAGCTAAAAAGAAAAATAAATTAAATTACACTTGAAAGAAATATAGTACCTACCTACCTATTCTATGGAAAGGGTAAAAAATGACAATTTCAACATATTTTTTTGTATAAAGAAAAAGTGTCATTACTATTATTAAATAATGCATTCAATAACCACGTACTTACATAAAAATTTCATTAATTTCAGTGTTGCAAAAAACGACCGATCCATTTAACTGAAATATTATTGCGTATAAATTCAATTATTTCTTCAAAAGTACGAAAACCTGAAATACTGATAGGTGTTTCATATGAAATAGTAGATACTGTTTCATATAGCACGATAACAACCCTATCAAGATAACATCTCTCTTTTCCGTGGATTGTCTATGATCAAGATCCTAAACATTTCGAAAATATTATGACCATAGTTAACTTAGTAGACATGGTTGCTAACTATGGGCCACATAAAAATGTTCATGAGTCACTCAGCGGGCGTTAGAATTAATATTATAGGCTCAGATTTTCTCTGTGTGATACGATAAAACAGAAATGAGGGGATCCGTATACAAGAACCAGAGTAGGTAATCGATTTGTAGAGTCAAGTTCAAAAATAGAATCGGCGTGGGATTTGAGGGCGCTGCTATGCTTTTAATCCAGTCAATTTAGACTTCTAAGGTTACAATAATTCACACCTGGCTGAAAATTCTTAGGATTGTTCTGAATGAAATGTGAAAAGTCTTCATCGATCCGACACCTGGAAAAAAATTTACTCCTGGACACGCACAGTTGACTCACACTTGGCTGAAAATTGGTAGGATTGTTCGGAACACTATTATAAATGAAATATAAAAAGTCCTCATCGATCCGACACCTGAAAAAAAAATTACTCGGGGTCAAAGTTTTCACGGAAAGTTTTCAGCAAAACGGTAAGTCTTATCATAAAATTATCTTAAACAAAATTGAAGATCAGATAATTATCTATAAAAAATGTCTGAATCCTTTTATTTCTAAGAGCCACCGTTTTTGAGATATAACGATTCAAAAAGATAAGTTTCGAAATAAAAATGAGGGACTGGGTTTCTGTTTACCCGAAATTCTGATATTTATATTATTTCATACGTGTAAGTGTGTACTTACACACATAAGTTACATACTTAGTACACATAAAATATTGGAAATATCAGCATTTAAAAAAAAAACCCAGAAAAAGAAAAAAGAAACCCAGTCCCTCATTTTTATTTTGACACTTAACTTTTTAAATCGTTATATCTCAATAACGGTGGCTCTTAAGAAAATAGTATTCAGACATTTTTTATAGATAATTATCTGATCTACAATTTCTACCGTTTTGCTGAAAACTTCCCGTGAAATCTTTGACCCTGAGTAATTTTTTTTCCAGGTGTCGGATCGATGAGGACTTTTTAAATTTCATTTAGAATAGTATTTCAAACAATCCTACCAATTTTCAGCCAAGTGTGAGTAAACTGTGCGTGACCAGAAGTAATTTATTTTTCCAGGTGTCGGATCGATGAGAACTTTTCACATTTCGTTTATAATAGTGTTTTGAACAATCCTACCAATTTTCAGCCAGGTGTGAATTATTGTAACCTCACCCCTATTTTTTAGTATAATTTGACCGGTCTATTTTGTTTAGCGGGCAAAACGTACAATACTATAGCACGTTAGTTCGCTGTTTGTCCACGCCAATTCTCTTTTTGAACAGACTCTAAGTCTCAATCAAGAGTCAAATTAAGAGCCAAAATAGCAGCAATGGATGTGGCTTTGGAGGTCAAAATTTGGCATTTTCGTTTCCTCCAAACAGGGCCACTTCCACCCTAAGGGCCACTTGCAAAAGCCTGGGTTATCTTTTGAACTCACATAATAGCGGTCGTCATGGAAACCGTCTTGTATTCTATCTCATACTCTCGCAGGCTAAAATGAATATGTCTGTCTCTTTTTTGTGTCGCTTTTTCGTTTCATCGAATTTTCAAATCGCAACGATCCTAAAGAAGTTTCACTTCAAAAAAAACCGTTTTACAATTCTGGGTGGTAAAAACCAAGCTGAGTCCAGTTAAAGTACGATTATAAGGCTAATTTGTGTTTGCTTTTCCGTCTTTTGTTCCCAATGATTTATGGGTCTCCGGTGTACGGAGCCCTATTACTTCCCATTATGCGTTGTTATTTCGAGAATTAATACTCGCAATTGTAATATAATTTGCAATTACATACTTTTTCAGTAACAATGCTTATTGTTTTTTTATTACTGATTTCTGATGATGATTTAAACAAAATGTCGTTTGGGTTTATGTTAATTTTATTTTTAACTATTTGGACCATCGAGGTAGGTACATCGTTTTTTATTTTTTTTTATTTAAAAAAATATAAAAAACCTCGTCACGTTCCCTAAAACCAAAAAAAAAAAAAACTATTCTACTAGCAACACTTACTTTGAACACGTATATTTTAATTGACTTCACTGCTCTCTCTGGGTTCTAGTCCGTTTTTGGTTGAAGTCAAAGGAACAACATTAAAAAAATATATCTTGAGCATTTTTTGAAGTGAAACTTCTTTAGAATTAGATTTAGTATTCACGTTCACTAAGAGTAGAGACCAATCCTTAAACTTAGGTTGTGCATTTGAAAATTCGATGAAACGAAAAAGAGACACCATTTTAGCCTACAAAGTCAAAGTTAAAGTTAAGGTTAAGGCTAAGTTTACTTTTCTGAAGTTTCACTTCTGCAGTGCGTGAATTACACATCCTTTTTTATTGAATGCCATCCATAGGTCTAGCAAGTTAAAAATTTTGACCAAAAAGTTTATTTGTTTCAATAAGTAGTAAGTACATAGCTCTATGTGTATTATTCTACAATCTTGTAATTGTTTTCAAGTTTATTATCGATCGAAATGGATTTTCTTAGCGATCCCACAGTTCGATTCCTATTTTCCGGTCAATTGAACGCCATTTTCATTACGCCTTTATTCATTAACTGTTTCTGATTAGCGGCCATGTTGTAATTTAACGATCTATTCGTAAAGTCGATGTATGATTGCGTCGCGTTGCTGATGAGGTGAAATTATTCGAAATTATTCCTTCATTTGGAGACACGGGGATTAAATCGATTAAAAATCGATATAATGGTTCTTGATTAGATTGTTTAATTACGGTTCTTATTCTTTCATTTGGTAAGATGGTTAAATTGATTGAAATATGTCGAAAATTGTTGAAAATGTCGGAAAAAGTCATGCCGCCTGGGATCTTTCATCGAAAACACTGCCTAATCCCTGTAAAACAATGTAATAGTGGGATAGTAGTGGGTAATCACTACTCATACGAAGCCGAGTAAGTATAGATTAAAAAAAAAACTTGTTTCACCATCTTCTGATAAATGTCGGATAGCTTAAACGTAAGTTTTGTCACTTTATTACTTTATGTCATGTGACAAAGACAAAAGTTGTGAATAAGCTATCCGACACTTAACAGAAGGTGGTGTAACAGGCCCTAAGTATATTAATAACCAGTATTCAACTTATTATATGGCATGTTATCACGTTATACTTGCTTATACCATACCGGTATACGAATGCCAATTGTGTGTTAATTTCTAGGCGTATAGATCCATCTCGAAATAAACACGAGTTTTTATAGAGCATTTCTTAGTTAGCACTCATGTAGTAACAATTTAACTCGATCTCTATGCTATGTTGACAGATATGGCGTTATAAAAAATATGGTGGCATTTCAAAGTTAAATACCGTTTTAAAAAACACCGTATGTATCATGATTAATAGGTAACTTACTCGTATGATGTTAGTATCTCTACGCTTTGCTTTCCGTGTAGACTAAGGGCCTGTTTCCCCACCTTCTGATAAGTGTCGGATAGCCTAAACGTAGGTTTTGTCACTTTCTTACTTTATGTCAAGTGACAAAGACAAAAATTTTGAATAAGCTATCCGACATTTATGACAAGGTGGTGAAACAGGTCCTTAACAGGTTTTTAAAATTCCGGGTAAACCCTGTGATTTCCTGGGAAGAAAAGTTCATGATTACCTAATAGGTAATTTAGTCGTATTAGTACCTTTAGGTACTAGTTATTATTCTGTGGTATTAGGTAGGTTTGTAAGTAGGTATGACTTGCTTTCCATGTGGATTTAGTTTTTTACAATCCCTTGGGGACCCTGTGTTTTTCTGGGATGAAAACTTGCTTAGTATTTCTCCGAGTAGTGTTTAGGCAGTGTGCCAAATTTCATTGAAATCGGTTGTTGGAAAAAAAAACAGACATTTTTGGATTTATTACAGTAGCATCGATTTTGTTTGTACATAGAACCTTTATGTTATATTCATGTTGAATGCCAATTTTGTATATACAGGACTAACACGTTATGTTTAGTGCACACATAATGTTAAGGTATATAATTCTAACTAAGAGGTCGTAACAGTCTCCTAAATGGCCGATTGGTTCACATGGCGAAGAGCAACTCTTCGATGTCGGATACCGACATCGAAGAGTTCAGTATGCCTGCGCGTGGTTGCGACATCTTTTCATGGAAACCTCAAATGCTTTGGCTTTGCTCTATAACGCAATATATGGTCAGATTTTACATTATACACAAGAGTGCAACTGGTAGTTACACTATACTATACCAGTATAGGTCTTCTGAGTTTGCGCACTTCCCAAAACTTTAGCAAATAGTACGTATCGAAAAACTGTAATATGTAATGCAAAATGAAACCAAATTCTCTTATTTTAAAGTTCAATAGTTCAAATATTTATTTTACAACATTTCTGCTTGGGGCGTTGGCTGTAAACGAATGCTGAATGTATTGGCGAACTCAAACTTTAAAATAAGCCAGTTTAGGTACATTTTACTCTGAAGTCATTGTGTTTTGATTCGTACATTTTAGTAAAGTTTTCGAGCTGTTCAATGTGAGACTAAGCATACATCACGAGACATTATTTTTTCTTATCGGTTTTTTGGTATATTCTTTGAATGCGCAATTTCTCCATACCGCAAACAATTTAGTTAGTTACTTATAATTTTTTTCTGGTTACGATAACTCGTTTCAAGTCAGGCGCTACAAAAAGAAACAAGGCTTAGCGCAGGCAGACTGACATAATTGACATCAGAGAGCTACCCACGCTTTGATCCCAGAATCGGCCATTTCGGAGATCGTTACGAAAGTTATGAACCTTCCTCTTAGAATATAACAATATACATATATTGAGCGGATAGATATTTTTGATTATTTAGTTAATCCAGTACTTATCTAAAAAATACTAATAGGTACCAGTGAATGTGTACCGCTAGGTTCTCAAATTATTGGATACCAAATTATGCTTGGTAGGTACCTACTTCGTGGATTAAAGTTTCTTAAAAATACCGTGGCAACTATTTTGATTACTCGGGATAAAAAATATCCCGGAGAGGGACAAAAGTATCCTTCTCCGGGATAAGACTTGTCTGTGCCGAATTTCATTAAGTTCGGTACCTACACCGGCGACGGGCGGTGAAAATGTAGGTAATTAACCTACATAATAAATTAAGTATTGTCCGTAATGTAACTGTTTTAATTTTCTTTTGTTTTAAGAATTATAAATATATTCTTTCGGGATGAAAAGTTGCTTGGATCATCGCTTGTATATTATACTCTACCTGCCAGTGAAAATTTTGCCAAAATCGGTCCCGCCTTTCCGAATATTGATGCAGACAAACAGTGAGACAAACGGTCAAAAATTAAAAAAGTCATATGAGTTTAATAAGCGGCAGTAAGTAATTTCAAAATCACAGGGAAAAACTTTAATTTATTTGTATAGATGTGAGGCAGTGTTATTCTGTTACTCTACTCTCAACGCTGATACATCGGTAACATGGAACATTATTTGATTTTCAAATAATGTTTTAAAAGTGAACTTTACGACGAATTCACCATTTAAATGCTTCGATGCACGACGTTAATTCTCTCATAATTATTGGGAACCTATTTTTGTAAGTTCGCTAGTGAGAAGAATGTAAACTCATCGAACGTTGATGGCAATTTTTTTTTACTTCTTTCCCATAAATGAGAACTAATTATTCAAATTTAAAAAATTGTGGATTCGATTTTGTATGGGAGTCTTTAACAAATTACACTGTTGATCGAAGTTTAAAACACTTATTAAATAGTTTATTATGTACCTAAATACATTTAATTATGTACAATACAATGTTATAAAGTAGGTAATAGATTTTCGCTCAAAATATTGTAGTTTGTATTAAGTCAGTTCCTTTAGAATTAATTGAGATATGTCAATAAAAAATGACAAAGAATTATAGTAAACCTCGACTTAATGGAAATTGCCACTTGGGTTTTGTTTTTGCCGTTTTTATAAAACTTTTTATTTTATTGTAGTTGGAGATTTATAAACTTTTTGTTGCTCATATTATGCTATTAAAGCCTGACCAAAAAATAATAAAACCTTGCCATATTGGGGAAAACCAAACAACTAAATTCTCCTACTAAAAACATTTAATGCTATTTTAAAGTTACTATTGCCACTAACTTTAAAACGTCATTAAATATAATTCAAATTCAATGAAAAATCGAAAAGGTTTTTATTTTTCTGATAGGGCTATAAATAATATAAATTGCGATACAGTCGAAGTTAAATATGTACTTTTTCACATTATATTTACATACATTTGGCGACTTACAAAAAGTAAATCTTTTTAAAAAGTAAATCTTTTTAAAAAGTAAAACTTAAGGAACCCAGTGCTGTAAAGACAGTTAAAAAAAGTTAGATTTAAGATGATAATGTTCGTAAACTACACATATCAAAGTTACAGCATTTTCGATGACTTTATAGTTTTTTTTCCTCCAAAATTACTAGATGCTGTAACGATTGATGGTGTCATTAAGAAAACTATTATATTAAATTATTACAAAAAAAAGTTGAAAACATTGTAAATACACACTATTTATTTTTTATTTCTCGTACCTATTTAAAATTGTAAACCGTTTAAAATTTTGCAAGTATTAAAATTATGCTGGATGTCTTCAAAATAATAGATAATGACAACATTGTTTTATGTATAATTTATATTATTATAATTTGAAGAAAATTATGGAACTTGGCGATGAAGATGACACTTTTATAACGTACAGCCATTTTCAAGTTTTAACGCTGTCAACATCGATGAAATAAAACACAATAATATGTGTTTGCTATGACCGAATTGTTTTTCTTTTATATAATTGTTTGTTAAACATCCAGCATAAAATTGTTCCTTATATTTTGAGGTGTCCAGCCCATACTTATGGCTTTTAATACGAAAAAAGAAAGGCTTGTAAATATTAATAAAATATATTCTATAAAATTCTTCAATCTACAGGAGATTCCTTTGATGAACATATTTATGTTTTATATTTTCTGTATCTTTGAAAATGTATTAATTGTGTACTAACAATAATAATCGATAGTCTCAATATGTGAGAGGATTTTTTTTACAAGACAGTTTTTCTTCTTAAACCATCAGATTTTACGTAAGTAGTCCATATAAATCTTTGATATAAATAAAGGTGTTAGTAATAATATTTTTATGATATCTTACGTATGACGGATGATAATATTATTTTAAATTTTTTTCTTTAATTTTTTTATTGATGTTACGTGAAGACATCTCCTGTAGGTTAAATATTTAAACATTAAAGTATGTAAGTACCTAGTAAAATTGTAAATTACCGTTTTATTTAATTAGCTAGCTAGGTGTAAATATACATATGTGTGTTAGCTCCGACCCGCGTGTTTACAAATGCTTCTTCACCTCAATAGTGATATGACGCTGTGCTAAAGAGCTACCCCTAGCCCTAGCCCTAGCTTGCATTCTTAGCTCGTATCTCTCGTTTTAACGAGTATGTAAAAAAACTCAGTTACATTGAACCCCTTTTCGAAAGAGCTAAGCTGAGCTAAGAAAATCAAACGATTCTATTGGTTGATATCATACAAATCTCTCGTTACACAGCTTAGCATATATCTTTGGTGGAAAGGCAGTCTTTAACTCGACGCTGCTTATGCGTTGATTTAAAGATTATTGTTATTACGTAGCTTGTAATTACAATAATTTGTCTTTCTAAAAGCTTGTTTAGCACAGCGGCCTGCTTACTATAAGTTAGAGGTTAGTACTATGTACATAGAATCCTGCAGTGGCGTGCACAAGATTCGAAGACCAGGGTATGCGACACCCAATCACAATAGTAATATATATCAATCAGTAATAATATATACTAGAATGTTGTATATATTATTACTAAGTAACTAAATTAATGACTAAAATATCTAGATGTATAGGCATGCAGTGCTTATTTGCTTATATGGCCTGCACGCCACTGCATTCAAAAGTATTAGATATGCAGTGTTTATTTGCATATATGGCCTGCACGTCACTGCAAACAAGTGTTCAGGTGAAGAAGATGCATTTGGTAACATGCCTCTGACATATTATATTATGTAGGTGTAAGAATTATGTGTGTACATTTTCTGACTGTAATGTACTTATGTGCTGACGTAGCGAATACAACGAGTGATATATAAATATATGTTTTTACTCATTTACGCCCTTTTGTTTTATTATTGTGCTAGAGAAAAGTGAAGTGACCCACGGATGCTCCCGAGTGCGCACGAAGAATGATACGAACGAAGAGTTTGATTCTTAACTGAATGACTGACTGTGTAATTCTTAAAATTTGAATATTCTTGACTTGATCAGTCATGATAACATAATATAATATGTACGAGTACATAGTTATTATTTATTACTCAAGTAACTGAATTTAGGACTTAGGTTGCGTTTGGCTATATTTTTTTAAATCTCTTGGGTCAGCGGGTCTACAAAATTTCATTGATTTTTATTGGTAAATCTATACATCTATCTATACATATAATAAAATCGTAGACTTGCCGTATCTGTACATTAAAGATTTTTGCAAAATAATAACTGGGGGATGTTAGGGATAAGCAATAGAACGTAA
The DNA here is from genome assembly GCA_920104075.1 of Melanargia galathea. Taxonomy (NCBI): domain Eukaryota; kingdom Metazoa; phylum Arthropoda; class Insecta; order Lepidoptera; family Nymphalidae; genus Melanargia; species Melanargia galathea. The sequence goes on from OV049868.1 coordinate 11,989,938, forward strand.
AAAAGCTATTTTTGAAATTTTTGTCTGTTTGTCTGTTTGTCTGTTTGTCTGTTTGTCTGTTTATCTGTTTGTCTGTTTATCTGTTTGTCTGTTTGTCTGTATGTTTGTGCGCGCATCACGCAAAAACTACTGAATGGATTGAAATGAAACTTGGTATGATTTAAGTTCATACTACGGAGTAACATATAGAATACTTTTTATCCCGAAATTCAGCACGGTTCCCTTGGGAGAGGGGATGAAAGTTAAAATGTGTACTTAGCTGTAATTCATTAACGCGTGGTCCGATTTCATTCATTCTTTTTTTGTTAGAAAGGATATACTTTACAGATTACCGGGTAATCTCAAAAAGGCTGGATTGATTTTGATGGGACTTTTACTGGCGGATGTTTATATTTTGATCTACCTAAACATCCGCCAGTGAACTTTTAACAGATTTTAGTAAGCTATGAGCGCAAAGGAGCTTAGGAAAACAAAATGATTCACACGGGATTTTCAAAAACCAATATCCACGCGAACGAAGTCGCGGGTGTCCGCTTGTATTCAAATAAGAACCGAATTCGTTTGTGTGGAGTGCGCTTGGGACGAACTTCTCTTAACGTCGTGTTTCCACAAAGAGTTGGAAACTCTTGTAGAGTTTAATAAGAGGACAAGTTCAAAGTCTTCCTCTTATTAAGCTTGATAATATAATGAACGATAACGATATGTTTGTAATCTTCAGAACTGGACTGAGGCTCAACTATAATAGTTTTGATGGCATTTTCACAAACGGGTAGAGTATTATACCAGGACACATCTAGGCTACACATTTTTATGTCAGAAATATTTAGAGTTCTTTTAAAAAAAGTAAAAACTTGATATCGTCCAAAGCCTTCCTTGTCAAGGATAGACGGATTAAGAGCTAACACCCGCCACGCAGCCTGGCTCCGATGCGAGTTCGTGTGCTTTAGCGACTGTTGTCACATGATAGTGATAATAACCGCGACCGCCGCGGAGGCTTTCCGAAACCCTCTCCGAGACCCGGGGCTGAAACAGTCTAGTCTTGCGCATAGTAGTTCTCGACCGGGAGCGATCAGTGTAGTTCCCAGTTCCTTAGTGAACTAGGTCACTGTTTTAGTTCACTAGTTCCCATTTTGAACCAGAGAAAGGAAGATAACACTGACACTTCGCTGACCGCTCGCCGCAGACCGATCAACTAAACGAACCACAGAGTCAGAAACGAACGATGTAAACTGTGAACTACGTGACGAAGCCGCGCTCTCGCTCACTCTCGGTCGCTTATATCTACTGTTTGCTCGCAACGACCTACGAACTAAGGAGCTGCGGACCTGCCAATCTGGGAACAAGGTCGCGTAGTTCCCATAAAGGAGCGGTCTTAAGACCTAGTTCGTTCGCGAACTACACAAGACTATGAACACCGTCAAGTACCAACTCTGACAATTTTTTGACCGAAAAACTCAATACTTAAATTTTTTGACACGACCCGTGAATCGAAATCAGGGTCTCATTGTCCGTAGTCGTACATGTTAACCGCTAGACTAATGAGGTATAGTCGGCTTGCTTCAAGACCTATTGATAGCTTAGGGCACCGACCACACAGGTCGGCTGGTGACGTCATCGAGTGATGACAGCACTGCAAGTCCCCTGCATACAGATGGGTACGCGGCGCGAATCCTAATGTGCAGTTTTATTGGCGGATTCGTTTCAATTTAATGACCTATTCGGGTACCTTTAGTTTTGTAAAGCTGAGTCTCCATCACAGAAAAATTGACAACTTTTGTCACCAACACGACAAAAAGTCACCAACACAAAAGTTGGAAATTTTCTTTGGTGAAAACCCAGCTTAAGTCCCAGAAAGTGAAACCCAGTCTTCGTATTTATATCCTTCGTGCCTTCTAGTTATTGCCCGCGACTTTGCTTGCCTAGGATTTCTTTTTTTCCGAGGTATTAAGGCTGAGATCTTTAGAGCGTACTCTGACTCTACTCAGACTTGAGACAGAGTAAAAACGAGACAGATTTTTATTTTATTCGTCTTTAAGTTAGTCGTTGACTGGGATCTCTCCCTGATGGTAAGTTCAGACGATGCAGTCTAAGATGACAGTGGGCTAACCTGGAAGAGGTATGACAGTTTATAGGTATACTAGCGGTCCGCCGCGGCTTCGCCCGTGGTACATAATATATAGCCTATAGCACTCAGGGATCACGTACATATCCAACAGTGAAAGAATTTTTGAAATCGGTCCAGTAGTTCCTGAGATTAGCGCGTTCAAACAAACAAACTCTTCCGCTTTATTATATTAGTATAGATTACTTAGTATAGATTAAACCCATACTTCTGATCGCGGCGGCGCCATTCCGGAACGTAGAATCGCTTGATGGCACTGCTTTTACCGGTAGGGTGGTAACCCAGCTACGGCTGAAGTTTCCCACCAGAACAGACCAGTAACAATTTAGAAAATACTTATAAAATCCAAAATGGCCCCTGCCGGGACTTTTCGGTAAAAATACCACAGTGCTCACTATTCCGCTAAAAATGTATGTATCTGTATGTGAAGGAAATATTTATGATCCGTTTCAACTTTGGCTTTAGTCTGAGCAGAGTCAGATGCTCTAAGTCTAGATAGATTTCAGCCTAACAGCCCTCGCACACTGGGCCATTAGTGGCGATGACTAGTGGCCGGCCACAAGCCGCGGAAGAGATTTTTCATACATTAATTTATATGGTACCATCGCACACTGAGCGCTCGAATGGCCGCGTTCGAGCCACAAGAAAATGTATGAAAAATCTCTTCCGCGACTTGTGGTGGCCACTAGTCGTCGCCACTAGTGGCCCAGTGTGCGAGGGCTATAAGTTTCCCGCTCTATAGCCTGTCTGGTACAAAAAATACGTAGCTTCTTAAAAAGAAGTAACCTCTTTTCTTCTGATCTAACTTCGGCAACAGATTAGCCAACTATGCAGAAGATATTACAGTGCACGAGTTTACGCGCAAACACAAATGTACCTACTCTCTATTCCCTCACTCTTCCAGTTAGATCAGACGACAATCCGACACGACTGGAGAGAAGTCAGGCGCAGGACCGATCGTTTTATGTTTTACAAATATGTAGAAGTGAATACAAGATAATCACTTACGAAAACTTAAAACTAAAACTACGAGGGTTCCAAACGCGCCGGTCTGAGAAGAGCCCACAACAAATTCAGCCGGGGTTCTTTTTTTATTATCAGTTTATCACCATCTCACAATATGATTTAAACTAAGTGATGAACTGATTAGAACTATCGGCATTCAGAGCAACCTATGTCCATGGTTATTATCCACAACCAACGAGGTACCTATCATATCAGGTTTCATGTTACGCCACTTGAAGAAAACGATCCAACATCAAAAATCGAAACAGAACCGACATTGAAACCCGAAAAAAAGTTCGCTAAACTATTTAAAATTCACACAAAAACGCCAAAGCACCGCAGCCCAACCGACCGGGAGGAGTCAAATAGCTGAAGGGATTACGCACAGGTAGTGGGTTCGGTTCTCAGTGAATCCAATTTTCTGCGAAGCGACGCGGGTGGCGTGGGTTTAATGACATTAAAAGATTTCACAAACAAATATTGTTAGATAAGGAATGATGTGTTTTTTTTTACACAACCCTAATTACTTTTGCTAGGGATATAAAATCGGTTAAGTGGGTGTTGTGAGGTTTATTTTCTGGGTTCCGTAATCCTTTTAAGATTGACTGAGATTGAGTTTTTGGTCTCGTACTGATCGAGACTTCAATATACCATAAAATTTGAAGAGTTCCCTCGATTTCTCCAGGATCCCACTATCAGATCCTTATCTGGTGACAATGGGACCACCTGGGAAGTATACCCTTTCAAGAATTTTCCAAATCGGGCAATTTTCCAATTAATAAATTACTTACAGGTGAAAAATGAAATTTATTTATTTAGACACCATAAAAAATACTTATTAAATTTTTTTATGGCGTTTGAATCCTGCTGAAATTTTCCACAGATACCTTTTAACTATAGACAAGGAATAAGGCCAGATTTTTCTAAAATTTCCACGAGATATGGAATTTCTAATTCCACGCGAGTGAAGCCGTGGGCGCTCGCTGGTGTTTCATATTTACGCTTTACGATGCGGATTCTTAAAAAGCTATTCTTTTTTTAAAAAAACATTTTTTTAATCTATACATGATTCGATGGTTTTCTTTTGAAAATGGCGTTGTACTTAATCCGTGTGTTCACAAGTTTTTTCAACGCCGAAAGGTGCTTCGGAATGCTTAAAGTATTTAAAATTATTGTAATCCTGCACCCTATTTAATGAAACCATAAGTGCGGCGTTCTTTTTGAATTTTTTTTTTTTTTAATCAACTTGGTGTTATTTTTAAAACTCATTTGTTTTTTAACGTTGTCTTAACCGACAGACGTTCACAGCTGGACATAGATCTCTTGCAAAGGTGTTTACACAGCAGAATCTTGTGCCACTTGTATCCAGCGGCTGCCAGTGACTCGCTTGAGATCGTCCGTCTACCTAAAGGGAAGGTTTTGCTACCAAGTTTTCATATATTTTGTTCTTCAATAATGTGCGGATTGGCGAGCTAGTAAGTAGTAATCAGAATACGTTTGCTTAGTTATATTATCACCAATTAAAAACTTAATAAACTCCAATTAAAAACTTAATAAACTCATTATAATAATTTTATTGATAGAGCACATTTAACACAAACGTGAAAACACGACCGTTATATTTTATGAAAGGGCATTCTAAATTCAAACGTGAGGCTTCTATAGGCGGAGCTGTCAAAATGGCGTCACTAATGGCGATTGACAGCTCCATCTAGATAACTATAATCAAATTATAGAGGATAAATAGAGAATTCCATCGCCATCTTTCTTTTACCATCCGTGAACTCATACGGCCGAGTCAGAACAAATGATTTTAATCCTTATTTGTAATGTATTAAGAGCATGACGGTTGGTAAAGTTTTCGTAGCTCGATTGATGTGTGAAGTTTGTTTGTTAGTAGGTTTATCGGTAAATCTTCGGCCGTCGACAGTCATTTGCGCTTTCAAGGCAGTTTATGTAGACTGTAGGAGAAGTTAGACCTCTGTTTGGTTACACAAAAATGACAATACTATGGTAATAAACTGTATTGTTAGCAACACTTTAATAAATAAGACATTAATAATATAATTATAGTAGTTTTGACCTTTGACTCTTCTATTATGTAATTGTAATTTTGTAATTGGTGACTGGTGTACCCATCTATATTTTTTTTTCTATGGCACTCAAACAAGAATTTTATTGTATGGTCAAATTAGTTCCAACCATATCTGTCATTCATTGATATCTGAACTTTTTAAGACAGGACAAACCGACAAAGTTAGTATAAAAAATGCCATTTGGCCTCTTTTTTACTTACATAATTGCAGCAAAATTTCTACTAAATAAAATACTAAGTATACAAAGAAATAAAAAAAAAGTACCAGTCTGCGATTTACGAGTAGTTACGATTATATTTTAATAAGTTCATATTGTCACACGTTGCTCAAATGCCTGCCTGAGTATTTGTCTGGAGTTTCTTTCGAACGATCTGTCGGCTTGGGAGTAATTTAGGTGAGGTACTTTTTGTCCCGGTATACAAATTGTTTCTAAGGGATTAAAAAAACTACGAATCTAAGAGAGAATTTCTGTAGTAGACTGTTATACTTAAAATGTTACTGCAGAGTTCCTTCTGGAAGAAAAATTATTCCTGACGAAATGAATGGTTGATTTGTTATTAATCTCGAAACTAATTTATTATTCCTCACTAACTATTCTTCTTCTTCTTCTGACTATTCTTCAATGCTTAAAATTTTAATAAATTAGCAAATTTTGAGTTAAGTATCACTCGACGACTCATAGACGTCCGCTGCTGGACTCTACTGGCATATTTGAAGGACAATGCGATCTTTCGACGCTTGTATCCAGTGGATCCCTGGAACTTGTCTGATGCCATCGGTCCATCTAATGGGGAATCAGCGCTTTCTGGTGCGAGGTCACCATTCCAGCACTTTGGGACTCTAACATCTACCGGTCCTAACGATGCGCTTACCCGTTGAGCTATGTCCGTAACTGCAATTTTTCCACGGATTCCCTTATTTCTGATTTACTGACATGGCGCACTCTGTCGATCAAAAATAACTGCAATATTCCGCTGTATGTTTCAGTTAAATCTCTTTGGTATTTATCATAGATTCGAAATCATAGATACAGCCACAAAGGACTATTGTGAGAAATGTCTTAATTTATTTCAAACGTGTTGGATTATCGTGATTGTTGGCTAGAGATGGCTCTCTTATGCTCACTTTTGTTCACAAATAAGCCATTATTGCTGGTGCTTACTTGATTAATTCGTTAGATGATGAAGCTAATTTATTTTTTATGTAGAAAATATGAGAAGCATAATGTAAAACAAACATACACAAATAAATATCCTTTATTAACCGATTTCAAAAAAAGGAGGTTATCAATACGACATGTACGTAATCGCTATCGAAAATTTTGCGCTATTATTATCTACCTGTACTTATTACCTAAACAATAAAATAAGTACCAATAACCATTTGTCTTATACTTATAGTAGGTATTAGTGATTTAGTATTTAGTATTTTTCTAACCGGCAAAGTTTAGCGTGAAAAACGCGGCGTTCGTTGAACTCTAGCGTCAGCGGATTGCATTACACTGCAATCTTTTAATAACATTAAAAAAAATTTTTTCGCGTTTTTTTGTGGTATCTTGTCAGTATTATTACTTGTCTTTGTTTCCGATAGCCGTCCCCTTACACCCAATATTAGAATAGTAAAGTTTAATCATCCAATACAGCTTTAAATTGTATCATATCATACCTATTATTATAAAGACGAAAGTTTATGTTTGTTACTCTTTCACGCAAAAACTAATGAACGGATTTGGCTGAAATTTAGCACGAAAATAGATTGTACCCTGTATTAACAGATAGAATGCTTTTATTTTGTAAAAAGTTTTCTTGTGGGACTTAAAACAACGATTTTTAAAAATCTAAATCTACGCGGAAGTCGCGGGTATCAGCTAGTAAAATCTAAAGCTGTATCGGAGTCGGTTCGGAGTGGACAGTTCGGAATTCCTTCACGAGGCGTGGTCGAGCCTGTTCCACATCCGTCGCTTCATCTCGAGACCACTCCATCTCTTTGACAGCTGAGGAAGTTCGCCATTGTAAGGTAATGTAGACGACTGGTGCGTTTATTGCTTTTTATCTACACCCATGCTTTAAATCCTCTATTAAAGATTCTGTTAGCTTATTGCTAACATTAAGACACCTAATGTCCTAAGTAATAACCGTTATATCATCCAAATGAGTGTTATAATGAAATTCTGAACAACATTTTACCATCCGTTTTCATAATAACACTCCTTTGGATACTATTATATGGTTACTAAGACTGGCTGTTTTAATGTTAGCAAGCAGTAAGCTAACTGTTTCAGAATCCTTTATAGAGGATTCATATTACCTATGGGTGTAGATAAAGTCTTGTATGCAACTGTTGATAATTAGGTATTAAAACACTCATGTGATATTATTATCACACCCACATAAGCCCACATTCGTGTTTTAATACCCCTTATTATACAACAGTTGCATAAATAACTATTAAACAACCTTATGAGAACGCACTATTATTCCTAAGAGCGCCTATGGCTTGTCAAATTTCCGTAAAAATATGCAGGTTTGAATTCAAATGGTCTCAAATCACTACATATTATTATAAAACAAAGCCCCCCCGCGTCGCGTCTATCCGTCTGGGTGTTCGGGGTAAACGCGGTCTTCACTAAGTAAGTAATAGATAGATTGATTCATGAGGAAGGTGCTAATGTATAATTTGTTTAGGTTTTGTGTAAATTGGTTTTCACCCAATCATTTCAAAATCAAATTCAAAATATATCTATCCTTTATATTATTATATATAAAATATATATTATTATATATATAAATATATATGTATATATTAGTTTATCCTTTATCCTTTATACTAACTTCTACAGCTCAACCGCTGAAGGGATCGTCAGTCTATCACGCGGGCAAATTTTTATCCTGAAAAAATTTCCCGCGGGATTTCTGAAAACCCAAATCTAAGTTAATCCTTATAAAGCGGACGAAATCGCGGGAATTAGCTTGTAATCAATAAAAATATAAACTTTGTAATAGGGTACCTAATATAATATATTATAGGTAGGTGCCTAAGTATCTGCTAAAGGTTTGTAAACTTGCGTAATAATAAAAAGAAATATAAAGTATTACGAACACTTAATTATCTAATAGGTAAATATTTATCATGTTTTGCATTTAACGATTTCCTTTCGACCGAAATTTGAAAAAAGCAATTGTAAATTATCGTTAAAGTAGGAAAACATTAGCAACTGACAAATTACCGTAATTCTGAATAATAATCATAATTAAAATTTATGTTATGTTATTTAAAATGACATTAGCACACGACCGCCATATTTAATTTTCGTCTAAGTAGTTATAATTATAGAATGTGTTGCGAAATATGTACCTATCCTTAAATGTCGAGTCATTGATGGGCATGATAGAAACAAAAAAACAAAAGCTAGCAAAAAAAGCCTACATTTTAGTACCTATTCATATCTATCATTACATCAGTCTCAAACGAAAGACATTCGCTGGTCTTTTGCAAGGATCGCCCAAAAAACGATCTTGTGCCGCTTATATCCAGCGCTTGCCAGTGACTCGTTCGAAATCTTCCGTCCACCTAGTGGGTGGTTTGACAATAACGCAGCATTGGGGACACCAATTTTTGTCGGAGCTATGTGCCCCGCCCATTGCCACTTCTGTTTTGCGACTCGAAAGATATTTTGATAACTTTGGAACTAAGTATTTGTTTTTTTCCCGCAGGGATAGTCTATAGCTAAAGTCACCGACATAGCTCAACGAATTGCAAAACTGAAGTGGCAATGGGCGGGGCACATAGTCCGAAGAACCGATAGACGTTGGGGTCCCAAGGTGCTAGAATGGCGACCTCGCACCGGAAAACGCAGTGTTCGCAGACCCACCACTAGGTGGACCGACGACATCAAAAGAGTCGCAGGGAGTCGCTGGATACAGGCGGCACAAGACCGCGCCGTGTGGAAGTCCCTACAGGAGACCTATGTCCAGCAGTGGACGTCCATCGGTTGAAGACGAGGGATAGTCTGAGCATAGTAGCTCTCTCCATCGCCCGCTGAGTGATTCGACCCCGGCTCCAGACGCAGACAAACGTTTGAACACACTTTTGAACATAGGTAGGTTTGCTTGCCTGCCAGACAGGCTTTGCACGTACATACGTTCGCTTCATTTGAATTTGAACTTTAAACGCTTTGATGTGTGCTCGAAAAACCAATACCGAATGGCAAAGTGCAAGTGTACCTATGTCCAAATTTTGCACAAATACCAATACCCCGGCCACAGATGTGTTCTAAAAAGTGTTCAAATAAGTGTTCAAATGTTTGTGCTATGTGTAGCGCCGGGGTTCAACAGTTTCACAACCCGATCCGCTTAAACTATCGGGCGATCAAAGTCGATCCAATGTGGTTTGTCGGGCCCTTATAGTTCTCTATCAAGGTAATTAATTAAACAAACCGCGCAATCAATACTATGTATTAGTCAACGGGGCATCAAAGCTCGATGAACTGACACATGTCAAACATGTCCCTGACCACAGATTATAAACGTTGCAGTTTAAAAAAATAGAACATTAACGACTCTATGATAAGGCGGAAAGGAGGTTGTTTAAATAAATGAAGATAATATAATAAGCTTGTTTAAACTCTATGATGATTACCGAAACGTAATGAATTTATTTTATCTATTAAGTAATCTAAGTATAGTTTATTATAAAAGTAGATTCTTTAATTTTGTTTGTTTGTTATAACAAGAATGGAACTCAACAACTATGAAAAAGTTATATTAAGTATAATAGAAAATTGCAGGTATTGGTGTGTTTCAATTTAATTGTAATGCTAGAATTTGAGAAATTATCTATTTTATAGGCAGTGCAGTGCACCACATAATATACCTAATTGGTACCTACTTAACCCTTTAGTAAAATAATTCTAAATCTATTTATTATAAGTACAAATAAATAACATTTGCAAATGCCTGTTTTTGATTTCGGTATAAATGAAACTAAGCTCATAATATATAATATAAATCATCAATAAATAGTGTAAATAGTATAAGTATAAATTATAATACATCATTTATAAATAGTGACATAATAGTACAACAATAACAATAGGGTTAAAAACAGATAACTAGGTATTTGTTATATTTTGTCTATCTGTTTGTTTGAACGGGCTATTCTTCGGTTTCGGAACGGTTTTTCGGAACGGCTTAACTGATGTTGACGGGATTTTAATAAATAGAAGAATAATGTAAACTAGATGTAGCTAGACGTATTTTTACCAACTTAATTGGACAATCATCATTACAGTTCATCATCAAAACTGGTGAAAACGGGATGAAAATTTTATAAATTACATATTTTTAAAATAAAGAAGAAATATCACGTCGTCATCTATTATATTTTATTAATAACATACCTATTTATTACGTTTTATATTGTAAGTAATAAATAGTATAAATATTTTTGTAAAATAAGTAGATACTAGATAATAATAATTTATGTTAATTTTATCGTTATGATAAATCTGAACACAGATTATGAAATAAGTATAAAAGGTAAGCGCACGTGTTTCTTTTTACTAGTTAATTTAGTTAACTTTATGTAATAAACTAACATTTGTAAACTTAAAACGGATAAAGATTAATTTATTGTAACGTCGGCTAATTAGATTTTGCCGGTGGCTTTGCACGCGTTGATGTCTTTTGTACCATTAATATTCCATAATAATTAATCCGAACCTTGTGTCAATCCAGTAGTTCTGATTTTTTGCAGACTTGTTGAAATGAATAATCCAAGTTTGTGACCGCCGAACGGAACTTTGTCAAAAATTAAAAAAAAAACACGAAAATTTCGGTTTTTTTTTTCAGATTTTGGCGATTATAACCCAAAAGAACTAGTAGTTCTTGACAATACCTTTTCACGGCGTTTTTAAAGTAGAAAAAATTGCTACAATTTAAGACCAGAACCACCTCTGTAGGTACATCACTTAATGAGATGTTCGCGGCTTCGCACGCGTGAATTCTTAACCTCATACAAACTTCCATCTCCTATACAACTTATTTCCAAAATTCCATTTATTATATTATTATATTATAAAAGGAATATTATTATTATATTATAAATGGAATGGGGTATTTTTTCCAAAATTCCTTGAAAACGTAATTTTTTATGTTTAACCGAAAATCTAAATACAAATTTTTATGGATATAACTTAATAAATGACGTGAAAACGTGTCGGGATCTCACTTAAAATTTCATCCCCTACTTAACTCACTTGGGAATAGAATTTTCAAAAATCCTGAAATTCATATTTTTTTATTTTTTATCGAATGCTCAAATACAAATTTTCATGGATATAACTTGAAAAATGACGGACTTTGATACAAACTTTTATTCCCTATTTAACCCCCTTAGAGATGGAATTCGCAAAAATCCTTTCTTAGTGTGCGCCTACGTCATAAAAGGAAGCTACTGTGAAAATTTCAAGTTTCTAGCTTCAGTGGGTTAGGCTGTGCGTTGATGATCAGTCAGTCAATCAGTCAGGACAAGGTACTTTATATTATTATAGATAGATTAATATAAATAGATAGACTGGGAACTCTTTGGTTTTCCGGGAATAAAAATTAGCTTAGGTATCCATCTAAACTACCTCTGTACCAAATTGCGTTAGGATCCGCTTAGCGGTAGGATAATAAAAATCCCGTGAGATTTCTTTGAGCATCTGGTCGGAATATGAGAGCGAGGAAATAGAGAGTGCACATATTTTTACTCATATTTCTTGCGTAGTTAGCTAGTCACTAGGCGCTTCCGTTAGGATATTCGGGAGACTATTATTCATAATTAGCTAGGTATCTATTAAGCATTTACTTATCTAAAAAAAAAATTGGTAAGCTTATCATCTTTCACCAATTTACCTCAATTATCCATAAAAGTTCGTGATGGGAATCATTTATTTTAACTAATTCCTTATCTCAAAGTCTAACAAGGTGTAGATTGACATAAACGAAACCAATTTCAGTGGTGAAGGTTTACAAAATTAACCTTTTCCTAAGTTTGACCGCTGTACATTGATATAGGTACGTTAGAAAGCAAGATGCACAGTTTTTTTAATTTTCATAAAATAACAAGCCGTTTGGTCCGGCAGCCGAGGAACAAAATTTTTAGTGCTTAATAACAAGCTGAATTGATTAAGCAGCAGGTTGTATAATGAAATGGCTACATAGTCCTACAAATTTAGTGGAACGATTTCCCACCCGAGTGAATCGAAATGTTTAACACCTGCGTACTCAAGCAGCTACCTCCATTGAGAATTTTCATAGACAAAAAACATGGTCGTCTCGTCGAAACGAACCTACTCATGAAAATTCAGCTTGTTATTAATCACTAAAAAATTTGTTCCTTGGCTGCCTGACTATTTCTAAGGCACGCTTATTCATAGTTTCTCATTATTTCATTGACACCTAATTTATATAGTTATCAAATTAATAACAGTTTATTATTAATTTGATAGTGATAAGTCTATCAATCAGTCAGTTTGATAATGATAGCAATTATAGTTTAAAATGAATGAAAGGGGCAAAAATTGAAAAATGCCACCCTCGCCCGCCAAAATTTTTACCTTTATCATCAACATCATTATCATTTCAGCCATAAGACACCCACTAATAGACATGATAGACCAGGGTCGATTTTTACACCATCAGAAAGTAGAGATTTTAACGAACAAAAAGCCCACCGACTTTTTTAAAAAAGCTGATATTTTAACGTGAGAATTTTCGATTGAAAATTACGGTGCTTTTTCGATATTAAGTCAAAATAAGGTGAAAAAATAAATATTTTACATAAAAAAAATTCTATATAAATATAAAATATAAATAAATTAAAAATTTATAAACCCCTGACATTCGCCATTTAGTGGTGGCGGCCATCTTGGATTTGCAATAGTGCTATTCTACTAGTCAAGCCCTTTCATTTGATACCCATATTAAGTGAGTTGTGAAAAAATATGTAATCCGCCATTTTGTAGCGACGGCCATCCTGGACCAATTTTCATCAAACATAGCTAACAACACTCTCGACTAATTCACCTTTCAAACAAAAAAAACCACATTCAAATCGGTTCACCCGTTTGAGCGCCACAGGGGAACAGACAGACAGACACACACACACACACACACACACACACACACACACACACACACACACACACACACGCACACGCACACACACACACACACACAGACACGTCAAACTTATAACACCCCGTTGTTTTTGCGTCGGGGGTTAATAAGTCTATTAGGGCTTTGGGAACTCCCCTCCCGCTCGCTCCCTTCCAATATCGATTTGGGTCAAAGTTGCTTAACCAATTGACTGATATTATACACTGTAAAACTAGGACACACGTTCATCACATTGTGATCACATTGCATTCATCAAAAAGTTGGCAGCATTATCGATGTAGAATAGTATCAAAATTTTCCCAAGAAATTGGGACTTAATAAATTTTAATTAGGACAAAGTTTTTATAGTACCAGTCTGACCATTTTTTAAATTTGAATTTGCAACCTTTTGGTGGCGGGTTCTTTTCGTCCCTGTCTATCTATTAAGGTTGCTGTATCAATGTTGTTAGCCTTAAACATCTGTCAAATTATATCAAAACTCAAAAACCTCTGGGGGTGGAGGCGTTTTTCTAATAAATTAACATTTAATAAGCTATCGAGTTCAAATTATATTTCGGAATGGGCGGAAGATAATTATATTTATATAAATAGGGTAGGCAACGACGGTGAGTTTCCATTGCACTGGCGCCTGAAAACAGTTTTTTTACCACAATGTCATGTTGATACATTATCGATGATATAGTTTTGTAAGCTGATGATAAAACACTTACATTTATGTACCTATTCATTTATTTCATATTAATTGCATTTCGTATTTTTCGTGTAAAATGACGAATCATACAATATAACATTTGAATCCCCTTGGGACATAGCAACAGCTATACTAGCAGGGAAACGGGTGAAAAAAATCGATGATTTTATAATACGCTCCATCAATTTAAGAAGCGTTTTAAAGTTTGGAAAAAGGCCATGTCACTTTCAATCTACACTATATTTCTCGAGATATCGAAACGTTACGTCAAAAATTGACGTGTGAAAATGGAAACACGGTCCGCACCATTATACCATGATTATAGTAAGCGGGCCGTACCGTTGATGGGTAAAGTGTGTGTTTAAAAGCCCATTTTCGACTAATACCTCTACCCGCCCCTCGAATGGCCCAACCGTACCACATTACTACCGCTCAGACAATTTAGGTTAGAATAATATTTAGTTCATATCACTTAGATGGAGTATAAATTTAAATTTTTAACTTCCCTCAAAATGTGCTTTTTTTCGCTTAGCATTTTTTCTTACTTTTTTTTTACTTGGCATCTAAGAGTCGTATACCGTAATGTTGAATAGCTTAAACCTTCCTAAAAATTGGATAAATAGATATTAAGTATAATGCAAAAGTATTTTTCAAATCTGACTGATATTTCCAGAGATCAGCGCGTTTAAACAAACTCTTTATTATATTACCAGAGATCCGTCTCAGCTTCGCACGTGTAGTAATTTCCCGCTACTATCCCACCATAAATTGTTATGTTAGGTAGGTACCTATGTATCTATATCTCAAATAGGATTAGGCGACGTTTTTGCTAAAAGCTCCAAGGCGGCTTGACTTTTTCCGTCATTTTCAACAATTATCGTCATATTTCAACCAATTTACAGAAAACCATAACAAATTATACATTTAAACCTTCCTCATGAATTACTCTGTCTATTGGTAAAAACCACATGAAAATCCGTTTAGTAGTATTTTAGTTTATCGCGAACAGACGGAGGAGTTTGTTTTTGGGAATATTATGTAGTAAAGTATGGATTACTACAGCTACTTACTCGTACCTCATAATTATTTGAACCACCGAATAAATACCTACTAAATATTATTGCTACCTTAATTTATTATTTTCGGGTACTCGAGTAGTTTCTTAACGATACAAAATGAGTTTTAAATGAAGCGAACGGTTTGTGTAAGCGTTGCGTGTTCCATATCATTTGGGAGCTAATTGAGCAATCCCGTACGAGTGGCCCACCAAATTACTGATGTAATGCTACAACGAAAAAAATATTGGTGGGTAGTTTTTGAAACGTTATTTGTTTCATAAGTATATTTGAATTAGTTTATTGATTTAACTGTTTCAATGTACCTCAAGCGAGTCGCTGGCAGCCGCTGGAGTCAGGCGGCACAAGATCGTGTGCTGTGGCGATCCTTGCAAGAGACCTATGTCCAGCAGTGGACGTCTATTGGTTGAAACGAATGTACCTACCAGTTTATCACCATCTCACAATATGATTTAAACTAAGAGATTAGAACTATTTTTTTTTCACAGAGGTTCCCTTTATAGTAACTACAAGCGGATACCCGCGACTTCGTTTGCGTGGATATTGGTTTTTAAAAATCCAATGGGAATCATTTTGTTTTTCCTAAGCTCCTTTGAGCTCATACCTTGCTAAAAACTGTTAAAAGTTCACTGGCGGATGTTTAAGTAGATAAAAATGTAAACATCCGCCACTGAAAGTCCCATCAAAATCGATCCAGCCTTTTAGAGATTAGCCGGTAATCTTTAAAGAATCTCCTTTCTAACACAAAAAGAATAAATGGAATCGGACCACGCGTTAATGAATTACAGCTAAGTACACATTTTGACTTTCATCCCCTCTCCCAAGGGAACCGTGCTGAATTTCGGGATAAAAAGTATCCTATATGTTACTCCGTAGTATGAACTTAAATCATAGGTACCAAGTTTCATTTCAATCCATTCAGTAGTTTTTGCGTGATGCGCGCACAAACATACAGACAAACAGATAAACAGACAGACAAAAATTTCAAAAATAACTTTTTTAACCCCCGACGCAAAAACGACGGGGTGTTATAAGTTTGACGTGTCTGTGTGTGTGTGCGTGTGTGTGTGTGTGTGTGTCTGTCTGTTCCCCTGTGGCGCTCAAACGGGTGGACCGATTTGAATGTGGTTTTTTTTGTTTGAAAGGTCGGGAATCGTCGAGAGTGTTGTTAGCTATGTTTGATGAAAATCGGTCCAAGATGGCCGCTGCTACAAAATGGTGGATCACATATTTTTTCACGACTCACTTAATATGGATATCAAATGAAAGGGCTTGACTAGTAGAATAGCACTATGTAAATTCAAGATGGCTGCCACCACAAAATGGCGAATGTCGGGGGTTTTTTAATTTTTAATTTACACTTGTTACGTTCTATTACTTATCCCTAACATCCCTCGTGTTTATTCTGCAAAAATCTTTAATGTCTATATGTCGTATGTCAGATACGGCAAGTCTACGATTTTATTATATGTATAGATATAGATAGATAGATATATATAACGGAATAAGGATAAAAAAAAAATAAAAGCTTCCATAATTTTTCACTTAACTGACCGCTCTTAAAATAACATTATTTATATTTATAGTAGGTAGTGTCGTCTTAACCAACTCTTAAGTAAAAATTTCAAATACACTCTACTCTCAAAGGATTATACCCTACCTACTTATTTAATTTTTAAACAGTTCTAAAGCCGTTTCAAAATTAACCAAAGAAGTTAATTACATTAACTAAAAGCTTTGGCGGTTATTTTGATGGAATTAGTGTGGTATTATCCCTGGATTTGGATTTAGAAATAAACAATTTTTTTTTAACTGCAAGTACATATTATTTAATTGAGGTAACTAACTAAATCTTTCTCGAGCGCATTCTGATAGATTCGAATTGATTCTTAAATTAAATGTAAATAACCAATCAAACTTAGAATAAATACTAAAGAAAGGCAGTCGTCGACGCGGCGATAAGCCGTTTTTAGCAAGCCTCGAAGGCTCTATCGTCGCGTCAGTGCTCAAGGTACTCATGCGCTTGTGTGCGTGTCGGCAAATGTAATTACAGGGCACACATGGGTTGGTTTATAGCTTACGTTTCGAGCGGAAATTTGTTAGAAACTTCCATTCTAAGCGTAATAGTTCGATGCAATCAAAGTATAAATTTTGTAGACGCACTTTAGAAACAATCTGAACTTTCAAAGTAACTCGTTTTAGTTTTAAGTTTTCGTAGTAATTATTAGTATTATTCAAAAAGTGTAAACTGTACCAATTTTGAATAAATGATATTGAATTTGAATATTGAATCATCGATTCTTCATTGTCACTTCCTTTCGCGACTCGATGAGCTATGTCGGTAATTTTGATTCTCCTACGGATGTCCTCATTTTTGATTTGGTCCCGCAGTTAGTGAAAAGAAGTTTTATGAAATTAGTTTCTAAATATTATGTAATACCAGCAACCCGGCCCGGTTTCACACGGGTAGTAATTGCCCGCTAATATCCCACCATGCATTGTTTTGTTCTAATAAAATCTCAAAGTGATTAGGCAGCGTTTTCGATGAAAGCTCCCAGGCGGCTTGATTTTTCCGACATCAACAATTATCGTCATATTTCAACCAATTTACACAAAACCTCAAAAAATTATACACTTAAACCTTTCTCATGAATGACTCTGTCTATTGGTGAAAACCGCATGAAAATCCGTTCAGTACTTTTTAAGTTTATTGCGAACAAACAGACAGACGCGGCGGTGGACTTCGTTTTATCATATGAACCTAGTGTCATGCTCTCATATCGAACTTAAGCCCTAATCTGAGAACAAGCCGAGAACAAAATAATTCAAGCGAGAATTCTCAAAACTGTAAATACCTACTTATAAAAAGGCTGACGTCTTATTCATCAATTATAATAAACGATTAAGAAGAAACCCCTTTAAAGATCCTTAACCGATCGTGATTAAACACTTTGGAAAAAATAAAATCGTCCCTAAAAATAAAATATATCCATCGCCATTATGGTACCAGTTTTGTTGACACCAACGCGGGGAAATATAGCTGTCTCGCTCTTTTGTATGGGTAACGAGTGTGAGGAGTGTTGCCATCTCCGTCGCTCGTGGCAATGTTGGCATGTTGTTAAGGTGCAATCAATTGGCATGGGCAAACAGACGCCTATGATATATCCAATTAAGTGGCGTCGATACAGAAGGTCGAAAGTGACTTTTAACTTTTATAATTTTGTGTTGAATTTCATCATCTCGCCAACCCGCATTGGAGCAGCGTGGCGGGTCTACGCTCTAAATCCCTCTCTCCCATGAGAGAGGAGGCCTGTAGCTAGCAGTGGGATATAAAAAGTTGTAGTGGAGGTGGTGCATTTATTTTTTAACAGCCGACTTCTAAATATGCTTACATAATTTTTCTACAGTGTTAAAGTTTCTAATGTCATACCTACTCATTATTATAAAACTTTGTCGTGAAATGTTCTTAATTAGAGTACAAGTAAAAATTTAAAATTTAAAAAACCCCCGACATTCGCCATTTAGTGGCGGCGGCCATCTTGGATTTGCATAGTGCTATTCTACTAGACAAGCCCTTTCATTTGATACCCATATTAAGGTAGTTGTGAAAAAATATGTAATCCGCCATTTTGTAGCGGCGGCCATCTTGGATCGATTTTCATCAAACATAGCTAACAACACTCGACTAATTCACCTTTGAAACAAAAAACCGCATTTAAATCGGTCCACCCGTTTGAGCGCTACAGGGGAACAGACAGACACACACACACACACACACACACACACACACAGACACGTCAAACTTATAACACTCCGTCGTTATTGCGTCGGGGGTTAAAAAACAGGATTGGGAAGGTAAGGTAAAGTTAAGGTAAAGCTAAATTCTACTGCGGCTGGGCTACATACATGCAAATAAGCCTCAGAAGATTTCAAACTTATCTTAAAGGTATCTTACTTATCGTAAGGTAAGGCTGATCGCCATCAGGCGGTTGGCATTATAACGGCTATAGGTTCAAGACCACTAACGGCATTTAACAGATCAAGGGTCTCTTATATTTTAACAAAATTTGACCCTAAACCCACAGCCTACTTTGCCTAATTTTTGATGTGATAACGTTTTATAAATCAATGAACGCCGTCTGCACGCATCTTTGCACGTTCCGTCTGAGCCGAGCGTGCAAGCGAGAACGCGGAACAAGCGATAGAGAGGCAATGTCGGCCTATATAATAAGTGTTCTATAATAATGTTTTCTTATGACGTCATCACGTAAAATTATCTCCCGTAAACTGACTTTATAGACAACCAATTTTTTAACCCCCGACGGAAAAACGACGGGGTGTTTTTCGTGTGTGGTGAAGTTTGACGTGTCTGTGTGTGTGTGTGTGCGTGTGTGTCTCTGTCTGTTCCCCTGTGGCGCTCAAACGGGTGGACCTATTTGAATGCGGATTTTTTTGTTTGAAAAGTGAATTAGTCAAGAGTGTTGTTAGCTATGTTTCGTGAAAATCGATCCAAGATGACCGCCGCTACAAAATGGCGGATTACATATTTTTTCACAACTGCCTTAATATGGGTATCAAATGAAAGGGCTTGACTAGTAGAATAGTACTATGCAAATCCAAGATGGCCGCCGCCACAAAATGGCAAATGTAGGGGGTTTTTTAAATTTTTAATTTATACTTGTAAGTAAGTAGAGTAAACTACTCATCACTATTTTGAAAATAAATGTCTAGCTAGGTAATTATTTATTATTATAAGCTGTGATAGCCCAGTGGTTAGGACGACCGACTTCTAATCGGAGGTCGTGGGTTCGATCCCGGGCACGCACCTCTAACTTTTCGGAGTTATGTGCGTTTTAAGTATTTAAATATCACTTGCTTTAACGGTGAAGGAAAACATCGTGAGGAAACCTGCATGCCTGAGAGTTCTCCATAACGTTCTCAAGGGTGTGTGAAGTCTGCCAATCCGCTTGGCCAGCGTGGTAGACTATGGCCAAAACCCTTCTCACTCTGAGAGGAGACCCGTGCTCTAGTCTGTAGTGAGCCGGTAATGGGTTGATCATGATAGGTAATTATTGAAAGTTCGGATGCAGTTCTATTTCAGTTGATCCAACTGCAGACGCGTTGAGTCCAAAAGCAGTCCATCTGTATGTGGTGAACTTTTTCTTCGTACAAAAGTGCAAAAATTTTCACCAACACCACTTTACATCGCGCCCGTGCGCTCAGGTAACGTGAAGAAATTTACCGAGTATTAAATCTCTGAACAAACAAGTTGTTCGCGCTTACGCACACACGCTCACAGACGCACACCAGCGCGCTGGGTGAACAGAGCACACACAGGCACGCCGTGTACAGACACGAGTTAACGCATACATATGAAAGCACACAATACCCGTAGAGTAAGTAGTGACATCTAATAACAGTTTGAATAGGGAATTTGACTACATTTTACAACGTTAGTTTTACTTTGCGCAAAAACCGAAATACGTGTCAAATATTTTTACATTAGGAATATTTATACAAAATTTCAAAAAAAATATAATGAAAAGTAACTAAGTTATAAGCTTGTTATGTTGCGTCGTTGTCCTCGAAAAAAATGGTCACCGCAAGCCGTCGCCGCAACGACTTGCGATCGACGCGAGTTGAATGATCGCCGCTGTGTGCCGACCGTCAGCTGATGCGCGGTAAATCATTGTGTCTAAACTTGTAGGATTTCAAAATATTTTTTGGACAAAAATATAACACTATATAAAAATGATTGGATTCGATTTTGTTACTGATTCTGAACAAACTATTTTCAGGTTTTGCGTAAAGTAGGGGAGACTGGGTACGGTTGAAACATTTTAGCGTTAATCGTCCATTTCGTCGGGAATAGTTAAGCGAGCGTTGAAAGAAATATATCAAATAAAAGACCACATATCTGTCTACGAATGAGCAATGTTATTTGCGATCACTGTATTATATTTTATGTGTAAAATCAAATCTTAAAAAAAATGGGAAACTGTTTCAACCGTCCCCATGCCAGGGTCGGTTGAAACAGTGCCTGGGGTCAATTGAAACACATGCAAATAATACAAAATATAATAAATGAACTTTTTTATTCATCGTCTAATAACATTTTACGACTTTCTAGTTATATATCCTTTAGTTTAGCATAGTTTAGTTAGACATCCTTTTTAGTTAGGCAAAAATATATGTCTGCACATCTAATTAAATATTTAGATTGTTCACGCTCTTGTTCCTGGTTAAACACTCGATTGTGAGCTTTATATCCCATTTCTCGATTTTCATTGCCACCAGTCGCATCTCGTTTACGTACATTGTATACCTCAACTGGGAACAGTGGTTCAGTCCATTCTTTTCTGCCGCTGTTCTTAACGAAGATCCGGCTTTTACACCTTCTTATGCTTACTTGTACGTCGATAAGTCAGCTTGACATCTCGTAGTCTCCCTTTGGCATCTTTGAAACAAGAAAATAAAATAAATACATTGTTTCAACCGTACCCACAAAAAATGTTTCAACTGTCCCCAACCCCCCTTCTAGGTATAAAATTGTTCGCAGTAAGAATAATAATAAATTTAAATAAACACTAATCAAACAACCATATTCTACAAACTTCAATAAAAACGATACAAAACTCTCAGTACTCTAACTTTAATAAAACCATTATAATTTCAAAAATGTACGGACATAAAATACTTACTTTTACGTCAAAAAACACAATGAGGCCTCTTATCTACAAGTACAGCGCGCAAAGGGCGACACAACACCAAAATTCGTGTTACGCCTTGTCGTCCGCTTCGTTCTTCCCTTGTAACCATCAACCTCACCACACACGGTGTCGAGATATTCGCTTTGTTTCAACCGTCCACCGTTTCAACCGTACCCAGTCTACCCTAAAACTAACGTTGTATTACTTTTTAGGGTTCCGTAGTAAACAAGGAACCCTTATAGTTTCGCCATGTCCGTCCGTCTGTCCGTCTGTCCGTCCTCGGTTAATCTCAGAGACTATTAGTGCTAGAAATCCGTAATTTGGCATGAGTATAAATATTAATCACGCCGACAAAGTGGTGAAATAAAATTTTGATAAATATTTTTTTTTAGGGTAGCTCCCCTACATGTAAAGTGGGGATGAATATTTTTTTTCTCGTCTACCCCATAGTGTGGGGTATCGTTGAATAGGTCTTTTAAAAATACTGTGGGTGTGGGAACATCATTTTTCGATTTCTAGATCCGTTTGTAAAATATGATGTTTTAAAATGCAAATTTTTATTAGAGTCAAGTGTCCCCCCCCTCTATCAGAAAAAATTCACAGCAGTAGGGTATATAACCAATTTTAAAGGAAAACTATCACGGCTAAGTAGAGTTCACAGGTTAAGGAGTTATATCTGTTTTTCGAGGATTGTGACTACAGAACCCTACACTGCGCGTGGCCCGCCACGCACTTGGCCGGTTTTTTTTTATCAAAAGGATAAAACGTTACGACTTAAAAAATAGAAAGTTTGTAAAATAACGTAAGTAGTTAGGGTACTGTAATAATTTGTATAAATTTTTTTATTTATGATTGTTTGACACATTTTAATAAAATCATACTTACATACTTGCAAGCAAAAAAGTTTTAAATAAAATAGGTAGTTCTGGATGTTAACAACAGAGTCGGCTACCGGGTACAACTATGGCGAGGGATCATCCAGACAATCATTTTTTTAATCAAAATCGGTCAAGCCGTTTTGATTAGGAGGAGGAAAATTACAAACACATACACACACACACCGGAAATTTATATGAAGGATCTTAAACCTCAAATCAACCTACCTACTCAGTGCCTACGAGCCTAAAAAAACCGAAGTCGCGAGCATCAGCTAGCTATCAAATACGAGAGTGAATTTTCTACGCCAATACTATTCTGAAGATCATAAAACACCAAAAAACAAATACCTACATAATATTATATGCCACCTGAAAATGCAAGTAGCCCGTACATAATTTTTTATTCAAATAAAATAATTCATATTCCCACATAATCGTGTCTCACAATAAGCGCTGCGGCTTGTAGTTCCGAAACCAATTTTAATGTTATAAAAATA
This sequence comes from Melanargia galathea, assembly GCA_920104075.1. Lineage (NCBI taxonomy): Eukaryota > Metazoa > Arthropoda > Insecta > Lepidoptera > Nymphalidae > Melanargia > Melanargia galathea. The sequence continues at coordinate 12,013,175 of OV049868.1, forward strand.
AGCTGTAGGTACATACGAATGCGCGCGAAATTCGATCGCGCCATAAAATAAAACGCACGGCACGGTCGAGGGGTACTGCGGGCTTTTGAAATAGTAACGTAAAAGGTGAAGAAACTTTGCAAGTGATAGATTAAAAAAAGTATGTACAAACACTAGCAGCATGAGGGTAAAAAATTCAATACGCAAATGAAACCAAAGTGCTTTCGTTAAAAAACACGTCATAAAGCTTTTTCTCGTCGCGAAGGAACTGGTTGAAACAACTTCCTCTCAAACTAAGTTAGGTTTTAATTAGGTTGCACGGTCGTCGGCTTCACATCATAAAGATTATAATTATAAAATGACTGATCTTTAGTGCCGGCGACCTAGGATGCTACGAAAAGCCATCGGCTTCGAATTACTCTGCACATCGCAAGGCTGTAGGCAACATCCATTATTTGAACAAATAAATTAAATTTAATTGCATTAGCTGCAAAGTATCTGTGGAAACGATTGCTATCGTCACACTATGTTTTAGCTGTTAAACTTAAGTTGTAAGAAAAAGTAGTGACGTCACTACACAGTACTACTCAATCGTGCCAGAAATATGCACAGTGCGAATCAATACAGAGCGTGTCCAAATTATATCGCGGCGAATAAATACCGCGCGCCTCGTAAACCGCGCGAGACGTGTATGCGCGCTGCGCTTTATTAACAAGCCCTGTTCGTTTTGTTCTTCTCTTATTTATTATATTATAATATGTTATTATACTAACTGGGTATCGCCACTTTTGAGTGTGTAAAGCTTGGCGCGCATTATGTTTTAAGATTTCATTGGTTGGTTCAGCAGTGGTTCGCCCTGAACTACCTCGCCACTTATACAGCACAATATAAACACAAGTATAAATTAAAAATTTAAAGAACCCCCGACATTCGCCATTTTGTGGTGGCGGCCATCTTGGATTTGCATAGTGCTATTCTACTAGTCAAGTCCTTTCATTTGATATCCATATTGAGGGCGTTGTGATAAAATTTAGGGGTGTAAGTGGCCCAAATTCCACCTATGTGGCCAAAGTCAACCTCACCTGCGCGCGGTGCACCCTGCCAATATGCTAACGAGGCCCTGACGCTCTCAGTCGCCTCTACGGGTCGTTGTGCCTGATACCACACAACTTAATCTGGATAGTATCACCGCTTTGTGGTAGGATCCTACCCCGAATCCGCCTGGCTAGCGACCACACTTCAGCCGTAATCTGCCGTAAAGCATCCGTGTGTTCCGGCAGCGGGCTGAAGAGCCAGTCCCCTTCCTCAAAAGGCGGCAACGCATTAGTGGTTCCTCAGGTGCTGCTAATGTTCATGGGCGGCGGTAATCACTTAACATCAGGTGACCCGCTTGCTCAGTTGCCCGCTATTCCTATAAAAAAAAATATATGTAATCCGCCATTTTGTAGCGGCGGCCATCTTGGACCGATTTTCATCAAACAACATTCTCGACTAATTTAACTTTCAAACAAAACAAACCGCATTCAAATCTGTTCACCCGTTTGAGCGCTACAGGGGAACAGACAGACACACACACAGACACGTCAAACTTATAACACCCCGTCGTTTTTGCGTCGGTAAAAATATATTTTAGTTGAGTTAGGGCCTATTTCACCACCTTCTGATAAGTGCCAAATAGCCTAAACGTAAGTTTTGCCACTTTCTTACTTTATGTAGAGTGACAAAGTAAAAAGTTGTGAATAAGCTATCCGACACTTAGGTATCAGAAGGTGGCGAAAAAGGCTCTCACTCAACTAAAATAATTATTGTATTAAATAAAAACAAACACCAGTCAAGATGCCGAAATTCTAAGAATGGCACAAGTAATGGCATTTAATGCGCGCTAAACCTTCGCACCTTTGGTTGTGAGATGAAATAATTTCTCTAAAATTTATTGTTTTAGTTTATTTTTAGGGTTTAGGTTACTCTTGATTGTTTCATTATCACGATTATGATCGTGTTTTTAATCTGTGAGATTTATGAGTTTAAGTATATTTTTCTTTTCGCCATATTTAAATTATATCATGTAGAATGCAGCTTTGATTTCATATTACTGCATAGGATTTATTAAGCCAAACTTAATCATGACCATTACTATTTATTATATTAATGGTCATGATAATATATAATTATAATATTATTCTCTAAACTAACGGGTACATGATTATGCTTAGGTAAAAGCTGGATAAAATCTTTTAGTGGCACAAAATAAACTTCTGTGTTTTTAGTTCGAAATAATATAAAATGAAACTTCACAGTTATTTTTGTGCACTAAAACAAATAAATTAAGTCGAAATCTCGGTGCGTACCTGCTGAGTGTGATTTTCGAAATTTGTGTACAATTGTGCATCAATTTGGCACGCGATTTTCTCCTCCTTTCGTTCTATCCTTGTAAGTATTTCTATGGTAGTCTACTTTGAGATTGTTGCGATTGCTGAAATTCGGTCATGCGTCGGTTCTTACTTTAGCCGTAAGTATCGGTTTACCGACTATAGAAGTGTGGGAATAGAGAGCACACACAAACACAAACAAACAACAAATAGACACAAACACACAAACAAAGAAACACTTGTGCACTATAATATCTGCTGCGAAGTTAGCAAGTCTCCGATGATATTAGCCGCTATGGCCGAAATTCGATCAGGTGAACATAATTTTATTGTTAATGCGAATGGAAGTCATCTTTTCATTCATTACATTATCGGGAACACAATTTTACGACACTGATGTAACACTTACGGATTTTACAACACGAGTGCCTCAAAAACTCTCATTTGCCTTAATAATTTAATAATAAACTTCGGAAAGATAATAAAATTTAATAAAATCGTAAAAATAATGCGAAACCTCTCCCCGGCGGACGTGTTTCCGACACAGACGTAGGAAAAATGTAGACGCAGCACTTGAATAAAACTGAATGAGTTTATTAGTGGTTGGAACCTTCCCACCTAGTTTGACGTTAATAAGTGATAGAAATAAAACTGTCTCGTTGGTCTAGCGGTTAGCATATTCGACTCAGACCACAAGGTCTCGGGTTCGATTCCGGGGTCGAGCAAAATATAATTTGTTAGGTATTGAGTTTTTCTGTTAATAAATTCTTAGTGCCAGCCCGGAGTTGGCAGTTAGCGGTGTTTCACCCCCGTGCCTCGGAGAGCACGTTAAGCAGTCGGTCCCTGTTATTATCACTATCATGTGACAATAGTCGTTAAATCCCGCCAACCCGCATTGGAGCAGCGTGGCGGGTCTAAGCTCTAAATTCCTCTCCCCTATGAGAGAGGAGGCCTGTGCCCAGCAGTGGGACGTTAAAAAGGCTGTAGTACCTATTAATAGTAGTAACTCTGTAGGTAACGCTTTCATGCCTAAAAATCGAATCTCTGAATCGATTTCGATGTAAGGTACAGAGATAGACTAGTCCTTAGAAGAAGAAGGAAGAAGAAGTCCTTGCCTTAGAAGGACATAAGCTACTTTTTATCCCGGAAATTTATAGAGCTCCCAAGGAATTTTTAAAAATGTAAATCCACGCGGATGAAGTGGCGGGCATCAGCAGATTAATAAAAATAAATCGCCGTTCGTTAGTCTTGCTAAAACACGAAAACGGCTCGACAGATTTTGATGAATTTTTTTAAGTGTGTACGATCAGTGATGTTTTAGAGACGGCAGGATAACGTCTGTCGGGTCAGCTAAGTAGTTTTAACGTTTGATTTGATTGACTTTTTATTTTATTAATTTATTTAATACCTATATTTTATTGCATACGTACCACACAAAGAAACGGATGAAAAAAGCCCAGGCGTAGTTATCAGTAGAACGATCACCCGCGGATTTCGGATTTCCTCACAGATCTTTTTCCTTTGGTCTGAGATATCTTTGTAAAATAAAAGGGAGTTTGTAACAAGTAACGAATACGAACGAAACAACTCGGATTGGGGTTTACTGTTTACTGCGTGTTCATTAAAGATTTTATTTCGTAAAATATCGAGGGTCGGAATATAAAAGTGTAAAATATTAGGTCATTTTCAATTGTTTCACTCGTAAATTCGTTTTCTGTGTTTTTCGTTTTTTAAATCATTGGTAAGTAGGTAGTACTTAAAAAAAGTGAAATGACTGTACGAAAATGATCGAAAGGCTGTATTTTTTTATCTATCTACAAGTTAGTTCTTGAGTGCGATCTCATCTGATGGTAAGTGACGATGCAGTCTAAGGTGGAAGCGGGCTAACTTGGAAGAGATAGACGAAGAATGTGAAGACCCCTCACTAAATGGAAACAAGCGGCACAAGATCGGGTTCTGTGGCGATCCTTGCAAGAGATGTGTCTAGTGGACGTTGAGACGAGTTGAGACGACGACGACGACGAAATCCCGCAAATCATTCGGGATTCAAAATTCATGCGGGATCCCGCAAACGCGGGAAAAAAGTAAGTAGATGGTCTATCATATTCTGCCGTTCATTCTATTTAGCGTGATGAGGTGATTCCGAATCTATAAGTAGGTATTTAACTCAATTTTGACAAAAAATATGCTTACTTCGTTTATCGCAAGCACGGTAGTACCTATTTGCGGGATTGGTTACGGGAGCGCTACAGGTGAACAGGTCATTTTATACCGACTGAAAATCATAACAATAATAGTTTTCCCCTAACACATAACAGATCCGAACTTCAGCTGCTCCGATAGTGGTGGAACTAAAAAATACAGGATGAACAAGTATAAATTTAAAATTTAAAAAACCCCCGACATTCGCCATTTTGTGGCGGCGGCCATCTTGAATTTGCAATAGTGCTATTCTACTAGTCAAGCCCTTTCATTTGATACCCATATTAAGGGAGTTGTGAAAAAATATGCAATCCGCCATTTTGTAGCGGCGGCCATCTTGGACCGATTTTCATCAAACATAGCTAACAACACTCTCGACTAATTCACCTTTCAAACAAAAAAAACCGCATTCAAATCGGTCCACCCGTTTGAGCGCCACAGGGGAACAGACAGACACACACACACACACACACACACACACACACACACACACACACACAGACACGTCAAACTTATAACACCCCGTCGTTTTTCCGTCGGGGGTTAAAAAGTCGTATTGTTACGGAGAACCTTATGCTCAAAACAAGAACGAAAGATCACGAACAAGCGGTGGGGAAGCGATTATGAAACCTATTCCCTTGTCATAAGGTTCTCCGTAAAAATACAATGACTTTTTCACGCTGTAACTTTTACTCGTAGCTTCACCGCGGTTGTGACGACTGACGCTCACTTCACTAATTATTTCTGAACACTAAAGAAATGTTTGAAATAAAGTTTATTCGGTATACAAGTAAAAATTTAAAATTTAAAAAAAACCCAACGATTGCCATTTAGTGGCGGCGGTCATCTTGGATTTGCATAGTGCTATTCTACTAGTCAAGCTCTTTCAATTGATACCCTTATTAAGGGAGTTGTGAAAAAATATGTAATCCGCCATTTTGCAGCGACGGCCATCTTGGATCGATTTTCATCAAACATAGATAACAACACTCTCGACTAACTCACCTTTCAAACAAAAAACCCGCATTCAAATCGGTTCACCCGTTTGAGCGCTACAGGGGAACAGACAGACACACACACACACGCACACAGAGAGAGACACGTCAAACTTATAACATCCCGTCGTTTTTGCCTCGGGGGATGAAAATGCAGCTTCTCTTGTACCGTACCAGAGAGGCTTACTTTGATGTCGATCCCGAGCGCAGCATCACAATCGCGCCGGCGCATCACGCACATCTTGCGTCTCTGTCCCGCCAGCAGCCAATGTTCATTCACACCTGCACATTATTCGGTTTGTTTATTTGTTTGAGGTTTTAAACACTCGTTTTATTTTACTGCCTCGTTATACGCCGCTCGGCGAGAAGTATGCTCGTGAAAAGTTTAGAGAATTTTTAGTGTTTAGCACTGTTGGTTGGCGTCATGTACCTAAAGAGAGTTCTGAACAACATGGAGGGGATGTCTCTACAGTTTGTTCTTTAGAGTAGAGAATCCTTAGCTGCATTACCAACATTTTAAGTAAATAAACAAACATAATTGGCATGGAATCCGGTTTATTGGAAGAAAATATTTTTTCCTTCTTATAAGAAAGAAGAAGAAGCAAGTGTCATACCATTTTAGAATTCGGACTAAACGTGCCAATTTCTAGTGTCACATGCCAAGGAAGTCTGATAGGTACTTTTTTATTACAGTACGGTTAAAGTTAGGTGATGTAATTATTTTGAATTAAATGTTGGGCAAACATCTAACATTTTATTTAAAACTGAGGCAGTTACATTTCAATTTGAAACTGTAATTTACAGAATAGTTTTCCATCGTTACATTACAGAAAAATAATCGTAGAAAAGTTAATATATGTGGTCACAGGAGTTGACAGATCTTCACAGGTGTCAATATTTCCGATCTGTATATTATTATCTTTTACAATTCAAAAAGTACATTGCCATTTTTTAACATAATATTTCTGAGAATTGTCACGACTTGGCCTATCACGCGATTCCGGCTCGACGTTGATTTCTGGAACACCCTGTATATCTATATCTATCTATGTATTAGATATGAGCGCCGCGCCGGCGCGCCGTCGTCGCCGTGAGTTCACACAGCGCGCCGCCGCCGATTGAAACATGCGGCGCGCCGTCGTGCCAAGTTGCAACTTGCTTTCCCGCTCGCACGCACTTATTTATTAGGTACACAGGGTTCAGAACCGGGAAATCCCGATCTTGAAAGTACCGGTTCTTTTGTTAGTAAAAAAGAACCGGGAAATCAAATTTGATTCCCAGTTCTTTCGGTACTTTCCACTCCCACTCCCACTGTCCACTTGTTTATCTTCTCCTTAGCGTTAAGGTTGTCTGGAAGAAATCATTACTTAGCGATAGGACCGCCGTGGACCTACGTTTTAAGTTTTCTTTTATATAACATGTCCTTTGTGTTCTTCTCTTATGTGGTGTGCAATAAAGTATATACATACATGTACATACTGTCGGGAATTTTATTTTAATTACACACAGTGTAATTACTACATAAACTAACATTACTTTATACTGTTCAAAAGTTCAAAACTAACGTGAATTTGGCGCTAAAATACATGGCGTGAGATAACTTACAATTCTACCTTCTCTCGCTCGCTGTTATAAGCGATCGCTCGCTTACTCAGTTTTCGGATTGCAGTGCGCGCAATATTTAACCCACTTGGGGATAGAATTTTCAAAAATGTTGAAATTCATATTTTTTGTTTTTTATCGAAAGCTCAAATACCAATTTTCATGGATATAACTTGAAAAATGACAGACTTTCATACAAACTTTCATCCCTTATTTAACAGTATTTTTTCACAGTAGCTTTCTTTTATGATGTAAGCGCACACTCCTCCTTGCGTCAATCCCCCAATTATACTGTCGTGGCTCGTGACCCATCAGGGAATTAATTTCCCACGAACAAAGTTGCGCCATATGTTCCGGCTTTCAGCGACGTGAACCGCTTCGGCAACTTTCATGTTGAGAGTGGTCAGATCTGGTCAGTCCAGTGAATTGGACTCCTCTACCTACCTCTCGATCACTTGCTGTTCATTTTCCCGGTAACTATAAGTTTTGTAGGTTATCGCCGGGTTTACGAGCGTTATAGCCGAAGAAATCAAAGAAGTCGAATCAGAAGTCAGAAGAAGTATGATGCTCTCTCCGTAGATGTTAAACAGAATAGGAGATACGATGGATCCTTGACGAACTCCTTTGCCAAACGGGAAAAGTGTTGATATCGTCTTGTCGGTTTTTACTACCCCCTGACTATCTGAGTATACGCCTTGAAGCACTTCTACCAGATGTTTTGGGACTCCCATTTCCTGGATAACTGTACATAAGTAGGAGCTTCCAGTTCACACAGTCAAAGGCCTTACTGTAGTCGACAAAACACATAATTACAGAGGTACATTGAATTCGGAAGGTTTTTCAACGTAGGCGCATACTAAGAATGGATTATTGGAAATTCCACCCCTATGGAGGTTAAATAGAGCATGTAAGTTTGTATGAAAGTCGGTCATTTTTCAAGAGATAGCCATAAAAATTGGTATTTGAGCTTTCGATAAAAAATAAAAAATATGAATTTCAGGATTTTTGGAAATTCTATCCGCAAGTGGGTTAAAAAGGGGATGAAAGTTTAAATGACAGTCCGTCATCAATTATGACAGATTCAAACTAAGCGGGTCGATTTGATTTTGAAACTTTGATTAAGATTTATATTATGTTACTAGATGATGCCCACGGCTTCGCCCGTGTGTATTTAGGTTTGTAAAAATCTCGTGAGAACTTTGATTTTCCAGAACAAAAAGTAGCCTATCTGTAGTAAGTAGTAACCCGTCTACAAAACGGAAAAATTCTGTGGGATCCTTACGATTTCGGAATGCAATTCCTTACAGCATCAGAGTTGAGGAGTTGGGCATGTACCTACTCGAGGTCATTCAACAATAAAGTCTTTAATTGGTATCCCCAATATCAATTTAAATAACCGACAGTGCCTAAATCCCATTAGTTTTGGGGATCAGATCCCCTACAGCATCAGGATTGAGGAGTTGGAATCCAAATTTTTTGTAGGACAGTGTCGCAATGTTTCTCTATCGATTAAAAAAAAAAATTATGCAAATCGGTTCAGAAATCTCGGAGATATCGGTGTACATAGGTAGAAAAACACAACTCCTCCTTTTTTAAAAGTCGGTTAAAAAAGTAGCCTATGTTACTCCCTGGTTAATTCTCTACTTGTATGTGAAAGTCCCGTCAAAATCGGTTCAGCCGTTACAAAGATTAGCCCGTTCAAACAGACAGACAGACAGACAGACAGACAGACAGACAGACAGACAAAAATTTTAAAAACGTGTGATTCGGTTATAGTATCGTTCAAATAACCATATGAGCTTAATATGAGGTAGTTATTTCGATATTACAGACAGACACTTCAATTTTATTTATTAGTATAGATTAGTATAGATGATAGAGAATTTTGCTCGCTTGTATTGTGTTTTTCAACTTTATCATAGAAAAACTAAGTATTTGTTCTTCGTGATTGTGATGTATGAATTTTGTTTTTTATATATTTTTAAATTTAAGACAGATTCAAGCAAAGCGCAGGAGCGCTTAACTTGAATTTAAATTAACGTCATGTTATTATGGAGAATTGTAACTGCTTATAAAAGTAGTTAATACTGTTTACAAAAATAAAACTTTTGATTAAAAGTGTGATTTGTTGTTGCTAAGAAAGTAAAATGTAAGAATTAACGATTACCTACATTGTTTTTGTACCACGTACCTGTATAAGAAGAATATAACGCCTTTTTTAAACCTATAATATGGGTTTTTTAATATAATTTAATATTATATTTAAAAAAATCGATCCCTGATAAAAACTTTAAGGCCCACGACCACGCCGCCGCGACGCCGCCGCCGCCGTGAAAATTTTCAGATCACGCCGCCGCCGTGGAATTGGCCATCGGCGCTCATATCTACTATGTATATATAATTTTCAAAATCGACTCTTAAAAGTCACCATTCTGTTTAGTTCTAGATATTTTTCAGTTGCGCCCATCTCCACTAAGGGCGTGATTACATCTCGTTAGCGCCCGCTTATAAATTTGTCTGTCTGTACGTCTCGAGTCACGACCATTACGGCTAAACCCGACTTTGTGTATGTACCACGAATAATACAGAGATATTCCAAATTAAAATGGCGCCCTCTCTCCAAAATTAACTAATAAAAATGATTATTGATTAAGGACTACTTTCTCGTGGTATTTTAGGAAATACTTAGGTCTATTTTGAGTCCTAAGAAATTATCAAAAAAAAAAAACAAAATTCAATATTATTTAAGTAAGTAAGTATGTTAGTAATATTAGCTATTTCCGTCATGTATTGCAATGTCACGTATGTTTTAGGAACGCGTAGGGGACAAAAACATACAGACAGTCAGACATCTATTTTACATAGAATTTTTGGCTGGGAACCATCGCGAGTGAATGCAGAACATAATTAGCGAGGTATAAAACTTACATACAACTCACGAAAATTTGGTCACAATCGTATGAATAGTTGAGTGCATAGAGGACAATCAGTTTACATTAATTTTTGTATTGTCAGTCAGTAGTAGTGGTATTATCAGTCATCATCATCATCATGATCAACCCATTACCGGCTCACTACAGAGCACGGGTCTCCTCTCAGAGTGAGAAGGGTTTTGGCCATAGTCTACCACGCTGGCCAAGCGGATTGGCAGACTTCACACACCTTTGAGAACGTTATGGAGAACTCTCAGGCATGCAGGTTTCCTCACGATGTTTTCCTTCACCGTTAAAGCAAGTGATATTTAAATACTTAAAACGCACATAACTCCGAAAAGTTAGAGGTGCGTGCCCCGGGATCGAACCCACGACCTCCGATTAGAAGTCGGTCGTCCTAACCACTAGGCTATCACAGCGTATTATCAGTAATGACAAAGAATCAGAAAAGAAAAAGGAATTAAAAAAATCTCGAGGTACCTTCGCTAAAAAAACTTTACCATCCATAGGGCAATACTGCCAAAATCTTGGATACTATAACCTCACTGCAACGGTGGAATCGACGAGTTTTGAAAAATTTAGATTTATCTACGTATTTTATTTACTTAGTTTTAAATTGAGATTTTATACTTAGTTTACTAAAGTAAAACAAGTATAAATTAGAAATTTAAAAAACCCCCGACACTCGCCATTTTGTGGCAGCGGCCATCTTGGATTTGCAATAGTGTTATTCTATTAGTCAAGCCCTTTCATTTGATATCCATATTAAGGGAGTTGTGAAAAAATATGTAATCCGCCATTTTGTAGCGGCGGCCATCTTGGACCGATTTTCATCAAACATAGCTAACAACACTATCGACTAATTCACCTTTCAAACAAAAAAAACCGCATTCAAATCGGTCCACCCGTTTGAGCGCCACAGGGGAACAGACAGACACACACACACACACACACACACACACACACACACACACACACAGACACGTCAAACTTATAACACCCCGTCGTTTTTGCGTCGGGGGTTAATTAATATTAAATTTAATTAATTAATTTTAAAAACAATTTAAATTAATTAAAATTAAATTATTTGTAATTTGGTAACTATTTTACTTACAAAAATTCATGTTGTCATTAATTATAATTATCAAAATTAAAATAATCTTAATACTTCCTAAGTTTTAAACTGAAGCAACTTTTGGAATTAAACTGTCGATAAATTAACTTTTTATTATTCGATAATTTCTTACGAACTGGACGCAAAAGAGAAATAATAAAATGTCGTCGTTCACCAGAATATCTTGAAGTGCGCCATTAAATTAAAAATAATGATATCAAGAACACTTTTAAGCGTGTAATCGAGACAGTATTTTATCGCACGAGTTTCGTAAAATAAGTTCATTACTACAGCATCGACAAATTGGTTAAGAACGTTGCGAAATTATTACACTATATTAAGTAGGTACTTAAATGTTTTGCGTACATATTTTTCAGGTTCGGGATGACGTCTGTTTACTGTAATAAATTAGGTATTTAAATAGCTAGAGGTAGTAAAACTATGTAAGTATATCTAATAGGAGTGCCCCTTTTCTCGAGATGGGTATGTTTTTCATAAGTACCTATATAAATATAATTATAGACATTTATATAAAAACTAGCGGACCCGGCAGACGTCGTCCTGCCGAATGCTATACCTACCGATATCAGCGCCACCTACCGGGTCCAATTGCGATCCAAAGCTGAACTGTTTTTGACGAGACTTTAAATACGATAAAGACGATAAATTGCACAAAAAGTGATCTAGGCTATTTTGTATTTCGGGAATATTGAGAGTTAGTGCGTAAAAATGTAAAAATTGTTTATATAGACTAGTGAGAGCACAGAGTGAGAGACACAAGACAGTAGGTACTATATAGGTTAATACATTTTCACGGTCTATCCGCTGAATCGATCTTGACGAAATTTGGCACAGAGATAGGTTGCATCCTGTAAACGGACATAGGCTTTTTTTTAGTGTTTTTATCCCTAATGTGAAAAACCCTAATCCGCGCGGACAAAGTCACGGGCATCAGTGTTAAATAAAATTAACGTATTAATATTACAATTTATGCAATAAAAAATGATTGGGCCAACCAAAATTTGTCGAAAACTCGGAGTAGGTACGAAGGACTTAAATTATAAAATAAAGGCCCCAGTAACACTTTCAATAAGTACCTACCTAACGGATGGATAATAATATTTTTTATCGTAAAAAAGTATCACTGAAATTAATTTAATTACAAATTACAATATTGAACAAATTGGTCCGGAGATTAAGAAACCTCGACATGAGGAAAGTTACTTACCTAAATGTTTTTTTTTAATGTTACTAATAAGAAATAATTTTACACCGCTAGATGTCGATGCTTGATGTAATCTTAAACTAAAGGAGTGTTTTGTTAAGGGTTCTGTATAAAAATAATAGTTGATTGTTTGGTTAAGAGTTCCGTATAAAATAATTAATATCTATTAATAGACATTTTAGGAAAGAAAGGAATGACCATTATTTCAATTAAATTGTCTACAAAATTTGGTCACAAGTACCTACATACCTATTTTTTTCCGAAATACCTACCTATGCGTCGGTGACATACATGACATCAGCGTCACCTACCGGGTCCAATTGTGGTTCCAAACCATTCAGGAACCCATTGAAATATACACACAAAATTTTATTCAAATCGGTCCAGCCGTTTAGGGAGGAGTTAGGTGACAAACACACGTACAGAAGAATTATATATATTAAGATTCTAAAATACATCTATACTAATAAATAAAATTGAAGTGTCTGTCTGTAATATCGAAATAACTACCTCATATTAAGCTCATATGGTTATTTGAACGCTACCATAACCGAATCACACGTTTTTAAAATTTTTGTCTGTCTGTCTGTCTGTCTGTCTGTCTGTCTGTCTGTCTGTCTGTCTGTCTGTTTGAACGGGCTAATCTTCGGAACGGCTGAACCGATTTTGACGGGACCTTCACATACAGGTAGAGAATTAACCAGGGAGTAACATAGGCTAATTTTTTAACCGACTTTCAAAAAAGGAGGAGTTGTGTTTTTCTACCTATGTACACCGATATCTCCGAGATTTCTGAACCGATTAGCGTAATTTTTTTTTTAATCGATAGAGAAACATTGCGACCCTGTTCTATAAAAAATTTGGATTCCAACTCCGCAATCCTGATGCTGTAGGGGACCTGATCCCCAAAACTAATGGGTTTTAGAAACATTCGGTTATTTAAATTGATATAGGGGGTACCAATTAAAGACTTTATCGTTGAATGAACTCGAGTAGGTACATATCCAACTCCTCAACCCTGATGCTGTAAGGAATTGTTTTCCGAAATCGTGGGGATCCCACGGGATTTTTCCGTTTTGGGGACGGGTTTCTACAGATAGGGTTTCTAAATGCACACGGGCGAAGCCGTGGGCATCATCTAGTAATAAATAATCTATAAGTATTTTGTATACCTATTTAGTAGTCTCCATATGGCCACATTTTTCACTCTGACTTTCAGTTTCAGGTGAATATGGAATTACGGAACCCTAAAAAGTCAAGTTATCTCAAAGTAATGAGAAGCGACGCTTGTGCATGTTTCAAAGTCCGTTCCGATGAAGATGTAAATAAACTGTTTACGCACCTCAAAGTCCAGAGGTACCGATCAGGTTTCATTACACGTTGAACAAGCTACAAGCTTTTTGTCTTAATTATTTCTCACGCTTTTTCGATAATACGTTACGGTGAAAGCCCGAAGTGCGGTCGCACCTAGTTTTATCCGGCAAGAACTGTGCGGCTGGTAGTAAGTAGTTTTTTTTTTTGTTTTTTTCATCTACAAGTTAGCCCTTTACTGCTTTCTCACCTGATGGTGAGTCGTAAGGGAGAAAGGGCTGCACTTCCCGCAGTATCATCGGCTTCATAAAAACACTCTTATTGAAGCAGCAATAAGACCACGTGGGGTCAGAGTGTGATGATTCAGTTTTGACGATGACGGCAACCTGATGACCTAGTTTTACTCACATGCAACCAGCTACATCTTGTTTCAGCTGTATTGGTTAAACCTCAGTTAACCAACTGATACTGGTAGCACCTAGTTGTAGCCGGCTAAAACTAGGTGTGACCGCAATTTTGCAGTATTTAGCCGTAACAGACACATTGCATTGTTTGTTGTGAATTCGTGATAAATGTATTTACCGCCTCGCTGGTCTACTGGATCGCTTATTCAGTTGCGGAACATGAATTGACATTTTTTATAGTAGGTAAACAGATTGTAAAGGTTGCATTAGCAACGCGCGCGAATTTTTTGCTACATAATATTGTTTCGTATTATTTAAACATAATTACCATTTTTTTGAAGAACAGAAGTTAGACTATGTTCTTCCAAGGATTCAAATTAAGTAAGTATGTCGTTGACAAATTTTTACGAAATCGGTTCAACTGTTTAGGTAAAATATGACACACAGACAGAGTTACTCTCACAAATCACAATGCTAGTATAAATTAATGGCTTATTTTCTAAACTAATCAAAGCAATATAGTGAAAGAACACCTTTTTTTATAACATTGCATTAGCAGAACACGCGTGTTTTGTAATATAATTAGTGTGTGTTTGTAAATTGCAGTTAGATTGAGTTACTTATCACGCTCCATACATTTCTACACTGTTACACGCTCGACACAATTTAAATAGAAAATGAAAGAAAAAAGAAAAGAAAAAGAAAAAAAAAGGAAAAAATTGGAAGAAAAGAAAATAAGGTGGCAAGACATACGAAGAAAATTATTCCAAAAAATTAAACTTTAAATAAGAAAGAATTGGTTTAGTATTAATCGAAACGACACAGTAAAGGAACACCTTTTTTCCCACATTAGCATAACACGCGTGTTTTATATCGTGTGTGTGTAAAGTGTTAGATTGAGTTATCCCGCGCTCCTAGCATTCCTACACCATGTTGCGTAGGGCTGTTACACGCTCGACACAATTAATATAAAAACGCAAGAAAGGAAAAAAAAGGGAAGAAAAGAGACTAGGTACTAGATCGCAAGACAAACGAAGATAATAATTATTCTTATAAATTAAACCTTAAATGAAAATGAATTAGATTTATAATCAAGTAATACTTTTTTACCCAACTACGGCAAAGCCAAAAAGGAAGGGTTATGATTTTAGCAGTCTATACGTATGTTTGTGGCCGATTTTTGTATGAGATTCTGTGTGTTACAGCGTGCGTGTGCGCTTTCTTCACACTAAATTATTATTTTATATTAAATTAAATTACTAAGCGTAGTCGGGTTTTAGTTTACGAACTTTATCCCTTGTATATTTATACAATTTCTCACACTAGCATATCAGCCTTAGATATAATCCTTTTTTCCACACTCGTATAAGAGTGTTTTTTATCATGTGTGTATAAAGTCATTTCAGCTCGTTTATCTTTATTCGACTTGATTCCAAATTCGTGTGAAGCGTACTACTGAATTTGAAACAATACTTTTTGACACTGTAAATAAAGCGACTTAATCAACTAGTACAAGTGCACGTAAGTAACACTCAGTCGAGTAGGGAACTTACCTCGAAGTTTAACGTATGTCCATTTTTAACGTCCAGGACTTGTCTAATTTATAGTGTAATAGCGTTATTTATGTTATTGTAATGCGTCGGTGTAAGGTTACACGGTTTGCCCCGTTTGATTTACTCGTTACCAGTGGACGTCACCTATCTTACACTGAGCTGTAGACCATAGAGGTGCAGATCACATATGTACATCAGGCGTCAACAGGCATGATTTTGAAAAAAATAAGTAAAAAACTCGACTGCTTAAAAAAGGATTTAAAAAACAAACATAACCTAGATTATCAGAATCGCATGGTTTAGTTTAATCGATAGACACCTCATTGATTAAAATGTTATTAATTCGTTAGAACGTTTTTAGGTTATAAACAATCAATTTTTACTACTTCTTGCGATCCTTAATGAGATTCGAAATTAACTAATAATTATTTTCAAAAAACCGACTTCATACTTTGTTTAAAATATTAAAATATATTGTGTTTGTAAATGTCTGTTGAAGTCAAATCTTTCTATGCTCTGCACTAATATGATTAAAGAGTTGGAACTAGTTAAACATTTTAATAGAATGATCTCACTAAGTTTTTCTAATGATTAACGAAAATCACACAAATTGGTACCTACTGAACTGATTGGCGTGATATTTTTTGTTCGGTTTTGTTGATGTCGGAGAAATCGGTGCACTTTACATAGAAAAAAAGACACCTATTTTGGAAAGCGATCAAACATTCGAGTTACATATAACACTATATACAGTCTATACCTATTTAGGAAAGCGGTTAAAGAGACGAATCTTTTGCAACACTAGTCCATCATCCACCTGTCAGATAGAAGCCATTTCGCGTGCATCACCGCCATCCGCGCCTCTAGTATGCGATACCTCCCTGCTATCTTAGCTCTTGGTGGTGTAATTTTATAGCTTTAAGAGCTTTAATGTCTTTTCTTGTAGTTTAAATTGTTGTAATAAAGATCTTTTAATGAATTACATGTAATTAATACAGAAGAGTATAGAAATCAATGATATAAAGATGCGTAACATATAATACAATTTATTTTTCATTCTCCACCACCATTTTTTTATAATATAAGTACAATACCTATAGAAGCATTTGAACAAAAATAGGCGTTCGAATCAGAAAATTTTAAGATAACAATAATATATTATTATCACACTAATATTATAAAGGCGAAAGTTTATGTGTGTGTGTGTGTATGTTTTTTACTCTTTAACCCCTTTAAGTACTGAACCGATTTGGCTGAAATTTTGAATCGAGATAGATTATGCACTAGACTTAACACATATACTTTTTATCCTGGTAAAATCCACAGTTCAGTCAAGCAAAAATTAATGTTCATGGCATATTGGCACCTAACTCTACAAAATAAGGCACAGAGAACACAGGCGCACTTACTACGAACTCGCGCGTATTTTTTTTATTACCCGACGACGGCAAAGCCAAAAGGAAGGGTTATGATTTTAGCAGTCTATGTATGTACATATTTATCTATATCTATCTATATACATATAATAAAATCGTAGAATTGCCGTATCTGTACATTGAAGATTTTTGCAAAATAATAAAAAACTGGGGGGTGTTAGGGATAAGTAATAGAACGTAAAAAAGCTATTTTTGAAATTTTTGTCTGTTTGTCTGTTTATCTGTTTGTCTGTTTGTCTGTTTATCTGTTTGTCTGTTTGTCTGTATGTTTGTGCGCGCATCACGTAAAAACTACTGAATGGATTGAAATGAAACTCGGCATGATTTAAGTTAGTACTATGGAGTAACATATAGGATACTTTTTATCCCGAAATTCAGCACGGTTCCCTTGGGAGAGGGGATGAAAGGCAAAATGTGTACTTAGCTGTAATTCGTTAACGGGTGGTCCGATTTCATTCATTCTTTTTTTGTTAGAAAGTAGATACTTTAAAGACTACTGGCTAATCTCCGAAAGGCTGGACCGATTTTGATGGGACTTTCACTGGCGGATGTTTACATTTTGATGTACCTAAACATCCGCCAGTGAACTTTTAACAGTTTTTAGCAAGGTTTAAGCTCAAAGGAGCATAGGAAAAACAAAATGATTCCCACGGGATTATTAAAATCAATATCCACGCGAACGAAGTCGCGGGTATCCGCTCGTGTAAGTATATTTTTGTATCCGATTTTTCGTTCCACCGTACCGCCTAAACTACTGGGCTGATTTTGATAAATGAGGTGTCAATTGATTCGCTGTTATGGTCCGGGTAACATAGGCTACATTTTATAAAGGTACTATTATTATTAGTACCTAGTCGGGTTTTAGTTTACGAACTTTATCTCTTGTTTAGGTTAAGAAAAAAGAAGGTTAGGCCCTTAGGTCCGCAGATCCCTCTAGGGAATCATTGATCTAGACCATAGATGATAGATTAGTAGATACAATTACCCCTCGGAAATGTATGGACAGTTAAGTTCATAGTACAGAATGTATCCATCATCCCGGGACGTGGGGAAATCTCCCGCTGCGAGGGTAATTCAAATCTGACACCTCCTGTGGGTAAATCTAAATTGTTCCTATACGCTCAATAACTTGCTCTGTTCGGTTAGTTAGTCAATAATACACGTATCATCTCATAATTTATGACAAGCGCCTAATTATAATAATATTTTACCTCAGGCAAACTTTTTTGTGTTAATAAAAAATAAAACAAGTTATAATCTAAGAAAAACTTATACTGTTTACTAAGTTGAAGTAAATGCAAGACAATGAAAAATTCACTAAGATATATAAGGCGAAGTTAGAAAGATATATTAGGGAAAGTTTGAAAACGTCACTGACAGAAAACATAAAGGGTAATAAGGCTGGCATGGTATGGCCATGTTATGCGGAGAGGAGGAAAACTTAATTACTAGAAGAATATTAAAAATACATAGTAAGTATGGAAGAAAAAAGAATACCCAGAGGAAGACCAATGCAAGATGGATGGAGTATGTTGAAGAGGATATACGTGTAAAAAAGATGAAAGACGCGTTGACGAATAACAGAAGCGAGTGGAAGAAGAAGATGTTTTAGTGTAAGCGTGTGTAGTGTTTAGTGTAGATGTGTGTAGTGTTTAGTGTGGGTGTGTGTAGTGTTTAGTGTAGGTGAGTATACCTAGTGATAAGTGTAGGTGTGTGCAGTGTTTAGTGCGAGTGTGTGTGGTGTTTTAGTGTAGGTGAATATACCTAGTGTTTAGTGTAGGTGTGTATAGTGTTAAGTGTAGGAGTGTGTAGTGTTTAGTGTAAGTGTGTGTAGTATTTAGTGTGGGTGTGTGTAGTGTAAGATGTGTCCATCAGCGCGCGCCTCGGAGCATTAGGTATCACGGTATCGGCTCATCAGTTCGGGGAACCGCCCCGCTGCGACTGTAATTCACAACTCACACCTCCGTGCATCTGGATTGTTAGAATGTAGCGCGAATAAACAGTTTTGATACTTGCACAAATACATGTAAATACATAATAGATTATAATACTTAATACTCCTGTTGTCCATTTGTTCAATGATTTATTTCCTCAGTTTCTCTCGTATTCCACATGATTTATTCCATGCACCAAATAATTTATTCTACATAATATAATTCTGTACTAAAACGATGTCGGATATAAGTAGTTTTTTACATTTCAAAACAAACCCATCTGTCACGCTATATTGACACGTCTCTTTTATATTTTTTAAATTACTTATACAAATAGACATTACTTATTACAGACGACAATTTTAGTTGATAAAAAAACAAAGAGATAGATGCGTCACAAGCCGAGACCGATCGTGCCGCTTATTCCGCGCTCTCGCTTGCACGCGGTAAGTGAGTCATGATTTTTCGTGCGTGATTTATAAGACGTTATCACGTCAAAAAATTATGCAAGTACACAAACCTCATTTAACTCAGATTACTTAATAAGTTTAAAATTAGTAGACAAGTTTAAAATAAGTGTACCTTTGTAGACAAGAAAATTGTGAAAAGTATTGCTCTAATTATAATTTTAGATCCTTAGTTTCTAAATTACAATAATTATATGACCTAAAACGTTATTTTTATTTTTAACAAAGTATCAATCCCATTCGGTCGCGGTACACCGTAATATATTGATGATGCTGTAACAGTCTATTGTGATCTTTTGTTAGATTATGATAACCGAGATAAGTTATTCTCGAGTTAATATAAATGTCCGCCTGTCCGTCCCTGCTCGCTTACTATGGAAATGCGTGTTTGTTTTGTCATTGTACGGTGTTCATTCTGTACCACCTTAAATAAATCGTTTTATCTATTTAACTATTCAAGTTCAGCAAATTAAGCCGAATAACTCACGAGATGCTCACGAGGTATTTCTTGCTTAAATCTACTGCCTCGTTGGTCTAGTGGTTCTATATTCGACTGCAGATCACAAGGTCGCGGGTTCGATTCCCGGGTCGTACAAATAATTGTTAGGTACTGGTTTTTTTTTCAGAAAATTCTCAGTGCCAGTCCTGAGTTGGTAGTTGGTGGTGTTTCATCCCCATGCTTCGGAGAGCACGTTAAGCAGTTGGTCCCGTTTATTATCGCTATCATGTGACAAAAGTCGTTAAAGCCCGCCAACGCGCATTGGAGCAGCGGTGCGGGTCTAAGCTCTAAATCCCTCTCTCCTATGTGAGAGGAGGTCTGTGCCCAGCAGTGGGACGTTAAAAGGCTGTAGTGTTGCTGGGTCTTAAATTCGAATACTGTTTTTATGTGAACTCTAATAACTCACTGGATATTCAGAATGGAATAAAATCAGATAAATAGTTTGAATCTTGTTAACAAGTGAATCACGTGTTTGATGATCTCCCTGGCGCAGTGGTGAGCACCATGGTGTTACACATGAGATGATCCCGGGTTCGATTCCCGGCTGGGGTAATTTGGGAATTTATAATTTCTAAATTATCTCTGGTCAGATCTGGCGGAAGGCTTCAGTCGTGGCAGTTACCACTTTACCGGCGAAGCCGTGCTGTCAATTGGTTTAGCGTTCCGGTACGATGCCGCGTAGAAGCCGTTCAGGGCTACAAGTATAGTAAAAACTGCCTTACTTCTTCGAGTTTTTCATCGAAGGCCTTTCCGGATTTTCCCTCAGCCTTTCAGTGTTTTATGGCTTATTTTAATTTTTAACCCCCGACGCAAAAACAAAGGGGTGTTATAAGTTTGACGTGTCTGTGTGTGTGTGTGTGTGTGTGTCTGTCTGTCTGTTCCCCTGTGGCGCTCAAACGGGTGGACCGATTTGAATGCTTTTTTTGTTTGAAAGGTAAATTAGTCAAGAGTGTTGTTAGCTATGTTTGATGAAAATCGGTCCAAGATGGCCGCCGCTACAAAATGGTGGATTACATATTTTTTCACAACTCCCTTGATATGGATATCAAATGAAAGGGCTTGACTAGTAGAATAGCACTATTGCAAATCCAAGATGGCCGCTGCCACAAAATGGCGTATGTCGGGGATTTGTTAAATTTTTAATTTATACTTATTAGGCAAGTAATAATCTGGTAAGATTATTATAGTTTTTCGTCCAAGGCCTTTCCGGATTTTTCCTCAGCCTTTCAGCGTTTTAAGGCTCATTTTAGTTTTATTTGTAGGAAATTAAAATCCACAGTTGTCCAACGGACGAAAAAAAGGTAAAAAGAACCCAACCCACAGCGCGCGTCCCTGGCGCAGTTTGTTGTAGGTACCTACCTACATGATAATTGTCCGTATAGAGACGTATACGCTTTAACGTCTTTATTGAACTTGTACTATAAAACCACTATTTAAGTATTTGTACCTCGTCTCCGATCTCTAATACGATACCACCACCATCACTACTTCTATTTAACATCCCACAGCTGGGCACAGGCCTCCTCTCACATAGGAGAGAGGGATTTAGCGCTTAGACTCGCCACGTTGCTCCCATGCGACTTGGCGGGCTTTAACGACTATTGTCACATGATAGTAATAATAACCGGGAACGACTGATTAACGTGCTCTACGAGGCACGGGGGTGAAACACCACCATCTTGACAGATTTTTTTATTTTATATACAGGTAGGTATTATTATGTTATTATTTTTTATACTATGCAATAAATACCCTTCCGGTGTCTGTGATTTCTGTCTTGAATACCTTCAAGGGAAGAATGAATAGGCAAGCGCGCAACAATCTAGAGCTCCTTAAACGCAGGTCTATCTTGCAATAAAAAAAAACTTCCATCTAGATAATTATATAAATTTGAAATGAGAAGAAACAACAAACTATTGTTACAATTTAAACAAGCATATAAAAATAATGACCACCTCAGAAAATACATTCATTGTGACCATTTATCACTATAAATCGATTATACTAAATCACCTACCGACCTCCAGACTTGTGTCACCTCTATTGCTATATCATTAAGGTTGGTTTTCGCATGTTTTGTCGTGTAACGAATTAGCGTAGGCGCACGGGATATTGTCCAACATTGCCGGGCAGTACGGTTGTGTCAATGGACGTCGATACAAATACTTTTATAGACAAGTCGGGGAAATATTGCTTTTTATTACAGGCTTTTATTTAAATTACGTACATAATATGTATATTATTACTAGCTGATGCTCGCCACTTCGTTCGCGTGGATTTACATTTTTTAAAAATCCCTTGGGAAATCTACAATTTGCCAGGATTTAAAGTAGCCTTTTCCAAGTGTAACTCTGGATTATATTATAAACAGTGGCACGAAACTCGAGCGGTGACCTTCAAGTGCGCGCAGAGTGCGTCGTGCGAGTGAGCGGGACACAATAAGATTGGAGAGCCAATCAGCGCTTACGAGGGATCCGCGAGAGCTAATCAGTGTTTACGAACGATCCCACGCCCTCCTCTCGACCCCCTCACTACCCGAGATACCTCATTGTCGACTTCTGCGCATTGAAGGTCAGCGCTCGACTTTCGTGCCGCTGTTTATACCAAACGTTAAAACTGGTTCAGCGGTTTAGGCGTGAAAGCATCACATACAGACAGACAGAGTTACTTTCGCATTTAGGTATAAAATTAGTATGAAATAAATATTTAATCATTTCATAATGATAATAATCAAACAAGGTTGAAATACGGGACAGTACAGTATAGATCGACCAGAATCTCATGAAAAATAGGGAAATGAAATTCCACGGTTAGCAACACTACGGCCGCCCTAGCAATAAACAAAGCAACTGTAATTTTTTATTTACCCAGTGGGTAAGTAGGTGTATAGACAACAGTCTCCTCTAAAATCTAAGTTTCGTACATCTCAGTCAATGCCAGTGTCATCTGATATTGTGCATACGAATTTATGGTCATTTTGGCATCATTTTACACCCATAAACTCTTTATACGGATGATTCACGGCTGCTTAAATAACGACAATTTGGATACATTATAGTCGATTTGGACACATTATACTCAATCTGTGGGTTTTGTTATAACTTATAAGTTTAGTGACGTGTTACGACATGGTGATTGTTGGTAGGTTAAATGTAGGTCTATTTAACCTACGTTATGTTAGTATTATTACTTATCAGCAGTGGCGTAGCGTACCTTGGCGGGGCCCCGTATAAAAATTTGTTTGGGGGCCCTTATGAAGGGTAAGAATTTCTCACAAAAGAAAAAAAAAATGTTTGCATAAAATTAAAAGCAATATTTATTCATCATAATTAATTTTATCTGTCACTTTTTCTAAAATTTTTACAAACAATTCAAATTAAATATATAATACCCAAAAAAAGCTGTGATAGCCTAGTGGTTAAGACGACCGACTTCTAATCGGAGGTCGTGGGTTCGATCCCGGGGCACGCACCTCTAACTTTTCGGAGTTATGTGCGTTTTAAGTATTTAAAATATCACTTGCTTTAACGGTGAAGGAAAACATCGTGAGGAAACCTGCATGCCTGAGAGTTCTCCATAACGTTCTCAAAGGTGTGTGAAGTCTGCCAATCCGCTTGGCCAGCGTGGTAGACTATGGCCAAAACCCTTCTCACTCTGAGAGGAGACCCGTGCTCTGTAGTGAGCCGGTAATGGGTTGATCATGATGATGATCATGATGATATAATACCTACTCTCCTTGCCTTTTTTCGGCAAAATGATTTATTAAATCATAATAGCTGATGATGACTTTAGTTTTTCTAAAGATTCTGCCTCTACGGACAACTTTTTGGACAACATTTTTTGACTTTTGTCATTTCTGAAATAAACAAAAATTTGGGAAGTTTTTGTTAATTTTTGCTTATGCACGTCGGGGGCCCCCGTGGCTTGGGGGCCCCGTATAATTGATACGGCATATACGGCGGTAGCTACGCCCCTGCTTATCAGTCACCAAAGATATTTAAAAACACAGCCAGAAAAAGCAAAGCACCTACATTCTTCTTTTGAAAAGTGATGCCTAAATTCCACTTGTGTGTATGTGACAGTCATGCATCATTGCATGTATACTTACCTGCCAAGCAAAGATATTATATTCTAGATGCCAAGGATGTCGTTATTAAGAACCCTCTAGATACGCGACAAATCGTTGGTGGGTGGAGTCTAAAACAGTGATTTCTGCATTTAGAGAGCGAGACGTCTTCAGTAAAGAAGAGTACTAAAAATATATAAATAAATAAATAATAAATTAATGAAATAAATAAATTTTGCTTGAGATATCATGATTTTTAGTGAAAAACGGCAAAGTAAAAAGATACAAATCTAGGTTTGGAATTACGCCTATTTTAGCAAATATTTGGCAATTTTTTACATAAACTAAAGACAATGGAAATTATTATGAAGTAACGTATGATATTATGACTTTGGTCGTTTTTCAATTTTCTAGTTTCTTATATAGTTTATTTACGCACGAAGTTGCCTCAAAATTTGCCCAAAAATAGAGATTTTTCAAGCGTCATAACTTAGAAAATAATAGTTATTTATGCAACTGTTGTGTAATAAGGGGTATTAAAACACGAATGTGGGTTTATCACATGAGGCGAAGCCGAATGTGATAATAGTATCACATGAGTGTTTTAATAACTAATTATCAACAGTTAATGCATACAAGACTTTATCTACACCCATAATATGAATCCTCTATAAGATTCTAAAACAGTTAGCTTACTGCTAAACCCCCGACATTCGCCATTTTGTGTTGAAGCCATCTTAAATTTGCATTGTGCTATTCTACTAGTCAAGCCCTTTCATTTGATACCCATATTGAGGGAGTTGTGAAAAAATATGTAATCCGCCATTTTGTGGCGGTCCAATTTTCATGAAACATAGCTAAGAACACTCCCGACTAATTAACCTTTCAAACAAAAAAAAACGCATTCAAATCGGTTTACCCGTTTGAGCACTACGGTGGAACAGACAAACAGACACACACACACACACACACACACACTCACACACCCACACCCACACCCCCATCCCCACCCCCGCATTCAAACCGGTTTGAGCGCTACGGGGGAACAGACACATACACACACACACACACACGCCCACACCCACCCCTCACACCCACACTCCATCCTCACCTCCGCATTCAAACCGGTTCACCCGTTTGAGCGCTACGGGGGAACAGACAGACACACACACACAACACACACACACACAACACACACACACGCACACACACACACCCACCCACAACCGCATCCACACCCAACTCACGCCCAACCCACGCCCAACCCACGCCCACGCCCACGCCCACGCCCACACCACCATTCCCACCTCCGCATTCAAACCGGTTCATCTGTTTAAGTGCTACGGGGGAATAGACACACACAGACACGTCAAACTTAACACCCCGTCGTATTTGCGTCGGGGTTAAAAACGGATGATGTAATATTGTACCGAATTTCATTACATCACTCGTTTGGATGATGTAATGGTTGTTACAACATTGGGTGTTCTAAAGTTGGCAATAAGCTAACTGTTTCAGAATCTTTTATAGAGGATTTAAAGCATGGATGTAGATAAATATAATTTTATAATTTTTTTTATTTTATGGCATAGATAATGGAGATATAAATTAATATCTGGCTTAACTTTAGATCTATTGCGACAAATATTAGAATAATAGGCGTAATACGTTTGTATGGAGAAGCGCGTGAGGAGAGCAACCTTAATGTTACCTTGCACAAATTAATAATTTCAACAGGCACGGATCTCCTCTCAGAATGAAAAAGTTTAGGCAGTAGTATTGTGCCGTAGTCCACCGCTGGCCACGAGTTTTAGAGTTCACACGTCTTTGAGAACATTATGGAAAACGCTCAAGCATGCAGGTTTCTTCACGATGTTTTCCTTCACCGTTAAAGCAAGTGATAGGTATTTAATTGCTTAAACGCACATAAGTCTGAAAAGAGACATGCGTGCCGGGGATAGGACTTGGTCCCCCCAAAAGGGAGGCTAAGGTCTTAACCACTACGCTATCACCACTTTATGAAATTAGTGTATGGGTAACCCCTTAAAATCGATGGTATCGATCCTAAAACATGCTAAATCGCTTGGCGGCACGGCTTTGCCGGTAGGGTGGTAACCAGCCACGGCTGAAGCCCCCACCACACCAGACCAGAGACGATTCAGGAAAGTTAAAGCGCTCCTGCCGGGAATCGAACCCGGGACCTCCCACTTATAAGACCACAGCGCTCACCACTGCGCCAGAGAGGTTGTCATATAACCTTTTAATATTTAGAACATAGATAGGTAAATATCAAACAAATTTATAACATTACCATAGATCACCATAAGCGACTATTAAGAGTTTATGGTCATTAATAAAAGACGCACCCATATGTCGCGGTCAATGCGACCGGGTGCCATTTTGTATTGCTTTTTTGCTATTCCGTAAAATTAAAGATTACTTCGGGTTCCGTATCTGAAAATATACATATTATAATAAAACTCCAGTTGTCAATTTTGTACAATTATTTATTTTCTTAGTTTCGTGGTCGTCCTAATTCTACATTATATTATTATACCTATATGTTACATAACGTGATTCTCGTAATTTTCTGTTAAATCGGAATCCATTCACATAGCTTTTCACATTTTGTGATGAAGCGTAGATGGAAGCGGGCTAACCTGGAAGAGGTAGGGTAGACTGGGTACGGTTGAAACGGTGGACGGTTGAAACAAAGCGAATATCTCGACACCGTGTGTGGTGAGGTTGATGGTTACAAGGGAAGAACGAAGCGGACGACAAGTCCAAACACGAATTTTGGTGTTGCGTCGCCCTTCGCGCGCTGTACTTGTAGATAGGAGGCCCCATTGTGTTTTTTGACGTAAAAGTAAGTATTTTTTGTCCGTACATTTTTGCAATTATAATGGTTTTATTAAAGTTAGAGTACTGAGAGTTTTGTATCGTTTTTATTGAAGTTTGTAGAATATGGTTGTATGATTAGTGTTTATTCAAATTTATTATTATTCTTACTGTGAACCATTTTATACCTAGAAAGGGGGTTGGGGACAGTTGAAACATTTTTTGTGGGTACGGTTGAAACATTTTATTTATTTAATTTTCTTGTTTTTAAGACGCCAAGGGTACGCCAAAGGGAGATTATGAGACGTCAAGCTGACTTATTGACTTACAAATAAGCATAAGAAGGTGTAAAAGCCAGATCTTCGTTAAGAACAGCGGCAGTAAAGAATGGACTGAACTAATATTCTCTGTTGAGGTGTACAATGTACGTAAACGAGATGTGACTGGTGTCAATGAAAATCAAGAAATGGGATTTAAGGCTCACAATCGTGTTTAACTAGGAACAAGAGCGTGAACAATCTAAATATTTAATTAGATGTACAGACATATATTTTTGCCTAACTAAAAAAGGATGTCTAACTAAACTATGCTAAACTAAAGGATATATAACTAGAAAGTCGTAATATGTTATTAGACGATGAATAAAACATGTTCATTTATTATATTTTGTATTATTTGGATGTGTTTCAATTGACCCCAGGCACTGTTTCAACCGACCCTGGCATGGGGACGGTTGAAACAGTTTGCATTTTTTTTTTAGATTTAATTTTACACATGAAATACAATACAGTGATCTCTAATAGCATTGCCCATTCGTAGACAGATATGTGGTCTTTTATTTAATATATTTCTTTCAACGCTCGCTTAACTATTCCCGATGAAATGGACGATTAACGCTAAAATGTTTCAACCGTACCCAGTCTCCCCTATGCCAGTTTTTATTATACTGAAAGATACCTAGTCAGTATACTCCTCATCAGTTTCTACTCAGCATCGTACTGGAACGCTAAATCGCTTAGCGACACGATTTTGCCGATAAGGTGATAACCGGCCACGGTTGAAACCTTCCACGAAACCAGACTAGAGACTATTAAGAATTTATAAATTCACAAAATGCCCCTGCCAGGAATCGAATCCGGGACCTCCCACTCTCTCTCTCTCACGACAGCGCTCTCTATCTCTCTCTATCTACGCCAGATAGGTCGTTCGGAAAATATTTTATTTATTACTTAAATAAAAGTTGACAGAAGAAATTTCCCAAGAAGTCTTGAAGGTAATCAATCCTGCGTGATAAAATACGTTAGCCACAAAGCAGACCTAGATGACATTAGTAATTTAATCAACAGACACCATTAGATACATATTTATAAGCTTTTAAAATACACCATGAATTATTTACACGTTTGTTGCCTTAATGTGTATGTAAACTGGTTCCTAATATTATATTTTACATTATTAATGAGTGTATTATTATGTTATTTATGTCAGTTTATCGAATAGGAATAAAATTGATATATATATAACAAAAATGAGCGATTAAGCATAATTTGGCAATTCTGACTTCTGTGTTAATAAATATTCTGTATAAATAATAATATTACGGAGTATTTTCTAAGAAACAAACCTAACTCTAGTTTTTAGTTCTCGTTTTTAGAGTTCCGTCTCCAAAAGGTGCAAAACGGGACCCTATTAGGTAGGTACTAAGCCTCTGCTGTCTGTGTGCTTAGTCTAAATCGGAGCACTCGAAAACGAACTCGAAAACTATTGATCGATTTCAGAGTAAAATGGCTTGTATTAAGGTTTGAGTTCGCCAATACATTCAGCATTCGAACAATGCTGAATGTATTGGCGAACTCAAACCTTAATACAAGCCATTTTAGGTCTATTTTACTCTGAAATCGATCAATAGTTTTCGAGTTCGTTTTCGAGTGCTCCGATTTAGACTAAGCACACTGTACTTACGCGTGTGTCACATGTCATATAGCTTCAGCCGTACCTATGTAGTTAGTTGAATATTTCAGAGTAGGTACATATTGTGTTACACACGGAAAATAACAAAAAATATAAACCTAGAGAAAATTGGAAACTAGCATTTTTTTAACATTTCGGCTATTAACATAAAAACGGAAATAACTATAAACAAGCGTCTTTGGTCAAAACATCATATATTTACATATTCAATAGTAAAACAACAAGTTCTAGAAATTAGGGCGTCTAGGCGTTATGATTTTGTCACCTTGTTTCTTGTCGTTCTAATGGTGTTATAAAGCATCTAATTTGTTAGCAGAATAATTCTGTGTGCTGGTACGGAACCCTTTGTGCGCAACTCTGACTCGCACTTGATCGGATTTAATTCCTTATATTGTACAAGACATGTAGATGTGTAGGCAAACTGTTGGTTCACCACGATAAATAAAATAAATAATGTACCCCCTTTTAAATAAAGAATCTAAATTACTTACGTCTTTCTTTTTGTTGTTCGAATTGGTATAAAACAGTAAATTTATGCAATAGCTACCGGGACAGCAGTCTGTACAGACTATTTTATAGCTTGCTTCCGGGCGTTAGTAAGTTGGTTTTATGCAGACCACCATAGAGTGAGCGGAGTCGCCTTTCGGTCTTAGACGTATGGAAGCGCGATAAATAATTTCTTTCAAATTTTGAATATTCCTCGCGGCCCACATGCTCAATTAATATTGTACAGTGACCTGTGACAGACAAATCATGTGACAGAGAATTCATGATCATTGATCCTGAATGCGCTAAAAATCCTGTTGACTAAGGCTCTTCTATTTTTTGTAAGAATTTTTTTTTCGGTCTATGCAGACCACAGTGTTCATAATAATATTATAGCTTCGCAGACTAAAGGATAAGAGATAGGCAAACTATTTCATTCGATACAAATTAGATAAGATCACACAAAAACAAACCACATCTCTTGACAAAATACGCGCTTTTGAGATTAAATTTTATGTGGGTAATAAAATTATTGTAATCCAGTTATATTGCGATGTTTTGTAAGGTATTGTCTACCGTCTATCTTTTTCTTTAGTCTGAGATTTGAGTACATAGATTTTAAAACATAGGTACCTACTTAGTTCTGTGAAAAGACCTACGTGCTAACTACAAGTAACTAACTAACTACATAAAATGTCTATATATATTATGTAGGAACACTTTTATATCCATCCAATTTAAATAAACATACAATAAAAAGTTACATACAATAGTAATTTCCAGATAAATTAATCAATTTGAACGCAAACTCTTGCGCACTTACAATATTTATTGACGTCGTTTTAAAAATGGCTGCCAAGTTACGTTATCCTAACTTAAACGAAATAAAGGTTATATTTCTTTTAATTTTTTTTCCTTCAAGAATAACAATGGATAGTTTATTGTTTATTATATTAACTATACCATCGTATTGAATATCATTTTTATATATTTCCTTTGAGCCAATGGCAGGGGTCAATAAATTTGGATGTGCGATGGAATTCGTTAAACAACGCACGGTATGCGCGACCTCCAAAGATTTTAGGCTGTATGCACAATGTTGATTATTGCATCATGTCTTAGTTACAATAATTAAGGCTGCTCTCCTCACGCGCTTCTTCATACAAACGTATTACGCCTATTATTCTAATATTTGTAGCAATAGATCTAAAGTTAAGCCAGATATCAATTTATATCTCCATTATCTATGCCATAAAATAAAAAAAATAGTAAAATTATAATATTTATTTTGAAAGTTATGACGCTTGAAAAATCACTATTTTTGGGCAAATTTTGAGGCAACTTCGTGCGTAAATAAACTATATAAGAAACTAGAAAATTGAAAAACGACCGAAGTCCTATCATACGTTACTTCATAATAATTTCAAATGTCTTTAGTTCGTGTAAAAAATTGCCAAATATTTGCTAAAATAGGCGTAATTCCAAACATAGATTTGCATCTTTTTACTTTGCCGTTTTTCACTAAAAATCATGATATCTCAAGCCAAATTTATTTATGTCATTAATTTATTATTTATTTATGTAAGTATATATTGTTAGTACTCTTCTTTACTGAAGACGTTTCGCTCTCTAAATGTAGAAATCACTGTTTTAGACTCCACTCACATACGATTTGTCGCTCTCACGGAGAGGGCTCTTAATATGTAAATTAATGCACTAGGATACCACCACCACCACCACTACAGCCTTTTTACGTCTCACTTCTGGGCTCAGGCCTCCTCTCTCAGGAGAGAGGGATTTAGAGCTTAGACCGGCCACACTGCTCCAATGCGGTTTAGCGGGCTTTAACGACTATTGTCACATGATAGTGATAATAACCAGGACCGACTGCTTAACGTGCTCTACGAGGCACGGGGTAAATTAATAAAAGCCTATAATTTTTTTTTATATTATTTTTTTTTACAATATTTTTTTATTGTCACATGGTGGTAATGTTGGTCGCGTGTATAGTGTGGACCACACCCAACTGTCAGTCCGTCTATTCGCGTCACGCGTCTCAATTTAGTGGCGGGCGATAAGAGCGCGCGCTTAGCATGCCGATCGCGAGGCGTGTGACACACGGACGGAGATATAATATGCCAAACTCCATAGCTTTTCAGAATCATCATCATTATTAACAAGTATAAATTAAAAATTTAAAAAACCCCCGACATTCGCCATTTTGTGGCAGCGGCCATCTTGGGTTTGCAATAGTGATATTCTACCAGTCAAGCCCTTTCATTTGATACCCATATTAAGGGAGTTGTGAAGTAATATGTAATCTGTAATTTTGTGGCGGCGGCCATCTTGGACCGATTTTCATCAAACGTAGCTAAGAACACTCCCGACTGATTCACCTTTCAAACAATAAACAATTCACCCGTTTGAGCGTTACGGTGGAACAGACAGACACACACACAAGACACGTCAAATTTATAACACCCCGTCGTTTTTGCGTCGGGGGTTAAAAGCTTAGTAAGGTTATAGTACATCTAGTGGTGTGCCGTTAGCGCAGTCGGGCTAGCAGCGACCGATTCAGAGGATAACAATGTGTCGCGGGACGCAATTAAATTCGTCGCTTTCCTTCTTAGAACCGAACAATTCGGGCACCGAGGTTCGTTTGAATAATTTCCATCCTCCGTCTGTGGCTATGTTCATATAGACAAACCACTCTGTTTGCATTGAAAATTGCATTGAAAAGTTTGCATTGTAGTGAAAACTTCTTTAGCTGAGCACTTTATTTTGTATTGAATGAGATTGAACCATCTCGCTCGGCTATGTAACGCTCGTTCAGGTAAAGTCGGCTGGAGTCGACTGAGGGATCGAGGGATAGGGAACACCAATACCCAACAATTATTATTTGCCCTACCCGGGAATCGAACCCGGGACCTTGTCCAACGAGACCAACGAGGCAGTTGATCACCAAATGACAACCACTTACAACTAAAAAATTCACATAAAACAACAATTTAAGCCTCCTAAAAGTGTCTATAAACTTCATTCCGTAGTGCCTATTTATCTAAACAAGAAATCGGTTTTTATCATATTTTACGAAAAAAAAAACATCATGTAAAGTGGAAACGGCTTCCAGGTCAAAAGCCATACGTCATTTCTAAACACAAAGCGACCATACCGTCTCTTGTGGCTTATCTAATTCTTTTTATCTACACCCCACCACAAGGTTCCCCCCCAACGACTCCAAAATATACATCGAAGAATAACTTTTATTGCGTGGACGAAAAGAGAGGAATCCGTGTGACGTTAATAGAGTTGTGGAACACGAGATTTGGCGCGGTGTTCGCTATTAGTACAACAAAAGTACGTTTTTATCCAACAATTGTCGATTCGCTTGGGAAAATCTCCTTAAACACGTACTAAAATGGGTTTTTTTAACTATTTTTTTTTGTGTGGAAAATGCGTGTCTTTATGCTCTCAAACGGGTCTCGTTAGACAATTGTCTCGATTACGGTGTTGCGCCGAAAGTTTTCTGAGTAATCTGTATAGGTATGTGGATGACATCCATTTAATATAACAGGTATATTTTACTGTAAACGCGCTCGTAAAAGATGGTAATTTAGTATTAACCGGTGTTATGTACCTAGGTTTTAACCATGGGCCTCATGAGATCACTCCACGTCGCTCAAGCAGGACACCGCGTAAAAGATCGTCCTCCCTTTCGAGGGATTGAATTCGATCCCCGGCATGCACCCCAACTTTTCGGAGTTATGTGGGTTTTAAGCCTTTTAAATCTTGCTTTAACGGTGAAGTAAAACATCATGAAGGTTTCCTCATGATGTTTTCCTTTCTTCCTTCCTAGGCAAGCAGTTTTGCTTGCCTAGTTGCTTTGCCTTGAAAGTCCTTGGTTTGCGGATTGGTGGACGACGGCCTAAAGCCTTCTCACTCTGAGAGGAGACCGGTGCCCTGTAGTGGGCATGAGGGGGTTATAATGATGATGATGATGAATGCGCGCCATACATTTTTACATTTGTCACAGGCCACTCTACTTATAGAGTTAGAATAGAAGAAAACTTAAGGAACAAAAATCGGTCTTAAACATTAAGATATCGTCGAGATACAATCTAACCAGACTCATAATTTATCGTGAAAAATACTTTAAAAAAGCCCTTCAAAATTAACAAATTAATGTTGCCAAATGCAACTAATGTGGTTCGAATTATAATTAGTCACGGTTATAATAATATTTAAAAAAAAAAGTTTCGGCACCGAAGAGGATTTCTTAAAAGCCGTTAAATAGGGTAGGACTTTCGTGAAATTGATTCCCGTTCGTCACGGTGTGATTAAACGCAAACATTTGTTTAGCGGATATCAGCGGGCCGCCTCTCACACCGCACCGTAACAAAGGATGTTACGATCCAATTAACGCTACGCTTTGTCACTTCTGCGTCACTTTTTTCTTTGCTGTAAAAACAGGGTACATTTCGTAAGTTAATCTGTTATTTTTCAATACATTTTAGATGTTAATATATGGATCAACCACCAAGGTAACAACACAATAGTAGTGCGATTGAAATTATATTGTATCAAACCATTATATATAATAACTAATTGGATGATTCCAATATACCTTTAATGACCTCCGCGTCCCGGGTTCGATTCCTAGCGGGGAATTTATAATTTCTAAATTATCTCAAGATTAATATGGTGGGAGACTTCAGTCGTGGCCAAAAATCGATCAGGGGGTATGGGTTTAATAAAAACTGCCATACCTCTGCCGGGTTAGTACACTTTCATCTTAGACTGCATTGTCACTTACCTTTAGTATCCTTACTTACATCTGGCAAGATCGTAGTCAAGGGTTAAATTGTAGATGAATAAACAAATCTCACCTTCTTATCAGACCCGTTGTTATCTTTCAGAGCTAAATTTTTCTGTATACCTAGTCAGAATTTTGTAAAAAATCTATATAATAAGCTAAATGATCGTAGCTGTCTCCGCACGGTGTGACACACACCGACACGATGCTGACTGTACATAAATAACCAGATCATTGGAAACACATAAATAAGGGTATAATATGCGAGGGGCAGTTCACGCTCAATTGGTTGCTAATTTTTGTTAGAACCGAATATACGTTCGCGGAATTTGGGTGCGTCTTTCAGATCATAAGACTCAAATTAATTTTAAAAAGCCAAATATTGCATACCTACATTGCATAAATGCAATCGCGTGTATTTAAGCATTTATGCAATCACGTGTAATTTTAAGATTTTAGGTGCTACAGCCAATAATCAAATGTCCTTATGGGCGCCACGGACTTTTTTCATTGCAAATATTAAAATGTGTAAAAATACATTTAATGATGTTTTACAAGCTATATTTTTGGAAAAATCAAACCGTAACAATAAAATTTGAAGAGTTCCCTCGATTTCTCCATGATCCCATCACCAAATCTTGAATTGATGAACATGGGATTATCTGGGAAGTATACTTACTTACTCGTTCAAACAAAAGATGAATTAATTTCCAAATTGGTCCAGGCGTCCTTGAATAATTCTGGAACATACCCAAAAAGATTCCGACGAATTAAAAACCTCCTTTTTTAAGTCATTTAAAAATTAGTGTAGTGTATTATTACGTAGGAAATTATTTGCTTCAGTTTCCGCAATATGGCGAGTTTTTTTGTTTTACTGGTCAAGCTAAATTAAAATCTACGCACCTTATTTTAGCGAACGTTTGTCTAACCAGCAGATGCCACATTTTTTGCCCTCTTCGGATCCGTTTGGAACGTTTTTGCTACTCTCCAATAGACCTGAAGTGTCGCTTTCAATTATACACCCATTGTGACGTGGTGGGCACAAAGAACCGTGACACGGTGGGCACAAAGACGGCTGTCTTGCGTGGTGTTGTTAAACGTTACAATATCATTTACAAAGTTGAGGAGATATTGAAATGTGACATAGATATTTGTAACGTCAATTAAGTATATTATTTATTCGAACGAAAGAAGTCCGTTTTGGTACAAATAATGGAACATGGTGTGAAACTGGGTCAAATGGTTTATATTTTTTACATAAAATTTGCTACAAACTTGATTCCAATCATTTTTAATCCCCGACGCAAAACGACGGCGGGCGGACGTTTTTATAAACGAAGCCGTATTCTTAATCGCCTATTTTTTATCGCTCTGTTAACTTAAACACCTGTAGCTCCTAAAGTAATAATCTTTAGAGTAACAAGTATAAATTAAAAATTTAAAAAACCCCCGACATTCGCCATTTTGTGGTGGCGGCCATCTTGGATTTGCATAGTGCTATTTTACTAGTCAAGCCCTTTCATTTGATACCCATATTGAGGGCGTTGTGATAAAATATGTAATCCGCCATTTTGTAGCGGCGGCCATCTTGGTCCGATTTTCATCAAACATAGCTAACAACACTCTCGACTAATTCACTTTTCAACCAAAAAAACCGCATTCAAATCGGTCCACCCGTTTGAGCGCCACAGGGGAACAGACAGACACACACACACACACACACACACACACACACACACACACACACACACACACACAGACAGACACGTCAAAATTATAACACCCCGTCGTTTTTGCGTCGGGGGTAAAAAATTGAACCAATTTATTTCTTCTTTTTTCTCTTTCTTCCTCTATTTTCTTTTATATAATATACGTTTACAGCCGTAAAATATCAAGTCACCACAGCACATTGTCACAAATTTCACGCTCAGTTAAAACATCCATACACAAGCCATACAGAAATGATTATAATATATGTGCGAGTCATGGTATTTAATGTGTCGCACACCAAACCGTAGCACCTGGACTGAGGCGCGGTGACCGCGTGCTCGTATAGGCGAAATGTGTTACTCGAAAACCGACCAAGTGCGTGGCGGGCCACGCGCAGTGTAGTCACAATCCTCGAAAAACAGATATAACTCCTTAACCTGTGAACCCTACTTAGCCATGATAGTTTTCCTTTAAAATTGATTATATATACTACTGCTGTGAATTTTTTCAAGTTCCTATATATACTGCTATTTGGATGATAGAGGGGGGGGACACTTGACTCTAATAAAAATAAGCACTTTAAAACATCATATTTTACAAACGGATGTAGAAATCGAAAAATGATGTTCCCACACCCACAGTATTTTAAAAAGACCTATTCAACGATATCCCACACTATGGGGTAGACGAGAAAAAAAATATTCATCCCCACTTTACATGTAGGGGAGCTACCCTAAAAAAAATATTTATCAAAATTTTATTTTACCACTTTGTCGGCGTGATTAATATTTATACTTATGCCAAATTACAGATTTCTAGCACTAATAGTCTTTGAGATTAACCGAGGACGGACGGACGGACGGACAGACAGACGGACAGACATGGCGAAACTATAAGGTTCCTTGTTTACTACGGAACCCTAAAAAGGCCTAGAGACAGTTGCTAGCTTATCGATATTTTTTTGTCACATCTTTTTTTGGCAGGTATAAACTGCTAGGACATAATCTATACATATATATAGATATAATAAAATCTTAGACTTGCCGTATCTGTACATTAAAGATTTTTGCAAAATAATAACTGGGGTATGTTTGGGATCAGTAATAGAAGTAAGAAAGATAGAGTTTGAAATTTTTGTCTGTTTGTCTGTATGTTTGTGAGTAGTTAACAACACGTAAAAACTACTAAATGGATTGTAATGAAAGAGTAACATATAGGATACTTTTTATTCCAAAATTCAGCACGGTTCCGGGTTCCCTTGGGAGAGGGTATATGAAAGTCAAAATGTGTACTTAGCTGTAATTCACGATTTCATTCATTCTTTTATTGTTAGAAAGGAGATCCTTTAAAGATTATTACCGGTTAATCTCTGAAAAGTTGGATCAATTTTAATGGGACTTTCACTGGCGGATGTTTATATTTTGATGTACCTAAAAATCCGCCAGTGAACTTTTAACAGTTTTAGCAAGATATGAGCTCAAAGAGGCTTAGAAAAAGCAGAGTTCCCGCGGGGTTTCTGAAAACCTAAATCCACGCGGACGAAGTCGCGGGCATTCTCTAGTATTTTTTTTTTATTTTTATAAATAGTTCCTTCCGTTTTTCGGGGAACAATCAAACTCCTCCGACTTTGTCGTCGGAGACTTTTTGTATCTAGTTTTAGTTTGTTACCAGGACTGCCATTGGAAGACTATGTTATCAAACTGTAATTTTTATTCATGTTATTCATTGTATTCTTATAATACACGTAAAACATTGAATCTTTATTACGATTTGTTTCTCTCAATAACAATTCTGGCAACCTTAGCGCAGTATTTCAGAAAGACGTCGCGACAGGCTCTATTGTTCATTATCTTATTTACGGACTCTCTGCACAGATTTAACTGCAATTCCTGCTGGAGGTTTTCCCGTGCTATGCTGTGCTGCGGGCATTCCATCAGCAAGTGAGGAATGTCTTCACTCTTGTCTGCATCACAAATACAACTCGGGTTTTCTTTGAGTTTAAATCTGTGCAGATATCCCGCAAAACCACCGTGTCCTGTAAATACTGTCACCAAAGTCGGTGTCAGTTTGATTTTGTTTAAGATAAGATACGCGCTCTCTATTTCTGGGAAGAAAAGTTTAGTTATTGCTGCTTTTTCACTAGTCTCATATCTTTTTTGCCAAGTTTGTACCGTATCTTTTCTTATATTGCTTTTAATATGTGACAAGGGGCACGCGCTGTAGTCAGGGGCTGTTTTCTTTTTTAGAGCGGCCTCTTTGGCCAATATGTCGGCTCTCTCATTTCCTTCAACACCAGCGTGGGCCCTTATCCAAAACAGCTGCATATCGATTCCTTTCTTCCTTAACATATTGAGATTTTTTCGAGTTTCAAACGCCAAAGGATGATAGGTATTCGTATTTTTTAGTGTCTCTAAAGCTGATCGAGAGTCACTTATTATATTGATTTTTGGTTCTTTTGATTTGGCAGCAATTTCGGTGGCTCGGTACAGGGCATACATTTCCGCCTGATATACTGAGCAATAAGACGATAGAAGAAATTTTTTGTTGCTTATTTCTTTAGCATCTTTCCAGCATGTCAGCGCTGCACCCACCTTGCCACCGATCTTGCTGCCATCAGTATATATCTGCAAGCCTTTGGTATCGTTCGCCTCGATTGTCTGGGCGTTATTGTTCTCCAGTTTTCGGAAGTCTATTTCCATTTCGTCAGCTGGATGCGGAGCATTCAAGAAGCAAACCCTGCACTCCACTAACCCATCTCCAATTGATTTTTGCGGCTTCCCCCGTTTTGCCTCGTAAAGTGCTGCCGCTTCTATTACTCTTAAATCTAGGGGGATGAGTTTGGCTAGAGCTACAGCCGCAGTAAGTGACACCGTCCGGTAGGATTTTATAATTTTTTGTGCAAACCCCCGTTGCACTGCTCCGAGGTGTTTCTGTATTGTCAACTTCGCTGCGGCTGGAGCCCATACGCTGGCTGCGTAGAGCACAATTGGCTCTATCACCGACACGTATATAGTCCTAATGATCTCCGAGCTAAGTCCCCAATGTATTTTGGCTGACCTAGACAGTGGCTTGTATATGTTTAACACTTTTGTACAAATATATTTTACATGGTTGTTAAAAGTCAATCCACTGTCTATGATCAGCCCCAAGATCTTAATTTCCTTTACTAGGTCGATAACGGTATCTCCCATGTGTATGCATGGGGCGTCGTATTTCAGTTTCTTGGTCACGACCATTGCGCTGGTTTTATGCGGAGCGAACTTTAATTTATTTTGTTCTCCCCATGCATACACATAGCCAAGTACCTCATCGGCCTCCTGCTCTATCTTTTGGACTGAATGCCCGGAGAACACTAGGACCACGTCGTCGGCGAACGCCTGGCAATAGACCCCTTTCTGCTCTATGCCGTTTAAAAGTGGGTCCAGGAGTACATTCCAAAATGTAGGCCCGCCTATCGAGCCTTGTACGCATCCTTTTGTAGTGCACGTTATATATTCGTTGTCCGCATAACGGACGCAGACTTGCCTAGCATCAAAGTAACTCGTGATGAGTTTACGGATGTTGTGTGGACAGCCCTTTTCTGCGAGCCTGCATTTAATTGCTGGCCACCACGCACTGTCGAAGGCTCCCTCTATGTCTAGCGATACTACAACGTTAATTAATTTACTTTGCAGGTTTGTGCGAATGTGTTGCACTAGATCATAGAGGGAGTCCTCTGTGCTTCTCTGTGGGACGAAGCCATACTGCCTGGGGTTTGCTTTTGGCAATAAATGCCACCGTACTCTTCTTACCATCATTTTTTCCAATATCTTACCGAATATAGACAATAACCCTATCGGCCGGTATGATTTGACATGGGTGTAATCCGATTTCCCCGGTTTCCGTAGGACTTTTATAATTGCTTTCTTCCATGATATTGGAAAATATGATAATTCCAGGCACTTATTTAAAATTTCCAGAAATACTTCCGTGTTGGACAGTATGGCTTCTGCGCAGATGTCGGCCGTAAATCCATCGGGACCTGGGGCTTTTTTGGGGTTAAAGCTTTTGGTGACATATATTAGTTCCTCGCGCGTGAACGGTGGGTCCTGTTTGTCGTTTGGTAGTAATTTGTCTGTATCTTTCGATTTCCTTCTCGTTTCTGTGTGTTCCGGCTTATCATCTGTTTCTAGATCTGGAGGAAAGAAAGTATTTGCTAGTAATTTCACAGAATTTTCCGGACTTAACAATGATCCACCATTCACGAGCGGTTGGTCTTCATGTCTTTTAGATGTCCTTCTTATATTCCATCCCATAAACTTTCTCTATCTTGGGTACGACAGAACTCTTTCCAACTATCTATCTGTGCTTTCGCAGCCTCCTCTTCATATTTTTCTTTTGCTTTCAGGTACTCTTCAACAACGTGGGACCTTCTTCGTGGTGCAGCACATCGGATTCTTCTCTTCTTCGTCATCGTGTCACGCTTCAGCTTCTCCAGTTCTTCACTCCACCATGGTAAGTTTTTATTTTTAGTATGTTTGATTAGTGGTATTGACGCTTTGCATGATTTATTAACGCTTTCTATATATTTATTTATTATTTCTTCTAGACATTCATTTGATCTAATTAGATTAATTTCAGATATTGATAATTTATTTATTTTGAGTTCATTTTCGAGTTCTTGCCTGAATTTTTGCCAATTTGCTTTTCTTGTATTATATATTTTTGTCGTTTTTACAGTGCGAGTTTCTATGTTATGTCTTTTAGGTGTAATAGTAAACGTTATGGCGTTGTGGTCTGAACTGGTAAGCGTTTCGTCAACTTTCCAATCGTCAATAGATCCGATGAGTTCCTGAGTGCACACGGTTATATCCACGCTGCTTTTGTATTCTTTTCCATTTCTTATAGTATAAAACGTTGGAGTTGTTCCTTCATTCAGGACGTACAAGTTCATCTCCATAATTGCTCCAAAGACTTCTCTCCCTCGGTGGTCCTCCTCCGTGCTGCCCCACCATGGACTCCACGCATTGAAATCGCCCCCAATAATAACGTTTTTTGTTTTTAGGTTTTCTATCACTGATTTCAAGTGCGTTAGATATTGGTCCAAGGAGAGACT
This sequence comes from Melanargia galathea, assembly GCA_920104075.1. NCBI lineage: Eukaryota > Metazoa > Arthropoda > Insecta > Lepidoptera > Nymphalidae > Melanargia > Melanargia galathea. Next base: position 12,054,177 of record OV049868.1, read on the forward strand.
GTCCTCGAAGTATACCGAGATTATTGCCAATTCCCAGGTTTCTGCCTTTAGGATCGACACCGCAATATTTTCTGTGGTGGCTGTAGGACATTCAACGACTTGCACTTTATCATTGAAGACCAATATTGCTGCTTTCACAGGTTTGGTTCTGTTCTGTGTTCGTTGAATAGTCCTAAATCCACCCGATTGCGTTATTTCTCCCTGTGCCCCTATATACGATTCCTGAATGAGTGCACAGCATGCTTCAATCTTCTGTGCTTCTTGGATAAGTTCTTGTAGAGCCAACCGTTTACGCTGCAAATTAGCTTGAATAATTTTGTACCCTCTTTGTGCTTGGCCAGTCTTTGTGGCGCCCTTAGCAATATGCTACCTTCGCTCTTGCCAGAGCGTCCCACTTCTTCCGGACTGGACAGCTTTCATCAAAGCTGTTGTGGTCCGTCCGGTCAAGTCGGCCGCTCTGGCAATTGCGACACGTAGCCCGGTCACCAGCCCGCCATACAGGACACTCACTGCGCAAGTGTTCACCCGCGCAGTGGCTGCAGGTGTCCACGGATTCCGTGCACGCCTTTCGGCCGTGCCCGTAACCCAGACACCTGGAGCAGGTCAGCAGTGGGGACTGGTCTTCGACCTTTACCCTCTGCAGATCGATATGTACTCTACCAGCAGCAGTGAGTCTCTGCCACACTGGGGGAGATACCTGGAGGACAACGTGGCTTTCTAGCGGGTTTCTCGCCTTTCTTCTGTACCTTACGCTTGCCCTGTACTCCTCAACAGGTATCCCCTCAAGTAGGTGGTCGTTCTGCTTGGTAATAGCGCCAAGGACATCCTCGTCCGTGTTGTAGTTAAGCACGTTTCGCAGTATCACTAGCGGATCCCTGTTAATTTTTTCCTCCATAAGGAGTGTTGGGTTCCCAGACTTTAGCTTTTCTGCCACTTTGGCAAGCTCTTCCCGAGTCTGGCAGCCCAACACTACCTTGCCGTCTTTCGCTCTTCTCAGGCGGTCCACTCTTATGCCGGAAGTCTTCGCACTCACGGCAGTGCGGATTTTATTTATCACGTCGTCGCTCGTGTCGTGAGCGTCGACGGAAGACACCAGCATAGAGTGAACCGATTGAGGAGGCCGAGGGATATGGGAAACTTCTGCTTTCGGAGCTGCGGCCATGGCGGCATACGAAATACCGTCCTGAACTCTACTTTGTTGAATGTTTTCGTTCAGCTTTATCATTTGTTCTTTGACGGCATTTACATCGTGTCTCGTCTCAGAAGCTATTTCCTTTTGTTGTCGGAGCTCGTCCATAACTTTCTTCAACCATTCTCTAGTATTAAATATCAACTGCCTCAGCGGTCTAGCAGTTGGTGTGGTCGACTGTGGTACACGAGGTCTTGGGATTGATTCCCGGGTGAGGCCAAAAAATGAATGTGGTAGCTGTTGGATTTTTCTGCCCTGAACCATAAGAGTGCTTGTAGCTAATGCGTTGTAATCTATAGGTACCTACCTACTTAATATAATAAAGCGGAAGAGTTTGTTTGTTTGAACGCGCTAATCTCAGGAACTACTGGACCGATTTCAAAAATTTTTTCACCGTTGGATATGTACGTGATCCTTGAGTGCTATAGGCTATATATGTACCACGGGCGAAGCCGGGGCGGACCGCTAGTTTATAATATGCTAGTAGGTTATCAGCTGAATTAGACCCGCCTCAGGCCCCATGGAGTCTACGACATACTTACTTATAGGCTAATAATATTCATTAGATTCGGAAGTCAGAACACACCGGGCTTGTTAGTCGGTTAGTATGTAAAACTAAACACAAATTGATTGAACAGCAAGCTATTTTTAAACGCGCTCTACGGCGAAAATTATAAATAAATTAAGTATATTTAAAGACCTCTATTTATACTGAATAATATAATTAATAATATATTAAATATGTATTAGTTTTAGGAATTCCACAAACTTTAGACTATCTCAAGGTTGGAAGAATTGACGCCAAACAAATAGTCGTCCCTGAGCTTCGTGCGAGAGCGAACTCTTCTGTACGCTCACTGATATTTAAAAAATGCTATTGTGACGCGTCTTACAGTTATATTCAGAGGCGAATATTTGTTTGGCGTCAACTATGCTTGGTACCTTAATTACCTATTAGGTCATCCAGGAATCCAAACAATATGTAATAGAACCGTTAGATAGCTAGATATTATAGGCCGTTTAGTCGGTCTAAACCTATTTTTAATCCCCCACGTAAAAACGACGGGGTGTTATAAGTTTGACGTGTCTCTCTGTGTGTGTGTGTGTGTGTGCGTGCGTGCGTGCGTGCGTGCGTGCGTGCGTGCGTGCGTGCGTGCGTGCGTGTGTGTGTGTGTGTGTATGTTCGTGAGTGTGTGTCTGTCTGTTCCCCTGTTGCGCTCAAACGGGTGGACCGATTTGAATGCGGTTTTTTTTGTTTGGTTCGGTTCGGTTTTTAAAGGTGAATTAGTGTTGTTAGCTATGTTTGATGAAAACCCATCCAAGATGGCCGCCGCTACAAAATGGCGGATTACATATTTTTTCACAACTACCTTAATATGGGTATCAAATGAAAGGGCTTGACTAGTAGAATAGCACTATGCAAATCCAAGATGGCCACCGCCACAAAAAGCCCGCGAATGTCGAGGGTTTTTTAAATTTTTAATTTATACTTACCTACTTGTTTTGTTCATAAGTAGATAAAGTAGGTATCCTATCTCTGAGCAGCTTAGTTTAATGAATGGTCTATACCAGCTATACATACCTACATGTTAGGTAAATGTTACTTACCCCAAAATCGTAACTTTGCATGCTTTTTCTTTTTCTTTTTAAGCATTTCCGAAACTGACGGTAGTCTTTGCTTACCAGTCAAATAAAAGAAGCTAAACTGCAATACCCTAAAATAACGTAACATTGAATAGTAGGGAAATAAAAGCTCTTTCAAGAATGTCGTTGTTTATTTTAATTTTAATTACAGCCAGTATCTACCTATGTACCTCGATCCGATCGCCAGTTCATTTAGTAAAGATAATTATGTAATTTTGATTAAGACATTTTATTGCGTCAAGACAGTCGCTAGTCTGCACACACTTCTCGGTCTTAAGTCTCTGGTCTGCGCTCGCCCGGTCAAAGTAAGGTAGCCATCCGCTACTATACAATAGCGCGGCATTAAACAGCGGGGCATCGTCCTATCCAAACATCTAATTTATTCTAATTTTCATACAAACGTCACATTTATATAGAAGTATAGTGGCCATAACGCCGCTCGGATGGCTTATTATTTCAATATTTTATTTTATAGCCAGCCACCACACGGCTATGGTTTAAAAAATAAAAAGTAAAAAAATAAAATTTTATGGCTACTGTTTTTTAATCTAATTGGGTAGGTATACTTAGGTACATATAGATAAAGATTGGAAAGCTTTTTTTCTGGTTTGAGATTAATAGTCATTTAGAAATTAATATACTTAATATCAGAATACTTAAAAAAACATTAGAAAAATCATAGAACATTAAATAGTTATCTTACATGAATTTATTGTATGTGTTTACATGTCATTTTAGAAAACACTTATTAACCTCTTAATAGAAATAATACTTGCTTTGTTAAGTCGAAACGGCATGAAGGTTCTACTTATATTAAATCAAAACGGAAATAATACATCGTCGAAACGTCATTTTACCTACTTTCAAAAATCATTACGTAAAAAAATTGACAAACGATTTCTAAATTGGTTCCCGATCATTAACTTTAAAAAAACTTTTGAAAAAAATCTTGGTAAATATTATAAAACCTCATTTAACTCAACAAAAAAAAATATATATTCCGATGAGTTATTTTCATGTAGGTATATTCCCTGAATAAATAACTCATCCTAATTTATTCCCGTCCAAAACATACACCAACTTAAACAGTGTCAAACAATTACCTCAAAAATGTCCTAATCGTAAATAAAATCGAGCGCCATCTTTAAGAGCACAGACAATAAAACACCCGAATCTGACAAGGATCTGTGACGTTAAGCCACGTACACACCGCGGTATCGGGTTACGAGTAATTTGAATAAGTTATCGTCCGTGCCTTGATGTCTTTATTCTAAAAGGTACCAGATTGGGTTGACACGCATCCACTTTGTTGTATGAGAAAACTGTTTGGGTTAAAGTCTGTGTATGGTTAACCATTTATGTTATTATATGTAAAACAAAGTACCGCAGATGTGTGTCTTTCTATCAACACTAATATTAGAAACTGGGGGCCTAAAATATTTTTGGCTCTGAAGAAGGGCTTTTTCTGTTGTTGAAAAATATTTTTAACAGCTCAAAACTGTTTCTTTTTTCAAATTTCAATATAGAATAGAATAGAATAGAAAAGTTTTTTATTCAAATAAACTTTTACAAGTACTTTTGAATCGTCAATTGAATCTACCACAGGTTCGGAATGCAGTTCCAGCCGAGAAGAACCTGCAAGAAACTTGGCTGTTGCTCTTTTTTTAAAAATAACATTATAACAATTACTTATTATTATTAATGTACATGATTGAAATGCCGTCTCGCGCATTGCTGGAACAAGTTAATATAAAATTAATACCACATTTTTTTTAAATGTCCCTTACGCCAAACTTAATGGCACTAAACAAGCACTAAACCGACAAATGGAAATTCTTTTAGCACTGTGTTTGCACAGTTGGTACGTCCTACACATTATTAACTTTGCGTGAGGTGTTAGGTCGGGGCAAACCACTGGTACTATTATATTTAATACTAGCGGTCCGCCTCGGCTTCGCCCGTGGTACATATATAGCCTATAGCACTCAAGGATCACTTACATATCCAACGGTGAAAGAATTTTTGAAATCGATCCAGTAGTTCCTGAGATTAGCGCGTTCAAACAAACTCTTCCGCTTTATTATATTAAAGTAGTAGATATAGATGGAGGATTAGTATGGATATGGAGTAAAGTTGAAGTTTCCCATAGCTCTAGATACGCTGGTTAACGCAATGTAATTTAAGGGACATGCTCACACGTCTCATATTATGTTACACGTTGTGTGATACCCACATTATATGCGCCTACATTGTAGGTACGTGAATGGTTACTTTCATTTGATTTTGTATCTCAATGAAGCAGAATATGACGAACTTTACTAAGACATTGATACTTGAGTAAATTAGCCCAAATGTAGACACTCTTGTGTTGAGTGTCGGACACAAGCCGCTATAGAATATTTTATTTTCATACAAGCTATATGGAATCAACCAACAACTGCGCACACGTCGCGTCGGTTGCCGGACACCGGACACCGGACACAGCAACCACGGTTTCCTCAGCGCTTCCTCAACGATTGCTCAGCGCCTTATTTTTTTCTTTATTACTTAATTAATAATTTACCAGAACTTTCAATTCCCAAAGGATTGGCAACTAAAACAAGAACTCCAAAATTTAATAATTTATTTCAGAAAGCTTATCTTCTTCTATCATACACATAATAAAATCATAGACTTGCCGTGTTTGAGTCCGCATCACGCAAAAACTACTGAATGGATTGAAATAAAACTTGGCATGATTTAAGTAGGTACATATTTACTACAAAATGTGTAATGTAATTCATTAACGCGTAGTCCGAAGTTGGCGGTGTTAGATACACCCCCGTGCCTCGGAGAGCACATAAAGCCGTCGGTCCTGCGCCTGATCTCTCTCCGGTCGTGTCGCATTGGCGTTCCATCGGACTATGAGAGTGAAGGAATATAGAGTGCACCACACTTAAACTTGTGCACCATATATCCTGCATAGTCTGCATAGCCACCATGGCCGAAAATCAGTCAGAAAGACATTATAATAAGGGTTACCCAATTATACCTAAACACTCCGACAGGAGAATAACGGGGACGGATTCCGAACTAGAATTGTCTGTCAAATAAATTACTTTTCAATTAACTTTGGGGAAGTCAACAATGGTGGTCATTTCGGATTTGTATTGTTAATAAGTGGTCAGTGATTATTTCGTATTTATTTAATGGGCCTTGGGGGGTATTCTAGTGTAATAGAATTAACTGTTCCACAGTTTTAACCTATTAAGTACAATTTACCACAATTTATTATTTTGTAGTTAAAAGAAAAGTAGGTAGTTATGTGTTTAATGTCGGTAAGTAGGTACCTACCTATCTAACTCTATGTTAAAAAGATTTGATTTTTGAAATTTTATTCAGATTTCAGATGTAATAATAAAGTAAGCTAGAGGTTTCGAATAACTTTCACTTTATTACTTTTTCACTAAAATATTACTATTTTTATCACTAGCTACCTCAATTATTAGGTACTAATTTATTAGTAATAATTGAGTATAAATAGAGGTATACATTTTCTATATTTGCAAGCAAAAATGGCAGTTTCAATATTTTAGAACTTCACGATCTCAACGTAATCAATTCTTTGAATCTTTGTACCTACCTATATCGAGTAGAGTAATTAAATTTTGGATGTAGCTATGATAATAATTATAGATGATCCTGAGATTTTGTTATCAATAGTTTTCCGAACCGCAAGTTCCACTATAGAAGCAAAAATTACGCATTCACGTCGAAAATTAATTGACTAATATTTTTCGAAACTCGGTCACCCAGATTCTAAGTTGGAAAATGGCTCGCTTGCCCTGTGCTTACACACCAGTGGTACAACGGTAAAGTAATACTGAATGTCAAATATGTGTATAATACATTTAGTATGCGAAGTCAATCAACCCACCATCGCCATCTGCCGGTACGGCCACAGCTCCGGGCACCGCCCCCCGCGGAGCGGTCGAGTGCTGTAGGATGACTGGGATGGACTCGGATTCGATACTTTTATAGTTTATACTGAGTAATTTATTTGTGAAATTAAGCAAAATAATGTATTTTATGCTTTCTGCTGGTAGACCATCTCTTACTTCGTAGTTACAACTTATAGTATCTACTATTTTTTGGTTAAAAATGTTTATTTCACACATCGCGTGGGACCACCGCACATAGCGTGAGATAAGGACTGAAAGAAGATGATATCTTCCAGTCCTTATCCCACGATATGAGCTTTTTTTTAATTCAACTACAAGTTAGCACTTGACTGCAATCTCACCTGATTGTAAGTGATGATGCAGTCTAAGATGGAAACGGGCTAACTTGGAAGAGGTATGCACACCTCTTATGGGTTTCTACACGGCATCGTACCGGAATGCTAAATCGCTTGGCGGCACGGCTTTGCCGGTAGGGTGGTAACCAGCCACGGCTTAAGCCAACCAGACCAGACCAGAGACACATGTCTTTTTCTCACTTCTATATAGATACTCTTTCTTACCACAAGATATAAGCTTAAGAGAAGCTTATGGAGCGGGACGCGAATATTAAGCAAATTATATCACCGAGATCGGTTACGGCCTCGTGGTCCCACTGGTTGATCCACACAGTGGGACCAACATGACTTTCAAATTCTGTTGGTCCCACTGCTTAACTTGGGTGGGTCCATCAGGATTTGTGAATCCTATTGGTCCCGCTCTGTTGTTAAAATGCTGGCTGTATAAAACAAGTGCACTAACACTTGATATTATACGTCACTGTCTTATTTATGAAATGCATTGGTGACAATGTCTCGAATCTATCTATACTTTTATTAAAACTGTATCATAGTCCGGCCCTGCCCAAACCGAATCCCACCGAAAACCAAACAGTATCCCAAACACAAAATTCCGCTAATTATTAACAATATAATGGCTCGACTAATTTATGGTTTTGGGCCTGAGATATGGCCTTTTAATGGCCTGTCAGTGGCCACAAATGACCAGCTTCGGCTAGTATTGTTTACGTGCCCGATTTTATAGTTTCTTTTTCAACTTAATTGCGTTGGTTTGGTTTATTGTATAGAACAATACGTGCTTAGTGATATTATTGTTGTTTCGATTTAAGTATTGGAACGAATTTACTCAAACACTATCTTTTGTTCTCTTTGAATAATTATGGCAATTCTATCGATTGACTTACACTTTTTTACTATTGGTTAAAATAGCTATTGTAGGTCTACCTATATTGGTTTAAGCAAACGAAGTTATTGGGTTTCATACTAGTAATATCTTTTTGACCAAATGTTGGCCACGGCAGCCAATCACAACGGAGCCTTGCCAAGTTGCCAATTAAGCAGGAGATATTATAGTGCGCAAGTGTGTACCAAACAGGTGCGTTCTCTATTCCCTCACTCTCATAGTCCGAAGGTACGGCGATCCAACACGGCCAGAGATAGATCAGACTCAGGATCAGGATCACGTGCTCTCCGAAGCACGGAGCTGCGTTTAGCACCGTTTGCTTCCCAACTACCTATACCTACTCATTACTGAAAATTACTTCTCAGAAAACCCAGCAAGATTATTTTGTCGCAACCCGGGAATCCATTAGTTTTAAAAACTCGTACCTATGGGCTAGTGAAATATGTAGGGTAGGTACCTACCTATCCAAAGAGAAATATTTTTGCTGTAAATAATTTCAAATTAAATAATCAAAATAATTACAGCTTCATTCTGAACTCTGAAGTTATATTTCATCATCATCATCATGATCAACCCATTACCGGCTCACTGCAGAGCACGGGTCTCCTCTCAGAGTGAGAAGGGTTTTGGCCATAGTCTACCACGCTGGCCAAGCGGATTGGCAGACTTCACACACCTTTGAGAACGTTATGGAGAACTCTCAGGCATGCAGGTTTCCTCACGATGTTTTCCTTCACCGTTAAAGCAAGTGATATATAAATACTTAAAACGCACATACTTAACTCCGAAAAGTTAGAGGTGCGTGCCCGGGATCGAACCCACGACCTCCGATTAGAAGTCGGTCGTCCTAACCACTAGGCTATCACAGCTTAAATCGAAACTTAAAAATTTAAAAGTAATACGAAATGAATAAATTTAAATGTCAAACTCCTCGCTGAAGTCATATACAGCCTATTGTCACTTTAACACGGGTGTCCACTACAGAATGCAACGACAAATTTCATTTATAACAAATTATCTTTCTTAGTAAGTGAATATCAAATAAAATAAGCCAATTCAATAAATATACATGACATATATTCTTATTTCCAAGTATCAATTGAAATTAAGCTGTATGGCGTTGAGGCAAAGCCTATGAAGTTCGCAAAAAAAAACAATGTCATCAATACTTACAGAGTATAAAGACGTCAAAAGTCACTTTCCGCGCCAACAATGGCCTCTGATTGCCGCGCTCGCATTCACAGATTATTCACGGCCATTATATTCTATTTAGCTTCAAATAACCATTTAATAATAGTCCCCCGGTCCCTCTACCATGCTTATTAACAATACAATAAAATAAATAACAAATAACACAAAATAAAAGCCACTTTACACCTTCTTGGAAGCTGGCAGTTGCGCTTTCGGTCGAAAAAATTTAAGAAAAAACCTTTTGCGTCTCTTTCTTTCGTATAAATGCGTCTTGCTCTATCTTATTTAGCGCCCTTAACTTTTACGCGCGTAAAAATCGGTATTAAATAAAATTCAACCTTGTTTTGTATTTAAAATAAAGTCCAAAGTTACTGACAAAAATTTCTTAATTGAAATAAATTTCGAGTATTAGAAACATAATGGATACAGATGAAGTGGAAAACGATATACTCAACGTGTCAATCCCTTTTCAATGTTACGCTAATATAAAATTAATATTTTGTGGAACCGAAAAAAAAATTAAAATAAAAAAAAACATCACGAGATATTGAGCTTTATTTGTGTGGCCGTAGGATCTCATAAATTTAAAAATGGAATAGTATTCGCGGAAGTCGTTGACACATTCGAAATTCGAATTTCGAGGCCGAATTTTATGGGGGTTCACACATGACTAGTTTATAATTGGCTCACTTTATGACTCCCTATACACAATAGTTTCTTCTGTAATCTGTTTTAGATCGATCTGTGGTTCGAATTTTAAATTTTGTAACTTTTTTCGTTGGACTCTAACATTTATTAAATTGTTAATAAAGTCTATTTTGCAATGCAGGTTAAAAATTGATTATTATTATCTTAGATCAATTCGTAGGTACCTAGATTTTCAGTAGATGCATTTAAAATAGATAAGTATTCGTAGGTGCCTATTGACTAACCTCCTATAGTAGTCATAGCAAATTAAATTGTTATTCAAGTTAGGTACTAATTCTAGGTAATGCGAATTTTGTAATGGGCCTAGGTAGGTAGGTAAGTATTTTGACCATGAAGTCCAATTATCAGGTACAATGGTGTAGTAATTTGTTTAATAAAAAAATAAACTCTATCTTTAGGTGTGACTAAGTTATATCCAGGTATCATTAGGGAAAACTAAGAAAGTAAATAAAAGGTTTACTATTTAGTATTTTTCAAACCAGCAAGGTACCTATATCATGCAAAATGCGACGACAATTTTAGGTATTTACTTACCCAACGTTCGTTGACCTCTAGCGTCAGCTGATTGCAAATTGCAATACATTACGAACTTAAAAAAAAACTGGCCAAGTGCGAGTCGGACCTCGCTCATTTAGGGTTTCGTACATAATAATGAACAACATAATATTTTGGGCGTAAGAAATATATATGTATTTCATTTCCGAGCTAGACATGCATCGCAAAAAACAGTGAAAGAAAAACCCAAAAAGTGTTCGTTTGTTTTGGTCACAGCTTACAAACTACTTTATGAATCGTTGTTTTAGTATTTGTTGTTTAAATACAGTATATGGTTCATAATATATCGAAGTTTCATATTCCTAACTGGTTTAGTTTTTGAGATAGCCCCCGTCACAAAAATGGTCTAAAACTAACAATTTTGAAGGCTCCCCATTTCCTTATTTTTTAAGCAAAAAATTAAAAAAATATATATTCGTGCTCTACTCAATAAGTTCTAAACAATGATACCTATGCCACAAGCTAGGGTAAGAAAAATAATTTAATTCAATTTCTAATTCAATATTTAGTTTTGGGTTTACGTTCTATACACTAAATACAAAAATCTTAGGTTTGTAACTCATTTAGTCTACGAGCTAGAGACCTCTGACCGGCGGACAGACAGACAGACAGACATACAGACAGACAGACAGACAGACGGACAGACAGCCGAGTGACATTAATAGGGTTCCGTTTTTACCCTTTGGGTACGGAACCCTAAAAACAGGATATGTTTAAATATTTTTTCGCGTTTTATTTCCTGGTATCTTGTCAGTAATCCTCACTACTAATATATACCTATCTGTCTCCGTTTCCGAGAGCGGTCCCCTTACCCCAATACCACCCTTTTTTTTGTTTATAGGTACCTACATACTTACTTACTCAAATAAATAGTTAATTGCCTACCTTGCCTCGCGATCAGCATTCAACACTTGTAACAATGTAATATTATAATGGAGTCTTTTTGATTCGGTTTCCTGCGCGCAGGGTGGCGACTGGTGTACGGAGCGAGTCGGCCTAGCGCACACCAAGAGCAGCGCAGAGCAGCGCAGAGCAGTGCATTTTCTGCCAACCAGTGGCGTTTCTATATTTGAGGCCCGTGGCAAATTAATCGGATGAGGCCTCTCTTGCCCAATATAAAGCTCAACCAATATTAAAGTTTTGGAACGAAGTTCCTTATCGCGCGTTGCGAAAGGGGGCTAGACGGAAAAAATTAAGAGAAAAAGTTGTAACGACACTTTTTGCCCGTTGGCGCGGTTGGCAGTGACCCTGCCTTCCGTTTGGGGGTCGCGGGTTCGATTCCCGCCCCCAGTCTGGGTGTATATGTATATATGTAAGTATATAAGTATAAGTATATACTATGTATTTATACATTTATTAAAATATATATATATGTAGGTAAATATGTCTATCAGTCGGATGTTACCTATAACACAGGCATTAAGTTGCCTACTTTAGGAACAGACGAACGTGTGTGTATGTGTGAGTATTTATTATTACCCATTATTTATTACAAGCGGACACCCGCGACGTCGTTCGCGTGGATATTGGTTTTTAAAAATCCTGTGAGAATCATTTTGTTTTTCCTAAGCTCCTTTGAGCTCATACCTTGCTAAAAACTGTTAAAAGTTCACTGGCGGATGTTTCGGTAGATCAAAATGCAAACATCCGCCAGTGAAAGTCCCATCAAAACCGGTCCAGCCTTTCAGAGCTAAGATAGATTGAACAGTGTGGTGTCGCGACGATTATTTTTGTTGGGTGTATACAGGTTTTTTGTACATAAGAAATAATAAAAAATAATAACCTTATACAATATGGAACGAAGTTCCATCCGGGTGTCCCTTGACACCTCTCAAGTTTTTTTATTTTATTTTAAAATAAATAAGGGGGCCCCTTCCTGCTGAGGGCCCGTGGCAATTTGCCGAAATGCCGCCGTATAGTTACGCCACTGCTGACAACAGTGAATAATTAACAAATACGTCTATTAACATTAGTGCAATTTTTTTATATAAAAAATATTATAGCCATGATGAACATGACTAATATTCCCCTTTTTATTGCAATTAAGCCAAAACTTGTACTAGGAGTGGGTACGACAATAGTGCAACGGGTGTTCTCACTTCTCTGTGCTGCTCTTGGTGTGCGTTGGGCCTCCGCAGGCCATTAGAATGCATTCAGTGTTGGCGCTACCTTAACCTCGCTATCGATTCTGGCGATAGATTGTTCGATAGACTTTATTGGTGCTCCGCGAGGAATATTAATAGACGGAGATTAAATTTCCTATTAGTTTTGTTCTTGTTATAAACAGCCCGGTACACGTAAGCGCAACGCGCTTGGCCAATGCACGCCTCAAATGTGTAGGTACATGTGGATAGGCTCTGGCCAGCTTGCCGACTTTGGTATTTCTTTAAAAACGGAAGGATTTTGGCGTATTATAAAGTACCTGTGACCTGACATAGCATAATATCATAATATATTAGCTGCGAGAGCGATTTCAGTGCTTTTCTCCCATTAGAAATTAACGGGAGCGGACATTAGTTTAAGTTCAACTAGAAATAATTGTAAATATTAAAATAAGGTTAATAATAGTAGGTACAGCATTATTGATGCCTCCCAATTTACCATTACTCGTAGAAATGAATGTACAAATGAATGGTCGGCCAATATTCATTGGCCGATCTCATTGGGCTAATACGCGCTGGAGCTATAAGAAAAATTGAAGTGCTCAACGGACAAAAAGCGGACTGATATCCGACATTTACATTTACATTATTTTACAACAATCAATTGTAAGTATTTTGAAACCACGAAATTCCTGTTCCGACGAACACCCCCCATAAACAGTTGTTTAAACCCAAACAACATCACCACCATAAGTTTCCACCGAACACATTAAGGCGTGTACATATTTATGGCGCCCATCAAACCAATTGCCCAAATAACGATCGCCTACAAGAGAAAAACGCGTTACAAGAGAAAAAAAAAACAATAGAAAAACACGTATTCCACGCGCATCACGGCAATAAACATGTGCATTCAATTCAAAGTTATAGGAACTATCGCGTGTGGTCAAGGAGGCTCTATGAATGCACTAGCACCGCGACAGCGCACTTTAACATAACTAATATGCGCTATGCTTTATGAATGCCTAATGCAAATGTTGCAGTGTTGCAGCCATTTTAGATTTGTTCATATTTTTAAGATATTGAAGTTAGTAGTAGACAAAAAAGGAGGTTATGTAATATTCGACCCGTATGTATGTAAGCATGGATATGTAGGGTAGACTGGGTACGGTTGAAACGGTGGACGGTTGAAACAAAGCGAATATCTCGACACCATGTGTGATGAGGTTGATGGTTACAAGGGAAGAACGAAGCGGACGACAAGTCCAAACACGAATTTTGGTGTTGTGTCGCCCTTCGTAGTACTACCGTAGTACTTCGCCCTACTTGTAGATAAGAGGCCTCATTGTGTTTTTTGACGTAAAAGTAAGTATTTTAATATGTCCGTACATTTTTGAAATTATAATGGTTTTATTAAAGTTAGAGTACTGAGAGTTTTGTATCGTTTTTATTGAAGTTTGTAGAATATGGTTGTATGATTAGTGTTTATTTAAATTTATTATTATTCTTACTGCGAACAATTTTATACCTAGAAGGGGGGTTGGGGACAGTTGAAACATTTTTTGTGGGTACGGTTGAAACAATTTATTTATTTTATTTTCTTGTTTCAAAGATGCCAAAGGGAGACTACGAGATGTCAAGCTAACTTATCGACGTATAAGTAAGCATAAGAAGGTGTAAAAGCCGGATCTTCGTTTAGACACAGAAACAGCGGCAGAAAAGAATGGACTGAACCACTGTTCCCAGTTGAGGTATACAATGTACGTAAACGAGATGTGACTGGTGGCAATGAAAATCAAGAAATGGGATATAAAGCTCACAATCGAGTGTTTAACCAGGAACAAGAGCGTGAACAATCTAAATATTTAATTAGATGTGCAGACATATTATATTTTTGCCTAACTAAAAAGGATGTCTAACTAAACTATGCTAAACTAAAGGATATATAACTAGAAAGTTGTAAAATGTTATTAGACGATGAATAAAAAAGTTCATTTATTATATTTTGTATTATTTGCATGTGTTTCAATTGACCACAGGCACTGTTTCAACCGACCCTGGCATGGGGATGGTCGAAACAGTTTCCCATTTTTTTAAGGTTTGATTTTACACATAAAATACAATACAGTGATCGCAAATAACATTGCCCATTCGTAGACAGAATATATGTGGTCTTTTATTTGATATATTTCTTTCAACGCTCGCTTAACTATTCCCGACGAAATGGACGATTAACGCTAAAATGTTTCAACCGTACCCAGTCTCCCCTACCTATGTTCGCGATTATTTCAAAAACCAATGAACGGATTTCGATGATCTTTTGACTATCGTAATCTACATACTTTTAGGAAGGTTGTCACCATAATATTATGTCATTAATATTTTTGATTGATACTACACCGATTTCTCTGAGATTGCTGGACCGAAGTTGGTTTAATTTTTTCTAAAATATAGCCGGTTAATTTCATCCATGACTGCGTTCAAAATACATATAGCCTCAATAGCGCATCGGTCGACGGGCGTGGATCGAAAACCGTAAGGTCGACGGTTCAAACCCCACACGTTACACTATTGTCATACCCACTCCTAGCTTTCGCTTATTTGGAGGGGAAAGGGGATCTGTGAGCCATGATGAACATGACCAATAGGTCATGCTCATCATGGCTCACAGATCAGACATAATTTAGAAATCATAATATAATACCAAATTGCGTCTGCCGGGAATCGAACCCGGGACCTCAAGACCGCAGCTGACCATTGCGCCAGTGAGGTCGTCAGGTACAGACAGACAGACAACAATTTTAAAAATATTATGTGTTTAGTTTATGTACTTATACAATACATAATAATTATTAGGTATGTCTTACAAATTAATCTTGACGATGGACAGACGATCTCAAGCGAGTCGCGCGCCGGTAGCCGCTGGAATCAGGCGGCACAAGATCGTGTGCTGTGGCGATCCTTGCAAGAGACCTATGTCCAGCAGTGGACGTCTATTGGTTGAGACGAACGAGCGAAAAAATTAATCGGGTAATGAATTTCGCATAATTTTCAAATAATAAAAAAACCGTGTTAAGTAGGTACTAATTTAGTTTTTATTGCAAACTTTTTTAGTGGTCATAAAAATATACGCGTAACATCAAAGTAATGACGTTCTGATTTCGAAACGGGTGAAATCGAATAACCGATTTGCGATCTTTACTGAGGTTCTGGACTACTACTTTATGCAAATGTAATGGCGTTTAAAGAAATGTCCTTCTTAAAATATTATTGAATGAAAGAATGAATGAATATTGTATTTTATTTCAGGCCAACAGGTTATCTTCCTGTTAGCCCATTTAAGTGACAATACATAAAAAGAAAGTAAAATACATTAAACATTAAAATAAATATTAAAATTATGTTTATTTTCGACTAGCCGACCCCTGCGACTTCGTCCGCCTGGATATAGGTTTTATATAGGATCGGATTGGATCCCACAATCCTTTTTTGAACCTAAACTAAATGTAGCCTAAGTTACTCCTTATAACATCACCTATCTGCCATTGAAAGTTCCATCAAAATTGATCCAGCCGTTTCGGTAATTAGCTGGAACAAATAGACAGATCGACAAACATAAATTTAAACGCACACCAGTTTAAAATAAGCCGTACGTTCAAAGATCCGGGTCCCAAGTTATTTGAACCCAATAAATGTCTGTCATTTCTGAACTAATAAACCTATGACCTTGAAATATTTACGGGACAATACTTAAAGTACTACCTTTCTAACAAAAAAATAATGAGTTAAATCAAACTACGCGTTAATGAATTACAGCTAAATACATGTTTTCACTTTCTTCCCCTCTCCCTAGGGAACCGTGCTGAATTTCGGGATAAAAAGTATCCTATAACCTACCTCGGAGTATAAACTCAAATCGTACCAAGTTTTATTCGAATCCATTCAGTAGTTTCGGCGTGATGCGCGGCCAAGATACAGACAGACAGACAGACAGACAGACAGACAGACAGACAGACAAAAATGAAACAAATTGCAGTTTTGGCTTCAGTATCGATTATTATATAGTGCCCTCCAACAAAAATTTTCAAAATATCTTCAATGTACAGAATTGGATCTGTTACAGTTTTATTATATTATAGAAGATTCGCACTGGTTGTGCTAACGAATGGATGGCGACATGCAACAACAAACTCGGCTGAGTTTGTTGTGGACTCTTCTCACACCGGGGCGTGTTTGAAACCCTAGTAATAATATTATTACCTCACTTCTATATATCTACTCGTAAAATTGACATTAAAAAGTGTACCTACTACCAATTTTGAATAAAAAGTTTTTCTCGGTACAAGATCTTTCTCACATTTTTGCCAAAAATCAGAATAGTTAGGTACTAGTCCCTTAACTAAATTAACTAGGTATGTACCTACTTGTGAATTACCTACCTTCCTCTCATTGTAATGGAAGGCCATCTAAGCAATATATTCCAGTAAATCCATCTTGTAAATTCAGTTGCTTGGGAGAGAACTACTGGAAAATACGTCTTAGGTTTTCCCGAGTCTTCAAAATGCAGCGAACGTGCATGTGTAATATCTACGACTTTCAGATTATTCTGTTGCTCGTTCTAGATAAATTCTACGTCCGGTTACTTTGGCGAGTGTGTTTAAACACCTCCTTAATAGAAGAACACGTTAATGTGTTCAGGATTGTCAATTATAAGTTGATGAAGATATCATAAATATCTTACGTGATGGACGGATTATACTCGACGAGAAACGGATAATTATCAGTAATATTAGTGCTAATTAAAGTCAAAAGTATATTTTTTAGTTTACCTAAAGAAACACCTACTTAGTAGGTACCTACAGCTCGCGCCATCGCCCGTGGAATATCTCTGATTTTTCATATTATGAGGTCCATGGTCTCGGAGCCGTAGGCCGGGCGTAGGCATGTCATCAGTATCACTGGCAACTGTTCAAACTGTTCAACTGTTCGATGACTTTCGTATTCAGGTACGGAGCGATTTTGGACGAGAAAACATCTCGAACTTTCCTTGACTGCCCTTGATGAGTAAGAGAAATTAATGGTAAGAATTTGTTAAAAAAATTAATATTATTCTGGGAAATTTTCATCAAGGTACCTACTACCTACTCAAGGCGATCTTATCGATTTATGGTAAACTCATCTGTGATGACAAAAGATTAAAATAGGTACAATATAGAATAAAGAAGAAAAGAAGAGAAGAATATAATAATATTTAAGTAAGTAGTTATGTTAACTTTATAAGTCTACCTAATTACAGGTACAAAATCATACTTCTAAACACTTATTGCCATTATGAGATGATAAAATGTGGGCATAATGTGTCGTGTTTAACACACATTAATAGCATTATAGAGTGTTTTATAGAAGATGTGCGGGGAATAGCGATAGGGCACGGTTATTAGGCATTTAGGAAACGGATTGGTCGGGTCGGATTTATGTTATACGCGGTAGCGGTAAACTGTAAAAACTGTAGGTAGGTATGCTTAGTAGGTACAGGTGTTAGAGATTAGGTAAATAATGATGAATAATGTAAATGAATTGTACACTAATATAGATAATTAACAGAGTTTATGAAATATTATATTAAGAAAACATATTGATTGAATGTATAACATTGTATTAATGCTTAAGTCAACCAAATGCGTAACCGTAAAATGTATAATAATTTAATTTAATATAATTATTAAGATCGATAATAGTTGAAATTCCGTAAAATGTTTATCAAAGTAGTATTTTAGTTTGCTTGGTTATATTTTAAATAATTAAGTTGTTCCAATGATGAATTTTAATGAATGAACTAATATCATGACATTGTTATGAAATAGCTTAGTTTTATCCATGACGAGATTATATAAAGAACGGTAGTTGTAAAGAGGGAATCAATCGTCCCACAAAAATTGGTGAATAAACTTGTAAAATCAGTCTTCGTGTTGTTATTCTTCGAGGTCATCCAACAATCAGAAGCGGGATACGCTGAACGCAGGTAACAAGTGATTAATTCGTTTATTTATGTATTATTTTGCTGTGTTTGTGTAAATTCTAAAGTGATTTAAAATCTAAGTGCTTGTGGTACTTATCATGAAAGTACACAGAAATATATTATCGATGGAAACGTGTGCCAAACTTATTTACACTTGTACACAAGTTTTCAAAATAACACTCGTTACACATAGATATTTCGATGTAATTAATAGTTTTAGTGCATAAAAATAATCGTACAAGTGTCATCTTGCACTATTTTGAACTGTAAACACAGAAGTTTAGAAATAAATCTCAAAAAAGGAGGTTATTTGGTATCACACGTAACCGTTTTTTTTTGGCACGCGTGAATTATTATTAGTAAAAAGTGGTAATCGCCGATCTACCCTATATATGTCTGTGATAAAAGCAGAGAATCAAATTAAAATAATTTTAATAATAATGCAATAATAATTCGTAATCTTAATTTACCATGATAAATATTTTTTATCTACCCGCATTAAATCGATTTCCAAGTACTTTTAGTAGTTCAAATTCTAACCATAAACCATTTTATTTTTGCACACCACGGCCTGACGAGAGACTACAAGCTGCAGAGGGTGAGTGCGCTTACGGTGCACTGACCAGCCCTCATCACAGTCGCGGCTGCCTACAAGATCGACGCAGCCGAGAGTGCATGTGACGATGCAGCCGGGAGTGGCCTATCAGTCAACGACACAGCCAGGATTCCACACGTAATGCTCAAGTCTGGTATGTTGAATAGTTATGTTAAAGTTTCTGGATTTACGAGTTTAGTAAGTGTGCTAAGACGTATAGTTAGAATGATCAACAGACGTCCCATATTGCACTTCTCAGATTAAAAAAGGTCCTACTAAAAATGGTATGAAGGTACAATCGATAATCGAACTATGTTAGTAGCAGAGTAATCTTAAAACGAGCCTTTCATTTAGAAAGTAATGAATATTATTACAAAATGGTTATATGGCTAAATGCTTGTAACATTTCCGATAAAACAGGTGATAGTTTTTATAAGTTAGTTAGAAGTTACTGCAAAGACTCGGAATTGTTAACGGTTATTTTTCTGTAACATTGGCAAGACTTATAGAGATTTTACCTAAATGAATTGAAATATATATAGCTTCACAATGTATATTTGACAACAGTTTGAAAATTTGAAAATTGTATTTTCGCACATACATATTACATATTACGCAAACTAATTGAAAAATCTTATTAAATCTTAATGATAAAGATAGTGCGTGAGGGATATTATTTTAACGACAAAAAAAAGCCATGGACTTAGATAGTTTTAAATAAGCCAATAGTTCAAATCATTTATACTGAACCATATTGTGAGGTGGTGATAATCTCGTAGTTTTAATTTTAAGTCTTAAGTAATTATCACCATTACCTCACTTTTATGTACTTATTAAATTGATGATACAAAAGAACCAGTGTTGTGACAGTAGATCAATTTTGAATGAAGTTTCTCTGACTTTGTGTTGACGGTTTTACTACGGTTTTACATCATTGAGTTTGAAACATTTTGTAATATTTCACATATTTAACACATTGTTGAATGCGGTTGCTATGTTTAGATCCCAAAGGACAGGTGAAGCATTATAACCGAATAATATTTGATGCTCAATGCTCCTAAATAGGTAAAATAAGAAACTGTTAAGTCTATTCAGGGCCTTATAAAGATATAAGAAAATGATATATGAAGTGTCATTGCAATACATTGGCTTGTAGATCAGATACAAACTTGGATTGGTACATTTATTGACCGTGATAGTTCGAAATATAAACATCAATTTAAATAAAATAATAAAAAAAAAATATATAAACGACAATTGATATAAACTGTAGTTGTGTTAGGTTCGTTGTGAATTTAATATTGCAATATGACCTCCTTTTGTTGAATTAAGGTATTTTTATGATTATTGATCTGACAATTCGAAAAAAAAGAGCTTTAGATAGGAATTGAAATGGCAGACATGAGATGTAAAGAAAAAAAGGGAATGTTTGGAAAGACTAATAAAATGTAAAATTGTATAAGAGAATGAAATAATAATAATTAAAGGAAATTATATACTTCGCCCACGTGAATTTCGATTTTTCACAAATCCTGAAGGAATCGTGGATATCTGGTTTATCTGTAATATCTTCGAAAATATTCATTTAAATCATATGCTGTGAAGGGCCATATAAATCTTTATTAAATAAACAATGTATTTAAGGTATTTAATTAGATAAGGATTAATGTTGTATTGGTTAAAATCGCTTCGAAAATTAGCCATTATTTGTTGTAAAAAGTAAATGACAAAAAAAAATTTTATTGTGGGGTATCCATAAGAGATAGACATATACCATAGTGCAGTTTTCTGTAGACCTTTTCAATTAGTACAATACTTAGTACATTATTTTGATAAATCTCGTAGGGTTCAGCCTGCGTTTGCAATGTAAGCGGAAAAAATTTAATTATTTACGACATCACATTAGAATCTTCATAAATAACAGTATTTCTCCACTAAGTATTTAATGGATGTTATTAAAAAAAAAACCGCATCAAAATCCGTTGTGTAGTTTTAAAGATTTAAGCATACATAGAGATATAGGGACAGAGAAAACGACTTTGTTTTATAACTATGTAGTGAAGTGGATTTTTATTATAATTAACATAAACGATAATTGACTTGACATTAAAGATAAATGACTAATAATTGAAATTAAAGATAAATGATAAATGATAATTGACATTAACTATAAAAGACATATATGAATAAACGACATAAACAATAAACGATTTAAAACGATAAACAATATGAACAATAAACGATAAACCATATATGTACAAATGATAAACGACAATCCTAACTGTGGGCTTAATAAATTAAAACTAACAAAGATGAAAGAAATAATTCAAGTAATAGATAACTTACATACTAACACTAGTTCAGGTATCGATAGCATAAACATTAGAAGGTAATAAAGTTCATCAAAAACTCCATAGCTGAGGAACTAACTCTATGTATAAATTCCTGTTTAGAAAATGGTACTTTTACTGCGTCTCTGAAAATAGCTAAAGTAACGCCTATCTGTAATTCTGGAACAAAATCGGACCCGAGCAATTATCGAAAAAAAAAAAATTATTTATAATCGACTTGAATCCTACTTCATTTCTATTGATTTTCTGTATCAAAAACAATATGGATTTAGAGCAAAATTAAATACGTTATCAGCAACTGTTGACCTAGTATCTAAAATAAAATAAAATAAACAATATAGACGAAAAAAAAAATTGTTCTTGGAATATTCATAAATCTAAAAAAAAAAAGCGTTTGATACGGTTAGCCACAAGATACTTAATTTTTGAATCTTATTTAAATAATCAGCAGTCCTAAACTAATAACTTACGGAGTTCCTCAAGCCTCGATACTTCGATTCATAATTTTTCTGATCTATATAAATAATATGAATAAAACATGAACTAAAAGACGAATTATCACCATATTATGCTGATGATACCACCTTATTTTATCATGGGAATAAAATTGAAAACCTAATTAAAGATGCCCAAAATGATCTTAATTTACTTAATATCTGGTTTCAATGTAACTTGCTAACCCTCAACGTAAATAAAACTCATTATGTAATATTTGCAGCTAAAAATATAAAAAAAAATTAATGATTTTGAACCACCAAAAATTAATAGCATTATCATCAATAGGTCAGATTGCGAGAAGTATTTAGGTTTAACAATCGACAATAAAGTCACATGGAAATCACATATTTTAAATATCAGAAATAAGCTAGTATCTTTAACAGTAGCTCTCCACAGCATAGTCCGTTGGCTACCACAAGTCTGCTACATAATCTACAACTGCCTGGCTAAACCACGCTAAACTAAACGGCTCAAAATAAATTAATAAAAGTACTATTTCATTATGATTTTTTTTTAACATCAACAGAAAAAAATGTATAAAGAATATAACAAATACTTACAAATATTACACTTGCATTTTAATACGAAAAATTTTGTCAAAAGAAATACATTCAAACATAACCTTTACCAGAAAAAAACAAATATCCGCATTTACTAATTTTGAGAAGTGCTAATAACATAATCTTACGCCCACCAAGAATTATTAACTATGGTAAGAGAAATATTACGTTTGTTAAGTGCTCAGATATATAATAAACTGGCTAAAAATATAAAAGAATGTAAAAGTGTACATCCTTTTTAAAAAATGCTTAAAAACTATTTTGTGAAACTTAAAACATACTTAATACATAATATTTTTTTTACGAATTAAGAATATTGAATTTACTTTATTGGGTCACATCTAGTTATGAGCTATCTATGAATTGACGTGACGATTCAGTAACATAGCCGCGGCTTGAATCGATTCTGTTGTGATGGTACCAAGTATTTGAAACCTACCCACTTTTATTACAAATTGTTTTACGCTCCGTATTGCAATAATTTAATTTTGTAAAATCTGTTTGCCTTTGTCTCGTCTTCTAAGTGAATATATTTGTATAATATTCTTTTGAGACAGTAAATTTATTTAAACCGAAACTGTATAGACGATATGCTGTATAGACGATAAGCTGTATAGATGATAAATTATATAAAAGAGAAATGATAAAAGAGAAATGATAAAAAAGACATGAGAAATGATTTTTACATTAGAGATAAATGAATTTAGATTAAGATTAGTTTAATCTAAATGATAAAAGAGACATGATAAATGATTTTTACATAAGAGATAAATGCATTAAGATTAAGATTAGTTTATTCTAAAATCGAATGATTGATACTAAAACCTATGATGATGTAATTGATACACATACCGCAATGATGTAACTTATAATGTTTTTAAATGAATGCGATATTCTAGTTATCGATTAATAATGCCTTTTTTTATATGTATTTAAGTTTGCGGACAAACTATAGTTGTCAGGAAGGCCGAATGTTAGAAATTAGATTGATACACATACCGCAATGATGTAACTTATAATGTTTTTAAATGAATGTGATATTTAAGTTATCGATTAATAATGCCTTCTTTATATGTATTTAAGTTTGAGGACAAACTATAGTTGTCAGGAAGGCCGAATGTTAGAGATTAGGTAAATAATGATGAATAATGTAAATGAATTGTACACTAATATAGATAATTAACAGAGTTTATGAAATATTATATTAAGAAAACATATTGATTGAATGTATAACATTGTATTAATGCTTAAGTCAACCAAATGCGTAACCGTAAAATGTATAATAATTTAATTTAATATAATTATTAAGATCGATAATAGTTGAAATTCCGTAAAATGTTTATCAAAGTAGTATTTTAGTTTGCTTGGTTATATTTTAAATAATTAAGTTGTTCCAATGATGAATTTTAATGAATGAACTAATATCATGACATTGTTATGAAATAGCTTAGTTTTATCCATGACGAGATTATATAAAGAACGGTAGTTGTAAAGAGGGAATCAATCGTCCCACAAAAATTGGTGAATAAACTTGTAAAATCAGTCTTCGTGTTGTTATTCTTCGAGGTCATCCAACAGAGGTTTGCATATTTCGACAATATTGATCGACTTCAATTATCGTAGCAGTTTACTTCGGTCCTAGAAAACCTAATTTCACTTTATCACAAACAAATTAGGTAAGTAAATAAATGTCAATTAGAACAGCAGTTATAATAGGTGCAAGCAGTGGCGTAACTATAGGGTGGCATTTCGGCAAAATGCCACGGGCCCCCAGCCGGAAAGGGCCCCCGGCCAGAAAATATAAACTTTAACGTTGGGCCGAGTTTCTTTAAATATTGGGCAAAATTCGAATAATTTGCCACGGGCCTCATACGGTATAGTTACGCCACTGGGTGCATGCCAAGCGAGCAGCGCATTTAGCTTAAGCACTGTAGGTACTCATTCTGAATTAGATACTATACAGGTGAAGCGGTGATATTCTGGTGGTTAAGAGGCCGTATTCCGAGCCGAGCTAACGAGTTTCGGCCCGAGTTTTAAATGTGTGCGTGTACCTCACAATGGCACCGTAAGCTGCACTCACACAAAGACATGGTATACTTAAAAGCGGTCGGACTACCCTATATTGATACTTTGCGTTCCAAATTTAACGCGCTAATAAAATAAAATTTTAGATCTTAGTATATTTTATATTTGCTTTTTTTTAATGTTCGATTTAGGTAAGTATATAATTATTATCAAGATGTTGTGTAATCGTTTATACTTACACATAACATCTGTAAGAATTAAATACAGCTATATCACTACCCATATTATAATGCGAAAGTGTGTTTGTTTATTAGTTTATTGGTTTGCTGGTTTCTCCTTCAATCACGCTGCAACGAAACAAAAGACTATACGATCAATGCTTATTATATTGGCCAATAGATTAATCTGGTTATTTCAGGTATACAGGTTGTTTTGATAAAGAAGTTCTCTCAGGTGTGCAATTATCTACTATGCAGTTGCTAATCTTAGGTCATAAATAAAATTTGCACGTGCTCAATTCTTGCAGGAACACTTGTTGTATTCGTATTTGCTTCTTGTAACCGAATTTTTATTTATTGTCAAGAATGGCCCGAGTACCCATAATATTTTATTACCAAAGACTTGATGAGTAGGTGCTAAACTAATATTTGTTCGTGTTCAAACCGTGATGTTTTTATTATATTCTTTTTTCTTGTACTAGTTGACTCGCCCAGGATTTACACATTTTCGTTTAGCCAATTTTGATGCAATTTAGTACACATATGGCTTACATCCCGAAGGTGGACAAAGGCTTTTTTTTATCCTGGAAAATAATTTATTTTTCATAGAACACTATTTTATATGTTTATTATTAAAGACATTACTATCTAAAATTTAGGTATGTAAGGGCCTGTTTCATCACCTTCTGATAAGTGTCGAATAGACTAAACGTAAGTTTTGTCACTTTCTTACTTTATGTCAAGTGACTAAGACCAAACTTGTGAATAAGCTATCTGACACTTATCCGAAGGTGGTGAAACAGGCCCTAACTGTTTTCACTTAATTAAATTTAGTTGTGAGATAACTTATCTCCCTCTATTTAGTCCGATTAAAATAGACATTCAAGATTTAAAAAAATATTCAATATTATATAATATACTAGCTTTTGCCCGCGGCTTCGCCCGCGTGAATTTCGATTTTTCACAAATCCTGAGGGAATCGTGGATTCCCGGTTCCCGTTCCCCGCTCCCTTTTCCAACCTTTATACCTACTTTCAAGAAACTTTGCTATAGTAATCTACCTATAGCTATAGATATAGTTTTCGGGTTTTTGAAAGAGAAATGTGTTCAATATGGTACTTATGATGAGATTTTGCATCTCTGATAGAATCGGACTGACACAAACTTTATCGTTAAAGTAAAATGAACCTTAACTGCCTTGTTTTAAAGCTCAAGTTCATCAACAGCCAACACTCTAAACAATTAAAATCAGTGGTACTGAATTTTAGGTCCATTTTATTCTGACGTTATTGTGTCACAGAGGAGAAACGGAACAGAGTCAAAGCTTCTAAGAAGCGAGCAAAATTTATACCTATTGTTATTATATATTATATGTTTTGTTAAACATATAAACTTAATTAATATAATAAACTTAATAAATAAATACATATAACTTGTTAAACATATAAAACATATAATATATATTATATGTTTTGTGATCCCAGGGAGCTCTAAATATCGATTTTGAATGAAATCGGTCAATTTACAAAGAATTTCAAAATGGCGTCGACTTTTTTAAGTTTTGGTAACAGTTTCCTGTTTTGTGATCCCAGGGAGCTCTAAATATCGATTTTGAATGAAATCGGTAAATTAACAAAGAATTTCAAAATGGCGTTGACTTTTTTAAGTTTTGGTAACAGTTTCCTGTTTTGTGATCCTAGGGATCCTCAGATATTGATTTTGAACGAAATCGGTCAATTAACAAAGAATTTCAAAATGGCGCCGACTTTTTCACATTTTGGTAACAGTTTCCTGTTTTGTGATCCCAGGGAGCTCTAAATATCGATTTTGAATGAAATCGGTCAATTAACAAAGAATTTCAAAATGGCGTCGACTTTTTTAAGTTTTGGCAACAGTTTCCTGTTTTGTGATCCCAGGGAGCTCTAAATATCGATTTTGAATGAAATTGGTCAATTAACAAAGAATTTCAAAATGGCGTCGACTTTTTAAGTTTTGGTAACAGTTTCCTGTTTTGTGATCCTAGGGATCCTCAGATATTGATTTTGAACGAAATCGGTCTATTAACAAAGAATTTCAAAATGGCGCCGACTTTTTTAAATTTTGGTAACAGTTTCCTGTTTTGTGATCCCAGGGAGCTCTAAATATCGATTTTGAATGAAATCGGTCAATTAACAAAGAATTTCAAAATGGCGTCGACTTTTTTAAGTTTTGGTAACAGTTTCCTGTTTTGTGATCCCAGGGAGCTCTAAATATCGATTTTGAATGAAATCGGTCAATTAACAAAGAATTTCAAAATGGCGTTGACTTTTTTAAGTTTTGGTAACAGTTTCCTGTTTTGTGATCCCAGGGAGCTCTAAATATCGATTTTGAATGAAATCGGTCAATTAACAAAGAATTTCAAAATGGCGTCGACTTTTTTAAGTTTTGGTAACAGTTTGTTCTAAAAAAACTGTTCCTATTCACCCATAAGTCGTTCCTATTCACCTCATTCTCATCCCTATTAACCCCTCTTTCGTCCCAAAAGAACTTCGAGTATGAGATTTTAACATTATGTCATACAAAAAATATTTCATTTCAATATATACATATGTATATCAACACATACTTATACCAAAACATAGCATTAGCTATGTATTAGCTCAGCATTGATCAGATCGGACCACTAATGAAATAAAACCTTTGCACAAATCATCAAACTGAGTCGGTTGCGCTATAACTTTTACGTAACTTTTACGACAAGTCATTACACAGCTTTGCATGTGTGCGTGAGCTGCGTCGGGCAACAACACGTCCTCCCTCAAAGAGCGCTAAGCTCGGTATGGCATTCGTACTGTCTGCTGTGCCATTTTATTTGTAAATTTTAGGATACTTTGACAATTTTTTGTGGTCATATAAATAGTTTCTGGATTATTATTTTTTTACAATTATAGCTAAATGAATCCTAAACTTTCGTGCTATATATTTTTTTTATTAGTGAAATTGCGATAAATCAAAGAAATTGGGGTTAATCTAATGCTTAAATTTTCATAAATCGTACGTGCGGTTTTTATTTTTTATTTACTAATTTTGTATAAAACATAGAAAAACTAATTCCAACATTCCAATTTTGAGGGTGTGTTCATAATATTAGTAATTTTTTTCAGTCGCTTTCTACAATTTTTAGTACTTATATGTGTGACGAAAGTTTCACTCAAAGGCGTAAAATCAGTAAACGTCTTCCGCAAGAATTAAGATTTGAATAATATTTTTTAATAAAATTAATATTTTATTCCCAACATTCTATTAAAAAAGGATTGATCTTTAATATTTGATAATTTTTTTTAAAGTAATCATTATATCTAGAGCACTATGGTGTTCAAAAGTTCGTAAAAAATTACGAATCCGGGTACCGGCCTCTTAAAAGACATCGGCCTCACTTTCAGGAGGACCGAGTTCGTTCCCCGGCACGCACATCTCGAACTTTTAGGAGTTATGTGCTTTTTAAGCAATTACTTTAATATCACTTGCTTTAACGGTGAAGGAAAACATCGTGAGGAAACCAGCACGCCTGCGAGTTCTGCATAACATTTTCAAAAGCGTGTGAAGTCTACCGATCCGCACTCGACCAACGTGGTGGATTACGGCCACCTTCTCTTTGAGAGAGGAGACCCGTGCTCTGTAGGGCTATTCTCTAAAATACCATCTCGATATCGAAGCTCACTCAAGTGAGATAACTCGCTTCGAAAGCAAACTCCCTTCACCTTGGTTTGATATTCTGTAAACATCTCCTACGCACTTGCGAAGTGAAGTGAGTTTGAGTGAGAAGACCTGCAGGGCTATTCTGTAAAGCCATTTTCGAATTATAGAGAGTGAATTCGAGATGAGTTTGCTAATTTGTACTCTGTAAAACTCGATAGTACAGGTCTTCTCACTCAAACTCACTTCACTTCGCAAGTGCGTAGCAGATGTTTACAGAATATCAAACCAAGGTGAAGTGAGTTTGATTTCGAAGCGAGTTATCTCACTTGAGTGAGCTTCGATATCGAGATGGTATTTTAGAGAATAGCCCTACTGTACTATCGAGTTTTACAGAGTACAAATTAGCAAACTCATCTCGAATTCACTCTCTATAATTCGAAAATGGCTTTACAGAATAGCCCTGCTGTAGTGGACCGGTAATGGGTTGATCATGATGATGACAGGTGAAGCTAATAAAAGCGATGTTAAAAAGACGCTCTCGCTTATGCTCGAACGCTTGGCCCTTTAAATTCCCAAGTAGCGTCTATAATATACGTCACAGTGAGTCGCGACGTGCGCGGCGTGCCCAGTAGGGCCAATAAATTGACACCGGAGTGCCCGTGATTAGACTACGTTGTACGTGGTGTGGACGTATAAATAAACACATATAGATATGAATAGATGGGTCCAGAACACTACACGCCTGTACATGAATAGACGAAAATAGATGAGTTCAGAACACTAAACGCCTGTATATGAATAGATGAAAATAGATGAGTTCAGAACACTATATATGTGGCGGTGTGCAACCTCAAGGCAGCGTTGCAACCTCCACAGTTTTCCTGGCTGGTTTTTCTCGCCGGCCGTTTTTGTGTGTCAAGAGATTATAAGTGTTTATATTTTTCAAATGTAGAAGCTGTCTCAGCCTGCGCCTTCGATGTGCGCGGTGTAGTATTATTATTCCGTTTTTAGAGCCGGAAGGTCGGCTCCAGATTTTGTTTTGATATCATTCTATTTTGTTATCCCGGTGAGATCAGACCTCAGTGATGGTCCTATAGCCTGAGACAGTTTCATTTTCCAGAAGATTAAACCTGTACTAAATAATAACTCTAAAAGTGCGAGAATACAACATATGTCCGTGAAAGCTCTATTGGATTTTATTTTATTACTTTCACTGCACCTATATTTGGTGACACCGACGAAGAGAAGTCCTATAATTGTGTTACGTATGACGTCACTTAAGGAGTACATAGTGTACACGTTGTATAAGCTTAGTGTACACATTGAACAACAGGAAATTTAAAAATTGAGTTGAAAATGAAGTGAAGAAATAAATGTTGGCGAATTATTGAAAATTTTAACGAACATTTCAAATAAAATAATAATTCAATTTAATAATTTCTGGAAGACATTCTGAATTATGAAATCATAAATATACAATGAAAATTTTCAGCGGCCATTTTGTGGAGTGAACATTAGAGACATTATTTTATTAATTTACGTTCATGTGTCATATATAATAATATTTTTCAGGAATATTTTAAAATTTTCTAGGAACTAACATTATGGAAAGCAAATGCCAACAATTGGAAGATGAAAATAATGCTCTCAAATTAAAACTTAAAGAGTTGGCCGACAAAACATTCCCAATCTTTAAAGAAAATGAAGTGTTACGTTCGCAATTAGCGAGTGTTTCGGATCCCCCCACGGGTCAGGAATCAAAGATTTGTAAAGTTTCAGCTAAGCTTCCTCCCTTTTGGTCTGACCGGCCGAGCATTTGGTTTGCCCAGGTCGAGGCTCAGTTCGCGATTTCAGGTATCACGGTGGATCAAACCAAATTTGATTATGTTGTGGCACAATTGGACTCGCGAATCATTGGCGAGGTCGAGGATGTTATTACACAACCTCCGGCGTCAGGGAAATTTGATTTTCTTAAGAAGGAATTAATTCGGAGATTATCCACATCTGAAGAACAAAGGGTCAGGCAGTTGGTAAGTGACGAAATGTTAGGTGATCGGAAGCCATCTCAATTTTTGCGGCACTTACGCTCTTTAGCTGGTCATGCACTTACGGATCAGAATATTTTACGGCAATTATGGATGCGTCGTTTACCGCAACATTTACAGGCAATTTTGGCAGTTCAATCGGAATTGGGTTTAGACAAAATAGCGGAATTGGCGGACAAAATTCTAGAAGTATCGCCGAATATTCTTAATTCTTCCTCTTCGATTAATAACGCGGCATGCTCTTCAAATACTAATTTAGATGCGCTAGTCACTCGTTTAGAGAGTTTATCGAGGGAAATTTCAGAAATTAAGGAAAATAATAAAAAATTTTCGCGACATAGGAGTAAATCGAGAAATAGGTTTAGGTACAGGCGGTTTTTATCCCCGTCCCCTTCTCGCAATAATTTAAATAATAGCAACAGCGATTTATGCTGGTATCATCGCAAATACGCAGCGCGTGCCCATAAATGTATTAAACCGTGTTCTTTTAAAGAATCGGAAAACGTGAGCGACAATCAGTAGCGACGGTACCTGATTTGTCGTCTCGTAGTCGCCGTCTTTTTGTAAATGATATCCGAACCAATAGACGATTTTTAATCGACACTGGTTCAGATGTTTCTTGTTATCCGGTCTCATGGTTGAATAGTCGACCCAAAATGGCCGACTATTGTATGCGTGCGGCAAATGGCAGCGATATTAAGACTTTTGGGACAATTTTATTATCGTTGGATTTTAGATTAAGGCGCAGTTTTAATTGGCATTTTATCATTTGCGATGTTACAACTGCGATTATAGGTGCAGATTTTCTCGCGTATTTTAATTTATTGCCAGTCTGTAGGTCAGGTCGAATTCTAGATGGTTCGACTGGCCTATCGTGCGTTGCATCAATTATTTCTCACGAACAAGCGAGTGTGAAAACTTTAGTTTCGAGTAATAATATTTTAGCTGAATTCCCCGCTCTTACTCGCCCGCCTGGTCCGGATCGGGAGATTAAACATAATACGGTTCATTACATCCGGACAACGGATGGTCCTCCGGTTTGCTGCCGTCCACGCCGACTTGCTCCACAGAAGTTAGCTATTGCTAAGAAAGAATTCGATAGCATGTTAGCTTGTGGTTATGCAAGGTCTTCGGATAGTCCGTGGTCTTCGGCACTTCATTTAGCGCCGAAAGGTGAATCTGATTGGCGTCCATGCGGTGATTACCGCGCTTTAAATGCGCGCACAATTCCAGACAGATATCCTGTGCGTCATATCGGCGATTTTAACCAAAATTTAGTTGGCTCAACGATTTTTAGCACGATAGATTTAGTTAAAGCGTATCATCAGATACCGGTAGCGAAAGAGGATATTTGTAAAACAGCTATCATTACCCCGTTCGGTCTTTTCGAATTTCCTTTCATGACCTTTGGTCTTAGAAATGCAGGCCAGACTTTTCAAAGATTTATCGATGAAGTTGTTCGTGGTCTAGATTTTTGTTTTGCCTATGTTGATGACATACTCGTTTTTTCAAAAGATAGTCAACAACATACTGAGCATTTGCGTATTCTTTTCAAACGTTTGGAAGAATACGGTATAGTTATTAATGAAAAGAAATGTCATTTTAATGTCCCGGAGGTACGTTTTCTGGGATATAAAATTAGCGCGGCTGGGATTTGCCCTCCTGCCGATCGCATTAAAAGTCTTCAAGAGTTTCCTCTACCTAAGACTGTACAAGGAGTAAGAAGATTTCTTGGTATGATTAATTTTTATCGGAAATTTCTCCCTAGCATAGCGCGTTTTCAAGCTCCTTTAATTGATGCCTTATCAGAAATTCAAGGTAAAGGTGCTAAACCATTTACTTGGACTGCTGATTTAGAGCGTAGTTTTAATATGTGTAAAGAAAGTTTAGCTAACGCAACACTTTTAGCTCATCCAGTCGCTGATGCTAGACTTGGATTATTTACAGATGCATCGAGTTCTCATGTCGGTGCATGTATTCAACAAGAAGTGAAGCAGGGCTGGCAACCTATAGCGTTTTTCAGTAAGAAGCTGACTCCCAAGCAATCGTCTTGGCCGGCTTATTACCGCGAATTATTAGCCATATACGAGAGTGTGCAACATTTTAAACACATTCTAGAAGCTCAACCGGCTACGATTTATACAGATCATAAGCCATTACTTTATGTGTTTACACAAAAACGAGAGAAGCTTCCACCTATTCAGCTTAATCAACTTGTTTTCATTTCGCAGTTTACTACTGACATTCG
This sequence comes from Melanargia galathea, assembly GCA_920104075.1. Classification (NCBI taxonomy): domain Eukaryota; kingdom Metazoa; phylum Arthropoda; class Insecta; order Lepidoptera; family Nymphalidae; genus Melanargia; species Melanargia galathea. The sequence goes on from OV049868.1 coordinate 12,086,983, forward strand.
ACATGTCAAAGGAGCTGAGAATATTGTGGCTGATACCTTCTCTCGTGTGGAGAGCGTCACAGCTCAAGACATACTTGTAGCGCTAGCGAAATCTCAAGAAGTCGATGAGGAATTAAAAACACTGAATGACACAACGTCGTTGACGTTGGCTCGGGTTACTATTCCAGGCACCAGGGTAAAAATTACATGTGACGTTTCAACTGGTAAACCACGTCCTTATGTAACTCCGCAACTTAGGAGGAATGTTTTTGAAAGTTTACATAATCTCAGTCACCCTGGGATTCGCGCTACTTATAAATTAATTTCAGATCGTTTCGTATGGCCTAGTATGAAAAAAGACTGCCGCGTATGGACAAGAGCGTGTCAGGCATGTCAATCATCGAAGGTAGTGCGTCACACTACCGCACCGTTTTCTAAATTTCCCCTTTCTTCTGAAAGATTTGCAGATATTCACATGGATATCATAGGTCCGTTGCCATTTTCGGCTGGCATGAAGTATTGCCTAACTATCATTGACAGGTTTACGCGCTGGCCTGAAGCCCTTCCCATGCCAGATATTACAACGGAAACCTGCGTTTCAACTTTTATTTCTGGTTGGCTGGCGAAGTTTGGTGTGCCTCGTAGCGTCACTACAGATCGAGGTTCACAGTTTTGCTCACATATGTTCCAGAAGGTGATCGAACTAACAGGTGCTGAGCACCACACGACCACAGCTTATCATCCTCAAGCTAACGGGATGATAGAAAGGTTCCACCGGCAGCTGAAGGCAGCTATTATGTGTCACGCTAATCCAAGGTGGACAGAAGTCCTTCCATTGGTGCTTTTGGGGATCAGGAGCGCTTGGAAGGAGGACCTAGGAGCGTCGTGTGCGGAGCTCGTGTATGGTGAGCCTCTTCGGCTACCAGGTGAATTTTTTAATCCTTCTAAGAATCATATTGACGATCCTTCTTTCTTTTTGGATAGACTTAGATCAAATTTGAAATCCCTATCTCCAACACCTGCATCTAACCATAGTAGCAAAAAGATTTTTCATATTCCGAAGGATTTACTATCTTCGGAGTTTGTTTTTGTTCGTCGAGGTCCTTTTAGCAAGGCGTTAGAGCCACCTTATGTAGGTCCTTTTAAAGTTTTAAAGAGTGGAGACAAGTATTTTACAGTAGATTTGAAAGGTAGACCTGAGAAAGTTTCAGTGGATAGGTTGAAACCGGCATATATGTTGGATCCTACGGAATTGGATGATTTGGGTAAACCAGTTGTTAGGACCCGGTCAGGTCGTAAGGTTCATTTTAAGTTGCCACTAGCGTGCGTAAATTACATTTAAAACTTGTTTAACAATTTCTTTTTTTCTTTGTTTTCATGACTTCGTGGGGGAGCATCTGTGGCGGTGTGCAACCTCAAGGCAGCGTTGCAACCTCCACAGTTTTCCTGGCTGGTTTTTCTCGCCGGCCGTTTTTGTGTGTCAAGAGATTATAAGTGTTTATATTTTTCAAATGTAGAAGCTGTCTCAGCCTGCGCCTTCGATGTGCGCGGTGTAGTATTATTATTCCGTTTTTAGAGCCGGAAGGTCGGCTCCAGATTTTGTTTTGATATCATTCTATTTTGTTATCCCGGTGAGATCAGACCTCAGTGATGGTCCTATAGCCTGAGACAGTTTCATTTTCCAGAAGATTAAACCTGTACTAAATAATAACTCTAAAAGTGCGAGAATACAACATATGTCCGTGAAAGCTCTATTGGATTTTATTTTATTACTTTCACTGCACCTATATATACATGCCTGTATCTACATGAATAGATGAGTTCAGAACACTACACGCCTGTATCTACATGAATAGACGAAAGTAGATGAGTTCAGAACACTATATTCATGCCTATATTTACATGAATAGATGAGTTCAGAATACTACACGTCTGTATCTACATGAATAGACGAAAATAGATGAGTTCAGAATACTACACGCCTGTATGTGAATAGACAAAAAATAGAAGTAGGTGCGCTAGAAGCTTCTGCTTGAAGCGCTGGCTGTAAACGAATGCTGAATGTATTGGCGAATTCAAACAAAATAACCCAATTTAGATCGATTTTTCTCTGAACTCATTATGTTAGTTTGCTAAGTGAGACTAAACATATTGGTTTAGGTGTATAACTTGTTGAGGTTTTGTGTAAATTGGTTGAAATATGACGATATTGTTGAAAATGATGGAAAGGGTCAAGTCGTCTGGGAGCTTTCATCAAAAATGATGCCTAATCCCTTTGAGATATACCTAACAAAATAATGTATGGTGGTACATGCGACCCTATGACAGAAAATGCATAATATGCTCTACTACTCGTGCGAAGCCGGGCAGGTCGCTATCTTGGTGAGCGCTGTGGTCTTATAAGTGGGAGGTCCCGGGTTCGATTCCCGGCAGGGGCAATTTGGGATTTTATAATTTCTAAATTGTCTCTGGTCTGGTCTGGTGGGAGGCTTAAGCCGTGACTGGTTACCACCCTACCGGCAAAGCCGTGCCGCCAAGCGATTTAGCGTTCCGGTACGATGCCCTGTAGAAACCAATCAGGGGTATATACCTCTTCCAAATTAGCCCGCTTCCATCTTAGACTGCATCATCACATGCCATCAGGTGAGATTGCAGTCAAGGGCTAACTTGAAGTTGAATAAAAAAAAATCTTTATAAGTATCTACATAGGTATAAATGTATGGAGGAAGAGAAATTCCTTCATACAGTTCATACATTATCGAGTGTATATTAGTAGTCTTGTATGCTCGCTCTCTGTCCCCCGCGTCGTGCGTCTCGCTCGCACGTCATTATGTTATTACCTGCGCTGCAGCGCAAGAGCCGTGATTAGCGAGTGATTAAGGTTCATTCAATATAATCATGTAATTATTTATTTGTGTTTTAGAGGGCGAGTGTGTTTTGTGGCGCAGCCTAGGCAAAATCCGAGAAGAATGATGTATTTTTATTACTCAATAGCTGGTGCTCGCTGACACTACATCCACAAGGATTTAGGTTTGTAAAAACCCTTTCATTTTCTTGTATAAAAAATATCGCATGTTTTTCTCCAGGAAGCAAGCTTTTTTTGTGCCAACCCTCAAAATTGGTTGTCTGTTTACATACACTGCGTTTTTAATAATAATTTTATCATTACGGAAGGTAGGTATGCTTATAATTAGGTAGGTACCTAGGTACTGCTGAAACTATGTACGTGTGTTAACGTAGGGTTGGTATTTTGCCATTAGACGTCGTAAAATGCCGTTCTATAAAACGGAGCTGGCATAAGTGTACCTAATGTGCTAATTCTGCCGATCGAACCATTTTTCAAGTGATCAATTATATTGGAATATTATGAAAAATATATACTTATTAAGTATATCGATTATTAAGTATCGATTTATACATGAATTAAGTATGATGTTTAAATACATACTTTCCCATATATTGGATCTTAGTGATTTGTTTTTCAGTGTGGTGTATGTGGCAATGAAATGAATTTATCCAAAATTTATCTTAATATTTCGCCTATACGACGTGAGTGAGCGAGTGAACGGCACGCAGTAACGATATCTGCTCACGATCGCTAATGAAATGAACGAGATCGTTCCCTAGCTGTGTCGTGACAGACGGACACACAGTTCCAAAGAACACCTAGTGTGCTAGCATTATAATGGGTACCGGGTGTAAGGCGACCTCTCTCGGACAAGAAGACAGGTAATGGTAGTGATGATTACTGACAAGATACCGCAAAAAAAAAATCGAAAAAAAAAAAGTAAATATTTCCTGTATTTTTTAAAAGTTCGCAATATACAACCTTTATAAAACACTAGCGGTCCGCCCCGGCTTCGCCCGTGGTACATAATATATAGCCTATAGCACTCAGGGATTACGTACATATCCAACGGTGAAAGAATTTTTGAAATCGGTCCAGTAGTTCCTGAGATTAGCGCGTTCAAACAAACAAACTCTTCCGCTTTATTATATTAGTATAGATTCAGCTGACGCTAGAGTTCAACGAACGTTGGGTAAATACTTAAAGTTATCGCCAATCAGTCAGTCAATGCTTTATTAGGTAGGTATTAAGGTATTATAGGCAAATAGCAGCCAAGCGACTAAATGCTTTATTAGGTAGGTATTAAGGTATTACAGGAAAATAACAGCCAAGCGACTAGGTACACTTACCTACTTAATCATTTAGCAAAGATCGGAATAGGTAGTTCAATTTGGGGTGAACGACCTGGAACATTATCAATAGTATGGATATGACTGCGGGATTTCTGTATTGCGCGATTTTGACACCTCATATAATGTTCAGTGTCCATTAAATTTCTCTATTTCATGTTTTACTAATAAAAACTGAGTAAGGAAACCGGGGATAGTATTTAAAAAAATGATGAATATCCACGTTATGATATTATGCGAAATTGCACCGTCTATTCCGATCATTGCTCATTAGACATAATTGTAAGTTGGCGCGGTTAGCAGTGACCCTGCCTTCCGCTCCGGGGGGTTCGATTCCCGCCCCGAGTCTGGGTGTATTTATAATAATATGTATGTATACCTTTATTAAAATATATATTATGTATTTATATGTAAATATGTCTATCAGTCGGCTGTTACCTATAACACAGGCATTAAGTTGCCTACTTTAGGAACAGACGACCGTGTGTTAATGTGTGAGTATTTATTATTATTATTATTATCTGAGATATTATGTTGCTTAAACGGCGGGGCAATGTGTCAACCGATAGGTAAGTAAGTATCTACCAGTTTACAAGCATCGAGTACCAGTACACAGGCATACACCGGAAACATGTTCCAGCATCGATCATCACCGTACCTGCATCTGAACAGAGCTAATGTCTTTCCATTATATTGGTTCACACGCCTTGTTGCATATTAGTTACTTAGTTCAATTATTACGGTACCTACTCGCCTATTTATTAGAAAATTGAATTGCATGAAAGTGAATAGGTGCACCTCACAATTTATTTTTTAACTAGCTTCTGCCCGCGGTTTTGCCCGCGTGAATTTCGGTTTTCACAAATCCTCGCTCCCTTTTCCAACCGTTATACCAACTTTCAAGAAAGTTTGCTATAGTAATCTACCTATAGTTGTAACTATAGATTTCGGTTTTTTCAAAATCCCGTGGGAACTGTGGAATTTTCCAGGATAAGAAGTAAATTAGAATTGAGCAGTTGAGAGTTGGAGTTCAACGATGAAGTCTATACCTACTTGGTATTGATATCTAAAATATCAATTCAGAATCATGATTTCCTAAAACCTCAAAGTGTAAATTGCAGCATCGGGCTTGAGAAGTTCACAGAAATTTTATGGGACCAAAAAATAACGCAAATTTTGAAGAATTCGGTGCACATATACAAAAAAAAATACATGACACAGAATTGAGAACTTCCTCCTTTTTTGGGAGTCGGTTAAAAATACGAAAGCACGTAAACGAACATGCTTGACCAAATTTTTTTACCTCCACAAAGTTCCAGCAGGCCCTTTGTGCTGATGAGGTATTTACGACGCTTCATAATTGTTTTACTAGCACCTTGTTAAGTTGTCCGTCTCTCTCAGAAGCTTGTTATAAGGACCGTCTAACACACCGAACTGTAACACATATCTACAATATAGAATTACTGTGCAGTAGCAGAAGCTAGAGTAGGTACTTTGGCCATATTATGAGAAACACCAAATATGACCTCCTGCAGCTCATAATTCAGGGCAAAATAGCTGGAAGAAGACCACCTGGCCGTAGAAGAACGTCATGGCTAAAAAATTTACGCCAATGGTACGGGAAAAGTACCCGATCTCTGTTCCGTGCAGCAGCATCCAAAGTACAAATAGACCTAATGGTTGCCAACCTCCGATAGGAGACGGCACTACAAGAAGAAAGAAGAAGCGGATTAGATGTCAACAGCACTCTAGGCAGTACCACGCAGTACCTCATCTTGCCGATAATGTTCGGGTAAATTGTTTCAAGGTGTTCTTTGCTCTGACGCCCCGTTGTAAACTCGCGCCCCCTAGGCATGTGCCTAGTTTGCCTAAAGGATAATATGCCACTGATACTGTGCGTAAAAGAAGCAACACTCACTCCCCTCGGCCAACCATCGCCCGTCTGTTCCTTTAACGTAGAAATTCATCTAGCAGTTATTAGGATTAAGTATAGCATAGTTTTCGTCCGCTCGATGCACATATAGCATTGTCCTTGTACACCTCTGCCTCGTTGGTGTAGAGCTTAGAGTTTAACATATTCGACTGCGGATCATGACGTCCTGGGTCGGATCCCAGGGTTGAGTCAAAAATTGTTAGGTATTGGGTTTTTGTGTGAAGAAATTCTCAGTGCCAGCCCGGAGTTGGCAGTCGGCGGTTTCACCCCTGTGCTTTTTGGAGTTATGTGCGTTTTAAACAATTAAATATCACTAGCTTTAACCTTGAAGGAAAACATCGTGAGGAAACTTGCATGCCTGAAAGTTTTCCATAGTGTTTTCAATGGCGTATGAAGACTACCAATCCGCACTTGGCCAGCGTGGTGGACTAGGGTCTAAACCCTGCTTATTCTGAGAGGAGGCCCGTGCCTTGTAGTGGACCAGTAACACTCGTAGGTTGACATCAGCTAATGATGATGATGAATGTTACGCTTAGGTGTGATGGTGGTCACGCGTGTCTGTTAAACGATTTACTGTATTATACGCCTTAAATCTTTGATAATAGGCTGCAAAGGGTCCCAATTACTAATACGTTCCTCAATTAGACCGCCAAATGATACAATAAACTGATCTATTGGTTATATCGTTAAATGCAATCAAGTCGAACGAGCTCAGGTGGTATGCTTTAACAACGCCTTTATTGGATATACACTTTTACTATACAGTATAATTACATAGTTATAAAAACCCTAAAAACCCTGTCTGAATACAATTTGATGTATAAAGTTGTGAATTTGAAAAAAGATAAAGATAAAGATATTGAAAAAAAAAGGATAAAATTCCCGACTGCGTTAAGCGAACTAAAAGGAAAAACAAAATCTAGCCTGTAACCATCGTACGGTTTAGACGAATCGATAGATCTCATTGATTAAAATCTATCCAGCCTTTAGGATGCTTTGAGGGTATAAAGAATCCAACAAACATATACATACCTAGGTACATACCCACTTACGCGTGAAAAACATATGCCTATTTGCTGTTAGGGAATAGAGTAAAAGGGGGACCTTTCTTTGTAGTCAAAATCGTGGGTATATTGTATACTTGTAGTATATTTACTTGTCACATTTTAAGTAGGTATTTCCTATGTAATAACTTTTAATTTTAAAGTTTTATGACGCAGTTTAACAAATTATAAATCAAACTACAAAATAACACACCTTACTCATTTAAATATATTATGATACAATACATTCCAACACCTGCCAACGAATTTTGACTCAAGAATGCTCTAGCCAGTAGGTAGCTCCAAATGACATAGACAAGATAAGATATGTAAATAATAATATATAATATTTGTTTCGAAAGTTGTGACTCTTCATACATCTCAATCATATCAAGAGCATAATAGGAACATTTGTAGGTTAACTTTGTGGGTAAACTACTTAGGATTAAGACAGAGTAATTGTTAAAATGGGACACGAATATGTCCCTGACATAAATAGGTATGTCTTGTGTTAACTCTGCCTTGAGGCGGAGTAGAGTTGTTGAGATTGGCTGAATTTATATGACCCTAGCTGATGCTCACAAATTCGTCCGCGTGGATTTAGGTTTGGGAACTCTATGATTTTCCGGGATAAACTTCGAAAACCTTGTACTAAGAGTGGGTACGATAATAGTGTAATGGGTGGGATTTGAACCGTCGACCTTACGGTTGTTAATACACGCCCGTTTGAAAGTATAAAACGTTCATAAACCCTCTTTAGTCCTAAAAACCCATCTCCAATCTCTTCTAAGCGATCAAACACATTTTACGACTCCAGGACGTTTCGGACGCGAGTCCGGGTTTAATTTAAAAGTGAAATGGTCCGCGACAGACGGACGGACGCCAACCTGACAGAGACATACGACCGGACAAACGAAAACAATCACAACACCAACACAGAAAAAAGGAACACCAAAAGACACCAAAAAACGGCACGGAATACACACAAAACGTGTAAAATAAAAGTTTCGGGGGACAAGATTCCGAGCATACCGAGCGACCCAATTAAGATCCCAGAAGATTGTCCCCTTGTCTTTTTCTCTTAGGCCGAGAGACGGTGGGAAGGTTATAATTATTTATGAGATGCATGCACCAACCTGTAGGTACTCTTTTTACATTAATTACAACCCCAGAGGAAATGATTATCCGTTTCCGGCTCTTGAGGATTAACAAACTCTGTAAATGAGATACTTGAAGAAGTTAATAGTGTGTAATCGGCGTTAAGAATTTGACATGAGCTTGTCGCTGGCGCCATCTACTCACAATAATGAAAATGTTATTCATTCATCTTTGTGAAATACACTTCTAATGACTTTAAAAAGTTTATAAAATAGATACAATTAATTAATGTGGATAACGTTAGATTCTAGTATTTAATTGACAATGGACATACTTAAATTGAAATTCCAATAAGTGACTGCCCTGTACCACTTATTGGAATTCATTTTATTCAGCTTGGATAATCGAAATATTGCCTAAACTTGGTCTACCTAGTCGATCTGTGTCCAGCTACCAGAAATTACATTATATATTATCGTGTGCAATCTTGAACGAATCTTAATTTTGCCGGAATGGCAAAATATGCTGGAATTGATTCAATTAATTATAGTATCTTATTTTGTACCCATATTCGAGCAAATAAAAACTTATCTTATCTTTTGCTGTATAAACTTTGTTTTAAATACTTAAACAGGATTTGGTTGTACAAAAACTTGTTTCAACGTCGCGTCGTCTCTTGAACTACGATCTTTTTTAAATCGTCTCAATCGGTTTTTTAACACCTTCGGCTTAAGGTTGTCCGTTTCAGATTGCGCCGCTGATAATTAACATCGGTCCCAGTCTGGAATTGATAATGTATGTTACTCATTAGCTACGGTTAATCGCTGTACGGGTAAAGGGATCATTTGGCATGTTTAGATTATGAGGAGAGCGGTTTTTTGATAAGATTTTTATATTAGCAGCCTTGTGCAAAGAATTCTAACTATTTCGCGTGTGTAATGTAGCGATACTCACTATATAATTTCTAAACAAACAACAACGCCAATAATTATTGTCGTGTAAGTATCTATATTCTATATTCTTGTCCCGCTCGATTTACGTACTTATAAGAGATTGTACTTGTCAGTAGTAGATCCGCTTTAATTGTATGAAGTGTCTGGAGAGTGCTGATATTGCAGTTATAGATACACATCGATTGCATTGAAGCGCGACTTGATGAATATCGGTTCTTGATTTTCGATTCTGTAGCATTTTCTTTTTACAATAAAAATATGTATTGAACCCTGCTCCTTGCGCCTTGCGGTACCTACGTGCGTTTCAACATTTTCAGTATTCATTCGATTCACGATATTTTTTTCAATTAAATATTAAATATTTTAAAATTAAATATATAAATTATTTTCAATCTGAATAAAAAATATGTCTTAGACTTGCCTTTACACAAGTTTAAGAACTCAATTAAAAGTATGCTCATAAAAAAAGCTTATTATACCTACAATTGAAGATTATATAAACGATAAAAAAGCTTGGATTTAACTCGTTCCAGCAATGCGCGAGACGGCATTTCAATCATGTACATTAATAATAATAATTGTTATAATGTTATTTTTAATAAAATATAATAGTTTAAAAAAACTAAAAAACACGCTTTTTATAGAAAACCAAACTAAAAAATAGAAAATAAATTTTAATAAATATAAATTAATAATAGTGTGCATATGAAAAAAATGTATTTTATTTAAAAAAAAGCGTGGGGTGCATGGGTGTATAGAGGATTATCATTTCAATAATATCTTAAAAGCACCCCACGCTTTTTTTAAGTAAAATAATTTTTTTTCATATGCACACTATTATTAATTTATATTTATTAAAATTTATTTTCTATTTTTTAGTTTGGTTTTCTATAAAAAGCGTGTTTTTTAGTTTTTTTAAACTATTATTTATTTTCTACTTTTTAGTTTGGTTTATTTATAAAACACTAAAAAAATCATGTCACTTAAAATACAGATATTAATTATTAATAAATTATTTTATTTGTTTTTTATTGTAAATCGTACAATATGATTAAAGTAAACAAGTACTAATTAATAATACTATTATTTTGTTTTAATATTGTTTTATCTTCGCATTCGTGCGTTTTGTGCTTAGATTTTAGTTGTGTGTGACATCTATTCTGTTTACCCTAGTTACAGTTAGTTACCGTGCGATTTTGAATGTTTGTTTTTCCTTACCGACGACTTTTGATAAATGAACACAAAATCTTATTTTCCAAATTGAATAATGAAATAATCTTAAATCAAATTAGTGTATTGTCATCGGTCCTCGGTAAATCTACAAAGTTTGAATGAAATCTGACCGTTTAAAGTGGGTCAAAATCGCGTTCAAAGAAGTCGGTTACAAACATACATACAGGTGAAGCTAATATAAAGCGTGTAAAAAAGAGCAACCGCCGAGTTTCTTGCAGGTTCTTCTCGGCTGGAACTGCATTCCGAACCTGTGGTAGATTCAATTGACGATTCAAAAGTACTTGTAAAAGTTTATTTGAATAAAAAACTTTTCTATTCTATTCTATTCTAATTGTTTTTCGACTGTCGATTTATTTTCGATTGTCAATACATTCGCAATCGTTTTCTTTGCAACAATCACCGACCGCTACCGCGGACTCGAAGCATGTCATCTTCATTATTATCATAACAGACTCATACTATTCTCTAGCTTAGTTACCAACTGAAAATGGTTGCCAACGAATTAGTTCGATATACATTGCTGCTTTACTGTATGAAATATAAACAGTGATTTCACATCCATATATTAAAACAGCAATGTATACATATCGAACTAATTCGTTGGCAACCATTTTCAGTTGGCAACTAGGTTAGAGAATAGCCCCGCAGACAACAAGATCAAACAATAATATAATTATTGTGTGTGTAGATAGATCAGCGCGGCGGAGCTGACGGGCGACGGCTTGTGAACACATCGGCGCTATGTGCTCATATTTCACGCAAAAGGCAACACAACGTATACGCGAAATTTATTGTTCAGCTCCCATGGCTGCATTGGGGAACGTTTACACTGACTCCACACTACACTAGGTAATTGTACTATGGACCTCGTAAGACAAGTATAAATTAAAAATTTAAAAAACCTTCGACATTCGCCATTTTGTATCGGCGGCCATCTTGGATCGATTTTCATCAAACATAGCTAACAACACTCTCGACTAATTCACCTTTCAAACAAAAAAAACCGCATTCAAATCGGTCCGTTTGAGCGCCACAGGGGAACAGACAGACACACACACACACAGACACGTCAAACTTATAACACCCCGTCGTTTTTGCGTCGGGGGTTAAAAACTCAGTTCTCAGTGGGCACAGAAACTGCCTCGTTGGTCTACTGGTTAGCCTATTGCAGTTCACGATCAGTTATTCTACTGCAGATCATGAGGTCCCGGGTTCGATTCCCGGGTCGGGCAAATGATTGTTAGGTATTGGGTTTTTTAGTCGTCACCGCGTTTCTAGCTAGACTTTCTATCGTAACGACACCATACAAACGTTTCTATCCCACAAACCGAATTCAGTCTGTCGCCATTTTGACGAATGCAGCTCGCCGGGCTACCGCGGTTCACAAGCGGTCGTTATTCGCGCGGGTTTGTATGGACTTGATTTAAATTAAAACGGACAGTTTGCTAACTTGCAAATAAGTGAATTCATATTAGACTGGGTCGGATTAAGTCGGTTTGATTTTAATTAACGCTCTTCTACTTCGCCTAAAAAGTAGTTGCCGACAGGAGGTAGTTTCTAGTCAGACTGTCTTTTTTTTTTTTTTTTTTTTTTTTTTATTGTATGATAGGCTTACGCTTGACGACAATCATGCCTGGAGAGCAATGATGAGGTCTAAGTTGGAACGCGCTTGCCTAGAAAATGCCTATTCACTCTTGTTTTGAAGGCACTTAAGTTGAACGAGGCGGGAAACACGGACGCCGGAAGGGCGTTCCACACCCTAGCGGTTCGTATCAGAAACGTTGATCGAAAGCGCTTCGTGCGGGCAGACTGTACGTCAACCACATAGGGATGCCAACGTTCACGACTTCTCGCTGTTCTGTGGTGAAATGGTGAAGGAGGAACCAGGTTAAATAGTTCCTGAGCACACTCTCCAAAGTATATCCGATAAAAGACCGATAGACAGGCGACATTGCGCCGGTGCTGTAAACTTAGCAGTTTCGCCTGGGTTAGTGACCGATCGCCTATAATTCTACGGGCGCGGCGATCAACCGAGTCTAATGCGTCGAGTTGGTATTTGGCAGAGCCGTCCCAAAGGTGGCAGCAGTACTCCATGCCTGACCGGATTTGAGCCTGATAGAGAGTGAGGCGCTGTGCGGGTGTGAAGTACCGTTTCACCTTGTTCAGGATACCAAGTTTTTTGGCAGCTGTTTTGGCCTTCAACTCGATGCATTTCCCGAAATTGAGTTTGGGTGAGATGTCAATACCCAGAAGTTGAATATGGTCACCAATCGGAACGGATACACTTTGGAAAGTAGGAGCCAAGGTGAAAGGGCTCTTTTTTGCAGTGAATAAACACGCTTGCATTTTGGTGGCATTAAACTTAACTAAATTGGCGTCACCCCAATCAGACACCTCCTTGAGAGTTGAGTTAATGCGATTCACCATTGCCTCTCTTTGCTCAAGGATCTCAGTAGCACTGGCTCGAGAACTGGACATGTATCTATCCGTAACTGTGCTGTCATCAGCGTACCCAAAGATACCGGGTTTTAGAAGATCATTGATGTGCAGCAGAAAAAGGGTTGCGGATAGAACAGATCCCTGAGGGACACCGGCATTGATAGCCATTAGGTCAGATGAGCAGCCATCGACGACTACCCGAAATGACCTGTCACTCAGGAAATCAGATATCCAGCTACAAAAGCCAGTGGGTATTCCGTATGCCGGAAGCTTGCTGAGAAGACTGCCGTGCCAGACCCGGTCAAAAGCCTTTGAGACGTCAAGAGAAACGGCTAGTGCTTCTCCGTATTTCTCAATGGCTTCACCCCAAATATGTGTGGCATACACTAGAAGATCTCCCGTAGACCGATTTTTCCGAAATCCGTACTGGTGGTCTGACAGGAGGTCGTTAGCTTCTAGGTATGATAGGAGTTTATTATTGAGAACACGTTCCATACTCTTACAGAGGATGGACGTGATCGCAATTGGTCTGTAATTTGCCGGGTCAGCACGACTCCCCTTTTTCGGTACTGGTTGCACGTTTGCAACTTTCCACGATTTGGGGACTTGAGCAGTTTCCAGGGAGAGACGAAACAAGCGTGTTAGCACAGGAGACAACTCAGGGGCGCAATTCCGCAGGACTATTGCAGGTATACCATCAGGGCCACTGGCCTTACTCACGTCGAGGTTCCGAAGGGTTTTAAGGACCTCTTGCTGGTGTATGCGTATCTCCGGCATACTGGAGTCGCATGGTGGAAGGGTGGGTGGGAGATTGCTTCCAGCATTCAGCCGTGAGTTTTCAGCAAACAGAGAAGCAAGTAGATTGGCTTTGTCTGTTGCACTTATGGCCAGTGATCCATCAGGTTTCTGCAGAGGCGGCAGTGAAGAACGACAGAAATTAGTTTCAACCGACTTCGCAAGAGACCAGAAAGCTTTACTGCCACTGGGGTAGGAGGCAAGCTTACGTCCGATGCGATTAGTTCGGTCGAAACGAGCTCTTTCCAAAACCCTTTTGTAGGACTTGGCGGCAATATTGAATTCTCTTTTTTTGATTTTTACATCCGGTGCCTTGAGAGAGCGAGCATCCGCCCAAGTTACAAACGCTGATTGCTTACGGGCTTCTGCAACAGCACAATCAGCATTGTACCAAGGGGGTATTTTGCTATCAGGAGATACGTCGGAAAATGGTATAAAGTATTCCATTGTCCGGCGTATCACATCCGATATAGCACTCTCACAGCTCGACGGATCGTTGGAAGAGAAACAAATTTGCCGCCATGGATAAGACGCAAAAAAGTGTCGCATCTCGTCCCAATCTGCTGACCTGTATCGCCACACTCGCCTCTTAACAGAGGATTCAGAGGCTGGAGGGTAAAAGTTGGATACAGATTTCACCAGACAGTGGTCTGAGGTGCCCAAGGGGGCAGAAACAGACACCAAAAACCTGTCTGGATCGGTTGTCAGTAGAAGGTCCAAACAATTAGGTGTATGTCCATCGACATCCGGTACCCGGGTGGCTTCCTGAACTAGCTGAGAGAGATCTAGCGATAATGCAAATTTGCGCGCCTCCCTCCCAGCATGATCAGTTTTCTGGTATGGGAACAGCCACTCCTGGTGGTGGGCATTAAAGTCCCCCAGAAAAACCAGCTGCGCGGACGGATATCTATGTTGGATGGTGTCAGCCGTTTCACTGAGATATTTGAAAAGTTGAGTCGTCTCCTGGTCACCAGTATGCGAACGGTAGACACAGGCGTAAACTGTTTTTTCAAAGCTTGTGTCTACCAAACACCACAGAACTGAGAAATTCGGTACCTCCAAATTACGAAGACGCTGGCAGCAGATGTTGTCACGAGCGTACATACAGACCCCTGCCCGAGGCTTAAAGTTATGCTCAAGCGAGTACCCGGGATACTGTAGGTAGGCTACATCTGCTGGACTCTTGATTTGCGTCTCCGTAAGAAAGAGTAGGTGCGGCTTAGCGGTCTCGAGGTGGTGATGGACCGCACTGATATTGGAGTGCAATCCTCGTATATTGGAGAGGTGCACTGAGAAAGAGAGGAGGTGCAGCCGCTGTGTAAACCGATTTCTCTTTATTTTTCGCTTCATTTTTATTGGAGAGTGAATAGGACTGAAGAAATGGAAGTTGTACGAGATGCTGAATTTTTAACACCGTGATCTTCAAAGCAGAGTCTATCGTAACGACACATTATAAACGTTTGTATCCCACAACCGACTTCAGACTAAGTCGCCATTTTGACGAACGCAGCTCGCCGGGCTCCCGCGGTTCACAAGCGGTCGTTATTCGCGCGGGTTTGTATGGACTTGATTTAAACGGACAGTTTGCTAATTTGCAAATAAATGAATTCATATTAGACTGGGTCGGATTAAGTCGGTTTGATTTTAATTAACGCTCTCCTACTTCGCCTAAAAAGTAGTTGTCGACACGAGGTCGATTCTAGTTGGACTGTCTGTCGTAACGACACATTATAAACGTTTGTATCCCACAACCGTTCAATTCAGTCTAAGTCGCCATTTTGACGAACGCAGCTCGCCGGGCTCCCGCGGTTCACAAGCGGTCGTTATTCGCGCGGGTTTGTATAGACTTGATTTAATCGGACAGTTTGCTAATTTGCAAATAAGTGAATTCATATTAGACTGGGTCGGATTAAGTCGGTTTGATTTTAATTAACGCTCTCCTACTTCGCCTAAAAAGTAGTTGCCGACACGAGGTAGTTTCTACTTTCTAGTCAGACTGTCTATCGTAACGACACATTATAAACGTTTGTATCCCACAACCGTTCAATTCAGTCTAAGTCGCCATTTTGACGAACGCAGCTCGCCGGGCTCCCGCGGTTCACAAGCGGTCGTTATTCGCGCGGGTTTGTATGGACTTGATTTAAACGGACAGTTTGCTAATTTGCAAATAAATGAATTCATATTAGACTGGGTCGGATTAAGTCGGTTTGATTTTAATTAACGCTCTCCTACTTCGCCTAAAAAGTAGTTGTCGACACGAGGTCGATTCTAGTTGGACTGTCTGTCGTAACGACACATTATAAACGTTTGTATCCCACAACCGTTCAATTCAGTCTAAGTCGCCATTTTGACGAACGCAGCTCGCCGGGCTCCCGCGGTTCACAAGCGGTCGTTATTCGCGCGGGTTTGTATAGACTTGATTTAATCGGACAGTTTGCTAATTTGCAAATAAGTGAATTCATATTAGACTGGGTCGGATTAAGTCGGTTTGATTTTAATTAACGCTCTCCTACTTCGCCTAAAAAGTAGTTGCCGACACGAGGTAGTTTCTACTTTCTAGTCAGACTGTCTATCGTAACGACACATTATAAACGTTTGTATCCCACAACCGTTCAATTCAGTCTAAGTCGCCATTTTGACGAACGCAGCTCGCCGGGCTCCCGCGGTTCACAAGCGGTCGTTATTCGCGCGGGTTTGTATAGACTTGATTTAATCGGACAGTTTGCTAATTTGCAAATAAGTGAATTCATATTAGACTGGGTCGGATTAAGTCGGTTTGATTTTAATTAACGCTCTCCTACTTCACCTAAAAAGTAGGTAGTTGTCGACACGAGGTCGATTCTAGTCGGACTGTCTATCGTAACGACACATTATAAACGTTTGTATCCCACAACCGAATTCAGACTAAGTCGCCATTTTGATGAACGCAGCTCGCCGGGCTCCCGCGGTTCACAAGCGGTCGTTATTCGCGCGGGTTTGTATGGACTTGATTTAAACGGACAGTTCGCTAATTGGCAAATTAAGAGGTAGCGCGAAATTAAACTTCGCCTCGGATATCAATCTCCTGCCCATTCTTGGGTTAAAATTAGTAAGTAAATTGTTGTTGATTTTATTGTCTTTTTTTGTACACGCCAGGATTAGAATGGATTTTAGCAGTTTTAGAAATTTAAGCGATTAGGAAATACCATCTTCCATTGCTTTGTACAAGTCACGGCAAATAAGTCTAACGTTGACCTTCAATGCGCAGAAGTCGAAAATGAGGTATCTCGGGTGGTGAGGGGTTCGCGGGGAGGGCGTGGGTATCGTTCGTAAGCACTGATTAGCTCTCGCGGATCCCTCGTAAGCGCTGATGGCTCTCCAATCGTATTGTGTCCCGCTCACTCGTACGACGTTGCGCGTACTTGAAGGTCAGCGCTCGACTTACGTGGCGGGGGTTATAACAGCCAACCTAACCGTTAGTTCGCTCTCTGAGCCACGAAGGAGACCGTCGATCATCCATCCAGTTACAAACTTAGCACAACGTTGCTTATCCAGCGAAATCGACAGATATCATCAATACCCACCCACTACAGGGCACGGGTCTCTTCTCAGAATTCGAAGGGTTTAGGCCGTAGTCCACCACGCTGGCCGAGTGCGAATCAATAGGCCTGTGGGTTTCCTCAAGATGTTTTCCTTCACCGTTAAAACAATTGAATTTAATTGCTTAAAAGGCACATACTTAACTCCGGAAAGTTAGAGGTTCGTTCCGGGGATCGAACTCGGTCCCGCCAAAAGAAAGGCCGAAATCTTAACCACTAGGTCATCACCGCTTCACAACTAAGCCACTAAATGTACCCTTGCACCTCACCAGAAATTGAACCCAGGACCTCTATTATCTCATTGGATAGGTTATGTGCTCTACCTAAAGAATTCGTAAAACTCACGTTGTATTTTTCTCCACCGATGCAAAATATATTTTATGTTCACCCAGGCATCGAACCCGGATCCGACGTTCATGTAACTGTGCGCGACTGAGCAAGGAATCGATTAGTATCCGTTTAAGCGTTTGCGCATCGTCAATCTGACACATGCAGGAAATATAAGTGTAAAATTAATGAATTTTGAAAGTAGGTAGGTACAGTACATTTTAATTTGAAGCATTCTTATCTTTACCTTGTTGTTATATATACTAAATAATTTGAAAGAGAAAGGAAGCAATCTTTATTTTCGAATCTGAGCGGATTTTTAGGTTACACAAAAATGTAACGTCACACAAGGTCTACCATCCCTTTTCATCACTTTTGTAACCCTAAAGGGTACTCAAGATTTACTCTCTCTAAATCTCCAGGTGCACTCGTTTGGGCTGTAGCGTTGTCTGTCAGTCAGTCAATCAGTCAAAGTAGTTGCTTTTACAGGTGCCTACTTTACAATCACCAGTTTAAGCTGTAGCGTTATCTGTCAGTCAGTCAGTCGACGACGCACGGTCAGCCTTAAAAAAATCACAATTGTTTCAAAGACAATGCTTTAGTTTTTCTACCGTTTTAATAACGTAAAATGATTTAGAAAACTAAATTTAGAATTCATTAAATCATTTGTATACTTGTTCGCTTATTATATTAAACATAGGCATACAAACATCGCATATTTGTGCCTTTTGGGGTGGAGACCATGGGTTCGTGGGGCGAGGATGCTAGGTCCTTTTTTAAGGACCTATCATCCCGTCTCGTGGAGTCCACGGGTGACCGGAGGGCTGGCAGTTACCTCGGTCAGCATATTAGTCTGGCTATTCAACGAGGTAACGCAGCCAGCGTTCTGGGCACCTTGCCTCGGTACAGTGGTTTGGATGTTTTATTTGATTTGTAATTTTTTTTTTCTCATAAAATAGGAAAGAGCTGAAAGACCGAAGAGCTGGCAGCTACCTCGGACAACGAAATAGTCTAGCAATTCAAAGGGGGAACGCTGCTGCCAGTATCTTCGGAACCTTGCCTACAGGGACTCCTTTTAATAATATATTTTAGTCATTATATACTTATTATATTTTTTAAGGTTTTTAGTTTTAGGATTATTGTTCTTCTCTATTATTATTTATGCCTAATTATAATAAAAGCTCCTTCCTATTTTAATTTCACATTATATTAAACTAGGTACTTATTACAAAAGATTTTCACAGGTGAAAACTTGTGCCATGGCCACAAAAGGCGGGCGAAAACCGAAGGCAAACAGCGAGAGTTAAAATAATTCTCACATCACGGTACGTGGCAGCGGTTGTTACCGGAGAGGACGGCGCGTGAAATTGATTACATTCGTTAAATACTGTTTTGCACTGGCCACTGAACTCTGCGAGCTGCCACTCATGCCAGGCTATGCCAGATCTGACGCGGTAACCCACTCACTACAGCTGAGGTATTAAAATTGTTTAGTTAAAAAAATACTTACTAGAATTCGGAATTAACTTTTTCAAGATAGGTGCCTAGGTACCTACCTACTGTGAACTATTTTACACGTTTAACCTTCTGATAAGTGTCGGATAGCCTAAACATAGGTTTTGTCAATTCCTTACTTTGTATCAAGTCACAAAGACGCAAGTTGTAGATAGCTATCCAATACTTATCACAAAGTGGTGAAACAGGCCCTTAATCACTCAAAAATGGAACAGAAACTTAACACTGATAACCCAAAAGAGTGCAGAGCTAAGGGTGTGGATTGAACATTGATTCAACGGTTCAAATCCCACTCGTTTGGACTATTGTCAATCACAGGCCATGGCTAGGTGGTATAAGTACCTACTTCCAAAAATATTATCAGAAAACATTTTTTTTAATGTACATACTTATATTATACTTACGTAGTGTATTGTAATAATATATCCTCCTTACCTCCTAGAATTTTACCTCGCAGTCAATCTGAACGTAGATAAGTCAACTAGGAGGATTTAGTAAATGTACACGAGTGTGTGTGCAAACATAAAGCGTTCTCTTTTCCCTCATTCCCAAACCTTGTACGTCCAACAGTGCCCTCGAATGTACCGAACCGCTCATTACATAAACTTGCACAAAACCGTGATTCAACAAATAGAGTTCAGTTGAAAGCAATAATTGAAACCGGCCTCAAATAATTTATTATGCACCGAGGAAATCTCGGTCCAGGTTTATTACACACTCGACCAGTCTATACGTGATAAACGTTAGTTTCTTAGTTCGTATTTCATCTGTCCTGTAGTGGGATGATGATCAGCATCATCAGGATACGAGTCTCCTCTCAGAGTCAGTTTAATGCCTGAAAAAGAGTACTCCATAATTTTCCAAAAGTATGTGAAGTCAAATAATCTGCGCTTAGCCAGCGTGGTGGACTACGACCTAAACCTTTCTCCTACTGAAAAAAATTAGTGCCCTGTAGTGGACCGGTAATGGGTTGATAATGATGATGACGAGGGAATACCTACTACAAGCATATCTTTCTCCATCGCCCGCTGAGCGACTCTGAGCATTATTATGAGCCACAGTAAGCGAATAGGTATGTTTCGGATCCTATACTTGAATAACAAGAAAAAGGTCGTAAACTAAAACCCGACTACGCTTAATAATTTAATAATTATTTAGTGTGCATATAGCGCGGGGCAAGCAGCTAGTGGCGCCATCTGTTATGTCTATCCGAAACTAATTGAATAATCTAGAAAGCCGCGCGAAGGTCACTTGATTTTTTTCGTAAATAAAATGTAGTCTACGTCACCCGGACTATAACAACGAATCAATAGACACCTCATTCATCAAAATCGGTCGGTCGGTGGTATACACAGATTCTCATACAAAAATCTGCCACAAACATACATAATACATACATAGACTGCTAAAATCATAGCCCTTCCTTTTGTCTTTGCCGTAGTCGGGTAATTACAAGACAAGTAACAAAAGTATAGGCGAGTGGTGAGTATACCAGGACGGGCGAAAACATCGCACTACGGATCGGGGGCGTCTGATAAGTAATTAAAAGCAATAAATAATTCTGAAACGCCTACGTATTTGTGGATACATCGGCCGCGCTCGCGGTTCGGCCTTTTATTCTTAGTCTTACTGTCTCAGTCTTTTGAGATAACAAATTATTTTTCCGGAATGTTTTTTATTTTATTCAACTACAAGTTAGCCCTTGACTGCAATCTCACCTAATGGTAGTGATGATGCAGTCTAAGATGGAAGTGGGCTTACTTGGAAGAGGTATGCATACCCCTGATCGGTTTCTACACGGCATCGTACCGGAACGCTAAATCGCTTGGCGGCACGGCTTTGCCGGTAGGGTGGTAACCAGCCACGGCTTAAGCCTCCCACCAGACCAGACCAGAGACAATTTAGAAATGATAAAATCTCAAATTGCCCCTGCCGGGAATCGAACACAGGATCTCCTACTTATAAGACCACAGCGTTCACCACTGCACTGACTGGAGATCGTCAAAATGTGATGTCCTTGACCTATGCATCGTTTTAGAACCGACATATTCATCGATGTAGAAATAGTACATTGATGGACACACACCACTGAATATCGTCGTAGACAAGAATCGAGAATGGCAAACAAATATATCTAATACTAGCTGACCCCCGCGACTTTGTCTGCGTGGTTATATAGGTTTTTATATAGGATCGGATTGGATCCCATAATCCTTTTTTGTACCTAAACTAAATGTAGCCTAAGTTACTCCATATAACATCACCTGTCTGCCATTGAAAGTTCCATCAAAATCGATCCAGCCGTTTCTGAAATTAGCTAGAACAAATGTACAGATCGACAAACATAACTCTAAATGCACACCAGTTTAAAATAAACCGTACGTTCAAAGATCCGGGTCCCAAGTTATTTGAACCCAATATAAATGTCTGTCATTTCTGAAATAAAAAACCTATGACCTTGAAATATTTACGGGACAATACTTAAAGTACTACCTTTCTAACAAAAAAAGAATGAGTTAAATCGAAGTACCCGTTATTGAATTAGAGCTAAATACACGTTTTAACTTTCTTCCCCTCTCCCAAGGGAACCGTGCTGAATTTCGGGATAAAAAGTATCCTATGTCCTACCTCGGAGTATAAACTCAAATCGTACCAAGTTTCATTCGAATCCATTCAGTAGTTTCGGCGTGATGCGCGGCCAAGATACAGACAGACAGACAGACAGACAGACAGACAGACAGACAGACAGACAGACAAAAATGAAAAAAATTGCAGTTTTGGCTTCAGTATCGATTATAGAGTGCCCTCCAATAAAAATTTTCAAAATATCTTCAATGTACAGAATTGGATCTGTTACAGTTTTATTATATTATAGATTGTTAAGTAAATAAAAACCCGACTGCATAATAAATATATTTTTTTTAAATTCAAAATAAATATATTTTCGTAATCATATTTTCAAACCCTTTAATTTGATACCCCACTCGATAGGATTTGAAGAAAAAAATTTTTGAACCACACATTATGGCGTCCAAAATTATTTTAGGTACTATTAGATTATTTGGCTATTAGAGCAACTAATTAGTCATTTCTAAGTTTTATTATCATTTAATTAATATTTTATATTGTACTAAGATTTTTCAATGTTTTGCGAAATGTTCGAACTTGATGAGAGACATCATTTTACTCGTATGTCTTTCATATTTTCCATTTCGACTTGTTACGATTTTCGATCTGCTACGATTTTTCTCAAATGCTAAACTGACGCAACAGAAACACACTCGAAACGTAAAATAAACTGATAATAATGCATGGTAGTTTAGTTAATAAATATCTTCCGGTCCAATTTATTCAGTGTTCCTTTACAATAAAGACTATAACTCCTTGCGCTGGTTTCGCGTTTATGTAATAAGCTGTTGTATGAGGGAAGTCGCTAGACTCACCAAGTTTCTAATTTTTCTTAGGAGAGGTCAAATAAAAGTTAAAACAAATAAAAGTAATTAGTTAGTAAAGTAGAAGTAGTTAGTAGTAATACGTTTTGTATTAAAATACCCGTCTGAATTTGTTTATCTCTCAGTGGCCATTAAAAGCTTATTTGACATAAATATTTATTACTAGCCGACCCCCGCGACTTCGTCCGCCTGGATATAGGTTTTATATAGGATCGGATTGGATCCCATAATCCTTTTTTGTACCTAAACTAAATGTAGCCTAAGTTACTCCTTATAACATCACCTATCTGCCATTGAAAGTTCCATCAAAATTGATCCAGCCGTTTCGGTAATTAGATGGAACAAATAGACAGATCGACAAACATAAATTTAAACGCACACCAGTTTAAAATAAGCCGTACGTTCAAAGATTCGGGTCCCAAGTGATTTGAACCCAATAAATGTATGTCATTTCTGAACTAAAAAACCTATGACCTTGAAATATTCACGGGACAATACCTAAAGTACTATCTTTCTAACAAAAAAAGAATGAGTTAAATCGAACTGCGCGTTATTGAATTAGAGCTAAATACACGTTTTAACTTTCTTCCCCTCTCCCAAAGGAACCGTGCTGAATTTCGGGATAAAAAGTATCCTATGTCCTACCTCGGAGTATAAACTCATATCGTACCAAGTTTCATTCGAATCCATTCAGTAGTTTCGGCGTGATGCGCGGCCAAGATACAGACAGACAGACAGACAGACAGACAAAAATGAAAAAAAATACAGTTTTGGCTTCAGTATCGATTATAGAGTGCCCTCCAATAAAAATTTTCAAAATATCTTCAATGTACAGAATTGGATCTGTTACAGTTTTATTATATTATAGAAGATACGTATTTTTTATCCTTTGAAGGATTGCTATGAAATGTTATTCAGGACAGTAGTCTGAAGTTCCGAAGTTGACGTTGTTATACGTAAAGCCGTCGATCCTGAATCTCTTTCCGGTCGTGTCGAATTACCTTCCCATCGGACTATGAGAGTGAGGGAATAGAGAGTCCACAGTTCTGTGTCAGCGCACACTTTTGAACGAGAATGGTTTGCACCCTAGACCATTTTCATTTTGAGAGGATACCCGTGCCCTGGCAGTAGGCCATTGGGATTATCCAGTGGGACGGTAATGATGATCATGTACATCACTCTGTGCATTATAATATCTCCTTTTTTTTTTTTTTTTTTTGACGTGGTGGAAACCTTTTATAGGTACCCCCGTTCTGCGGCCGAATGCGGCAGAACGAACTCCAACCGGGTATACCCACTAAAACCACCACGGCATGACCCTCATGCTGTCTGTGCTGGACGCCTGGGGAACCCAAAGTATGCATCCCAGGTGTCCGGCAGCCGCCCCAGCTGGGGCTCCCGCTCGCCTCTGGGCTGTCCCTCCAGAGGCTCGCGCCCTACCGTAATTTTTAACGAGGTTTTCTTCCTCCCGCGATGGGCATCGCTGCCCCTCGCTCCGGGGTGTCTCACCCCCAGTTTCATCCGCAGTGCCCTCTGCTAATCAGAGGGACACGCGGAGAAACCTCCCTCCGCCAGGTCATTGGCCATGGCTAACAATATCCCCGAAATTATTAACCATGTTACCGGGGTGCACCGGCCCGAATACTGCTCTTCCCCTCGGACGTATCCAAGAGGACCAGCAGCACCCAGGCACACTTGGAGGTTACCTGGCTAGCACCCCGCATTATAATATCTCCTAAATATGGACGGAAGGATATGATTTTTATGAACCATGGTGCCCCTACCAATATCAATTAACACGATATTCAAAGTGGATTACCACCAGGTCTATGCTATGAACGTGTTAATACAACGCATTACTACATTGTTGTGTAATTAATTATTGCTTTTAATTAAAGATGCATGGAATTATGACGGTCTCAGCAATGGCGGCCTCTCCGCAGCTGCGACAGCTTTGTGCTTAGTCACCTGCACGGTCTTTTATGCAAGCTAAAAGACCCGGATTCGATTCCCGGCTCTGTGAAAATTTTAATGAGTAGGTACGTACCTATACAATATCGCTTGAAACTTTGTCACCGTAGAGTTTATAATTATCTTTGTTTATAAAACAAAAAAAAACCGCATTCAAATCGGTCCACCCGTTTGAGCGCCACAGGGGAACAGACACACACACACACACACACACACACACACACACACACACACACACACACACACACACATACACACACAGACACGTCAAACTTATAACACCCCGTCGTTTTGTGTCGGGGGTTAAAAATTGGCCGATTAAATTGTGAAAGTTCGCGATTTAGTTGTTCGATAGTCGGACTGATGACCATGGGACCACCTGGGAAGAATGTCAAACAAATGAAGATTTTTCCAATTAATATGTTCCACGTATTTGAGTAGTCGGCGAACATACATAAAAAGATTCCCACGAATTGAGAGCCTCCTCCTTTTTTGAAGTCGTTTAAAAATTACATTAGAATTAAGTTCACTGTAACTTAGGAGTTAGGAGTAATAATAATTATTGAAATCAATAGAAACTAGGTTGAAACTTGAAAGTAACTCAAAGTATCCCGTTAATTTTGATACACCACTATGAACTATCGCCTACATAAAAGTTGAAATTAAAAATTTCAAATAAAAAGATCAGCATACAAAATTAAGAGCACGTCACAAATCATACCCCTTGTTCTGGGAAGGGCCGTAATTGGCCCGATATTGGGCGAAATCATAGGCTTTAAGCAACTTTAGGCCCAAATTGGGGCCATAAAATAATGATCTAATGAAGTTCGCCCCGGGTGCGGACCACTTATGGGTTTCTCGAAACCAATTTTACGATTTGTTTTTGACAACATTGTAAGGTACTTATTTCGTGATTAGTAGCTTAAAGAATAAGTAAATTATTTTCATCACGTTTGAGGTAGTAGCAATGATTGGTGCAGTTTTTAACCCCCGACGCAAAAACGACGGGGTGTTATAAGTTTGACGTGTCTGTGTGTGTGTGTGTGTGTGTGTGTGTGTGTGTGTGTGTATGTGTGTGTGTGTTTGTGTGTGTGTGTGTATGTGTGTGTGTGTGTGTGTGTGTGTCTGTCTGTTCCCCTGTGGCGCTCAAATAGGTGGACCGATTTGAATGCATTTTTTTTTGTTTGAAAGGTGAATTAGTCGAGAGTTTTGTTAGCTATGTTTGATGAAAATCGGTCCAAGATGGCCGCCGCTACAAAATAGCGGATTACATATTTTTTCACAACTCCCTTAATATGGGTATCAAATGAAAGGGCTTGACTAGTAGAATAGCATTATTGCAAATCCAAGATGGCAGCCACCACAAAATGGCGAATGTCGAGGGTTTTTTTAATTTTTAATTTATACAATCTTGTTCCACAATCGACCTGCAGCTTTTACTTTTCGTCCGATACATGATTTAAGTTCAATTTTCGTAGTTCTGTTAAGTAACTTTTCTGTTATACCTTCTAACTACCAATAGTTCTTGTAGTAGCAAAACGGCCTATCCACATATTTTTACTAAGGCGTTTGTGAAGTTAGAACTTTTAGAGTTAGGGTCGTGTAGAGTTAGAAGCTTGACTCTACAGAGATGACAGTGCTAGTCATAGTTATAGTCTCGTCTTGGCGACATTTTACATGAAAATAAAAATAATAACTGCCTCGTTTTTCTAGCGGTTAGCATGTTCTACTGTGGATCTCGAGGTTCTGGGTTAGATTCTCGGGTCGGGCAAAAAAAAAATTATGAGGTATTGGGTTTCTCTGTCAACAAATTCTCAGTGCCAGCCCGGAGTTGGAAGTTGGCGGTGTTAGATACACCCCGTGCCTCGGAGAGCACGTAAAGCCGTCGGTCCTGCGCCTACTCTCTCTCCGGTCGTGTCGCATTAGCGTCCCATCGGACTATGAGAGTGAGGGAATAGAGAGTGCACCAGTGTATGCGCACACACTTGTGCACTATAATATCTCCTGCGTAGATGGCTAGTCTCTGCCTTGGTTGGATTTGTCGCTGTGGCCGAAATTCGGTCGGGAGGACATTATTACATGAAAATATTTTTTCAACACACTTGCTCATAAAGTAGCTCTACGTTCACCGCAATTAGGCAGATAATTACACCTATTATTCAAACTGTGACTTTTGTTTTACTATTATTCACAAGTGAATTATAGAGTTTTATTTTTAATTTATTGGTTGAGTTGGTTCCTTTGTTCTTAAAAAAGTTTCGATACAAAAAAGGTCGTATTCAATAGTACAAATAAATTAATATACATACCTTTTGCTTGCTCATTTCATGCAACTTCGTATTTAAATAGATAATTTCAACTTGTACGTGTTTAATAAATAAAACTTTCACTCAAATATAACTTTTGTTTTTTCTGTAATAAAGAAAACTTGAAATTCCCCATTTTGTACGTGGCTAAAACGCTATCCGCGAAAAGCCAAATAAAACAAACCTCATTCTATAGTCTATGGCCGATTGCCATTTTAAGAAGCGCGCGCATAGGAAAACTGATTAATTTTTCCCGCCATTGCAAAATGCCATAGAAAACAAACCTCATTCTATATAGTCTATGGCCGATCGCACTTATATGTGTGCGCGCATAGGAAAACTGATTAATTTTTCCCGCCATTGTGAGAAAATTTTCATAACTCGTTTTCACTGTTGAAATTACAGTTATTTATTAATTAAAATATCTACAAGTACTAATTATGAAGAAAATGATTTATGTTGTACACCGCCCGATATATCTATGTGAAGCCCTTAAAGTTATGGAAAGTTTACTACCTGAAATATCCAAGGAAAAATATCTATTTTAGTGTTATTTTCTTCGCAAGTGTGTTGAAAAACGTCGTATGATACACGTGTGTATTGATGATTACCGTCCTCGGCTATCTTAAGACCCTCACCTAATGGCTCGGGTCTCAATATCGCCTCAGCGGTAATCACCAACATTACACACTTATACCATAATGTACTATTTTCAATACAGTTGTTTAACATGGCGTACTTTCAGAGGCTATAGTTATGATTCGAAAATTAAATCTTTTGCACAGGCATGTTTTGTTTTACGCGGTCGTGACTTTTGTTTTACGAGCTCGATCATTTTGTTTTGCAGTTTATTTTTAAATTTATAAGTCAATTTAAAAAGTTTAGTAGCAAGGAGTTTTCATACATAGAATAAAATCGGATAGATTTTATACGAGAAAAAATTAATAAATGCGTACGTCTTAGCATTGAATTCTCAAAATTCTTTTAAATGTTTGTTTATTATAATTAATTATATATTTAATTACCATTTTTAATTTAATTATTTTCACATTAACACATCTCAAAAATCGAATAGGCTGTATTACCGCATAGACCGCATAGACCGTTGCCTAGTTTCGTTTTAAAATGTCCAGTTGCTAAAACGCGCCATTTTCTGAAAGTTTTCATTTTTTGTGTGATACATTGATTATTTTTTGTAAATATGAGTTCAAGTACAAGTGATATTATGGAATTAACTCCACCTGATATTTTATCTGGGGCAAAAATTACGCAAGATGGAATTTTTCCCCCAAGATTCCGACAAAGATAGGTACGTACGTATGTATGTTGAAATAAACATTTGATTCTTCGATTTGTTTTTTTACTATTTCCCACAACTGTATTGAAAAACGTCGTGTGATACACGGGTGTATCGGTTATTGCAAACTCGTGACATTAAAAACCCTCACCTTCGGTTCGGGCTTGTTAATGACAGCTCGTTTGCAATAACCAACATTCCACCCTTGTATCACAATGTACTATGATGGGATAGATTTGTACCGATAATGAGAAATTAAAATCGATGACCCAAAGAAGACATTTGTGATTCGATCAATAGTATACTTATTAGTATACTTTTAGTTTTGGAGCTCTCCAAACTGAGACTAAGCACTCTGTAATACTTACCATTTAATTTTGATCAGAACCTGTCAATCTGTGTTCGGCATTCTTCTATCGGACCTCAGTGGTTCCCACACAAGCTACGCTGCAACATGGAAGCTTGGACGTATTTGGTGAGCTCTCGACTCTCGAGCGAGCTCAAAGCTTCCTGCCCATTGTGTGCGCCTAATGGTGTTGTGTTTGAAAATATTTAACCCGTTTCCAAAACAACTTACGGAATTCATTTGGAGGTTAAGCTTTAAGATAATATTATGTGAGTATGCGGTGCTCTAAGTGGCAGGTTATAGAACGATTTTATATTAATGACTAGCTGAACTACTTCGTTGGTTAGCATCACCAGGTCTTGGGTTCGATCTCCGGGACGGGCCAATACTGTTAGGTACCTATTGGGTTTTCCTGTATTGGGTTTTTCTGTCAAGAATTTCTCAATGCTAGCACGGAGTTGGTAGTTGCTGTTTCACGCCTGTGCCTCGGAGAGCACGTTACTTATGCCTTCTGTTCTGGTTATCTTCACTAGTAAAAATCGGTTATTAAATAATACAAGTGTAAATTGAAAATTTAAAAAACCCCCGACATTCGCCATTTAGTGGCGGCGGCCATCTTGAATTTGCAATAGTGCTATTCTACTAGTCAAGCCCTTTCATTTGATACCCATATCAAGGGAGTTGTGAAAAAATATATCATCCGCCATTTTGTAGCGGCGGCCATCTTGGACCGATTTTCATCAAACATAGCTAAGAACACTCTCGACTAATTCACCTTTCAAACAAAAAAAACCGCATTCAAATCGGTCCACCCGTTTGAGCGCCACAGGGGAACAGACAGACACACACACACACACACACACACACACACACACACACACACACAGACACGTCAAACTTATAACACCCCGTCGTTTTTGCGTCGGGGGTTAAAAAATAAGGTAATTTTCGGTTTCATTAGTAGAAAGCATGTAGCACATTCTAGATGTAAATAGGTAGATCCGTTAATTGCTTAATTTTTTTCTCTATATTTCCATACAAAATAGAAAGACGATTATAAAATATAAGTATTATATATAATATATATACATATACCTATAAGTAATAAAGTATAAGTTTTGTCGTGTCAAATTTTTGTTCGCCTAGAATGTGCTATTTTTTGTCATGTCGCCTAGAATTTAGGTATGAAATAAAATATGATGAAAAGGAAGGGTTATTAACCACGTTGAAAATTGCTGAAAGAACAGTGAAAGGAATCGAACCTGAAACTGTTCGCGTAACAAAATAAGCTATTAAAGTAATACACTCTAATGCGACTGTAAGTGAGCCCCCTTAGGCTCAGTGGTCGGGATGGGCGATGTGGCGTTCCTTGTTAACTCGTTTAATTTATAGCTGTTGAAATGTTCCTGTTAAATTGTTATATTGATGGGCCCGCGGTTAAATTGGCAGGGTTGTCACAACGGATCAATATTTTTTTTAAATCTTGTATAGTTATAAAACAGTATTGTGAGTGACTGACAACATCATCAGAGATCCTCCTTTGAAAGCCCTAGAATTGCACTGAGGGATTTTTGAAATTCTATCCCTAAAAAAGTGATGAATTCAAAAGCCTATCTTAGTAGAAGAGAATATCAACGTTTAGTGATGTTGTTACTGTCAAAAACCATGCAATCTTATCAAATAAGATCTTTGATTAGTTACATAGAAAGCTGTGATAGCCTAGTGGTTAGGACGACCGACTTCTAATCGGAGGTCGTGGGTTCGATCCCGGGCACGCACCTCTAACTTTTCGAAGTTATGTGCGTTTTAAGTATTTAAATATCACTTGCTTTAACGGTGAAGGAAAACATCGTGAGGAAACCTGCATGCCTGAGAGTTCTCCATAACGTTCTCAAAGGTGTGTGAAGTCTGCCAATCCGCTTGGCTAGCGTGGTAGACTATGGCCAAAACCCTTTTCATTCTGAGAGGAGACCCGTGCTCTGTAGTGAGCCGGTAATGGGTTGATCATGACGATGATGATACGCTTTATATTTGAAACCTAAAAAAATTAACAGTTAAAACTAAATCTAGGTTCAAATCATTTGTGCCCGCGGCGTTGTTTGTGCTTATATACATATGTGTAAAAATACAGCACGCACGGTCACTATGTAGGTATGTATAAAACACGCAAACACAGTCACTTTGTCTGTACACCCTATTATGTACATGATGTAGATCCAATCTTAATACCAAGAAAGTGTTCCACCACCACAACCACGACTACAGCCTTTTAACGTCCCACTGCTGGGCACAGGCCTCCTCTCTTATAGGAGAGAGGAATTTAGAGCTTAGACCCGCCACGCAGTTCCAATGCGGGTTGGCTTGGCGAGCTTTAACGACTATTGTCACATGCTAGTGATAATAACCGAGACCGACTTCTTAACGTGCTCTCCGATGCACGGGAGTGAAACGCTACCAAACTCCGGGCTGGCGCTGAAAATTTCTTGACAGAAAACCCAATTAACTAACAATAATTTGCTCAACCCGGAAATCGAACCCGGGGCCTCGTGATCTGCAGTCGAATATGCTAATCATTATACAAACGAGGCAGTCAGAAAATGTTCAGTCAGTGAAAATACAAAAGTGGCAACCCTATCGATCGCCCCGCCTATTAGCTCCACAAACCATGCTCGGAGGCGATGTAGAAGCCAATTTGTACACAAACACACTTACATTAACGAAACTACGAGCCAAACTCAACGCTAACCCTTCGCAATAAAGTCTCATTTCAGTCAAATTGTTCAAAGTAATTTCGAAGATCAAAAACATACATTCACACTATCGCACAACCGTCTCTGTAATTTCAGTTTTATCGCCTTGTAACATGGTCGAGAATACATCGAATTGAGTGCTAAAGTTAATGTAGTGTCATTTGTTTTACTCTATGTATTGTATAGTACGATCGTTTATGTATGACCATTTTACATAAACACTACATGTATAAAAGTAAGATGAGTCTCAATATCATCATCATCATTATCAAGGCATTAACAGCTCACTGCAGTATGCTTAGTCTCACTTTGCACAGCTCGAAAACTTTACTAAATACTACTGATCGAAACACAATGACTTCAGAGTAAAATGGACCTAAACTGGCTTATATTAAGGTTTGAGTTCGCCAATTCATTCAGCATTCGAAAACAGCCAGCGCCTCAAGCAGAAATGTTGTAGAATAAATATTCGAAGTAGGTACCTATTTAATTACGTCTTTAAAATAAGAGTGTTTGGGTTTATTTTGCATTACATAATACAGTTTCTCGATACGTAGTAAGTATTTGGTAAAGTTTTGGAGGTGCGCAAACTCACGGGTCTCCTCTGTGCCAAGTGCAGATTGTTTTGGATTGTTCACACAGTTTGAGAACATTAGCTAAGCACAACTCTCAGACATACAGGTAATCCTCATGATATTTTCATGCAATTAATTACTTAAAACGCACATAACTCGGAAAAGTTAGAGGTCTCGGCATCGAACTTGGCTCCCCCGAAAGGGAGTACGAAGTTTTAACCACTAAGTAGGTATCACTACTTTTTTGGTCTCAGCCAGTGACGGATTAGATAGATGGTTTGGGTAAATGGTTTCAAGTTCTTTATTCCGCCTTTGGGTGTTCCTTCCTCTGGCGCTCCTTTGTAATCTCGCGCCCCTAGGCATGTGCCTAGTTCGCCTAAAGGATAATCCGCTACTGGTCTCAGCTCACGCTCAGCTTAAAGTTAATAGCAAATAGACTAAAAAGTCGCGGGTTCAGAACTCATCCGTTTCTCTCTAGCCATAATCTTTTCTCTAATAATTACTTAGGTTCGCTAATTCGTTCAAGTTACACGATATAACCCGCGGCACGTACATTGAACACTGAAGGAAAGTGGAGGGGGTAAGGTATTGTATTACGTGCGGGACAGTTCCCATACGCAGCTCTCCCCTCCACGTTTCCTTCAGTGTTCAATATACATGCCGCGGGTTATACGATGAATGCTTTTTTTATTCATCTATTAGCCCTTGACTGCAGTCTTACCTGATGGTGTCTAAGTCACGATACAGTTCAAGAAGTCATCGGACTACGTGAGTGAGGGAATGAAGAGTGCACTTGTGTTGTAGACAGTGTTATACAGCACAGGCTAGTCTCCATTGAAATTGGAGAGAAATTCAGTCAGGACCAGGAGGCAGGAGGATCTAAAAGGAACGCAAAATATATCCATTATTACCCGCCTTATATTTTAGGAATTTGGTAACAAACTATCGACGCAATTTGTTTCTATAAATTAATATCTATCTTCCATTTTCAAACTGGTAAAAAAATGTAAAATATAATAAATAGTATCTATAGATTTTAAATTGGTATTATAGCTCACAACTCTCATACATAATGGTGTTAAAAAGTATAACGCCAATCATTATCATCGATTTGAAACATCCTACGCAAACAAAAACAAAGGAAAAAGTAAAACACGACCCGCAACCAGCTATCAATCTAATAAGCACCAATAAAACAGAGTAATAAACAATGAAATACCATTAAACATACAATTACCGATGCAGCACACTCGCGACCTGTGACGACAAAAAATCGCAGCTCAAACAGCAGGTCTATGTCTAAGAGCTGCATCAATCATTGCTGTAATCTCAATTATGGTGACTGGCTAGATTTTTTGTGTTCAAATCAGAGGTGAATGGGATCTTCACACTGTAGCTGTCTAGAGTCTCAGTCGAACACATATTGTACAACGTTAAATAAATAAATAAAAATAAAATAAAAAAGCCTTTAATTCCCATATCTCTTAAACTAGGTACATTTTGCTTATTGTTAGTTGAGTAAGTAACAGTAATATCTAAAATCTAGGTTAGTTTGTTAGTATAAGTATTTACATAATTAATTTTTGACTATTTAAAATGGTTTCTGTTTAGGTTTTCATTTGCTATGAGATAAGGGTCCTTTCTCGGGTAAAGGCCTCCCCCATCCTCTTCCATTGTTCTCTGTCTTTCCCTTTTTCCATCCAGTCTCTCCCTGCGCTTTTAACTATTTCATCAGCCCACCGTTTAATTGGCCTACCAACACTCCTCTTTCCACCGACAGGTCACAACGTACAACGTTATATCGACAAAAAATTCGGTTAGTAATGTTATTAATATCTATAGAAAATTCCTATATCTAAGATTACATAAGACAGAGATTTAATGGGAAACCTGCAAGCCAATGTACATAGGTAGATCTCTCACACCTGAGAGATCTACCTATGTACATTGGCTTGTGAAGTCTTAAGACTTAAGCCTGTTCCAAATTGCACCACGCCAGACTTCAAGTCTTGGATCCGCACCATCCTGCAACGTGGTGGACTGCAGCCTAAACCCTTCTCATTCTGAGAGTTGACCCGTATTCCGTAGTGGGCCGGTAATGGGTTGATAATGATGAAGATCAGATCTGGGAGGTAACACACATTTGTCTCGCTGACAAAGATATCCTGTCAATACAACTGATACCATCGTTATCTATTTCGTAAAAGGTTATAGGACGACCAAAGAAAAACTATCAAAACTTTTACAATGCCTGGCTGAGCTTACTTTCGTGTAAAAGGAGACAGATTTACGTCTTGCCATAAATAAATGATCCTTTATTTCCCAAAGTAATCTTAAGTAACATCAATTATTTCAAACATTTCTAATTTAATAAACTGATTCCTTGGGACACCCATTTGCGGGTGCAGGCCTCCTCCATCTGGTGCCATTTAAACCTGTCTCTCGCTAGTCTTGTCCAGGTGGTGCCAATGAGTTCTGTGAAGTCGTCACTCCATTTTCTTCGTGGTCGCCCTCGTTTTCTCTTTGCGTTGCGCGGCCACCAATGGAGTACACGCTCGCTCCAGCGTCCGTCTGTTGTCCGGGATACATACGTCTTGCCATATTACTCTATATTTAATCAGTATCAGAAGCAAATATGATAGAGAAACCTATTGCAAAGCAACTTTTAAACGCACGACATGCCCTAAGTCTGGTCTGGCGCTTACGAAACCGTTGAGAAAATAAACCCGAACGCATAATTGTGCCCGAAACAAATTTCCATTGATGTTCGTACTTCGTGATGAGAAAAAAACGTAAAATCGCTGTCGATGAGATGTATACGAACTCGATATTCACCTTAAAGCGCAACACTACAACCTTAAACCTACCACCGAAACGAGCCTTAAGCTTAGGGACGCACGTGCGCAAATCGTTCGAGTTGTCGATGAAACTAAACTGGTATCTTTATAATAGGCCACTTACAGACGCCGCAAATTGTCGGGAATTGCATCGGGTTGAACAAGGTGTCAATTTGGCAGAGTTATGAAAGCCCGAAGTTCTCGGAACTATTTGTTTTTTAAGAGTTTGCGATGCATCTTACGCGTTATTTGTGTATCGATTGCCCGATGGTGTGGGCGTGCGAGATGTTTTATTGAATGAGATGGAATGGGGATTTATTTTGTACTAGCCGACCCCCGCGACTTCGTCCGCCTGGATATAGGTTTTATATAGGATCGGATTGGATCCCATAATCATTTTTTGTACCTAAACTAAATGTAGCCTAAGTTATTCCTTATAACATCACCAGAAAGTTCCATCAAAATCGATCCAGCCGTTTCGGAAATTAGCTGGAACAAATAGACAGATCGACAAACATAAATTTAAACGCACACCAGTTTAAAATAAGCCGTACGTTCAAAGATCCGGGTCCCAAGTTATTTGAACCCAATAAATGCCTGTCATTTCTGAACTAAAAAACCTATGACCTTGAAATATTTATGGAACAATATATAAAGTACTGTCTTTCTAACAAAAAAAAAATGAGTAAAATCGAACGACGCGTTAATGAATTACAGCTAAATACACGTTTTAACTTTCATCCCCTCTCCCAAGGGAACCGTGCTGAATTTCGGGATAAAAAGTATCCTATAACCTACCTCGGAGTACAAACTCAAATCGTACCAAGTTTCATTCGAATCCATTCAGTAGTTTCGGCGTGATGCGCGGCCAAGATACAGACAGACAGACAGACAGACAGACAGACAGACAGACAGACAGACAGACAGACAAAAATGAAAAAAATTGCAGTTTTGGATTCAGTATCGATTACAGAGTGCCCTCCAATAAAAATTTTCAAAATATCTTCAATGTACAGAATTGGATCTGTTACAGTTTTATTATATTATAGATAATTGGCGTATGCAGTGTCTGGTTTAGAGTTTCTTTTATTCGTGTTTTATTATATTATAATATGATTTTTGTGTTCGTTCGCTCGCTTTCTGTGAATTGAATAACTGTAAACATTTTAGTTTTAATTATGTAAGTAGGTACCGATTGAGTATCTTGAATACAATTCTTATTAAAGTTAGAATTTAATTATGATAAAAAGATTTAGTGTCGCACTCAGAGACATTCCTTAAATTAGTCTAATGCGAGATTAATTGACTAACTATAATTAGGTAAATCTCTAAATGAGATGTCATTTGGCTGAACCAATGAAGTTTTGATTTAGTACTGTGAGAATTTTTTTTTTCAGAAGTTGTTTAAGTAACCATTAACGACCTCAGTACGCAGTTGTTCATTTGTTAGGGACTTAGAAATAAAATATTTTCGTATGTACATGCGCAAAATCAAAAGAAACAAATTTAATAATTATGTATTTAGTCCAATCGGATGCTTATTGCAATTTTTTTAAGAGCCTTTAAAAAGAGAGTTTTATACTAAAGGTTATACTAACTACGAGAAAATATGGCTTTAAGCAACCATTTCTCTCCTGTTACATCATTATGTATTTGACAACCGTTCATTACATAAAATTCATCATTTACTCGGTTAAATTCCGATACGTGAACTTTTTACGGGAACGGCTCCCATTATTTTCCGGCAAATTTAAGTAAATACACAATACATCACTCTGCGATAAAACTCATCGACAACCGAGCGGGCTGATTTATCGACTACACGCATCCCTAGGCGCGCCGAACGAGATTTATATCGCGTCATTAAGTATAAAATATTTCTTTTAAAGGTATAATTAGTTGTTATTAATATTATAAATAATGCGTACATGCCCCGAAGGCCTCATATTGATGGTTGTGTTTAAATTTCATTTGCTTTATTACACAGAGGGCTTAATAACTAAGTGGTTGTGACATGCAATACCATTTATTAAGGAAGCCAGTTCGATTCTAGTTTCATAATACTTTAATATTATGTACCCACTAAGCTTATTTATACCTATTATTATTATAAATGATTGAGTTGTTCGTTCGTTGATTCGTTTATAATACGCTAATTTAACTCTGACATTCTTTTACTGAGACACTTAGAAAGTACAGTTCTAAGAAATGTTTCCTATCTAATACAAATTACCAATTATTACGATATCTACCTAACACTTTTTATTTTTGAGCTATTGTTTTTAAGCAAATTTCAAGGCTTCTTTTTATTCCGGAATTATTTAGAGTTCTTGCGTTAAAAATAAAAATAGTTCACAATATAAGTAAATGCATTTCACTCTATAAGTAATTGCAAAAATTATCTTAACAAAATTTCGTTCGGATAATCAGCATCCCGAACATGGACGGATATGTGATTTATAATCAGGAATTTAAAGAGTTCCCAAGGGATTTTCAAAAACTTAAATAGGTACACTTAGATTAAGTTGCAGGAAGCAGCTATTTATACACGTAAACATTTCTCGAGACATGTTGCAGGTGATGGTGAAAACCATAATGAAGACGAAGTAGCTTAGAAATTAGAAGCAAATACAGTATTTAAAGAAGCAGGCATTATTCAATAGTACGGGATAGCCAGAGACAAGAAGTTAAACATACAGAGAAGCACTCCATTAATGCAAGAGTATTAACAATGAAATCCCAAACCCACAATCAGTGAGGACGACCGAGCGCCCGGAACGATCATAAAATATATAGCAATAAATTCAACTGTCATTAAACTCCAGTCCACCTCATTATATCATGCAGAAAACACATTATAAATACGATGGTTCCCTTAACAATTACCCTTTACATCGGTAATTTCCGCACACTGCCAACATTTCGTGAAATTACCCTAAAACTAACTTAAACACCACCTCAAATCAATCAAACCTCAACCTTGCCACTTACAGAATAAGATACATTGCAATCGCAACAGTAAAATTGGTAGCACCAAAATTCCTTGCCATATTTGTCATTTAAATTTAAACTCTACATTAGTAGAAATGGAGTTCAATTTGAAATGGCAGATGAAGGTTTTTGAATCAGCAAACATTAAGCTAGCGTGAAACCATTATTGAATTTACTTTATATAATAACGTTTAATCACTCGAAAGCATCAGATGATGCTGCCTCGTTACTGAGCGCGAGGGATGGGATGATATCGATATTTTTGGCTTTAATATGTTCTATCCCTACTTACGATACTTCCATACTTATGTTATAAATGGGAAAAAACTAAAAGTATGTCTCTTGTCTTTGTCCGTTGAATCAATCTTTGAAGATAGCCTGTATTTTGGAAATGGACATAGGATACTAATTAATCCTGAAACATTAAGTCTTTTCTTTTCATCATTTTGGTGCTAATTTTTCTTTTTAATTTACAAGTTGGCCCTTGACTCCGTTAGGAATTGATGGAAGCGAGCTAATCCGGAAGAAGTATGGCAGTTTTATTAAACCCACCAACACCACGACACCCTTTTAACGTCACACTACTAAGCACAGACCTCCTCTTTCATAGGAGAGAAGGATTTAGAGTTTAGATCCGCCACGTTGCTCCAATGTGGTTTGGGCATTAAACTCATCATAATCATTATCAACCCATTACCGGGCCCACTAACAGGGCACCGGGTCTCTTCTCAGAATGACAAGGGTTTAGGCCGTAGTCCACCACGCTGGCTGAGGGTTAGATTTCACACAAGAAACGCCTTTAAGAACATTATGGAGAACTCACAGGCATGCTGAGTGCTTAGTTTCAGTTTGAAGCGCTCCAAAACTAAAAGTATACTATAAGTATACTATTGATCGAATCACAATGACTTCAGAGTAAAATGGACCTAAAACAAAAGTCTTTGGGTTCATACTATAAAGTTTTGGAGCGCTCCAAACTGAGACTAAGCACACAGGTTTCCTCACGATATTTTCCTTCACCGTTAAAGTGAGTGATATTTCTTTGCATAAAACGCACATACCTCGGAAAGTAGAGGTGCATGCCGGGGATCGAACTCGGTCCTACTAAAAAGGAGACCGAAGTTTTAACCACTAGGCTATCAATGTTAACCCATCTTCTTGATCAATTCTTAGCAATTTATTAAACTGTTTTTTTTTAAATTTCAGATCCATTACTGATTCCATCGACAAGTCTTGCGCACCACTAGGATCGCCAGCGGCGCGGCGCGGGCGGGGCGTGGCGCTCATTCCCGATATAATTTATACCGCTAAATAATCGAGCATCACTTTAGGCGCAGCACACCACTAATTGTTGGTTTTAAGCCTCTCTTATCGGAGGCCATAATTCCCTCTGTCTGTTTGTACTTTTCATCAGAAATCATTTATATTATTATTGTTTTAATATTATATTTTTTTTAGGTTTGTACCCATCATCGCTAGCATTAGGTTCAATAATGTGATATGCATAATATGTACAGGTTTACGCGGAAAAAGGTAAGCCTTTACTTTAATAGGTATAGGTACCACAAAATTTGAAGAGTTCCTTGATTTCACCAGGTTCCCATCATCAGATCCTGGACCATGGAAACACTTGGGAAGTATTGGGTATATCTACTTTTATGTTCAAACAAAATTAGAATTTTCCAAATCGATCCAGGCGTCTTTGAGTAATCGGGGAACATATCACACTAATATTATAAAGGCGAAAGTTTGTGTGTGTGTGTGTGTGTGTGTGTGTGTGTGTGTGTGTGTGTGTGTGTGTGCGTGCGTGC
Organism: Melanargia galathea; assembly: GCA_920104075.1. Classification (NCBI taxonomy): domain Eukaryota; kingdom Metazoa; phylum Arthropoda; class Insecta; order Lepidoptera; family Nymphalidae; genus Melanargia; species Melanargia galathea. The sequence continues at coordinate 12,126,409 of OV049868.1, forward strand.
GTGCGTGCGTGTCTCTGTGTGTGTGTGTGTGTGTGTTTGACTGAAATTTTGAAATTTTGAATGGAGATAGATTATGCCGTGACTTAACACATAGGCTACTTTTTATCCTGGAAAAATCCACAGCACAGGGATTTTGAAAATACCGAAATCTATAGCTAAAGCTATAGGTAGATTACTATAGCAAACTTTCTTGAAAGTAGGTATAAAGGTTGGAAAAGGGAACGGGAACGGGAACCGGAAATCCACCATTCCCTCGGGATTTGTGAAAAATCGAAATTCACGCGGGCGATGCCGTGGCCAGAAGCTAGTAAGTACATAAAAAAATATTCTGACGAATTTAGAAGTCGGTTAAAAAGAAGGATAAATTAGAGAATATTATTAAATAGTTGGGAACATGACAATATTATAACAGAGAAAAATATATCAAACAATTTCCAAATATATCTAGTCGGGAGCATGGTAATTTGAAAAAGACGGAAATGTTACTTGTAACCCACGACGCAAAACAGAAGGGTGTTATGGAACAGTTTGCTTAGCTGGGATGAAGTTGAAACTAATCTTGTTAATTTCATACGTGTCAAATTGATAACCTCCTTTTTTGAAGTCGATTGAAAATGAGCCATTTCGTAAGTCCAAGAGCCAAAGTAAGTCCCAGGTTCGATTCCTTGGTCGGGCAAATAATTTTTAGTTATTGGGTCAATGCCAGCCCGCAGTTGGTAAGTAGTTAAGTACCCAATTCGCGGTGTTTCACCCCCGTGCCTCGGAGAGCACGTTAAACAGTCGGTCCCGGTTATTATCACTATTTATTATATGTGACAATAGTCGTTAAAGCCCGCCAACTCGCACTGGAGTAGCGTGACGGGTCTAAGCTCTAAATCCCGCTCTCCTATGACAGAGGAGGCCTGTGCCCAGTAGTGGGACGTCAAAATGAGTTAGTGGGGTAGGGGGGACCAAAGTAATGACCTCTCATGCGATTAAAGCGGTCAACCTGTTGATATCTCAATACTGGAACAGCTTAAAAATCAAAGCCCACTACTTACATACCACGATTAATCGTAATACGTATCAATAGACGGTAAATTATCCGACATCGCGGCGCGAGGGTAATTAATTGTGCGCCGCGGTGTTCACACGCGAGGCGAGACCGGCGCGCCGCAGACCTACAAATGTCTAGACATGCCAAGAAGTACTGATTGAAACTGAAGATGAAACAAAGAGAGTGGATTTGGCTCGCTTCATTTTTAACCCCCGACGCAAAAACGACGGGGTGTTATAAGTTTGACGTGTCTGTGTGTGTGTGTCTGTGTGTGTCTGTGTGTTTGTCTGTTCCCCTGTGGCGCTTAAACGGGTGGACCGATTTGAATGCGGTTTTTTTTGTTTGAAAGGTGAATTAGTCGAGAGTGTGTGAAAATCGGTCCAAGATGGCCGCCGCTACAAAATGGCGGAATACTTATTTTTCCACAACTCCCTTAATATGGGTATCAAATGAAAGGGCTTGACTAGTAAAATAGCATTATTGCAAATCCAAGATGGCCGCCGCCACAAAATGGCGAATGTCGGGAGCGCACAAGAACGCACAAGAAAAAATTCTTTTTTTTACTTATTTTATTCATCATTTTGGTTTGAAATTTGTTTTATAATAAACTAGCTTCTGCCCACGGCTTCGCCCACGAGACTTTTTGTTTTTCACAAATCCCGAGGGAATCGTGGATTTCCGGTTCCCGTTCCCGCTTCCTTTTCCAACTTTTATACCTACTTTCAAGGAAGTTTGCTATAGTGATCTACCTATAGCTGTAACTATAGAAATTGGGTTTTTTCAAAAGCCCGTGGGAACTGTGGATTTTTCCAGGTTAGAAAGTAACCTATGTGTTAAATCAGGGCATAATCTATCTCCGTTCAAAATGTTAGCCAAATCGGTTCAGTAGTTGCGGCGTTAAAGAGTAACAAACATACACACACACGCACGCACGTACGTATGTACGCACGCACTCACGCATGCACACTCACGCACATACACTCACGCACACACACACACACACACACACACACACACACGCACACGCACACGCACACACACACACACACACACACACACACACACACACACACACACACACACACACACACACACACACACACACACACAAGTTCTCTTTAACAAAAAATAAAAGTTAATGCAAATACACTCCAAATTAGATATTTTGATTATTATTATATTTATGCCCGTTCTAACACCTTCTTAACACCGACAAACAATCACAGCGCTAAACTGTTTGTATGCGTGAAAGAGACGGCAGCAACATTCCTCCCGACAGACAAGGAGACACTCACAAATATTACGTCACAGCGGGGCATCTTCTCCAACCGCCACTAAATTGTACATTATAATCATCTCAAATCGATCCAGTTAATAAAAAATGTTTTGCTTTCCATTGCGTGTGTTGTATAACAAATTTCATTTGAATAGCGTTCTAATAGAGATAGATGGGGTAACATCGAAATATTCATTTCAATAGCGTTTTAATAGAGAAAGGTGGGGTAACATCGAAATATTCATTTCAATAGCGTTCTAATAGAGAAAGGTGGGGTAACATCGAAATATTCATTTCAATAGCGTTTTAATAGGGAAAGGTGGGGTAACATCGAAATATTTATTTCAATAGCGTTCTAATAGAGAAAGGTGGGCTAACATCGAAATATTCATTTCAATTGCGTTTTAATAGAGAAAGGTGGGGTAACATCGAAATATTCATTTCAATAGCGTTGTAATAGATAAAAGTGGGGTAGCATCGAAATATTCATTTCAATATTATTCTAGAGAAAGGTGGGGTAACATCGAAATATTAATTTCAATATTGTTCTAGAGAAAGGTGGGGTAACATCGAAATATTCATTTCAATATTGTTCTATAGAAAGGTAGGACAACATCGAAAAATTGAGGGAAAATGCATAAAGAGACCAGTTAGAATCTTAAGGCCAAATTAGACGGTTCATTTTTCGAGATTTTTGCTTTCATTTTCGAGGCTTCATCGGTGAATCATCGAAAATGAACCGTCCAAACACCGACCGTTCATCGTTCACAGGCACTTTGCCATAGTAAATATCGTATCGTGCATCGTTCACCGCAAAAATGAACGATGAACGGGGCACCGTCTAATTTGGCCTTTACCTAAACTCAGCAAGCACTAAAATAATGTAAATTTTCTTTTTCTTCTAGTGCCATCTCCTACTGGGAGTTGGCAACTATTGACTTCTTATGACTTCTTAGTTGGACTTTACTCAACTTATGCCACTGGCGAAATTTTTAAAGCCATCCTTCTTCTACCTAGGCCTAGGCCTTGGTTTTCACACTCTTTTATAGTATCTATAATAGTTTATTGTAGTCATACGCAGTTTTAAGGTTGTAGCTGTTCGTGAGAAGAAATTCTGAGGTTAGGTTAGTAAAAGTATCGAGTGAAAACGCTCCGGAAGAAACGAAAAGACGTTAGTATAACCCGCGGCACGTACATTGAACACTGAAGGAAACGTGGAGGGGATAGCTGCGTATGGGAACTGTCACGCACGTAATACAATAGCTTACCCCCTCCACTTTCCTTCAGTGTTCAATGTACGTGCCGCGAGTTATACGCAATGTACGTCAAATGGATTGAGAGGTGTAGATGGTCGTTAAAGCTGGTATGGTAACTCGTTAAGTAGAAGTCTTTTGGTTTATTTTCATAACTACGCATATCTATCACTGTTAACGATGTTTATTCAAGCAGTTTTGGTAGAGCGTCCACGCTTTTGCAATGTTGAAGACATAATGGGAAAGTTATAAGCTGGGTGTACTTTTTAAGGATTTTCAAAATATGCTTTACAATGGGACTGATGGATCGTCGTCATTGTCTCAACAGATAGATGTCCACTGCTGGACATAGGTATTTGCAAGGATCGCCACAGAACACGATCTTGTGCCGCTTGTATCCAGCTGCTTCCGTGACTCTTTTGAGATCGTCCATCTTCCGATGCTAAGTTTTTCGGTAGGAGGTCACTATTTTAACACCTTGGCTTGGCTAGGTTGCGTAAAATTGGCATTTGGAAACCTTGTAGGTAGGTATATAGTTTTAAGTTGTAGTAAGTATTTTTAAACAATGCTTTATTTTGTAAAGAATCGTTAAAATATCTTTTTTTTTAGATAAATATAAAAATCTTTTCGTTTTAAAACACTTACGATGAGCGAATATCACGAATAGTACCTCACTAGCCTAAAGGCCAAATTAGACGGTGCCCCGTTCATCGTTCATTTTTGCGGTGAACGATGCACGATATTTACTATGGCAAAGTGCCTGTGAACGATGAACGGTCGGTGTTTAGACGGTTCATTTTTGATGGTTCACCGATGAAGCCTCGAAAATGAAAGCAAAAATTTCCAAAAAATGAACTGTCTAATTTGGCCTTAATGGTATGTAGATACTTGTAAAATTTGAATAAAGAATTTTGACTTTGACTTTGACTTCACCTTTGCGCAGTTTAGTTAAATATAGTAAAGTTTAGTTTAGTATAGTTTAGTTTAGTTATTAGTAAGCGATGGTCACCCTAACATAATAAGGCTTAGTAGTGATTCGGGCTTTATAGCCGGGCCATACTAATGATGTTGTTACGGTAGCCTTTTTAACTGTCAGTCCGACTGCACTGCTCTACAAGCGAGGAAAACCGTACTCCATGATACAATGATACATCACGATAACGTTCTAATAGCCATGATACAGTGATACATTTTAATGTTCTAATAATCATGATACAATCATACATAACCTATTTCGGACACGGCAGCTAACTATAGCCAACTACGTATAGTCCGTTTCAATAGAGTTGAGCTAAAATGTAAACCAACACACCTTTTTGCTAAAAAACTACAGAATGGATTGAAATGAAACTTGGCACGATTTAAGTTTGTAGTGTGAACTTAAATCGTGCCAAGTTTCATTTCAATCCATTCTGTAGTTTTTTAGCAAAAAGGTTTGTTGGTTTACATTTTAGCTCAACTCTATTGAAACGGACTACAGGAGATTATGTGCACAATTACATGTGCATTCTCTATTCCCTCACTCTCATAGTCCGATGGTACACCGATGCGACACGACCGGAGAGAGTTCAGGTACAAGACCGATGGTTTTACGTGGTCTCCGAGGCACGGGCGTGTAACATCGCCGACAACCCAACTTTGGATTAAAACTGAGAATAATAATTTCTTGTCAAAAGAAAGCCGAATGAGATAGCTGCAGACCAACAAGACATTAACAATATGTAAATAGAAATACCTATTAATTTAACACTAAAGAGAATAAAAACCATACAATTTGTTATACTAATAACCCATCAACTCAAATTAGGAGAGGAATTCATCGCGAGGAAACCTGCACGCTTGAGAGTTCTCTTCTCCATAATGTTCTCAAAGGCTCAAAGGCGTGTGAAGTCTACCACGCACTTGACCAGCGTGATGGACTAAGGCCTAAACCTTTCTCATGCTGAGAGAAGAGCCGTGCTCTGTAGTGGGCAGGTATTGGGTTGATAATGAAAAAGTCTAATCAAGACACACGGCCGTGTGTCAAGCCAAGTTCCAATAAGATAAAATCTTATAAGAATGGCGACAGACGGGCAGTGTTTATTTTATACGAACCATTTCAAGCTACTTTCGATCCACCCGCAACTCATGAACTATTAGACCTACACACTTACAATTTTGCAGATCTCAATTCTTTTGTCGGCGAAGTCGACAATCTATAATATATTTATTTATTTATTTATTTAATACTTTATTGTACACCAAAAAACAAATTTGACAAGAAACATTTTAAAAGAAATAGGTACAATGGGCGGCCTTATCGCTTAGAAGCGATCTCTTCCAGGCAACCTCGTTGTGGAGAATATAAAAACTAGAGAAGTGTATAAGGGTGTACGCTAAAATTAGAGAAAATTAAAAGTATATATACGAATAATAGACATACAAATACTTACATACGAAATTACATAAAATATACATATTAGACATATATATATAAATACATATATATATATAGAGTAAACATTTGTAAAATAAAGCCCAAAACACGCCAGGAATGATGGTTAACTATTTGTAGTACCTACCTGGGTACTATCTGAGGTAAAAGGTTCAGGGAGGATAAAAATGCGTTTTGACAAGTCTTTTAAATATGGCAGGAGATTGCGCACGCTTGATATGAAACGGTAAGGAGTTCCAGAGCCGAGCGGCTACTATGGAGAAGGATTTAGAATAAAATGAAGTATTATGGGAAGAGATTTTTAACATAAGATTGTTATCAGAGCGAAGAGACAGACTGTGGGTGTTCCCTAGAAACTCAAACCGCTCTTTAAGGTAAAGAGGCGTGGTAGGATTGAATAGTACAGAGTATAAAAGAGAAAGAATGTGGGTGTTCCTGCGAAGGCGAATCGGAAGCCATTTGAGTTTTCTGCGAAATTCAGAAATATGGTCATATTTTCGGAGTCCAAATATGAACCGAATACAGAGATTCTGAATGCGCTCAAGTTTATTTAGCAACTCCTCATTTAAATTGAGATAGCAAGTGTCAGCATAATCGAGAATCGGTAGAAGGAGTGACTGTACAAGTGCAATTTTGGTTGGCGTGGGTAGGAAATTGCTTAATCTGCGGAGAGATCCAATCGACGCAAATACCCTTCTACTCACCTCACTTATAATAAAACTGTAACAGATCCAATTCTGTACATTGAAGATATTTTGAAAATTTTTATCGGAGGGCACTCTATAATCGATACTGAATCCAAAACTGCAATTTTTTTCATTTTTGTCTGTCTGTCTGTCTGTCTGTCTGTCTGTCTGTCTGTCTGTCTGTCTGTATCTTGGCCGCGCATCACGCCGAAACTACTGAATGGATTCGAATGAAACTTGGTACGATTTGAGTTTATACTCCGAGGTAGGTTATAGGATACTTTTTATCCCGAAATTCAGCACGGTTCCCTTGGGAGAGGGGATGAAAGTTAAAACGTGTATATAGCTGTAATTCATTAACGCGTTATTCGATTTCACTCATTCTTTTTTTGTTAGAAAGGTAGTACTTTAAGTATTGTCCCGTAAATATTTCAAGGTCATACGTTTTTTAGTTTAGAAATGACAGGCATTTATTGGGTTCCAATAACTTGGGTCCCGGATCTTTGTACGTACGGCTTATTTTAAGCTGGCGTGCGTTTAAATTTATGTTTGTAGTTCTGTCTATTTGTTCCAGCTAATCTCCGAAACGGCTGGATCGATTTTAATGGAACTTTCAATGTTATAAGGAGTAACAGGCTACATTTAGTTTAGGTACATAAAAGAATTATGGGATCCGATCCGATCCTATATAAAACCTAAAAACACGCGAACGAAGTCGCGGGGGTCAGCTAGTCACATATATTTTTATTCATATTGAACTTGGCTTCATTTTCATATAATATGTTTTTGATGGGATTTCGTTTATACGGGGTGCGCTTAGGCGCAGTCAGGCGCAGTCTCGTGCGTAGGGTACGAAGCCAGGACGTGTGGCCAGGATATGTAAAAGGTACTTAATATTAATGTATGAAACAATCTAATAAACAAAATTTCTGTCTTTCTATTTATATAGTAGTTAATATGTTTATAGAAGGTCATTGAGTAGGTACCTAAGCAGTGTTTTACTCAGGATTCAGGAACCTGAGTAATCAATGTTTTCTGCCTATAATAATAATAATAATAATAATAATAAATATTTTTATTGCTTTCATTATTGTTACATAGAATAAAAAAAAAACACACAAGCAAACGAAAAAACTTAAATTATCTAACAATAAAGCAAATGGCCGCAAACTCAGCTTTATGCTGGGCATTGGACGTGCCCAGCGCTGATTTTCAGTTGTATATGCAGTATATGTAGTATCTATGCCATTGCTTTGGCGAGATACAACCTCCTCGATCGCACGTTACGTATTCTGTGATCGCACTACAATACTCTCTTAACTCCCATAATATCCTGCGTCTTCAAATTAAAAAAAAAAAAAAGAAAAAGAAAAAATAAACCACCACAAAGCCCCGACATCTTCATAACTCATCATCGCTCCCCGCGCTAAATAAACACTTTAAAGCGTGACTGTTAATATCTTTATCCGTTTTAAAATATCAAATTATAATATTAAGCATTCCGGGGCTCCGGTTCATTTATTTGGCCGGTACAATGGCCCCCCGGTGGGAGGGATGGGGGGAGGCTACCTCTCTGTTGTGTTGTGCTCGCGAGATGTATTAAACTGATTCGGTTTGGGTTACATGTTGAACGCGATTATTTCTATTCATTTCATTTCATTTATTAAAATAGTTTGAAAATCATATCTGTATAATACCTAATATAAAGCACTAAGCAGCAATGTCCTGACTGACTGACTGACTGACTGAACATCACCACACAGCCTAAACCACTGAAGCTAGAAACTTGAAATTTTCACAGTAGGTAGCTTCCTTTTATAACGTAGGCGCACACTAAGAAAGAATTATTGCGAATTTCACCCCTAAGGGGGGTAAATAGGGGATGAAAGTTTGTATGAAAGTCCGTCATTTTTCAAGTTATATCCATGAAAATTGGTATTTAGGTTTTTGGTTAAAAATAAAGAGCCACGTATTTAAGGAATTTTGGAAAACCACCTCCAAGTGGGTTAAATGGGGGATGAATGTTTGTATTAATCGCTACGTATTAAACGAAGTCGCTGGCATCAGCTAGTAACATTATAAGATCTTAAATTTATTATTATATAAGTACTAGCAACCCGTTCCAGCTTCACACGGGTTGTAATAACTTGCTACTAACCATACGGGTAGTAATTACCATACGTTGTTTTCTTATATTATCTCAAAGGGTAATTAGGTAGCGTTTTTGACGAAAGTTCCAAGGCTGCACACAAATCCTTAAAAAAAGACGAGTCGCAGAGAGCCTCTGGATACATGCGGCGCAAGATCCCGGCGTGTGGAATATTATAGAGCACATCTATCAGTAGGCATTAATAGAGACGAGAGAATGCCACCATGTAACCATCCCCTGCTATCGCACATTTAATTTTAATAAATAAAGTCATTCAAACTATAATCGCGATTTCTCGCTGTGTCCAACCGTTTATACAATTGTACACACATACGTGAACGCTTTGCATACACCTTATTTTCACCATATTAAAGTACAATTTCATTTCACTCATGTACAATAAGTATTAAAGTTGTATTCGCTAAAGTATTTTTCGGTATCACATATGTTGGTAACACGAATGTTACCGAGTTATATATTGTTTGCACTTTTTAAAACGATAATAATAAAGTAACGAACGGCTACAAAACGTTCGATTGGTTACTTGATTACTTTGTAATGTATTTATTGTTGTGAGTTGAATTTATAAGTAGGCTTGATTGACTATTTGACTGTATAGAAATACTAGCGATATATCACCCTATTAGCTATTATTATTATCATACATCTCACACTGTTTAGGTACTGAATACTGATAACCCACAATTCCATTTTTTTTTTTAATTTATTATAAAAATAAGTAAATAAATCTGAAAGAGTTATTAAATTATCTCAAAAACTGAAAAAGTTATTGAATTTTAAAGTTGCTACTAGTTGCTAATTTCGTTTCACGCGGCGGCGCTCCAGCGTGCAACGTCATACAACCCGCTCAGTAGTTAGTTTTTCCATGTAGAGGTAGTTTTTCCGTGTTTTACCAATTTCTTCGAAATTTCTGAACCGATTTGCGTGATTCTTTTTTTAATCGACAGATGAGGATGTTTGCAAAATGGTCCCATAGATTTTTCCGAAAAAAAATTTAATCTTTTTTTCAAAAAACTCTATGGGACTATTTTGTAAACATGATCAGCTGTCGATTAAAAAAGAATCACGCAAATCGGTTCAGTAATCTAGGAAAAATTGGTAAAACAAGTAAAATATGGAAAAACTACCTCCGAATAGACGCGGTGACGTTCATACTCGAGTGAGAAATTTTGCGTTAAAATACATGAACTTAAATAATTAATTTCTCCGTCATTTATTGATGGATTTCAATTTTTTTTTCACTGATTTATTAGTTTTAATCTATGTTTTAATACCATTGTGTTCAATATGATATTTTCAACTTCAGGAAACTTCCTCATTGACATACTGGGTAGGTAACAACAAAAAGTTAGGAAGCCAACGACAAGCAGCGTAAAATGTCTTAGCACATTTCTAGATTGTATTGTTATCTTTATCTCTTTTGGCGGGAAAAGGGGAATATTAACGACGTTTATAAAACAAAGAGGCCTGAAAGTATATTTCTCAGTACGAACACAAGTCATTAGCGTGTATGTATGTTGGCCCGCGGGTTTCTATTAACTCCTCACCCGCCTGTCACGGGGTTATGAGTTCATCAAGGCGTGATTGACTGGCCGACGGGCGCAGACGCGACGGGCGTATTTGTTTTCTGTTGTGTTAACTTGCTTTATTTATTTACATGTAGGTACCTAAAAATAAAAGGAAATTAACTATGTAGCGATGCGTGTCGAAGGCGTCCAGTAGATACAGAAGTAGGTACCTATGTACCTACTTTTTCAGCCGATGCCATATCTAAACGATAGGTACTTAAAAAAAAGTAAAAACCACGCTTAGCTGCTTCTTGGCTTTATCATAAGACTCCTCTTTACCAATTGTAACATAATATGCAAATGTGTAAGAAACCGTAACAAAAATGGTCCATTAATGACAACTTGGGCTGCCCCACATATATTTATTTTTGAATATATCTATAATATAATAAAACTGTAACAGATCCAATTCTGTACATTGAAGATATTTTGAAAATTTTTATTGGAGGGCACTCTATAATCGATACTGAATCCAAAACTGCAATTTTTTTCATTTTTGTCTGTCTGTCTGTCTGTCTGTATCTTGGCCGCGCATCACGCTGAAACTACTGAACGGATTCGAATGAAACTTGGTACGATTTGAGTTTATACTCCGAGGTAGGACATACGATACTTTTTATCCCGAAATTCAGCACGGTTCCCTTGGGAGAGGGGATGAAAGTTGAAACGTGTATTTAGCTGTAATTCATTAACGCGTTGTTCAATTTCACTCATTCTTTTTTTGTTAGAAAGGTAGTACTTTATATACTGTCCCGTAAATATTTCAAGGCCATAGGTTTTTTAGTTCAGAAAAGACAGACATTACAACCCTGAGTATTGGGTTCAAATAACTTGGGACTCGGATCTTTGGACGTACGGCTTATTTTAAACTGGTGTGCGTTTAAATTTATGTTTGTTGGTCTGTCTATTTGTTCCAGCTAATCTCCGAAACGGCTGGATCGATTTTAATGGAACTTTCAATGTTATAAGGAGTAACTTTGGCTACATTTAGTTTAGGTACATAAAAGAATTATGGGATCCGATCCGATCCAATATAAAAACCTATATCCACGCGAACGAAGTTGCGGGGGTCAGCTAGTTTTTGAATAAAAGCAAAGAATAAGGAAACCTTTCGCCACCTGAAAAAGAATATATTTCAACACGTAGTCTGTTTTGATTCAACATTCTACACCCAATATCCAAATAGATATTTTGTTTTTCATTCTGTCTAATACGAGTTAGAAATCCGTGACATATAGACGGGCAGACAGGAGAGTGATAGCAGCATTACTAGGGCTCCGTTTTGCCCTTTACCCACAGAACCCTGAAAAAGGCTGAGTAAAAGGGTCGCGTTTGGCAACCTTTAGATATGCAACTCTAAAAAGCCCTGCGTAGTGTTTACCCTAGAATTTAAGAATTTAAACAGAATAAAATTGATGATATTCGCATTCTCATTTCAAAATTAAAATTGGACCTCATGAACTAAACTAAAGTAATAATGATCATTTTCCGCCTCATCGATGAGTCAGAAAATGATCACAATGAGTCAGCATTCGCAGCGATCACCGATCAGATAATGATCATTAAGCATCTTGTTAACGATTTGATGATTAACGACAGCGATCGCGCCCGTAATGATGGCTAATGATGCGTTTGTTTTTCGAAATGGTCACTTTGTTACGCCATTTAGTACCTGCCTGGCTATTTGGAGATCCGCATCGATAGTTAGGTACTAATTTGACTAAATTCAAGTAAATATCGGTATCACTTATTATTACTTTAGTACTTTAGTTAGTTTAGCCTTTATACTAGTTCTTGTGAGTGTGAGCATGCTATTTCAACCAATAATAAGGACAGTTGCTCTATTCAAAACACAATGCTTGCAATATGTAGCTACTCGTCTAATATTATATTGTAACAAAGTATGAAATTTCATACTATTTCGTCACTATTACTTCCATGCAACTTTGCCGTTAAGAAATTAATTGTTGATGTAATTACCTAGACTCAACAATAGGTATGTTTTTACACATTATTTTTTGTGTACCTAATGGCAAAACTAAATATCCATACTAATATTATTACAAGTATAAATTTTCATCAAACATTTAAACACATAAAAACCGCATTAAAATCGGTCCCCCCGTTTGAGCGCCACAGGGGAACAGACAGACAGACACACACACACACACACACACACACACACACACAGAGACACGTCAAACTTATAACACCCCGTCGTTTTTGCGTCGGGGGTTAATAAATGCGAAAGTCTGTCTGTCTGTCTGCTAGCTATTCACGATCCAACAGTTTAACCGATTTTGGTGAAAGGACGGTACAGCCTTACGGCCCAAGGACGGACATAAACTTCTTTTTTTCCCGGAAAATTAAAGAGCTCCCACGGGATTATTACAGGTCCATCCGTTTAACCGATTTATAAGAAATGTACAAAGGCAGCTTGCATCCCGGAAATTGAGATAGGCAACTTTTATGCCATTATAAAAGTTCCCAGAGGATTTTTAAAACCTAAATCCTTGCGGATTAGGTCACGGGCATCATCTAGTTATTAAGGCTCCTGTCTCTGCCAACGGCCTTGAGGTTCTGGGCGGAGCGAGATGTTTTCCCCGCGCCAACCGCACCCCCGCTATATAACGCCGCGCAGCCGGCCGCCGGCCGGCGCGGCGGCCGCGCAGCGCATTGAAATCTGCTACCGAGCCATAGTCGCGTCGTGTGTGCGTGTTAGTGTTACCGAGCTATCGATAGTTTGGCTATCGATAGTTGGAGCCGGAAATAATCTATATATATCGATAGGGCTATCGATATTACATTGATAAATAATTGAGGTTCAATACTATCTATATTATTGCTGTGTATCGAAAATACCGATACTATCGATTGTCTATCGATATTAATCGGGGAAGGATGGGAGAAAATTTTACCACCTAAGTATTTTAAGATCGGAATTCCTCAGTTTTGGGGGGTATCCATAGTTCAACTTTTAATTATATGCAGTAATCTGACGTTTCATAATGTCATTCCGTAAAATAATATTGCCAACTCCATTTCTATAGTGATGTGATACGTTCAATTCATTCAATTTCATTCACAAAAGTTTCGTTCAAAGTTACTCTTTCATTATCATGATAATTTTATTTATCGACTAAGTAAATCGATGGCTCCTACGTATAAAAGCCAAATTAACAATTTAGTCATCTTGACTTTTTTGTGGCAAACTCATCTTATTGGTACATACATTGGTACATTTATTATCATCAAAGTCATCTTTTAGTTATTACATAAATAACTAAAAGATAACTTCCAATTAATATATATATAATCAATATAATCGATACTTAAGCCAAAACTTATTGTGAGAGTTAACTAACACAATAAATATAACTTTCACTAAATTTGATGAGTAAAAATATAAAAAAAAATTACATATTTTAAGGGCCACTTTGGCACATTGGCCTTTTTAGGTTATTTTCGGAGTAAAATAAATATAAGAAAAACTAATGTACAAGGACCAAAGTGCAGTAAAATAAAAACTAAAATATTTACAAACAATACACTATGCTGTAAATAATGACGATATCTGTCATACAACTGTCATACAACATGCTAAGTTGCCCCTTTATTTTTTATAAATGATATTTTTTTCTGAATACTAAATATTCAGAAAAAAATATATTGAACGGTGTTACATATTTTTGGAATCTACTTATAATTATCTAGATGATTTTGATGACCTCCACGGCGCAGTGGTGAGCGCTGTGGTCTTATAAGTGGGAGGTCCCGGGTTCGGTTCCCGGGAATTTGGGATTTTATAATAATTTTCTTAATGGTCTCTGGTCTGGTCTGGTGGCATGCTTTAGCCGTGGCGATTCCGGCATATAGAAGTTATGGTACAATATACAAACATACATGAACCCTGAAAACAAAATACTCCTTTTTTTCAGGCAGTCCTTTTTAAAAAGGTTCTTTATGTCGATCCTTTTAAACACTGACGACCGAAGTTACGTTTTTTCAGGCTACTGTTGACGCTGTTGACATTAAATGTTTGAGTTACGAAACCCATGAACATTTTGTATGGGAAAATGTTTTTTCTTTTATTTTTTCGTCAATTCTACTAATATTATAAATGTGAAAGTGTGGATGTTTGGATGTTTGGATGTTTAGATGTTTTGATGTTTGGATGTTTGGATGTTTGTTACTCTATAACGTCGCAACTACTGAACCGATTTGGCTGAAATTTTTAAGGGAGATAGATTATGCTCTGATTTACTTTTTATCCTGGAAAAATCAAACGGAAACCAGATATCCACAATTCTCTCAGGATTTGTGAAAAATAGAAATTCACGCGGGCGAAGCCGCGGGCAAAACTGTCCTTTAATAAATAAATAAATTAATTAATATTACAGATTATATATATATAATAGGGCCTGCCCCCCTCCCCCTCGCAGAGGCAGCCATTTCAATTTGGTGTGCGTTTTTGTGGGTATGTGCGCACAAAAAATGTAATAAACTCGAAAGTCTGTTGCCGCACAGGTATTCAAATGACTTTATTCGATTGGATACACTATTTTCCATCACTAAATACCAAAAAATAGTGTAAAATGTTAAAAAAACACGATCAAAAATGCTTTGGAATAAAAAGAAATTTCTCAAAAATATTGAAAACTACCAACTACGGCTACCTACTACCTACTACGGCTGTCCCTGGGAGGGGGAGGGGGGTAGGACCTATTAAGTGGTATTTTCAGAGTGGTAATGAGTTGTAGAATATGGCCCTAAAATATCGCTAGATTCCGGACACACTGTATATAGGTAAACTTTGTACAAAAAATATAATAAATACTTAAAATATAAACTTTAATTTAAATAAAATAATTGAATGATTCAAATCAATTACCTGTACCCCATCCCATCCCTATTATATTTTCATTAAAAAGTGACAACCTAGGAAATGTCAGATTACTTTAATATATAATTAAAAGTCGAACTTTAGTGGTGCCGAATATAATTTTTGGAGTCTATATGAATAAAAAAAATCCTGACTCATTCATTCATTCAAATAATCACTGACTCATCATCGCCCAGTAGGACCTAGAAAGCTGAAATTTTTAACAAAGGTTCTCTTCATAATGTAGACATGGTCTAAGGAAGGATTTCTCGAAATTCTCACGGGATCAACCGAGCGAAGCAGGGGAGGGGGGTCAGCTAGTATCATAATAAAAAGACATTCAATAAAAATGAAGTTTATTTTATGATAAATTCGAGGGTGTAGAGACAGAAAGCGTCACGAAAGGATATTGTGAGCGTTTGTGCATTTACCCAAGTTTGAATATCAAATCACAACACTACTTACAATATTGTAAAACCTAACTTACTCAACTAGTCAATATAAATAAGCGTCCAAGCGCGGAAAATTTTATTATTTACACAAAAAGTACATTACACTAAAACTAAAATAAAACAAGTGCCACTAAAGCGAGATCATGATATGTCTGAATCAGAATACTATAAAATTACAACAAGTTGCGTGACCTCTCCGTCCGACAGTCTGATTTACACTGCCGCCCGTCGCCCGCGCAGGGACCCGCGCTTGCGAATTTATATAGAGAACGAATAATAGTTATTTTAAGCCTAATAAATCATTATTTTGACTCACCAATCGTACACATTGTGTAAAAAACCTTGTCGAACATTTGTGTGAAAGAAAAATACTGAAATTCGATGCCGTTTAGAAGTAGTTACAAAAATTCAAACAAAAAAGGCTTCACTTTGGGATTTTTTTTCATCTATTAATAATTTTATAAGAATTATTTCAAACGTTCAGATTAAAGTTAAATGTCCAATAAATAACATATTTTTTTTTGTACATTAATATTCACTCAATAAAGAGTAGTTACACGGAGAAAACCTCTTGTTGGCACAGACAGGCGCCTTAATATTATACGGAACCGTCGATTATGTTTCCGTTTCTAGCTTAGTAATAACTCCAAGATATGATTCACAGTCGGGCGCAAGATGACTCGGCATTTGCCCGACCCGCGACTCCTTAGCATTGTTGAGTTAAACTGTTTTTGACAGCGATGATTTATTGTTTGACAATCATACTGGTGGTATGTGGTAGCTTGGGAATGGGTATAATATATATACATATATGATATTCTTTGAAATTCAAGTAAGTAGGTACCCACTTCTTATCTTGTTTTTTATCTATTCGATTTAAAAGAAATGTTTTGGTTTTTAATTTGTATGATAAGATTTTTTTGTTATTTAGATTTTTTTTACCCTTATGAAGAAAACACAGAATTCTTTAGAATCCTTCTTTAGGTTCAGATATCAAAGTGAATAGAAATCTATTATAATTTTTTTATATAAATAATCTGTGACCTTACATATACAGAACACTATGTGCGCAAGCCCGACTAGCACTTGACACATTTTTATTCAGTTTTTTTAATGAATAATTTATTTGTGTGAAAACTTTCGTTGGCTCATTTCATATTAACAAATTTTTATTATAAGAATAAAGATGATTATGTATTTTTGTCCCACAAAATTTGTGTAACCAACTGTAGAGCAGGCGGTGTATAGATGCATATATTATAACTTATTCTTAAATGCCCTTTTTATGACTTTAGAGTAATCTTTAATAGCCTGTATAACAACCAGCTTTATTCGTAACCTCACACTCGACAATCTCAGGGCGCCTATAGGCCCTACATAACAATAATATTATAAAGGTGAAAGTTTGTGTGTGTGTGTGTGTGTGTGTGTGTGTGTGTGTGTGTGTGTGTGTGTGTGTGTGTGTGTGTGTGTGTGTGTGTGTGTATGTTTGTTCTCCGCCGCAAATACTGAACCGATTTGGCTGAAATTTTGAATGGAGACAGATTATGCCCTGACTTAATACATAGGCTACTTCTTATCCCGGAAAAGTATTCCTGTGGGACTAAAATAGATATAAACTTCCAAAAACGCCATAGAGGGCGCTGACTGTTCTTAGGTAAATCACGGTCACATAACACATTATTGCAATAGTTTGCTGTGTTGCATGCATTGGCAACACATGGGCTACTTTTTATCCTGGAAAAATGCACAGTTCCCACGGGATTTTGAAAAACCCGAAATCTATAGCTACAGCTATAGGTAGATTACTATAGCGAACTTCCTTGATAGTAAGTATAAAGGTTGGAAAAGGGAGCGGGAACGGGAACCGCAAATCCACGATTCCGTCGGGATTTGTTTAAAACCGAAATTCACGCGGGCGAAGCCGCGGGCAGATGCTAGTATTAGAATAATTTCTTGTGAGACACGTCTCGACCGAATTTCGGCCACGGCGGCCAATCTCACACCAGGCGGAGATTAGCCGACTACGCAGGAGATATTATATATAATATGTATATGATATATATAATATATACAGGAGATATTATATATATATGAGATATGTGTACTCTCATAGTCCAATGGGCCGCCAGTGCGACATGATAGAGATATAGTTATTCTGAGTTTGCGCATCTCCAAAACTTTACCAAAAACTAAATATCGAAAAACTGTAATATGTAATTCAAAATGAACCCAAAGACGCCTATTTCAAAGTCGTAATTCAATACTTCGAATATTTATTTTACAACATTTCTGCTGTACAATAACCAGGCGGAGATTAGTCGACTACACAGGAGATATTATAGTGCACTCTCAGAGTCCGATGGGCTGCCAATGCGATACGAATGAGATATAGTTATTCTGAGTTTGCGCACCTCCAAAACTTTACCATAAACTAAATATCGAACAAGTATAAATCAAAAATTTAAAAAAAAAACCCCCGACATTCGCCATTTTGTGGCGGCGGCCATCTTGGATTTTCATAGTGCTATTCTACTAGTGAAGCCCTTTCATTTGATACCCATATTAGGGGAGTTGTGAAAAAATATGTAATCCGCCATTTTGTAGCGGCGGCCATCTTGGATCGATTTTCATCAAGCATAGCTAACAACACTCTCAACTAATTCACCTTTCTAACAAAGATATTGCCGGACTCAAACCTTAAAATAAGCCAGTTTAGGTCCATTTCACTCTGAAGTTATTGTGTTTTGGTACATCCTACTAATATTATAAAATGTGAAAGTGTGGATGTTTGGATGTTTAGATGTTTGGATATTTGGATGTTTAGATGTTTGGATGTTTGGATGTTTGTTACTCAATCACGCCGCAACTACTGAACCGATTTGGCTGAAATTTTGAATGGAGATAGCTTATACCCTGACTTATAACATAGTGTACTTTTTATCCCGGAAAAGTATTCCTGTGGGACTAAAATAGATATAGACTTCCAAAAACGCGATAGATGGCGTTCTTAGGTAAATCACGCTCACATAGCACATTATTACAATAGTTGCATGCATCTGTATGCGTATGCACTTTTTATCCTGGAAAAATCTACAGTTCCCACGGGATTTTGATAAAAACGAAATATATATCTACAGCTATAGGTAGATTACTATAGCAAACTTCCTTGAAAGTAGGTATAAAGTTTGGAAAAGGGAGCGGGAACGGGAGCCGGAAATCCACGATTCCCTTGGGATTTGTGAAAAACCGAAATTCACGCGGGCGAAGCCGCGGGCAGAATCTAGTATGTAGTATTTAGTAAAGTTTTCAGGTGTGCAAACTGAAACTAACCGTACAGGCGTAGGACTGACGGCTTTACGTGCTCTCCGAGGCACGGGGGCGAACGGCGAGACAAAATATTGTAAAACATAAAATCTCCGGTGTGACCCCATGTAAGTAATCATAATATTTTTATGCGAGATGCTTTTCAAAAGATAATTTTAATACCTATGTTGGTTTGACCTCATAACTCGGCCGTTAAGTTGGGATTTACTTTAACTGCCTTTTTATGGGGTAAAAAGTGGTGTAATTAGGGATTATTTATTGTAATTGTTATGAGTGTTGTATGGGACACTTGTTTTTTTTTTTAGTTGGTGAAAGTGTTAATATGAATGTCAAGATGATATCAGCATTTCAAAATGCAAAAACTAAATTCCCATTGATCTAAATTATACCTCAGAACAAGTAGTTTAGACAGAACACGGGCTATCCAAATAAATTCAACAGCCGTACTTCTACCGTACTCAGCTATTAAGTAAATACACACACAATAGACACACACACACACACACACACGCACAATATGGACTAAAACAATGCTCAGCACTATCAACTAGGGATTGCAATCCGGTATCATTTTCAATCCGGCCGGATTTCACCGGATTGACGCCAATCCGACCGGATCCGGACGGATCCGGCCGGATTTTAAAGTTATTTAGGGCCTAGTATTTAGTGATTTTTAGTTTTGATAGATTTGAAAAAATACGTATTTATGGAAAATAAAATCACTTTTAATTATATTTTTTGGTATTAATTGTAATTTTTGGTACTATTTGTACTAAATAAAATTATGAAACTATCTATCTTCTTCTATCTATATCTTCTATACATATAATAAAATCGTAGAATTGCCGTGTCTGTACATTGAAGATTTTTGCAAAATAATACCTGGGGGATGTTAGGGATAAGTAATAGAACGTAAAAAAGCTATTTTTGAAATTTTTGTCT
This sequence comes from Melanargia galathea, assembly GCA_920104075.1. Classification (NCBI taxonomy): domain Eukaryota; kingdom Metazoa; phylum Arthropoda; class Insecta; order Lepidoptera; family Nymphalidae; genus Melanargia; species Melanargia galathea. Next base: position 12,146,435 of record OV049868.1, read on the forward strand.
GTTTGTCTGTTTATCTGTTTGTCTGTTTGTCTGTATGTTTGTGCGCGCATCACGTAAAAACTACTGAATGGATTGAAATGAAACTCGGCATAATTTAAGTTCATACTATGAAGTAACATATAGGATACCTTTTATCCCGAAATTCAGCACGGTTCCCTTGGGAGAGGGGATGAAAGGTAAAATGTGTACTTAGCTGTAATTCGTTAACGGGTGGTCCGATTTCATTCATTCTTTTTTTGTTAGAAAGTAGATACTTTAAAGACTACTGGCTAATCTCAGAAAGGCTGGACCGATTTTGATGGGACTTTCACTGGCGGATGTTTACATTTTGATGTACCTAAACTTTTGAACTTTTTACAGTTTTTAGCTAGGTATAAGCTCAAAGGAGCTTAGGAAAAACATAATTATTCCCACGGGATTATTAAAATCAATATCCAAGCGAACGAAGTCGCGGGTATCCGCTCGTTCTAAATAATAAACTAAGTAATCAGTCTGACTCTCACTTATTGCTGTAAGTATCTGAAATTACTTAAGTAATAATACTATTAAACTCTTATTAATAATCCACACAGACCTAAGTTAACAAAACAGTCTTTTAAATTTGTACTTATAAAATCAACTTCAGTTCATAATCCTAAGAAACAATAAAAAAGAAGCATTTATATTTTGCAATGCAAAATGCAAGTGAATATTATTTCTGTGTCTGAAAAAACGATCTAAGAAAACATATAGTGTTGATTGTAATTTGTACTGTCTCATAATTTGCTTCTGATGGCACTACAAATATAACCTGCAGCAGAAAAAGCCCTTTCTGCCTTAACACTGGTTGGCCTAATCGCCATTAAGTAACTGTAGATCAGCGATAAGTGTTTTCCTTTTACTCAGTCATTTTCTTTTTAAGTTTCTTTTTTAGCTTTAACTTTCCCCCTATACCCTTTTTTTTCTTGCAGGATTTGATTTTCCAGTTCGTCTTTTAATGTAATGTTTTTTTCTATTGGCAATAATGACATGGACTCAGAATCGGAATCGGAATCTATATTTTCGTCTGCTGTTTCTATAATCTAATCAATCACTCACACACTTTTCAATTAGTTTCGTTTGATACTTTCGATGTCAAAGGTCAAGTGGCAACTGACAAGTGCAGGCAGAGCCGGTGTCGGCGGCGGCAAGTCTAGCGATCTGGCAACGTTGCACGCGCGCGTTTCGTTGCATACAGTACAGTTTTTCGCGTATTGTTTGCTTTACCGGATCCGCCACCGGATCCGGCGCCGACTCACCGGATCCGGTAGGTCCAAAAACACGCCGGATCCGCCGGATTACCGGATCCGCCGGACCGGATTGCAATCCCTACTATCAACAGGCTTCAAGATTGGTAATGATTTTAATGAAATGACAGTGTTCTTTCTGTCTTCAAGTGCTGTGCTTTTTATGAAGTCGTCGTTATCAACTTGTCTACAGGTGGACATATGTACTTAGGTTTCTTTTCACTCTCTCCGTGAGGAGGAAAATTTACGTTACCTCGGCGCGCGCGCCAGATACAGATAAACATTTGAACACATTTTTGAACACACATTTGGACACAGGTTTTCTTACCGGCCAGACAGACTGCAAATACCTACCTTCGCTTCATTTGAATTTGAATATTAAACGCTTTGATGTACGCTCGGAAAACCGATACCGAATGGAAAAGTGCGATAGTGTTCAAACTTTGAACAAATATCAAAGATACATGTGTTAAAAACAAGTGTTCAAAATAGTGTTCAAACATTTATGCTGTGTGGCGCCGGGGTTTGCTATATATGCCCGACTCGATTCGGAATATTGTCCAACGGCATACGAACTCAAAACCTCCTCCCCTTTCTAAGCTGTCTTTCAGGTAGGTACATCATACATGGTTTCAAAAATAATCTAAATTGACTATTAATTAATGTAATAACAACCTTTTGCGAAAAGAACATTGCATAGATAGCACTATATTTATGCCTGTCTAGTTTAGTTCAGAGATTGCATACCTACAATTACTGTACTGGTATCTACTAGCAGTGGCGTGCACAGGGTTTGAAGGCAGGTATGCAACTGGTAGTAATAAAAAAAATTCTGCTTCTTTTCTTATAGTTTTATACATATAAGCATTGGTTTTCTCAGGGTATGCAGGGCTTTTCTGCCTTTATGAAGTGCACGCCACTGACTGGTAGTATATTCAACTTTTTTAATGCGTTAAATGTACCGTTAATTAGGTATTCACCTATTCAATCTGGACTCGAATCCGGGACCGTTAACTTCCTCGTTTCATAATAATAATTACGTGCATAATCTTAATTAAAATAATGCCTACCGTGACAAGGCATCGTTACCCACCTAATTTACCGAGCATTTACCTCTAATAGGCGCTACTAATTAAAACTTAATATTCAATACAAATTAATTGAGCCGTTGATCGAATCACACACCCCCGCCGGCCGTTTCGTTACGCTGTGCTTCATAGAAGACTTTCGCACTGGCGTGTTTCAAACGCCCGTAACTTTCCATTGAATTATTACCTATGTCTATATTCATACTTTTTAACAATCTATTAACGCATAGCTTTATCACACTAATATTATAAAAGCGAAAGTTTGTGTGTGTGTGTGTGTGTTTGTTACTTATAATAGTAGGTAATAGTACCTCAATGTAACTATCAAGCAACACGCTTGAAAATGAACGGATATAAATCGTTCAATCTAGAAGCAATCGGACTCAGGAAAATTAGAAGGAGGTGTCTATATTCTTACTTTTTAACAATCTATTAACGCACAGCTTTATTGAACGATAGATCTGACTACATTAATTGATCGTCTAATGACCACTTATTTTCACTTTAATATCAAGTTGTAGTAATTTACTTGTATTTAAATGTATTAATTGTATAAATTAGTCATACTTACTTACCATTTTACCTGTGTGCTATAAACATTTATACTCAATCATATAATATTATTGTAAACGCCTTTAATTTACATGTTTTTCAGCAAATGAATGACCGTAAATATGAATATCCACTCAAGCCTGTGAGGTTTTGATAGATATAGATAAAACTGGCAACAAATGCCAGTTTTCTTTTACACGAAGACCAGATAAATTTAACGATTACTTCAGTTTAATGTGCTAACTCAAAAGTTACCTCTACATCTAAAAGCCGTCTCAGCGTTCAATAAACGCGAGCGTTAACCGTCCTCGCGTTTAATTTACATCAGTGTGACAATCTAAAGAGATAAATAAAAATAAATAAACTGAATATGTGGAGGTGCGCGAGCATTCTTAAGCCAATTAGTTTATTGGTGGACACATGTCCTTCTCGGAACGTTGCGATAAGATCTGGGCGAGGCGCGGCGTACAGTGAGCCGTTTAACAGACGCGGCAAAAAATAATAAAACTTTTGCTTACTCTGCTGTGCTTTTCTTATTATAAAAAATCTTATTGTCATAACAAAGTGTCTTATAAAAAAATTGGATTTCAACTTCTCAATCCTGATGCTGTAGACTGTAGTGGACCTGACCACCAAAACTGATGAGATTTAGAAACTGTCGGTTATAAATTAATGATATTGGTGGTACCTACCAAGTAACTTAGACTATCGTTGAACTTAAGGACCCAACTCCTCAACCCTGATGTTGTAGGGAATTGCATTCCTAATTTGTGGAGATCCCACTGAATTTGTTAAAAAATCATCCGTTTTGTGGACGGGTCACTACGGATAGGCTACTTTTTGTGCTGGAAAATCCCACGGGATTTTTAAAAACCTAAATCCACGCGGGCGAAGCCGCATGCATCGTCTAGTAGATAATAAAATCTAATTTAATGGAAGATTATTTTAATTGACAACCATTAAAAATATTATTAAAACTTTTTGTTTGCTCAATGCCCGTCGTTCCCAACTAAGACAAATACCATGCGGGCGTTAATGTTAACATACAAGTATATATCTTCTAAGCATTTATATATTATAATAGTTTTTTGCTGAGTAATAATATTCTAAAGAGCCATAATACAAAGGTTTATTTGACTCTGATTTTAACAGGAGATAGTGGACGCCGTAACAAATTAATTAGGTCCACTTTATAGTGTAAGAGATAATAATATTATCTTACATAATAATAACATAATTATACCGCTGCCTAATAAAGAAGATTAAAGTATAATGCTTCAATTAATAGTTTTATTTGCCATTTCAAATCACTTAATAACTGCCGCACTCGGGTTACTTAGATACTTAAAGAACTCCTTAGTATTTTTTTTTTTTTTTTTTTTTTTCTTGTGGAGGAGGAAAAAATCCCTACGGACTTCTGCCTGTGGCAGGGCGTGTCCGACTTGCACGGACTAAAACAACCCCCTCGCAGCGCCAAGATCAACACGGAACCGCTTTGCATTTCCTCGTGCCGACCCTCTAGGTGTCATCTCTCTTATTCTTCTCTTCTTTTTCTCTTGCCTCTCGCCTCACCATTATACTTCTCAGCATCTGCCCATATTTTCTCCACTCCGTCTCACTGGATAGCATGCGTGCTATTAGGTTTTGAGGGTTTACCTCGCTGTTTTCTGCCTGTGCCATTGATCTCAGGTCCACGCAAGCGGGACACTCAAAAATGGCATGTCTCGGGGTATCCTCTTCTCCACATAGGTAGCATTTTTCACTTGGAGCTTTCCCAATTGCGAAGAGGTACGTGTTGAACACCCCGTGACCGCTGAGCGCCTGCGTGATCCACCGGTCTACCTCTCCGTGCTTTCTGTTATGCCACTTTTTTAAATCCTTAATTAGTTCTCTCGTCCAGGTTCCTTTTCCTACTCCCGACCACTCTTTTTCCCATTCTGTAAGGCTATTCTCCCGCACCTCTAGAGCCGTCTTTTCTTTGCTTCTGAACAACTGGGCGCGCTCTTTGACCATTTTGTCTATGGGAACAAGTCCTGCTATCACCAGCACGGCCTCAGTAGAGATTGTTCGGTATGCTCCACAGATACCAATCGCCATTCGCCTCTGTACCGCTTCAAGCTTTTTCCGGTAAAGTTCTACCATCATTGCACCCTCGAAAATTGGCGCTCCGTAGAGGATGATGGAGTGGGCCACCGATGCTAGCACCCTTCTCTTGCTTGCTCTGGGACCTCCTTTTGTCGGCATTAGCCTATATAACGCCTCCGTCAAATTTTGCGCTCTTTTAGCTACCTCCTCGATATGTTTTTTGTAATTGAGGCTTTTGTCTAGCCATACCCCGAGATACTTAATGTGCTCCTTTGGAGTGACTATCGCATCTTTTAGTACGAATTTTATTGTGTCTAGCTTCCGTCGCCCACTAAAAACTATAGCTTCCGTCTTTTCTGGTGCTAGGGACAGCTGCTTTCTTTGCATCCACTTATCAATCCGATCCAGCGCTGTGTTTGCCTTGGTCATGAGAGCTTTCTCCGTTCTGGCTACAATTAGCAATGCCAAGTCATCGGCGAAGCCCACTAGCTGAACCCCTTCCTCCTGTTTTAGCCGGAAGACCCCATCGTACAAGATATTCCAAAGAGTTGGACCAAGGATTGATCCCTGAGGTACTCCACTGCTGACTTTTATCATGTTTTCCCTTCCTTTATAGTCTTTCACTTTTATGGTCCTACCTTCGAGATAGCTACTAACCAAGTTTAGTATGTACCCAGGAAATCGTCTCTTTCGTAGTTCTAGAACTATCTCTCTCCAGGAAGCAGAATTAAAGGCGTTTCTAACGTCTAGGCATATCAAGGCGCATAATCTCCTCGTTTTGTATGTACCCTGCTTAGCGTCCGTGGCAGTTTCTACTATTTTTTCTATAGCCATTAACGTGGAACGACCCTTTCTGAAACCATATTGATGGTTAGAGAGGTCACCGTGTTCAGGAAGAAGCTCCTCAATTCTATTTAAAAGGACTCTTTCCATCAACTTACCATAGCAGTCTAGCAAGCAAATAGGTCTATACCCTGTTGGATCATCAGCTGGCTTGTTTGCTTTTTTAAGTAAAACTAGACTAGCTATCTTCCAGGCTGGAGGGAATGTACCTGATGTAAAGGCCGCTTCTACTACGTTCCTGATTTTTTCGGGAATAACTTCTGCTGCAATTTTGACCACCTCTGGATGTACGAGGTCGGGTCCTGGCGCCTTTTTTATTTTGAGGCTTTCTGCCGCCAACTTTATTTCCTCCACACTCACCTCAACCTTTTGGGAAGAGTCTGCTTTGATCCGACAGAAATCGTCGTGGGACGGAAACAACACTTCGACAACTGATAGGATTAGGTCCATGTTAAGACTTGGGGGACTTCTTCGCAATTTTTTGGTCACTATTCTGTAGCCTAGGCCCCAAGTATCTTTATCTACTTCTTCGCAAAGCTCTCTCCATTGCAGTTCTTTTGACTTTGTTATAGCCATTTGCAGAGCCAGTTTTGCTGACTTATATTCTTCCCTTAATTTAATTTCTTCTTCATCCTTTTCGAGAGATGTCGAGTCATCATCATCTTTACCCTTTTTTCGTCGCTGTCGGGTATATTTTCTGCGGCATTTCGTACAGAGATCCCTCTTTTCTTTTATTTGCTCGTTCCACCAATAGACTGGTGCTTTCCTGCGCAGCCCTTTCTTGGGCATTGCTCTTTCACACGCCAGTGTAGTAGCCTTTACTAGCTCCTCTGGTGTTTCGATCTCTTTTTCCTTTAAAGTGTATTCAAGTATCTGCCGGTCTAGTTTGTCTATTCTCCAACCTACGGATGATTGTGTTGATGGTTTTATGCCCATTCGGTTTATGCAGAATTTTATATATCGGTGTCCACTCATGCTGTCTTCCTCCAGGACTTGCCATTCCGATATTTTTTGCGATAGGCTAAAGCTCACAAACGTGATGTCCGGGGTTGAATACTTAGCGCCTCTTTGGAACGTCGGAACTAACCCTTCGTTAACTATGACCATGTCCGCACCCGCGAGCTGCTCCATAATTAAGCGTCCCCTCGCGTTTTCGTTTTTAGTAGACCAAACACTGGACGCTGCATTAAAGTCTCCGGCTACTAATATATCTCCTCGTTGTGACTGAATGTTTTCAAATAGCTCATATATATCTCTCTCAAATTCCTCAAAACTATAGTTCGGTGAGAAATAGCAACTGTATATCGTAAGTCCCAACAGTTCCATTGCAATGAAGCCATTTCCTCGAGCCACTACCTTGGTCTGAATCCCGGTGTTGACTACGACTACAGATGCATCTCCTCTCCGATCCGTTAACCATTCTCGGGCCTCCGCTATCTTTCTATTTGGCTCCGCGACGATAATTAAGTCTATTTTGTGCTCGTTTGCCGTCAGCTCCAGCAGGTCGTGGGCGGCTCGTGTTCTATCGAGGTTAATTTGTAGCACCTTTATTTGTGCGTCTGACGCTCCACTTCCTGCGTCTGCCCCCCGTTTTTTGGCCTCGGGTTTCGTATTCCGGGCACTTTTTCTTTCCAAGATGGGCAGTTCTTTGAGCCAATTCTATGGTTAGTGATAAGGAGGCCCTTATCTTTACATATAGCGCATATCGTCTCGTTTTCACAATCTTTGGCTTTGTGTCCTTCCTTCCCACAGTTAAAGCACTTTCTGCTTCGGTCCTGACCTGGACACCCAGTGGAAATATGGCCATACTCAAGACACTTGAAGCATCTATTTTTTTGCTTTAAGAGAACCACTGGCACCCTCATCCATCCTATCTTAATTTTCCTTTCATCTGCCAATTTATGCGCCTCCTCTTTCGGCAGTTCTACTACTGCTGTTTTGACTCCGTAACTGTTCTCCCAGAAACTTTTGATATGGAACTCCTTTACTTTTAGTTTAAGTGATTCCTCTATTTCATCTTTTTCCACCGTGGCGTCAAGTCCCTTTATCATAACATCCGCAGACTCCTTTAATGCCCTCAACGTTAGACTTGGGCATTTTCCGCTCACTTTGTCCTTTATTGTTGAAATCCCACCGTTTTCTCCTTTTTCTAATTCAAGAAGTATGTCACCTTTCCTTGTCTTCTTCACTCTCGAAAAGACCACTTCCTCGCTTGCTAGTCCCAGCTTTACTTCTTTTAACACACTGGCATAGTCACGGTTTTTGACCTCCACTAGCAGTGCTTCGGGCTTGGTCATAAGCTTTCTACTTCCTGGTTTTCTACCCACTGGTTTTTTATTTTCCGCATTTTTTGTACCTTCCTGCCTCGGAACCTGCATATTTTCCGTGTTCCTGTTCATCTTGCCTGGTCTGTGTTCCTCCATAAGCTCCCGTTTTCCATGCTCAGTCTCCTGTAATGTTCTATCGTTGCGTCCTTTTTTTCCATCAGGCCTTTTATCCTCTCTGCGGCGTCCTCTTTTCTTTTTTAATTTCACTTCCTTCCAATCTGTTTCAGTACCCAGGTCGTCGTCCCATTCTAATCCTTCCATTTCGCCTCCGGTCGATGTGTTGGTACCTTTTTCTTCTACAGGCACAGCTTTTTTAGCCCTTTTTGGAGTCCTTTCCCCTGCTTCGTCCTTATTATCTGACCTCATTCTTCTGACGTCCATAACCCGCCCACACAGCTTTTGTAGTTCCCGAAGTCTTATCTTGATTTCGTTGGCCGTGTTCTTATATGGCCCATGCCTATCTACGAGTGAGTTTATGGTGCCTATATTATCATTTAGGTCGTTAATTAGACGATCTTCTTTTTCTTCGAGGGTTTCAGTCTCCTTGCTCGGTGGTGACTTTTTCCTTTTTCCCTCCCTAGTATACTTTGGCGTGCTTGCCATTGGCGAGAAGAAGGTCATGGGGCTTGCATAAGGTGCTCGTCTGCATTGCGCCCCTTCATCGCCCGTAGATACTCCATCTTCTGTCTCCGTTTGCTCCGATTCAGTCCATGTCCTTGCCTGTGTCGTCGTTTTAGGTGGCGTGCGTTTAAGCAGGCCAGACCTAGCGAATGGTTTGTCACACTTAAGCAAAACATCGCCCCCCCCAGAATACGAGGGGCAGCCCCTGTCAGCCGAGACTGTCAGGGGGCGGGATTCCCCGGCACCGTTTTCAGCGCCGGAACCCGCCTGGGGTAGATATCTCTTTTGTTGTGCTTCCATGTTTTTTTCTCCCATCTTCCTTCTATCTCCTACTCACATCTTCCGGAAAACAGCCGCCCAATATGGGACAGACGCTGACCAGTCAGCCGCTCGCTCCGAGTACAGACGCTGCCTGGATTTGTTTTGCTTGCTTTTGGTCCACGCTAAGTATTTTATTTCCTTAGTACCCGCCAGATGAGCCTGGTGAGGGCATTCCCCGATCCGCCGCCTGGGGACGCGCCCGATGGGAGAGCAGCCAACTCCACACGGGTACTCCACTCCTTAGTATAGATTTAAAAAAATTCACTCTGGGTCAGTTAAGAGCGTTGACGCGTTCTGCGCCATTTTAGCTCATTTTTAGGCTTTTTTGACCCTTCATATGTTGTTAATCAATGCATTTACTTAAAAACTTATTTATACTGTTCTGTAGAAAATTTTCTATTCTAGGGAATTGGAAGACAACATTTTGCAATTTATTGATAGTTTGTGTCTTATTGCCAAAATACCAAAAGCCTATTTCGGAATTTTGGGATTCGTGTAATTTTTGACGTTCACTACGTCGAAAGTTACTTGTTCAATTCACACACAAAGATATATTTATTAAAGGGAATGTCCTGAACTAGGGACATAGAAGAAAACATTTTTTAATTTGGCGTTTTTTACATCATAAAAATCCAATCAAAGAAATTATAATTTCAGTAAATTATAGACATATAAAACCGTCATTTTAGCATATTATTTTTCGTTATTTATAGGTAAAATTTAGTACTTATAAAAGTAAAATATATTTGCAATAATATGAATTTAAAAAAATCTAAGATTAATTACTATTTGTTTCCAAAAAATGAAATTGAAAGTTACTATGAAACGCGTCAAAAAGCAGTAGTAAATTGAACTAGGAAACTAGTACGGGCCGAGGCCTCTCCGAGAACGGACGTAACGCTTTTTGTCTCGGCAACTCTTATTGGATTACTTGGATTACACGTAAAATTGTAGTGCAACTATCACTTCTCAATACTAGATGTTTTTAATACTCGCTATTTTTCTTAGTCAGATTAAAACTTTTTATATGTGTATTTTTTAACTGTGTTTGTAATATATATATATATATATAATATGTCCTACCTCTATATATATATATATATATATATATATATATATATATATATATATATATATATATATATATATATATATATATATATATATATATATAGAGGTAGGACATAGGATACTTTTTATCCAAAAATTCAGCACGGTTCCCTTGGGAGAGGGGAAGAAAGTTAAAACGTGTATTTAACTGTAATTCATTAACGCGTAGTTCGATTTAACTCATTCTTTTTTTGTTAGAAAGGTAGTATTTTAAGTATTGTCCCGTAAATATTTCAAGGTCATAGGTTTTTTAGTTCAGAAATGACAGACATTACAACCCTCAGTATTGGGTTCAAATAACTTGGGACTCGGATCTTTGAACGTACGGCTTATTTTAAACTGGTGTGCGTTTAAATTTATGTTTGTTGGTCTGTCTATTTGTTCCAACTAATCTCCGAAACGGCTGGATCGATTTTAACGGAGCTTCGTGTTATAAGGCTAATTACTCCTTACGCGTAGTTTGATTTAACTCATTCTTTTTTTGTTAGAAAGGTAGTACTTTACGTATTGTCCCGTAAATATTTCAAGGTCATAGGTTTTTTAGTTCAGAAATGACAGACATTTATTGGGTTCAAATAACTTGGGAGCCGGATCTTTGAACGTACGGCTTATTTTAAACTGGTGTCCGTTTAAATTTATGTTTGTCAATCTATCTATTTGTTCCAGCTAATTTTCAAAACGGCTGGATCGATTTTGACGGACCTTTCAATGGCAGATAGGTGATGTTATAAGGAGTAACTTAGGCTACATATAGATTAGGGACATAAAAGAATTATGGGATCCGATCCGTCCTATATAAAAACCTGTATTTACGCGAACGAAGTTGTGGGGATCAGCTAGTTTAACATAAACTAGTAGGGCGCGTGGGTGCGCGGCCCGCAAGTGGACCGCGAGGTTTCGCTTTCGGGTATTTTGGTTTGAGCAGCCTCCACCTATCTCTCCCATATTCCTAATCCTCGATAATTATCACTCTCCATATTTTTTCTTCGAATCATTCTGCTCATCAAGTAGATCTTTAGGTATTGATCATCTTTTTCCAAGAAACCACTCTTACATCTTGTATACTTGGTAAGATAGACACCGACGAAATTTGTATAGCCGCCATCTTGAATCCGCCATTTTGGGTTTTTTTCAGCTCAGCTCAAAACGGTTTGTTACACTACACTGCACTTGAAGTGGTCCGTCCATTCACGTAAACAAAGAATCTCAGGTAAATGCCTAAACTTGCGAAGCGGGTTCGTGCGTCAACGCTCTTTCGGCGCCAAAAATCCGCCAATTCTTTTTCTTGACATCACCTAGGACATTTGGGTTGCCAAGCCAACAATTCCTTTTGCGTTGTGAATGCGTTTTTCTTACCGATGATACTGAAATAACAAAAAACGAAAAAAAAATTAGTTTTTTTAAAGTACATTTCTTTTCCTTGTCCAAAATTCAAATAAGGAACGCCGCATGCATTCGCTAGTTACATTTTTAATCACAGGCCTGCATCGAATCCAATACCCAATTAATAAAAAAGTCACATTGATCCTTTTGTAAGGTTTTGTTAAACATCTAAATTTGGTCTCTGGGACACGACCGATAGTGTGTTGGACGCCTTTATTGCGTTGTGTTAAAGTTCATAATCGTTAATAAAATTAAGATTATCTTTGTATAGGGTTGTCACTTTCAGTTCGATGGATATTATTGTTTTGCTTGGGCCAATTTTTTTGGTTGTAGAAGCAAGACTATCAGTCCTCGGCGAAACGTTTAATGGTGCTAAATGACACACAAAAGGTTGAAAACCCATTGTTTTAGGTAAGCTTTATGATTAGCACTACTTATAACATAACTTTAAAAAAGTTAGATTCTTGTCAATAACCTAACTTATAATAAGAAAATCCCGGATCTACAACTCACTATCCCTCTAAAAAACCACCTCTTATTAGAGCGTAAGGATAACGGGACGTAAGAGGGACCGACGCAGCGTGCTCTCCGAAAAAAGGGCACTTTTTCGAAATAGAAAACTTTCTTACTACTACGAATAGGATTTTGGAGCTGATTTAATTGATTGTACAGTGTACTAAAACAATTTTTTTTTTGTTAATACGTGGGTGTAGGGGAGAAAAGTGCTTTTTTCTGCCTTGTGACCAAACATTTAAGATAAAGGAGCAAATGTTACAACGCATTCGATAGCTTATCTCCAACTCCCTCATAATAATATAAGCTGTATATTCGATAGCCAATTAATAAAACGGACACATTGTTTCTTTTGTGGAGTTTTGTTAAACGTCTAAATTTGGTCTCGAGGACACCGGCGGTGATTTATTTTAGACTTTATTTTTAAAACGTTAAAGTTTAAAATCCTCCATAGGGGTAGGTTATCTTATACTAAGATTAGGTTTAGGGTTGTCACTTTAGTAAAATAATTTTTTTTTTAAACATATTATTCTTAATTTAATCGGCGTTTTTTTTAACCGATTTCCAAAAAGGTTTTCAATTCGGCGCGTATTTTTTTTCTATGTATGCATGCACATCAATTACTCCGAGATTTCTGAACCAATTTGCATGATTTTTTTAATGGACAGAGGAAGTTCGCGAAATGGTCTCATGAATTCATAGAGCGGCTGTATCATTGAACTCTGGGTCCCAGCTCTTCAGCTATGATGCTGCAAGGTACTGCCCACCTAGACTATGGGGATTGGGGAAATATCCACTATGAATTAATATTCTAGGTATCAAGCATAGACTCTATCATTGAATTCTGGGTCCCAGCTCTTCAGCCCTAATGCTGCCCACCTAAGCTATGGGAATGGGGGAAATGTCCACTATGAATTCATATTGTAGGTACCAAGCAAATCCTTCTACTACAGGATACTGTACTCCTAAGCCGTGGAGATTTAGGAACTGAATACCGGAAATAAAAAAGGCTCTAAGTACCAAAAACAAAAAGCGGAGGAATTTATGTTTTAAATAATAAGCAATCATCACAGCAAATATTTTAAATTTTAAAAATTATATTATTATTATTACTATAAAATGCGTTTATGAAGCAAAAATTAAGTATCTCAGTTTATTAATTAGTACAATGAACATACATTTTCTAATCAGACTGAAGAAAACCTTAAGTCTAATTCTAATTAACATAAATAAGGTTCTATGTGCCTTGCGCTGTAACATAAATAAAGGTCTAAATCCTATAAGAAAAAAGATTGTTGGCACTTAGACCCTTTTTTATTAATAGTATTCAAATATGAACTTAATATAAGGGAATTATTTTTAAACCATAGAAAGACTCTTCAATATACATCTAGTAACTAAAAAAAATTTTTGTACAAAAATCCTACAATTTTTTTTTTTTCAAAAATCAAATTAAATTATCAGGTGGCGGTTTTTTTCTGAAGTTACCTTGCCCTTAGATGTCTGGTATTATTTACCGGCATCCTTTAATGCTTCTTTTACTATTTGCATACTTTTATCACAATGTTTACGTCTTTTTCTACCCGTAACGGCAACACCACCGGTGTAAGTTCCACCGTTATCATACTACTTGAAGCACGCGACAGCGGACTTACACCCTTTTAAAGAATTACGCCCCCAGCGTCTTATACCTCCACGCTTCTTAGAGCCGTAAGTACCAAATAAATAACCACTCTAGTCGTTTAGTTCCAATTTTAGGCTAATGGCGAGGGAACATACTACACGATAGAGTAATAAAAACGAAAAAAAATTTTTGGTACTTAGAGCCTTTTTTATTTCTGGTATTCAACTGTCAATTACTTTATGTAAAACACTTAAAAGCTAAAATTAAAAAAATTAATGTCAATAATTTCTTGCTTTTAATTTGATAATTAATAAAATATTTATCATTGACACTTAAAATTACAAAAGCAAAAGTCCCATTTGCTCTATAATTGTAATACCGATTCTTACCCACGAATTACATATTATTTACATTAATTCATTCATCATTTAAGCACTTAAATCATATAGTTCACGTTTCGTCTTTTAGTTTTTAATTTTAGTTTACCTAGGACCCTGAAATGATGGTCGCTTCTCCCATTGGACTATAAGAGTGTGTGAATAGATAGTGGATCTGTGGCTAATTCTGTTGTACACAATCTTTAACCTAACTAAATTAATACCAATTTTAAAAATAGTGCTATTCTTTTCCACAGGGAGAATTGTGAAAAAATAGGAATAGATTTAAGGCATGTTTCACCACTTTCTGATGAGTATCGGATAGCTTATTCACAACTTTTGTCTTTGTCACTTGAGATAAAGTAAGAAAGTGATAATAAAAGTGACAAAACTTACGTTTAGCCTATGCGACACTTTTCAGAAGGTAACAGGTTAGGTGTAACAGGCCCTTAGACTTGTTATTTTAGTTTAGTTTAGAGATTGTGTAAAACAGAATTGTTAGCAATTTAAAGAATAAATGTCGCAGTGGCAACCCTAATTCCGGGACTTATATTTATTTTGACGGTTGTCGTAAATCCCGGCTCTTTTTGTGGCATGTTAAGATTAATCGGCTATTATTTCGGTAATTTTAATAGAAGGTGTTGGGATTGGGCCCTTGTCGTTTTTTGGACGCGTTTATGGGCCTTTTAAAAGTTTCTTAGTAGTTTTCTGACAGTTTATGATTGTTTATAACTAAAGAAATTGGACACTGTATTGATCACTGTGAATAAACTTTTACGTAATAATCTAAGATGCAGCGTAAGACAGAATAATATAACAGACTATAAAATATAACAGAATATAATATCTAACTTCTCAATCGCATCGAGCTGGTGATATAGTCGTAGTTTTATAATTTTTATTAAATAACTAGCGGTCCGCCCCGGCTTCGCCCGTGGTACATAATATATAGCCTATAGTACTCAGGGATCACGTACATATCCAACAGTGAAAGAATTTTTGAAATCGGTTTAGTAGTTCCTGAGATTAGCGCGTTCAAACAAACAAACTCTTCCGCTTTATTATATTAGTATTGATTTAAATAATATTTTCATTTATTGACAGAAAAAATATCTTCTGACTTTAATATCTAATAATATCTATTTACCAACTGAATTTGTATCACATTGCTTGTGTTATATTTACTTATGTCTATTAAATAATTGTCACTCAATTAAAATATTTTGTATTTAGGATTGACGGATATAGGTAGGTACAGAAGAGGGGTATAATTTCTCTTAGGTAGGTACGCAGCAAAACCTAAACTAAAATGACAGGTCTAAATTATATACTTATTCTTATCTCTTACAAAATGCTCCTTGCGGAAAAGGATAGCACTATTTTTAAACCTGTCAATTTATTTTAGTTTAAACATTGTGTACAACACAATTAGCCTCAATATGATATTGAAGTGTCTGTCTGTAATTTCGAAATTACTGCCGCTTATTAAGATCATAATACTTATTATTAATTGAATACCTAATAGTATACACAAGTTTTTCAATTTTTATCTTTGGGACAGCTGTACTGATTTTAACGGGATTTTCACACCCAGGTAGACGATTAGTTATTACAAAGAAGCGATCTAGGCTACACTTTATCCCGAAAAAAATCCACGCGGCGTTTTTCGGTGGATAGGAAAAAACTTTTTCAAAAATATCTTGAATCTCTAATTTATAGGTACCTACCTACCTAAAAATACTTAAGTTTCAGAAGATTCGAATCTAGGTATCATAATGTACTTTGAGACTTATCAAAGTGAAGATCTAGTTCCAAATGATATTGCTGATGATTGATGATTGATGATTGCTAATGATTACAGCTGATATTGAAAAAATTTTCGTTTTACAAAAAAGGGCAATTCGTGCAATTTATAATTTAAAACCGCGGGATTCCCTTCGAGAGAAATTTAAAGAAATAGGTATTCTTACAGTAGCTTCTCAATATATTTATAACAACATAATTTTTGTTAAGCAAAACATTCACAGTTACAATAAAAAGTGTGAATTACACGATAGGCAATTAAGAAATAGAAATAGACTCGTGATTCCTCGATTACGCCTCAAAAAGGTCCAAAGGTCGTTTGTGGGAATGGGCGTAATGTTCTATAACAAAATTCCACAACAAATCTTAGATTTGCCTTTACACAAGTTTAAGAATTCTATTAAAAGTGTGCTCATGAAAAAAGCATATTATACAATTGAAGATTATATAAATGATAAAAAAGCATGGATTTAATTTATTCGCTTTATACGCTATTCTTGAGGAGTATTCGATTATTGGTGTTCAATTCGATGCTTTAATCATGGGTAGCCTAAGTATGTCACGCTCTCTTTAAACATTTCTGTGGTGGTGTCGTGTGGTGCGGGTTGTTACGTTCCCTCAAATATGGTTGAGCGAAGCAATGGCTGGATCATGCGTCATGCTCGTGAACGGGTGCCGCCGTCGGAAATGGGGCTACTTTTGTCTGCCCTTCTTAACGTGTAGAATTGTAAGCACCATTCCGAACCAGTGGTAGATTCATTTGTCGATTCAAAAGCACTTGTAAAAGTTTATCTGAATAAAAAATATGTCTTAGACTTGCCTTTACACAAGTTTAAGAACTTTATTAAAAGTATGCTCATAAAAAAAAGCTTATTATACAATTGAAGATTATATAAACGATAAAAAAGCTTGGATTTAACTCGTTCCAGCAATGCGCGAGACGGCATTTCAATCATGTACATTAATAATAATAATTGTTATACTTAATGTTATTTTTAAAAAAGAGCAACCGCCGAGTTTCTTACAGGTTCTTCTCGGCTGGAACTGCATTCCGAACCTGTGGTAGACTCAATCGACGATTCAAAAGCACTTGTTAAAGTTTATTTGAATAAAAAACTTTTCTATTCTATTCTATTCTAATGATCCTGATTAGATCGTGGTTAAGCTGTCAAAATACAAATAAAGAGTAACAATATAGATAAAAACAAATAAAAAATCGATTCAACCTTATTACAGATCACAATCATTTACGGAATCGATCATCGAAACTACAAAAAAAATAGAAGGGCACAGATAGATATATCGATAGAAAACAGCCTGTTAGTCTGTCTATTTGTTCCGGCTCGTCGATACACGATTAATGTGTATAGATAACTTTACTTGTCTACAGGTGGGATTTAAGATATTTTTTTGGGTGTGGGCGAAGTCATAAACTATTTCACCTTCAACAAATTTTTAGACGTGGACCACGGAAAATAATAAGAAGACTGTTTTATATGTTCTGTGGTTTGGACAGTATACCCAGTTGTAACCGAGTGTAGACTATTTTTAATCGACATCCTAAAAAAGAGAAGGTTATTCTCAATTAAAATTATTTAAATCGCTTTCCCCTATTCATTGGGCCACTCACAGCATGTGATCAATTTAGATTTGAGGTGGGTAGTTTGTTAATCTTTCGAAGTGAGAACTGAGGTTGTACGATGTAATCAATTATATTTTTATGAAGAAT
This sequence comes from Melanargia galathea, assembly GCA_920104075.1. NCBI lineage: Eukaryota > Metazoa > Arthropoda > Insecta > Lepidoptera > Nymphalidae > Melanargia > Melanargia galathea. The sequence goes on from OV049868.1 coordinate 12,164,076, forward strand.
CTACTAAGTAGGTACCTAAGTAATACTAAATATTATTATTTATTGTTATAACTTTAGGGGTAATTTGATCAAGGCCGAAATCCTCTATGACATTGAAATGTAGGTAAATGTTGAAAATGTATCTACCACCACTCCATTAACGCTTTTAACGTTCCACTGCTGGGCACAGGCCTCTTCACTTATAGAAGAGACTGAATTAGAGCTTAGACTCGCCATTCTGTTCCAATGCGGATTGCTGTCAATATAAAATTTGACATTTAAATGCGGCCATCTTTAATCATCACTACATAATATAAAACAAAGTCCCCCGCCGCGTCTTTCTAATTTTCATGCGGTTTCCACCGCAGACAGAGCTTGATTCATGAGAAAGATTTAGGTGTAGGTATAAGTAATTAACATTTTGTGTAAATCGGTTGAAATATGTCGATAACTGTTGAAAATGTCAGAAAAAGTCGAGCCGTCTGGGAGCTTTCATCGAAAACCCTTTGAGATATAACAAAACAATATATGGTGGGATACTAGGCGGGTATTTACTACCCGCGTGAAGCCGGGGCGGGTCGCTAGTATTACTTATATTAACCATGGAAGTAAATCGCTGTCTCCCATGCTTCGGGCCACTCACAGCGTGCGATCAATTTAGATTTTAGTTGGGCAGTTTGTTAATACCTTCCCAAGTGGGGACCGAGGTTGTTGGATGTAATCAATTATGGGAATGAGGTGTTTAATAAATCTACCATATTGTATCGTTATGGAGTCAGATCGGGTGATCGGGTGATCGGGTGATCAGGTAATACCTTGTTATCATTAACAGTGCATATATTTGGATGGTAATGCACTTAATTAAGATATAAGATGCGGGTATTTAGGGAATAACTTATGTTACGTTAGATTTGTATCGAATTATCATGCGCATTATGTTAACGTTGATGAATAATTCAGGCGTAGGTATTTGCTCGGATCTAAATGAACGTATGTGGCATTAGTTAATGCAGCTTCCTAAGGATTGATTTATTTTACACCGTGCCCATTCCCGAACGGGATGTGGTTCAAGGAACCGTTATAGTACTTATTACAATAATTATTTACATATTTATTTATAAGTAGATGAGAATACCGTTGTTAATACCGCCAATTTCCAACTTCGGGCTGGCACTGAGAATTTTTTGATAGTAAACCCAATACCTCATAATGTTTGGCCCAAGCCGGGATCGAACCCCAGACCTCGTAATCCGCAGTCGCTTAACTGCTAGATAACCGAGGATGTTTACATGTATAGGTAATACAATCTAAACAACCTCATGTTGCATTCTTGCATTGTGGCTGCTTTCTTAATCCAGTACACTTCTTGTCTTACTTCCCTTAATTCGCAAAAAAATCTATACTAATATAATAAAGCGGAAGAGTTTGTTTGTTTGAACGCGCTAATCTCAGGAACTACTGGACCGATTTCAAAAATTCTTTCACCGTTGGATATGTACGTGATCCCTGAGTGCTATAGGCTATATATTATGTACCACGGGCGAAGCCGGGGCGGACCGCTAGTATATTATAAATACCCCCGACATTGGATATTTTGTGATGGTGGCCATCTTGGATTTGCATAATGCTATTCTACTAGTTAAGCCCTTTCATTTGATATCCATATTGAGGGAGTTTTGAAAAAATATGCAATCCGCCATTTTGTGGCGGCGGCCATCTCCGACAGATTTTCATCAAACATAGCTAAGAACACTCCCGACTAATTCACCTTTCAAACAAAAAAAAACCGCATTCAAATCGGTTCACCCGTTTGAGCTACGGTGGAACAGACAGACACACACACATACACACACACAAAAACACGTCAAACTTTTGCGTCGGGGGTTAAAAATACGGAAAATAAACCGAATAAAAATTGCACGAGTAAATTTCGCAGTGCGGGCCCGGCCTAACGTAAGGTCACTAAGCTATTATAATATAAACACAGTATCTATATCTATACTATCTATATCTATACTAATAAATAAAATTGAAGTGTCTGTCTGTAATTTCGAAATAACTACCGCATATTAAGCTCATATGGTTATTTGAACTGTACCATAACCGAATCACACGTTTTTAAAATTTTTGTCTGTCTGTCTGTCTGTTTGAACGGGCTAATCTTCGGAACGGCTGAACCGATTTTGACGGGACTTACACATACAAGTAGAGAATTAATCAGGGAGTAACATAGGCATACTTTTTAACCGACTTTCAAAAAGGAGGAGTTGTGTTTTCTACCTATGTACATCGATATCTCCGAGATTTCTGAACCGATTTGCGTAATTTTTTTTAATCGATAGAAAAATATTGCGACACCGTCCTATAAAAAAATCGGATTCCAACTCCTCAATCCTGATGCTGTAGGGGACCTGATCCCCAAAACTAATGGGATTTTGAAACTGTCGGTTATTTAAATTGATATTGGGTGTACCAATTAAAGACTTTATCGTTGAATGAACTCATGTAGGTACTTACATATCCAACTCCTCAACCCTGATGCTGTAAGGAATAGCATTCCGAAATCGTGGGGATCCCACGGGATTTTTCCGTTTTGAGGACGGGTTACTACAGATAGGCTACTTTTTGTTCTGGAAAACCAAAACTTCCCACGGGATTTTTAAAAACCTAAATCCACACGGGCGAAGCCGTGTGCATCATTTAGTAATAAATAAATACAGTTAAGAATATAAGATAGGTACCTACAGCTACTATGTGAAAACAAGCAAGCAAAACCCGCACACAAACGCCACCACCGAGAGCAAGCAACAAACGGATATCGAACAATATAATCTGATATCGTGAAATATGCGCATTCAATCAAAATAACGCGCTGTTACAAATTCCCGAGTCGTTAAATCAGCCGAAACGAGTCACACCGGGATTCCATAATGGTCGGAAACACACAGCGGCGTATCACAGACGTGACCGCGGCGGGGTTTTTATTTAAGTTGTATGATTATTTTTTACCGACTTCAAAAATAGGAGGTTATCAATTCACAGTAAGTATGTATGTAATATTTTAATGGAACTGCAAAATATTCACATGACAATTATAATTTACAAGGGCTTCCAAACAAATATGTCTCTGTACCAAATTTCGTCAGAATCGGTGCGAAGGTTTAAGCGTGAAAGCGGTATACCTAGACAGACGGACAGACAAAGTTACTTTTGCATTTATACTAACTGATGCCCGCGATTTCGTCCACGTAGAATAATATAAATCTCATATAAACTTTCAACCCCTATTTAACCCCTTACGGTTTTTATTTTCAAAAATTCTTTCTTAGCGGATGCCTCCGTCTGCCAAATTCCAGCCCGATCCGTGTAGTGGTTTGAGCTGTGCGTATCAGTCAGTCAGTCAGTCAGTCACATTTTCCTTTTATATATTTAGATAATATAAAATGGTTTATGTTTAAGAATCACACGGTCTGAAAGTATGATCCTACTATTTCTAGTTCAATTACTTACTCGTCGAAATACTCGGGTTTTTGTTTAGGGTTCCGTACCCGAAGGGTAAAAAACGGAGCCCTATTAATGTCACTCGGCTGTCTGTCTATCTGTCTGTCTGTCTGTCTGTCTGTCTGTCTGTCCGTCTGTCCGCCGGTCACAGGTCTCTAGCTCGCAGACGAAATGAGTTACAAACCTGAAATTTTGGTATTTAGTGTAAAACGTTAACCCAAAATCAAATATTGAATTAGAAATTGAATTAAATTATTTTTCAGGGGGGCTCCCATACATGAAAAAGGAGCCGGAAAAAAAATTTTTTTCTTTACCCTAGCTTGTGGGGTATCATTGTTTAGAGCTCATTAAGTAGAGTACAAGTATATATTTTTTTAATTTTTATCTCAAAAAATAAGGGAATGGGAGGCCATCAAAGTTGTCAGTTTTAGACCATTTTTGTGACGGGGGCTATCTCAAAAACTAAACTAGTTGGGAATATGATATTTCAGTATATTATGTACTACATGCTCTATTTAAACAACAAATACTGAAAACAACGATTTATTAAATAGTTTATAAGCTGTGACCAAAATAAACGAACATTTTTTGGGTTTTTCTTTCACGGTTTGTTGCGATGTCTAGCTCGGAAATTAAATATTTCTTAGACCCAAAATATTATATTGTTCATAATTATGTACGGAACCCTGAAAGAGCGAGGCCCGACTCGCACTTGGCTGATTTTTTGTTTTAATTATTTTATTTGTTATTTTCCAGATAGTGATGTACTGCCGTGTGTTTCCCGTGACGAGTTTCCACCGTCCCGTCTCGGAGGGCTATCGATAGATTTGACTCGCAAATACTCCTCTGTGCGAGGCGCAACACTAACTTATCGCGATAAATATCGATGAAAAACGGCGGCCATTTGGTTAACGCACTAGGGAGAGTGCACACGCACTATAATAGGTGCATGTTACATAAATATATTTTCAGAAATGCGAGTAGCTTCTTTTGTGAAACTTTCTGCTATGAGAGTGAGGGAATAAAGAGTGGACCTGTGTTTGCGTAACGTAGTCGGGTGGTCTTCGTTTGAGTTTAATCACCGTGGGTGAAAGTTCGGGAGAATATTATACTTGTGTTTCATGTAAAAGGAGTCAATTGAAGTCAAATTAAATACGAGTCAGATACGATTGTTTGAGGTAAGAACGTCCTTTGCGCCGTGCAAAACGTGTAGCTTACGCGTTTCTACGAGAATGTACTTGTTTACCGTTTGACGTTAGGCGTCTTAAAAAGTAAACAAGCACATTCTCGTAGTATTCAAATACAAAATCAGCCAAGTGCGAGTCGGGCCTCGCTCTTTCAGGGTTCCGTACATAATTATGAACAATATAATATTTTGGGCCTAAGAAATATTTAATTTCCGAGCTAGACATCGCAACAAACCGTGAAAGAAAAACCCAAAAAAATGTTCGTTTATTTTGGTCACAGCTTATAAACTATTTAATAAATCGTTGTTTTCAGTATTTGTTGTTTAAATAGAGCATATAGTACATAATATACTGAAATATCATATTCCCAACTAGTTTAGTTTTTGAGATAGCCCCCGTCACAAAAATGGTCTAAAACTGACAACTTTGATGGCCTCCCATTCCCTTATTTTTTGAGATAAAAATTAAAAAAATATATATTTGTACTCTACTTAATGAGCTCTAAACAATGATACCCCACAAGCTAGGGTAAAGAAAAATTTTTTTTTTCCGGCTCCTTTTTCATGTATGGGAGCCCCCCTGAAAAATAATTTAATTCAATTTCTAATTCAATATTTAATTTTGGGTTAACGTTTTACACTAAATACCAAAATTTTAGGTTTGTAACTCATTTCGTCTGCGAGCTAGAGACCTGTGACCGGCGGACAGACGGACAGACAGCCGAGTGACATTAATAGGGCTCCGTTTTTTACCCTTCGGGTACGGAACCCTAAAAACGTCTAAAACGCAGGGGAAAGAGCGTTACTTACGCGTTTCTCGGAGAAAATAATTGCGTTTTGTTTACCTTTTAAGACAACTAAGGAAAAATAGACTGTAGATCCCACCCTGACTTGTCAGTGTGCAAGCCTCCTAAGCTCAAAACATGCGGCGGACACGAGTTTTCCACAATCCCGACACGTCGCTGATTGACGGACGGAGAACGGACAAAAGATGTAATATAAATAAATAAAAATAAAAGCGTCCGTCAGTCGCGTCGACGCGACGCGTTGTTTGCGACGAATAATGGAAACGGGGCATGCGGCGACCAATAATACATACTTGGATTTATACAATTGACTACCTACTCGTTGTAGGTAAAGATAGTTGTGTTTTAATTGTAAAAGAAAACCATGAGAAAATCAGGAACTAAATCCTGGATACAATATCTAAATTCTTTCTCATGCTAGTGTAAATTAAAAATTTAAAAACCCCCGACGTTCGCCATTTTGTGGTGGCGGCCATCTTGGATTTGCTTAGTACTATTCTACTAGTCAAGACCTTTCATTTGATACTCATATTGAAGGACTCGTGAAAGAATATGTAATTTGCCATTTTGTGGCGGCGGCCATCTTAGACCGATTTTCATGAAACATAGCTAAGAACACTCCCAACTAATTCACCTTTCAAACAAAAAAAAACCGCTTTCAAAGCGGTTCTCTTCAACCAATTCAAACAAAACCCTAACAAATTATACACCAAAATTTTCTCATGAACCACTCTGTCTATTCCTGAAAACCGCATGAAAATCAGTTCTGTAGTTTTTGAGTTTATCACGAACAGACAGACAGACGCGCGGGCACGGTTTTATAATATATTGTAGTAATAGTGAAATTAATAAGGAAAATAGATACGCTACAAATTTCATCGCGCCATATTCCGGTCATAAACAAAATGAGCGTTGCGCCAATTTGCCATGAAAAGATTTGCCATAAGTAACGTCAATCTATGGGGTGGGTACCCCGTGATATGGTGTTGGAAATCGACGCATGGGGACTTGCGAGCGGCCCCATGGCGCTTGTTCTGTTATGTGGAACACGAGGGAACATGATGTTGGGGTTGGCGATTGGCTTGTTGAAATATTATACGATTAAAATGAGGGTTCAATGGATGTATACCTACCTATCACCAGTAAAAATGGAGTATGTAGTAATCTTGGAAAAGCAAGCCATATTTTAGACAAGCTATATAATTTATACCATACTAGCCGACCCGGCAGACGTCGTCCTGCCCGGTGACATAAAAATGTGATACATGAAGAACCGCTCGACCGATTTTGTGCAAACTTCACATAAACCATCTAGAAATAGTCCGAACAAAGCCTAAATATTTGGTTTGGATAGGTGAGCCCGTTCTTGAGTTATAAAATTACAACGAAAAGTGGCATTGATTTTTATATAACTACTAGCTTTTGCCCGCGGCTTCGCCCGCGTGAATTTCGGTTTTTCACAAATCCTGAGGGATAAGTTAAGTAGATTTCTGGTCCACCCGCCCCCCGCCGCGCGGCGGCGTACCGCGGTACGGCGGGCGCAGGGCGCAGGGGCGCGCGGCGCGGCGCGGGGAGTTCCGTGCAGCGTGAGCGTCGGCCGTCGCACGCAGCTAAAATACCTATCAGGGCGTTTTTTAACATAGGTACTTACCGATTTCAACACAACTCTTTTTTTGAAAGTCGGTTAAAAAAGTAGCCTATGTTACTCCTTGGTTAATCCTCTACTTGTCTGTGAAAGTCCCGTCAAAATCGGTTCAGCCGTTCCGAAGATTAGCCCGTTCAAACAGACAGACAGACAGACAAAAATTTTAAAAACGTGTGATTCGGTTATGGTATCGTTCAAATAACCATATTAGCTTAATATGTGGTAGTTATTTCGAAATTACAGACAGACACTTCAATTTTATTTATTAGTATAGATATAGAATATAGATATAGATATAGACAGGTACTGTACTTAAACAAATACTGAAAACAACGATTCATAAAGTAGTTTGTAAGCTGTGACCAAAACGACGAACATTTTTTGGCTTGTTCTTTCACGGTTTGTTGCGATGTAGCTCGGAAATGAAATATTTCTTACACCTAAAATATTATGTTGTTCATAATTATGTATAGACTAGATGATGCCCACGGCTTCGCCCGTGTGTATTTAGGTTTGTAAAAATCTCGTGGGAACTTTGATTTTCCAGAACAAAAAGTAGCCTATCTGTAGTAAGTAGTAACCCGTCCACAAAACTGAAAAATTCCGTGGGATCCTTACGATTTCGGAATGCAATTCCTTACAGCATCAGGGTTGAGGAGTTGGACATGTACCTACTCGAGGTCATTCAACAATAAAGTCTTTAATTGGTATCCCCAATATCAATTTAAATAACCGACAGTGCCTAAATCCATTAGTTTTGGGGATCAGATCCCCTACAGCATCAGGATTGAGGAGTTGGAATCCAAATTTTTTGTAGGACAGTGTCGCAATGTTTCTCTATCGATTAAAAAAAAATTACGCAAATCGGTTCAGAAATCTCGGAGATATCGGTGTACATAGGTAGAAAAACACAACTCCTCCTTTTTTGAAAGTCGGTTAAAAAGTAGCCTATGTTACTCCCTGGTTAATTCTCTACTTGTATGTGAAAGTCCCGTCAAAATCGGTTCAGCCGTTCCAAAGATTAGCCCGTTCAAACAGACAGACAGACAGACAGACAGACAGACAGACAGACAGACAGACAGACAGACAGACAAAAATTTTAAAAACGTGTGATTCGGTTATAGTATCGTTCAAATAACCATATGAGCTTAATATGAGGTAGTTATTTCGATATTACAGACAGACACTTCAATTTTATTTATTAGTATAGAATAGAACCCTAAAAGAGCGAGGCCCGACTCGCACTTGGCCGGTTTTTTGGAAGTTGGTTACAATACAAACATTAGACCACTGTTTAAGTCAGAGACAATGTAATTTTTTTGTAAAAAAAAAACATCCTCACCACAAAGAAACATGAAACATTTTAATTAATTCAACGCGACCCGTTATTCAGTGACAACATAATACAGCGTCGGTCCGTCTGTGTTGCGACAAAAACTCCCAAACTGATGGAGTGATTCGCGCCGCGCGCGGAATTCCGTATAGGTATACTGGCGACTGTGAAAAAACCATTCAAATTTCTGTTTTGAAAAAGATTTTTTGTGTGGACTAAAAACTGATGTTGTAACTTGTATGTCTAAAGAGAAAAATCTATAGTAAACTACCTTGTTGGTCTAACTTGTAGCTAGCTATGCGACTGCGGAAAAAAACTATTCAAACTGTTTGAACAAGATTTTTTTTTAAACAGACGAAGGTGTATATTGAGTAATTTTTTTTTCCAGGTGTCGGATCGATGAGGACTTTTTGCATTTCATTTATAATAGTGTTTCGAACAATCTTATCAATTTTCAGCCAAGTGTGAATAAACTGTGCGTGTCCAGGAGTAAATTTTTTTCCAGGTGTCGGATCGATGAGGACTTTTCACATTTCATTTATAATAGTGTTTTGAACAATCCTACCAATTTTCAGCCAGGTGTGAATTATCGTAAGCTTGGAAGTCTAAATTGATTGGTCTAGCAGACTGAAAATTGATGTTGTAAGTTGTAACTTTTATGTCTAGAAAAATATACCTACTATATAGTAAACTTGTCAAGTTGTCCTCGTTGGTCTAATTAGTGGCTTGATTATTTGGCTGTGGATTATGAGTTCACGTGTTTGAGTCCCGGTTCGGACCTAAAAAATTCTATCAATCCGGTAGCAAAAGTTGGCGATGCGTCGAAGAACACATAAAGCCATCGGTCCTGCGCCTGATCTATCTCCGGTCACCTCCGATTGCCTTACCTTTGGACTATGAAAGGGAGGCAATAGTGCACCGTCTAGTGCACCTGCGTTCGCGTACACACATGTGCTCTATAAATCCGACGAGCCAAAAAGATCAATGATCATGAATTTATTGAAGTGTGTGTGTATTTCGTCATAGTGGCATATAATTTTTTGTCAGTGTACGTTAATATCATAATGTGCATGTGCATGTAGGCCGCGGGAGGACTTAAAAATTTGGCAGAAAATATTTTTCGCGCATCCTTCTGTTTAGCGCGAAATGGCAATTCTATTAGAAATCATTGAGGTACTATATGAATAGAGAAGACGCCACTCATCACTACTGTGTTCCGTTCAACTGTGGTGCGTGCGCAACACTTTACTTAGTATCTTGTTAGCTCTTGAGCGCGTAAGACGCGTAATTGTTCGAGACGAAAATACTTTAAATTTATTAAAATATGCCGTCCTGTGTATGGCTATATTGTACTAACAGTTCAAGGAATATGAAGAAGTGTAAAGGTGTAACTTTCCATCGGTAGGTAACAAGATATTTTAGTTTTAAAAATAAATTCGATCACAATATTTAGAAGACGCAATGTTTCGTCATTTGTCAAAGACTAAATAAAACAGATGTGAAATTGTGAATTCTAGGTAGAATTAGCTAAACTTATATTATTTAAGGGCTACTAAATAAACATATTATTATAATACTAGAGAATGCCCGCGGCTTCGCCCGCGTGAGTTTCGGTTTTTCACAAATCCCGAGGGAATCGTGGATTTCTGGTTCCCGTTCCCGCTCCCTTTTCCAACCTTTATACCTACTTTCAAGAAAGTTTACTATAGTAATCTACCTATAGCTGTAGCTATAAATTTCAGTTTTTTCAAAATCCCGTGGGAACTGTGGATTTTTCCAGGATAAAAGTAGCCTATGTTTTAAGTCAGAGCATAATCTATCTCCATTCAAAATTTTAGCCAAATCGGTTCAGTAGTTACGGCGTGATTGAGTAACAAACATCCAAACATCTAAACATCCAAACATCCACACTTTCACATTTATAATATTAGTAGGATACTCCGCATGATCCTGAACTAATAAATAAATAACAATAATGTAGGTACCATAATCAAGAAAAAAATCTTTTGGAAGGATTTTGTATGTGTTCCGTAGAGAATACAAAGTAACATGTTTAAGTATATCTGTCTGATATAATTTTTTTGGAGGTGTAGGTACAAAAAGACATACACCTACGTACACCTATAAAAAAATGGGGATTGCAGGTCAGTAAAAATATTTGAAAAACCCGCCGCATTACAATGGCACTAAATTGCGGTAAATTTTACTTTAAAGATTTTTACTAACATTGTACATGTATTTTTCGAGCAAGTGTATTGAACAGTTTAATAAATTGTCTTTATATTTAAAAATATCAAGTAAAATAAATAGGTACTGTATATTGTAGTGAATACGATCAGTTGCTATTTCAATTTATTTTACTACGTTCCGTTACCTATTATAATAGGCAGAATATAAACAAAGTGCCGCGTCTGTGTAATTATGTCCATCTATGCCTACTCTATGTCTCGTTAGCCCCCTTCCGCGCGCCCCGCACTACCTCAAGCGGTACACAGATGTTGTTCGCGCCGTCTAGCTGTTCTAGTACGTCAGTACAATATAATTCAATGTTAGAAATAGGTATTCTATGACCTATGTCTACTAAGATGTAGTATTCTCTCTAGTATGTCTATGAACAATGACAGCTGACAAAAAATTATACACTGCGTTAATTAAGTAGTCTCATTATAAAACAGCAGTTTATTAGATTGATTAATTATTAAATCCACCGGAAGATTCTTACGGTGTTGTTATGCCACTTTAATAGGTATCTCTTTAAGCTCTATAAATGTATACATGATAAGAAGTTAGATAATACCAGTCAGCTTATAGTTTATGGGCGTACTATGTTTTTGTACAGTTTATCTCGTATCTAAGTTGCCATGTTGGGTATAAACATCGGGGGAACAAATCTGTGGGCTAAGCTAAGTCTCATTATGCGGCCGGTACAAAAAAGCGTTCGAGGCGACATCGAAACGCGGCCCTCATAAATAAATACATATGATGGTGTTTGCCCTAACTCTTAGCAGGTAGCAGAATAGACTAGAAAAGTTTTTATTAAAATAAACTTTTACAACCAAAGGTTTAACTGACGACTCCAAAAGTCGTCAGTTAAACCTTTGTTTCGGAATGCCGTTGCTACCAGTTACTAATTACTAACTAAGAACTCACTTACCTACTTTTGCGATTTATTTCTGAACTTCTGTGTTTACAGTTCGAAATAGCGCAAAATGGCAGTTTCACGGTTATTTTTGTGCACTGAAACAAATCAATTACGTCGAAATCTCAATGCATCATCATGATCAACCCATTACCGGCTCATTACAGAGCACGGGTCTCCTCTCAGAGTGAGAAGGGTTTTGGCCATAGTCTACCACGCTGACCAAGCGGATTGGCAGACTTCACACACCTTTGAGAACGTTATGGAGAACTCTCAGGCATGCAGGTTTCCTCACGATGTTTTCCTTCACCGTTAAAGCAAGTGATATTTAAATACTTAAAACGCACATAACTCCGAAAAGTTAGAGATGCGTGCCCGGGATCGAACCCACGACCTCCAATTAGAAGTCGGTCGTTCTAACCACTAGGCTATCACAGCTTTTTTTTCAATGCATACTGAGTGTAATTTTGGAAAGAGCACAACTGAGCATCAACTAGATTCAGGTAGATTCAATTGACGATTCAAAAGTACCTACTTGTAAAAGTTTATTTGAATAAAAAAACTTTTCTATTCTACTTATTCTATTCTAAAACTACTTAAGCACGTGTTTTCCATCCACGTCGGCATTATATCCTTGATAGCATATTTTTATGAAAACAGTGCAAGCCCCATTGAGGGCGAAGCGAAGTTCGTTTCGCTTAGCTCACGCCGCTACCTGTTCTTTTCATACTACGGATCACACTGCGAACGACAGAGCTAAGCGAAATTCTCATGATCGTTGCGAAACCGCTCCGCTTCGCTCCCATTGGGGCATGCGTCGTGTCTCCTTGGACCAAACACCAAACGCTTAGATAAAAGACGGGCACCGCGTCCTCACCAATGCATGAGGCATCGCGAAAAACCTGTGAAACTGCGCGTAATGGCCGCTGAACATTTGTAAAATTATACCGCGATTGTTTGAAATGATGTCCGCCGCAGGGAGGATTTATAGCGCCCATAGACGTCCTACACCATAGACATAATTGGGGATTTTGAAGTTAATGACCAGATTGTCGAGGAGTCTTGTATCTTGGAGTGTTGATTTCGAGATTTTATCTGACAATGTATAGGCATTCGCTGGTTGATCGACTGGCCTGTTATTCCCCCAGCTTTCAAAAGCTGCCTTTTGCCTTTTGAGCCTTTCAAAGTTAATGTGAGTGACTACCTACATAAAACATTATTTTGTCCAAGATATTTCGACTAATTTAAGTATCTCGGTTCGATTTATGTCAGGGACGTATAAAAATATGTCCCTCATGTCCCTGACATAAATCTGTTTAGTTTTAACTTATGTCAAGTTTGAGTTGAGTCAGACTGCACTCTATAGATCTCTGTCTTTGGGTGAGATCTATAGAGCGTCGGTGACTTTCTTGAGGTCGTCCGTCCACCAATAGTGGGGAATCTTCCAACGCTGCGTTTGTCGTTGCGAGGTCGGTCTCCATTCGAACACCTTGGGACGCCTACGTCTATCAGTAATTAATCTGCATAAACAAAGTCCCCCGCCGCGCCGCGTTTGTCTGTTCGCGATAAACTTAAAAACTACTAAACGGATTTTTATGCGGTTTTCACCAGTGGACAGAGTGATTCATGAGAAACGTTTAGGTGTATAATTTGTTAAGGTTTTGTTTAAATTGGTTGAAATATGACGATGATTGTTGAAAATGTCGGAAAAAGTCAAGCTGCCTGGAAGCTTTCATCCAAAACGCTGCCTAATTCCTTTGAGATAGAACAAAACAATGTATGATGGGATAGGAGCGGGTAATTACTACCCGTGCGAAGCCGGGGTGGGTCGACCAGACCCACGAACGGAAGCAACTAGGTCTTGAAAGGCCATGTACCTAGTCGCTTCTGTTTGCACACTGCTCTGTGGCGGCGTCCGAATGTGGACAGTTTTTGCGGCGTTTTGTGGTGATTCTTAAATAATTTAACTTCCATGTTTAATTTATATTGTCATTTATTAAATAACACAACGCTTTTACACGTATCAAACGTTTTTGTGTCTCACAATATCTGTACCTTAGTTGCGTATTAGTGCACCTAAGAATCTCCTAAGAACCTAAGAACCTCGGCCTACTAGTTTATGTGCAATATAATTTGTATTAAATGAATTTTAAATGCGTTTCGTTGGTAAGCACATCAAATTGGATCATTTGAAGATGGCTGGACCGATTTAAATATGTTTTGACTATTTTTGGAATGTATTCCAAAAATAGTAGGTATCTATACTAATAAATAAAATTGAAGTGTCTGTCTGTAATATCGAAATAACTACCTCATATTAAGCTCATATGGTTATTTGAACGATACTATAACCGAATCACACGTTTTTAAAATTTTTGTCTGTCTGTCTGTCTGTCTGTCTGTCTGTCTGTCTGTCTGTCTGTCTGTCTGTTTGAACGGGCTAATCTTTGGAACGGCTGAACCGATTTTGACGGGACTTTCACATACAAGTAGAGAATTAACCAGGGAGTGACATAGGCTACTTTTTTAACCGACTTTCAAAAAAGGAGGAGTTGTGTTTTTCTACCTATGTACACCGATATCTCCGAGATTTCTGAACCAATTTGCGTAATTTTTTTTTAATCGATAGAGAAACATTGCGACCCTGTCCTACAAAAAATTTGGATTCCAACTCCTCAATCCTGATGCTGTAGGGAATCTGATCCCCAAAACTAATGGGTTTTAGGCACTGTCGGTTATTTAAATTGATATTGGGGATACCAATTAAAGACTTTATTGTTGAATGACCTCGAGTAGGTACATGTCCAACTCCTCAACCCTGATGCTGTAAGAAATTGCATTCCGAAATCGTAAGGATCCCACGGAATTTTTCCGTTTTGTGGACGGGTTACTACTTACTACAGATAGGCTACTTTTTGTTCTGGAAAATCAAAGTTCCCATGAGATTTTTACAAACCTAAATACACACGGGCGAAGCCGTGGGCATCATCTAGTTCCAAATAAGATCCGATCTCTTCGGTCGTGTTGGTTTGCCATTCTATCAGATTGTGAATGGCTAGTCTCTGTTGGGACTAAATGCCGCCTCCGAAATTCGTGTAGGTATATAGTAATATAGCCCGCCAACCCGCATTGGAGCAGCGTGGCGGGTCTAAGCTCTAAATCCCTATGAAAGAGGAGGCCTATGCCCAGCAGTGGGACAGCAAAAGGCTGTAGTGGTGGTGGATATTGGTATATGATTGAAGGGCTATTTGTTATCGGTTGTAGATACAGTTGACTTTAATTAGATCATCTAACATCGATAATTATCTAGGTAGGTATCACAGTTTTAGTAACTACTGTGTAAGATCTAGTAAGTACCTATCTAGTTACATATATATACATTCTAAGTTGCGGAATCTAGGAACTCTAGTTCCGGCTGGAGAAACAATTGATACCTAATCCTTAAAAGACTGATCAGATTTTCACCAAATTTAATTAAGCCATCCTAATCAAAACCTGCCTTCGAGAACTCTCAAACGTGCAGGTTTCCTCACGATGTTTTCCACCGTTAAAGCAAGTGATATTTAATTAGTAAAACACTATAGTAAACCTACCTCCTCAATCGATCTATATCATGATCATATCAATTGATACACGGTAGGTACATCCTCAGAACCCTTAAACAACCTGCAAAACCTTAATGGCCGACAATAATATAAATTGCCAATCAAAACAACAGGCCTAATTGGATACGTTATATCCTTTAACTGTCCTTAATAAAAACATTATGGGCTGAAATTAAACTCATAGTCCCCATTTATCACCATTATGAAATCACTACCAATTATACGAGAAATATACTTCGTGTACGAGCCAAAGGCAACTTTATTACGAAGCTGCACGATACTGATTCATTTGCAAGTGTTTAGCTGTGAAAATTGGTATTAAAATTGTGATGTATCCTAAAATATACTCTAATTAATTAAAATATGGTTGAAAATTGTATGTGTTCATCTGATCTAATTTCCCAGCGTCAGTCCCAGTAGAAAAGAGGGGTTACACCTATCCTTCTCTAGCACACTATATCCTGTATGTATCTGTCTCTGTCTGGCTGGAAGGCTCTATTGATTTTCTCCCAGATAAGGTTCTTAGAGGAAATTTACATAGCACAATTTGCTCTGATGTTATCTAAGGATATATTATTTTGATGTCAGTTATTTGTATGGTTTATCTAAGCTCGTTATAATGGGGTTATAATTTCAGCTCCGAAGTGAGCAAAACTCACAATATTAGAGTTAGTAAAGTAGGTAGTTGGTAGGAACCAAGAGAAGTCTGTCTATGGAGTACGTCAAGGCGGTATCACCTCTCCGGATCTTTTTAATTTGTATGTAAATGATTTGATAGAGGAGTTGAGAACCACAAAAATTGGATGTCATATCGGTAACACGTGTTTTAACAGTCTCAGTTATGCAGATGACATGGTGGTTCTCAGCCCGTCTATCAATGGACTCAGAAAGTTGCTTTCAGTCTGTGAGCATTATGCCAATGCTCACGGGCTGAAATATAACGTTAATAAGTCAGAAATGTTGGTATTTCGAGCGGGCAAAGGTCCGGAGAGGGTACCTGAGGTTTCATTGGACGGCTCAGCGGTTCGGGTTGTAACAAAGTTTAAATACTTGGGACATGTTCTCACAGAGCACCTGAAGGATGACTGTGATATTGAAAGAGAGAGGAGGGCACTCTCGATTCGTTGCAACATGTTAGCTCGAAGATTTGGCAAATGCAGCAATCCCGTCAAGATTGTACTGTTTAACGCGTATTGCCAGTGCTTCTACACCTGTCAACTTTGGACGAAATTTCTCAAAAAGTCATACACGGCAATACGCGTGCAGTACAATGATGCTTTTCGCATATTGATGGGATTGCCTAGATACTGCAGTGCCTCGGGTATGTTTGCCGAATCGAGGGTGCCTGATTTCTATGCTGTTATGAGAAAAAGAGTTGCTTCCTTCTGGGATAGACTCCGCAAATCTCAGAACCGCATTCTCCAAACGGTTTGTGACGGGATGCCTAGCAATATTTTTACATATTGGCTATCTGTGCATCAAAATAAAAATAGAAAATAAGGTGCCTTGACCAAGACGCCTGGGAAGAGTTTTTTAACCTTCCCAGATAGTTTATAAGTTTTATGTATCTATATTTTATTTTATTTTTTTATCTTTATTTAATATTTATATTTTAATATCATTGTACTTGTTCTGTATCTATACTGGGTATTTTGCCTTCAATAAAAACATTATTATTATTATTATTATATATTATGTTTGTTATTCCAAGACAAAATCGTTCAACCAATCTTGTTCAGAGTCTGAAGCGTCCTATGTGTACCTATAATATATAGGAACCTTATTACAATTATTATAATTTATACATATCTACTTAGAGGGTATAAGTTTTTTCCTCCATCCCATCCCTTCCCATTGGGATGAGCGGGATAGAATAATTAAGAACCAACCTTTAATAATAAAGAAACAACTACGATGGTGCAATTATTTGGTGAGACGGGATGAAACGTATCCGGATTTGTCTGTCGCAACTCGCAAGCCTGGTGGCCGGTACTTGCTATACCTGCTACACGGTACCGGTACAGAGATGTAGATGGCATCTTTAAACCTGTATCTAATCTGTCTCCACATACATGGGAAGAAGCTGGTGATTCAAAGAATGACTGCCTAGGTATCAATCATCTACGACTGAACTAAAAAGTTTCAAAAAGAAACCTCTATAGAAAATTTTGATTCGAAGAGACAAAGCGCAGAAGTTGTCCAAAAATCTCCTATGCTTAGACATGCAATCAATGCAATACTGGCCGACTTCATTATTTTAGCTTCGACTGATCATTCGAATCTTCAGAACTAGGTTATTTTGGACAAGAATATTTCTTAAAGGTGTCTATTGATTCGTTGTTATGGTCCGGGTGACATAAGGCTACATTTTATTTACGAAAAAATCGATAAGTAACCTTCGCGCGGCTTTCTAGATTATTAATTATTAGTTTCAGATAGACATAACAGATGGCGCCACTAGCTGCTTGCTCCGCGATTTCGGGTTTCGCTTGCGTAGTCGGGTTTTAGTTTACGAACTACTTGTAATAATATGTAAAAGTGTATAAAAGCGCGCCGCATCGAACCCTAATCCCCCCGAGCCGGAGGACGTGCCCAGATCCGTAAACGAGCCATTACCGAGAGAACATTGCGAATCTAAAGGATGCTCCCAATATACTTTTTTATCAAGTTACAAATATTATTATTTCATTTCATTAAGTAGGTACTTATAGTGGTACGTACCTACCTAGATTCAATTGACTATTCAAAAGTATTTGTAAAAGTTTATTTGAATAAAAAACTTTTCTATTCTATTCTATTCTATACGGACCGTACCTAAGTAAAGCACTTTGCGGTTTACGTGCGGATATCTGCCCAGCTTGAAGATTCCCTTATATTTTACTAGCGATCCGCCCCGGCTTTGCCCGTGGTACATATATAGCCTATAGCACTCAAGGATCACTTACATATCCAACGGTGAAAGAATTTTTGAAATCGGTCCAGTAGTTCCTGAGATTAGCGCGTTCAAACAAACAAACTATTCCGCTTTATTATATTAGTACTCACGGAAGAGAGAAGGCAGGGGAAGTGAAATGCACCAAAACTACTATAGGAACCGCTGTCGCCAAACTCACACAAATATACCGTTAATCTATATTGCACTACAAAGAAACAAATCGTTTGATTTGTCGTTTTAAGTTTAGTCAAAACTAGCCTACTTCACAGAACTCACAGATTTGGAAACAAACCCTGATTTTGTAGAAATAAGATTTATTTTGCTTTAACGGAAGAATGTATTTATGAGCTATAGTCACACTAGATTCGATTGTCCAATTAATTCCGCTACTTGACCATAGATGGCGCTGTATTGCTACTCATTGAATTGTCTATCGATATCGATAGATACTCGTTATTTTGTTTATTCGCAAAAAGAAAATTAAAAAAGGTAATTATAAAATTAAATAAAAGTGCTGGTATGTATGCACTGATGAGTAAATAAAAATGTTGAGTAAAAGCCATTAAAACTTTAGTGATTGACTAAAATGTAAAGTTATCGATTCTTAATTTTTTTACTATTTGGGTTTTGACAATGACTTATATATTAAGAAAAGCGATATATTATTATTATTATGAATCAAAAATAATACGATATAAAAAATGCCTACTTATATAATACGATCAATTTAGACTTCCAAGATTACAATATTCACACCTGGCTGAAAATTGGTAGGATTGTTCAAAACACTATTATAAATGAAATGTGAAAAGTCCTCATCGATCCGACACCTGGAAAAAAATTACTCGGTGTCAAAGTTTTCACGGGAAATTTTTCAGCAAAACGGTAAGTCTTATCATAAAATTATTTTAAACAAAATTGTAGATCAGATAATCTATACTAATAAATAAAATTGAAGTGTCTGTCTGTAATATCGAAATAACTACCTCATATTAAGCTCATATGGTTATTTGAACGATACTATAACCGAATCACACGTTTTTAAAATTTTTGTCTGTCTGTCTGTCTGTCTGTCTGTCTGTCTGTCTGTCTGTCTGTCTGTCTGTCTGTTTGAACGGGCTAATCTTTGGAACGGCTGAACCGATTTTGACGGGACTTTCACATACAAGTAGAGAATTAAACAGGGAGTAACATAGGCTACTTTTTTAACCGACTTTCAAAAAAGGAGGAGTTGTGTTTTTCTACCTATGTACACCGATATCTCCGAGATTTCTGAACCGATTTGCGTAATTTTTTTTTTAATCGATAGAGAAACATTGCAACACTGTCCTACAAAAAATTTGGATTCCAACTCCTCAACCCTGATGCTGTAGGGGATCTGATCCCCAAAACTAATGGGATTTAGGCACTGTCGGTTATTTAAATTAATATTGGGGATACCAATTAAAGACTTTATTGTTGAACTAGATGATGCCCACGGCTTCGCCCGTGTGGATTTAGGTTTTTAAAATCCCGTGGGAACTTTTGATTTTCCAGAACAAAAAGTAGCCTATCTGTAGTAAACCGTCAACAAAACGGAAAAATTCCGTGGGATCCCCACGATTTCGGAATGCAATTCCTTACAGCATCAGGGTTGAGGAGTTGAATATGTACCTACTCGAGTTCATTCAACGATAAAGTCTTTAATTGGTACCCCCAATATCAATTTAAATAACCGACAGTTCCTAAATCCCATTAGTTTTGGGGATCAGTTCCCCTACAGCATCAGGATTGAGGAGTTGGAATCCAAGTTTTTTGTAGGACAGTGTCGCAATGTTTCTCTATCGATTAAAAAAAAAATTACGCAAATCGGTTCAGAAATCTCGGAGATATCGGTGTACATAGGTAGAAAAACACAACTCCTCCTTTTTTGAAAGTCGGTTAAAAAAGTAGCCTATGTTACTCCCTGGTTAATTCTCTACTTGTATGTGAAAGTCCCGTCAAAATCGGTTCAGCCGTTCCGAAGATTAGCCCGTTCAAACAGACAGACAGACAGACAGACAGACAGACATACAGACAGACAGACAAAAATTTTAAAAACGTGTGATTCGGTTATGGTACCGTTCAAATAACCATATGAGCTTAATATGAGGTAGTTATTTCGATATTACAGACAGACACTTCAATTTTATTTATTAGTATAGATGACCTCGAGTAGGTACATGTCCAACTCCTCAACCCTGATGCTGTAAGGAATTGCATTCCGAAATCGTAAGGATCCCACGGAATTTTTCCGTTTTGTGGACGGGTTACTACTTACTACAGATAGGCTACTTTTTGTTCTGGAAAATCAAAGTTCCCACGAGATTTTTACAAACCTAATTACACACGGGCGAAGCCGTGGGCATCATCTAGTTATCTATAAAAAATGTCTGTATACTTTTTTTCCTAAGAGCCACCGTTTTTGAGATATAACGATTCAAATAAATTAATTTCGAAATAAAAATGAGGGGCTGGGTTTCTTTTTACCCAAAATTCTGTGGTGGTGGTGCAATCTTGTATTTGCATAGTGCTATTCTACTAGTCAAGCCCTTTCATTTGATACCCATATTAAGGGGGTTGTAAAAAAATATGTAATCCGCCATTTTGTAGCGGCGGCCATCTTGGACTGATTTTCTTCAAACATAGCTAACAACACTCTCGACTAATTCACCTTTCAAACAAAAAAAAAACGCATTTAAATCGGTCCACCCGTTTGAGCTCCACAGGGGAACAGACAGACACACGCACACACACACACACACACACACACACACACACAGACACGTCAAACTTATAACACCCCGTCGTTTTTGCTTCGGGGGTTAATTAATAATAACTGTATCAAAAATCATCGTTTGGTCGTTAAAATATCGATAACAATGTACTTAGCTAACATCATGACATCTCTACGACCACGACCACCCGATCGGCGTCCATACCGTGAGTCTAACGTCTTAGTGAAGGAATATATTTATATAGTACAAGTCCATTGCGTCCTAAGACCGACCGATTCAATGATTGATTTCTACTAAGCAAGCAATGGATTTTGTTCATAATGAGATATAAACTTCTCAATTTAGCACATTTTTAGCATAATGTAAATATACAAAATAATGTTTTCTTGTTTTTTATGGAAAATAACAACAATAGCTTGTACTTAAGTGTGAAATGAGATGCCATATTTTGTATGATTCACTTTTTTGCTTGATTTTTTGCAAACAACCACTGAACAACACGGCATTTTGTTAAAAATCGAGAGCGGTGAAGCGATCGTTGGACGACATTCGACTCAAGACAAAAACGGTTCTCAGGTGTATTTAACGCCAGAAGAGTTCTCAGGAACCACGCCCCCTTGCCATATCTCGTCTTATTCATTTTATCTATGTTAGTACTAGATGATGCCCACGGCTTCGCCCGTGTGGATTTAGGTTTTTAAAAATCCCGTGGGAACTTTTGATTTTCCAGAACAAAAAGTAGCTTATCTGTAGAAACCCGTCCCTAAAACGGAAAAATCCGATTTCGGAATAAAATTCCTTACAGCATCAGGGTCGAGGAGTTGGATATGTACCTACTCGAGTTCATTCAACGATAAAGTCTTTAATTGGTACCCCCAATATCAATTTAAATAACCGAAAGTTTCTAAAACCCATTAGTTTTGGGGATTAGGTCCCCTACAGCATCAGGATTGAGGAGTTGGAATCCAAATTTTTTATAGAACAGGGTCGCAATGTTTCTCTATCGATTAAAAAAAAAATTACGCAAATCGGTTCAGAAATCTCGGAGATATCGGTGTACATAGGTAGAAAAACACAACTCCTCCTTTTTTGAAAGTCGGTTAAAAAAGTAGCCTATGTTACTCCCTGGTTAATTCTCTACTTGTATGTGAAGGTCCCGTCAAAATCGGTTCAGCCGTTCCGAAGATTAGCCCGTTCAAACAGACAGACAGACAGACAGACAGACAGACAGACAGACAGACAGACAGACAGACAGACAGACAGACAGACAGACAGACAGACAAAAATTCTAAAAACGTGTGATTCGGTTATGGTAGCGTTCAAATAACCATATGAGCTTAATATGAGGTAGTTATTTCGATATTACAGACAGACACTTCAATTTTATTTATTAGTATATAGATAGGTATATGTATACACATCATGTAATCAAAAGCGAAGATTGCGATATGTAAATTTATATCTATTTATTCGTAAAAACGTATGTAAACAGACTGTCGAGTGTATTTTATTTTCCGTCGGAATTAATCTCAGACGAAACGTCCTCCGGGAAATTGATGGTGAGAGTTTTCGTTTTTTTTTCAACGCCGACAAAACGAACTCTCAAACGATCGTACGTTTCTCGCATAATTATAAAGGCGAAGTGAGAAAATTAAGGAGAAAAAGGCACAAACAACGGCGGGGTAATTAATATCGACTTCGTTTTAACATGTTTCACTTTCTTCTCTTAATTCTCACTGCCATTCTTATATTGTGTAACTAGATGATGCCCACGGCTTCGCCCGTGTGGTTTGTAAAAATCTCGTGGGAACTTTGATTTTCCAGAACAAAAAGTAGCCTATGTGTAGTAAGTAGTAACCCGTCCACAAAACGGAAAAATTCCGTGGGATCCTTACGATTTCGGAATGCAATTCCTTACAGCATCAGGGTTGAGGAGTTGGACATGTACATACCTACTCGAGTTCATTCAACAATAAAGTCTTTAATTGGTATCCCCAATATCAATTTAAATAACCGACAGTGCCTAAATCCCATTAGTATTGGGGATCAGATCCCCTACAGCATCAGGATTGAGGAGTTGGAATCCAAATTTTTTGTAGGACAGTGTCGCAATGTTTTTCTATCGATTAAAAAAAAATTACGCAAATCGGTTCAGAAATCTCGGAGATATCGGTGTACATAGGTAGAAAAACACAACTCCTCCTTTTTTGAAAGTCGGTTAAAAAAGTAGCCTATGTTACTCCCTGGTTAATTTTCTACTTGTATGTGAAAGTCCCGTCAAAATCGGTTCAGCCGTTCCAAAGATTAGCCCGTTCAAACAGACAGACAGACAGACAAAAATTTTAAAAACGTGTGATTCGGTTATAGTATCGTTCAAATAACCATATGAGCTTAATATGAGGTAGCTATTTCGATATTACAGACAGACACTTCAATTTTATTTATTAAGTAGTATAGATTATGCGGTTTCAATAATATTACGTACTAGATGATGCCCACGGCTTCGCCCGTGTGTAATTAGGTTTGTAAAAATCTCGTGGGAACTTTGATTTTCCAGAACAAAAAGTAGCCTATCTGTAGTAAGTAGTAACCCGTCCACAAAACGGAAAAATTCCGTGGGATCCTTACGATTTCGGAATGCAATTCCTTACAGCATCAGGGTTGAGGAGTTGGACATGTACCTACTCGAGGTCATCTATACTAATAAATAAAATTGAAGTGTCTGTCTGTAATATCGAAATAACTACCTCATATTAAGCTCATATGGTTATTTGAACGGTACCATAACCGAATCACACGTTTTTAAAATTTTTGTCTGTCTGTCTGTATGTCTGTCTGTCTGTCTGTCTGTCTGTCTGTTTGAACGGGCTAATCTTCGGAACGGCTGAACCGATTTTGACGGGACTTTCACATACAAGTAGAGAATTAACCAGGGAGTAACATAGGCTACTTTTTTAACCGACTTTCAAAAAAGGAGGAGTTGTGTTTTTCTACCTATGTACACCGATATCTCCGAGATTTCTGAACCGATTTGCGTAATTTTTTTTTTAATCGATAGAGAAACATTGCGACACTGTCCTACAAAAAACTTGGATTCCAACTCCTCAATCCTGATGCTGTAGGGGAACTGATCCCCAAAACTAATGGGATTTAGGAACTGTCGGTTATTTAAATTGATATTGGGGGTACCAATTAAAGACTTTATCGTTGAATGAACTCGAGTAGGTACATATTCAACTCCTCAACCCTGATGCTGTAAGGAATTGCATTCCGAAATCGTGGGGATCCCACGGAATTTTTCCGTTTTGTTGACGGTTTACTACAGATAGGCTACTTTTTGTTCTGGAAAATCAAAAGTTCCCACGGGATTTTAAAAACCTAAATCCACACGGGCGAAGCCGTGGGCATCATCTAGTTCAACAATAAAGTCTTTAATTGGTATCCCCAATATTAATTTAAATAACCGACAGTGCCTAAATCCCATTAGTTTTGGGGATCAGATCCCCTACAGCATCAGGGTTGAGGAGTTGGAATCCAAATTTTTTGTAGGACAGTGTTGCAATGTTTCTCTATCGATTAAAAAAAAAATTACGCAAATCGGTTCAGAAATCTCGGAGATATCGGTGTACATAGGTAGAAAAACACAACTCCTCCTTTTTTGAAAGTCGGTTAAAAAAGTAGCCTATGTTACTCCCTGTTTAATTCTCTACTTGTATGTGAAAGTCCCGTCAAAATCGGTTCAGCCGTTCCAAAGATTAGCCCGTTCAAACAGACAGACAGACAGACAGACAGACAGACAGACAGACAGACAGACAAAAATTTTAAAAACGTGTGATTCGGTTATAGTATCGTTCAAATAACCATATGAGCTTAATATGAGGTAGTTATTTCGATATTACAGACAGACACTTCAATTTTATTTATTAGTATAGAGTATAGATAGATAGATAATCAGTATTCATTTATCTACTTATCTTATTTTACCTACATTGTTCAGTACATCGCGCATTTGTACCCCCCATTAGATGGACGAACGATCTCAAGCGACTCGCTGGCAGCCGCTGGAAACAAGCGACGCAAGATCGTGTTGTGTGGCGATCCTTGCAAGAGAGACCTATGTCCAGCAGTGGACTTTGGTTGAGACGACGATGACGTTTGGTACAAATATAAATAGGTAGTTAAACTGTAATTCAGGTAAAGTTCAATAAATTCACGATCATCTATATTGCGCATAAGGTAAATGCCGTTTTCCTGAAAAGTTACTGTGCTGATTTGAATGCGGCTTTTTGCAATATGTGCCCCTACTGTATCACTTTCTGCGCAGGTTTTTTTATTTTTTTTATTAATATAATCTTTATACGTTTCACTACGACACTGGTGCATTCTCAAGATAATATTAAGTATATAGACTTTTCAATTTAGGTCGTTATACCTATCTATAATCCAAAGTAGCTTTGGATTTACCTATTTTATTTTATTTTATTTTGGAGGTACCTATATTATGTTCATCTAATGTTTTTTTTTTTTTGGATAAATTATTTTTTATTTTTCTTTCTGTAATTTACTTAAATTTACCAACAGTAATTAAGACAGTAACTGAATAGGTATTTTGTATTAATTTGATCAAGTGCATTAGATAATATAATTAAATTTAATTAATGTTTGGGAAGGCACTGGCCCCTAAGATACAGGTTTTCCTAGTTTAGGGGTCAGGATTCCAATTAATATACTGTAAAGAGTTTAAGTAATAAAAAAAAATAAAAAAGTTATGTAATAATATTCCGTGATGGTCCAATTATTTGTTTAAAAAGTCAACTAAATATGGGACGACATTTTCCATCATGTTAGAAATTAGAATCTATCCATAGAAAAACCCAAAAAATGTTCCAACATTCAAAGGATCACCCCTTACAAATTATATCTGCATGGCTTAAATCGCTCAACACTTTCGCAGTTCGCCGACCAATCGGAACACCGAGGGCTGTGTGTGCGTGCGACAAAGGGTGGGGTTTTATTTGGGGGGGGGGGGGGTGCGAGGGGGGGAGGCAATTAAACTTTAACGTTGTCATTACGATACAGATGGTTTATGGAGGTTTTATACTTGTTTACCGAGGGTATATGTGTAACGTGCGGAGTTTTCACACATAGGTATTTGCAACATTTAGATATTTTTCGCAGGTGATAGCCTAGTGGTTAGGACGACCGACTTCTAATCGGAGGTCGTGGGTTCGATCCCGGGGCACGCACCTCTAACTTTTCGGAGTTATGTGCATTTTAAGTATTTAAATATCACTTGCTTTAACGGTGAAGGAAAACATCGTGAGGAAACCTGCACGCCTGAGAGTTCTCCATAACGTTCTCAAAGGTGTGTGAAGTCTGCCCTTCTCACTCTGAGAGGAGACCCGTGCTCTGTAGTGAGCCGGTAATGGGTTGATCATGATGATGATGATGATTTTTCGCAGAGTAGTGCCTATTTTGATTCTCTACAGTTTAAAAAAGTTCTCTTTTTTCTCGTAATTTCTCTTTACTCTTTGTCGGGATATAAAAGTAGATATATATAGGTAGGTACTCGTCTGTCTATATATGTATTGTTGTCTTAATATATGTATTGTTTTGGATGCTATGTATAAAATTCATAATATGTATTCCTTATAAGTAGGTAATATATTTCCTTAATACATAAGTCCAAAGGTCTATTCATTAGATTATTTGACAATTAACAATTAAAGAGACTAGAAAACTAAGCAGGAGATATTTATAGAGCACAAGTGTATTAGCAAACAATGTAGGTAGGTTCACTCTCTGTGCCCCACTCTCATAGTAGATGGGACGGAAATCGAACAGAACCGGAGACAGAACAGACAGCCCTGTTACGGAGAATTTCTTGACAGAAAAACGCAGTTAATAATAAATATTTTTTTATACTACATACATATTTTTTCTCTTCCGTGCATATTACATATATACATACTAGCATGTGAAAATAGTCGTTATAGTCCGCCAACACGCATTGGAGAAGCGTAACGGGTCTAAGCTCTAAATCCCTCTCACCTATGAGAGAGGAGGAAAGTGCTCTGCAGTGGGACGTTAAAAAGGCTGTAGTGGTGGTAACAAATATCTACTACTTACTAAAACTAAGTATTGTGTAACAGCCAAAAAAAACTACACGCTGCCCACCAGAAGTCCCAATAACGAAGTAACTCGATACAAAGCAATCACAATTTACTGCCGCGAGGCAATCTTGCTGAGACGTAATAAATTTGTAAGCGATAGATATTTCGTCTACTGACGCTTTTCCACTTGGATCTCTGAATTTTTAACCCGCGACGCAACAACGAAGGGGTGCTAAAAGTTCACGTCACGTGTGTCTATCTGTGGCATCGCAATTCGCAGCTCCCGAACGGATGAACCGATTTTGTTTTTATTTTTTTTTTGTTTGAAAGTAAGTATGAGTTTATTTGATTGTTTGTAAGAAAGAAAGAATTGTGTGAATTAGTCGGAAGTGTTCTTAGCTATGTTTGTTGAAAATCGGTCCAAGATGGCCGCCGCCACAATATGGCGGATTAGATACATATTTTTTCACATCTCCCTCAATATGGGTATCAAAGGAAAGCGCTTGACTAGTAAAATACTATACCTACCTACACTATGATAACAACTTTGAGATGGCGTAGGTAGGTACTAACTGCTTTAAAAAAGGCAGTGATAGTCTAGTGGTAAAGACTTCGGCGGGGTGATTACGTATCTCGCGACAGGTTTGCAACAGGCGTAAATTGCGCGATCATTGCTGTCAAACGTCACTTTTGCAAACATCAAATTGGTATTATCTAAAATTCCTTGACAGCAATACGACAGCGACAGCCAAGCAAAATGAAACGTCAAACTGCAACAACCTCTGCATTTGTTGCAAAGTGATTGTTGATTTGTTGTGAGTAATTGTCGAGTACGTTTACTGTTTTTTAAAAATACATACATTTAACAAGCAATTTTATTAATTTTTGAATTATTGATGGCAAAAGTACATTTTGCGACAGGCGAGCAATAGACGTGCGATCGGCTTGCGTAATACGAATTCTAGTGACATTTTGCGACCGGTCGCGTAGTGGTCGCTGTCGCATTGCTATTGCTGTCGCGTTGCTATCGCTACTGCAAAGTTTTACGTAATCACCCCGCGGGACTCGCTTTCGGGGGACCGAGTTCGATCCCCAGCACGATCACCTCTAACTTTTCGGAGTTGCAGTTTAATATCACTTGCTTTACCTAACGGTGAAGAATAACATCGTAAGGAAACCTGCACGCCTGAGAGTTCGCCATAACGTTCTCAAAGGCGTGTGAAGTCTACCAATCCACACTTGGCCAACGTGGTGGATTACGGCCTAAACCCTTCTCACTCTGAGAAGAGCCGGTAGTGGGTTGATAATGATGACTACCGAGACAACACCCGATAGACTTTGGCATCTCAATGTGCTGGAATGGCAACCTCGTACCAAAAAGCGCAGTGTTGACAGATCCCCCGTGTGGACAGACGATACGCAGGGAGCCGTTGGATACAAGTGGCGCTAGACCGCAGCGTGCAGACCTAACGACAAGACGTTCAAGCACGATTGGTCCTTCTCATTTAGTCTAAGTAAATTTTCGTAATTAGTCCAATTCGTGGTTGATCCAAATCCCGATTGGTCAGATTCGCGGATAGTCCACCAATTCGCGAATGGCCCAAAATTCATGATGATGTGTGTTAAAAACTACTGCCTCGTTGGTCTAGTGGTTAGAATATTCGACCGCAGATCACGAGGTCCCGGGTTCGATTCCCGGGTCGGGCAAATAATTGTTAGGTGTTGGGTTTTTCTGTCAAGAAATTCTCAGTGCCAGCCCGGAGTTGGTAGTTAGCGGTGTTTCACCCCCGTGCCTCGGAGAGCTCGTTAAGCAGTCGGTCCCGGTTCACTATTAATTATTATGTGACAGTCGTTAAAGCCCGCCAACACGCATTGGAGCAGCGTGGCGGGTCTAAGCTCTAAATCCCTTTTTCCTATGAGAGAGAAGGCCTGTACCCAGCAATGGGACGTTAAAAAGGTTGTAGTGGTGGTGTGTTACAAGAGACCTATGTCCAGCGGTGGGCGTCTATCAGGACAAACATGGAACAATCTCCGCGGACCGATACGGAGCGCAACTTCACGCCAATTCCATTCAATTTGTCGTCGGCCCGTAAAACGAAAATGGGAGATGGGAAACCGATAAAAATCCTCTTTTCATAATAAAACTACAACGTGAAATTTTCTATCGTTCAAAAGGATGAGGCCAAAAATATCTTTACAACAATCAGAAGCTCCAAGTGTAATTATTTTTCAAGTTAACGTTAACAATGTCACTACACAATACTTACTTACTACTTATCATTTAGTAGGTATAGAAAATAACTGTTGAGGAAAACGTCATGATTTTCGCTTATTCCCACAGATTAATACCGTTGAACGTTGGACGTCTTCATAATAAATGACTGATTTATGCAATTTTGCATACTTAGTTAATAAACTTGAAAAAATGAGTTTTACCGTTTATGGCTTAGTGATTAAAGGAGTAAAAAAATATTGTTTGATCAAATTGAGTTGGTGATCATTAATTATTGTCAATTTATAGCTTGATCTAGGAACAAGTGAGAAGAGAGGTAACTGGTAAGTATATCTTTCCTTATCATCTTCTTTTAGAGGTAGATAGAGCTGATTTTTTTTAATTCAGGGTCCTAGCCCTTTCGAGCCTGTAAGTATTTGTGTAACAAAAACAATATTGTTTTTTCTTAATAACTTAGGAATTGTCGGTGAAAACGGGCATCAGGGGTTTTAAAAAACGCGGGGATTTACCCCGCTAGTAGCCTGTAGGTACTCTACGAACATCGATTTTTTCCATATAAGTACTTACTTATGTAGGTAGTTACTTTCAACTCGATCGACTACTAAACTAAACTAACGCGCCTCCACGGCGCTATAATCCGTTCGGAAACAATATCCATGTAATATTTTCAAAGGCTCTTGAACGAAAATCGTTCCCAGCGGGTCGATTCCGAACGAGCCGTAAGATTTTTGTCTGAAAAAAAAAAATACAGCGGCCATTTTTGTGTGACACTTTGGGGTTTACAAGTACGTTTACACTGCGACTATTTTTTCTCATCCACTAGAATTTGTCCTCGGCTTCACTCGGGTATAATTTAAGTTATTTTTGACGGCAAGTCAGCAACTGCGATCTCACCTGGGTGATAAGTAGAGATGCAGTATAAGATGGAAGCGGGCTAACATGGAAACGATACAGCAGTTAACCCCTGATTAGTTTCAACATCATACCGGGTGCTAAATTAAGGCAACTACATAATTCAGCTGGTCATGATAATGTAGAGGCGATATAAAATCTTTGTTTGGAATTAATTAATATAATAATCACTCCAATATTTTAAATATTTTTTATTAGCGAGCACAAATACCATTTTACATGATCGGTTCCATAAAACAAGAGGAAGAGCGAGATGTGGTGTCAGTGTTGCCAACCTTACATTACAGATTATAAAAACCGGAGGTAAACATTTTTATGAACAATCTTTATCGTTTAGATCAAACTCGAGTCGCTGGGCTAATGGAACATAAGAAAATAATTTATTAATTAAGGATTACCTGGATGGGATTGCATTGCTTCAGCAATAAAGTGGCTATGGCAGTTGCTACCTTACTTATTTAGTTAATATATTCTTTCTTCTTTTTTCGCTGTGCAATGAACTGTTTTCTATTCTGTTCTATTCTTCTCTAATAATTCGCCTTAGAAATTGGTTTTAAAAAACAACCAATTTGTTTTCATAGAAAGGTTTCGTTTTAACTATTTATATTATGTTGTTGCGTATTTAACTGCCGTCGTAATGTAAACCGTTCACAGGCGAACGCGTGAAAAACATAAACGGGATCGTTCCCTATTCTGGGGCATGTACAAAAAGGTTAGGCAGATTGTTTTAGCAAATTGTACCGGAGTTTTTCGCTCGGTTATCGCGAGATTGAATTTTGTTTGTGTACATTCGCCGTTTTACTTTTTTTTATTACACTGCTGACATAAAAATACGAGAGGCAAGGCGTCGATCCCACAGCCAGCGGTCTACAGTTTCGAATTCAGAGTTCCGAGTTCTGAAGGCCTAAGGTAAGTTTTAAGTGATTTTTACCGGCCCACTACAGGGGCACGGGTGACGGATCTCCTCTCAGAATGAGAATGGTTTAGGCCGTAGTCCACTACGCTGGCCAAGTGCGGATTGGTAGACTGCACACGACTTTGAGAACATTACGGAAAACTCTCAAGCAGGTTTTCTCGCGATGTTTTCCTTCACCGTTAGACCTAATTCACATGAGAGCTTTTTTAACGGACGTTAAAAAAGCTCTCATGTCTAAATCTGTCTGTAGAACTGTAAATCCAGACGATGGTTTTCACGAAGGCAACTTCATATTATTCATACAAACAAACAGGCATAGATCGCTGAAGTCATAACTCCTCTTCGGCATTGCCTTGGTCGGATGAAAAGGTTAGCTACATAGATTGTTTAAGCAACCCGAGATCTTCGTTCGGCTATAGCGAAATTGAATTCGGTTTCAGGACAACTATTCGCCGTTATGTTTCTTTTATTGCGTCGGTCTGGGCCAATATATTCAATTGGTAACTGAATCAGATGTTCTATTATTGTTTTAAAGTTATGTTGCGCATAAGAACACTACAATATCTCCAGCGTAGTTGGCTCGTCATGGCCACCGCTGAGAATAGCCGCCGTGGCCTTAATTCGGTCGGGAGGACATTGTCCGAATGAATGAATGTATCTATAATAATAAAAATGGAGGTACAATAACACAAGATGAAAATTACAGTAGGTATCAGCCGTATCAGCAGAATCAGTCTGTAGTTTTTTTTTTTAGTTTATTAATAGCCTATTAGCCCATTTACAGATGAGTTACTTGTATGGAGAACAGGGTTAACATCTACGAACTACGAAGTACGATTTCACCCCAAACTACTTTAATTCCCTGTCATCATAAAAAGCCATATGCCGCGTAATAATAATATTACTCGTTTAGCCTTAAAATAGAAAACACCAAGAGTGGAAACTAGAAAGTGCACACTAACAGCAATATAAAACAAAAGAAGCACATTGAAAAAATTTATTCAAAAATGGATGTCGAATGACATTATCACTATGAAGTGTCTGTCAAGCATTTGTCATATCTACCTACATGCGGCAGTTGATTTGTATTTGCATAAGTTTTGAATTTTTCATCTTTTTTGTGGGAATTGTTTTATCTCTGGTAACATTACGAAATGTCAGAATTCCACGGAATTAGTAATACGGGTATAGAGTCTAAACTATGGTTATTTATGGCCTTTCATAAAATAGCCTAATTCCACAGATAAATAACAGCATACTTATGTCACGTGCCAGATGCAAAAACGTTTTGAAATCGCCGACGATTGTGACAGCTGTCACATTTCGCGCGTTTGGGTGGTCGTTCGGAAATCTCACTTAATCCAACCTGTTTAGATAACTAATGAGTTCCCCCTCGAATTATCTCGTGTCGTTCAGAAATTATTTCTTCCAGCTCTACTACGGAGAAAAAAAGAGAGTAAAAACGGAGATCAAATGGTATTAAATGTAACGCGATAGTTTGGATTTGTGTAACGACTTTTGACACATTTGAAGCTTAAAATTACAGTTCGTTGTATTATTTTTTATTATTGATTCATAATACCATAGAAAAAAACTATACTTTCCCTGTTCTCTGCTAATACCACCGCCAGTTTATAAAATGCTCTTCCGACTAATAAAGCAAAGACTGAAGCAAAGCAATAGGTACCTAATGCGTGCTTAAGGAAACAAAAAAAAATGCAGCTCTACTCTGTGACAATAGTGTATTCTTTTTTTGAACGCGTTTCCCGCGCCCAATTAATCAGCGCCATTTTGGTGGCGCTCTTTCGTTAAAACAATTACGGCGAATCGATATCATTCTGTCAAATACAAGTAAAAAAACGTTCCCGGAATTAGACTTAAATAATATATTTTACACAAAAACGAGACTTTGTTAATAGGATGTTGATGTGAACTCTAATCTATTACTTCGGTGACAAGCTGTTGAGGAAACGATTTTTTATTGTTATGTTGGTACCTTGCTAACTATTCGAAACGGATACTCATTTGTTATGGTGTTAGATGATACGAAAAACATGGTAGAATATTTTTATTTAGATTATAGTAAGTCTGGCTTTTAAGTAGGTAGTATTTCCCCAGTGCCCACATAGTGTATACATAGATACAAATGAAGTTGAATTCTTCTTTGCTGTCACAGTGCCATTGTAAATACACACTACGCACTTAGTATCTCCTACTACAGTCTACTAAAGTTAAATAGCTGATAACTGTGGCTGATAGATAGAGCATTTTCTTTTCATATTGAGTAAATAAAATAATATCTATGAGCTACGCGTATCGCAAAGACTGTAAACTTCGACAAGGTTTACGCACTGTTCCTAATGTAACGATGTTAATGTTTACATCAGATACGTTAGCACTTCACTACATGAAATTATTCAAATAAGCTCTCAGAGTCGGTTATTGTAACGGCAAATCAACGTTCGAGTAAGTATGTACTAAAGTACGATTATAAAAAAGCAATAAACTGGTAACGCATCCTAAATATAAATGCATTAGTTTATTAGTCACTCGTGTACAGTTTTGCACACAAGTGGTTAAATATTTTTGAATTTTAACGAGGAAAATTTCTTGCGAAGATTAACTTTAAAATACCATAAAGAATCAAGTGCATTTTCATAATTAATATTGACCCTACGTGAATTCGATTCTATGAACAAGTGGATATAGAGCAAGAGTCCACGACGGCCAGGCCTTCGTTATTTTATAAAAGCTGAAAGTTTATCTGTGTATTGTCCCTAACACAGGGAGGAACGATCAGCGACTGTGAAGTTGAGATCATGGATACTTTGGAAGATAATAGATAATATCGGTTTATAACATCATAAGTAAAAGTATAACTTTTTCATATTTTCTTCGGAATGGTATTAGAAATCACGTCATGCATTGCCAGACACGTATTACAGTTGCCATTCCCTGCCAGATACCCTTGAACTTTAAAACTTTAAGGGCGTCTGGCAGAGAGTAGCAATTACTGTTGACAGTTTAAAATAAAATGCTATATTTTTTCGCAGTTAACATTGGGGAAAGGATAGCGTAGTACTATATCTTCAGAGCTAACAATTCATACCACCACCATCTATCTCTACAGCCTTTTAACGTCCCACTGCTGGGCACAGGCCTCCTCTCAGCACGCTGCTCCAATGCGGGTTGGCGTTGGCGGGCTTTAACGACTATTGTCACACGATAGTAATAATAACCGGGACTGACTACTTAACGTGCTCTCCGAGGCATGGGGGTGAAACACCGCCAACTACCAATTCCGGGCTGGCACAAGGCTAGCACTGAGACTTTCTTGACAGAAAAACCCAATACCTAACAATTATCTGCCGAACCCGGGAATGACTGGCGTAACTATACCGATTGGGGCCCGTGGCAAATAAATCGGATGGGGCCTCTCCTGCCCAATATAAAGCGACCCAACCAACATTAAAGTTTTTATTTTATTTTAAAATAAATCATTGAAATTGTTATAAGTAGGTAGGTATATTATTTTGTTTACATATTAAAGATAATAATATACATTAATTAAAGATTATTGATGACAAATTGATGTAATGATAAATGTTAGAATATTCCTGTGCTCACGGCTCTCGTTCCGGGGGCCCCTTCTGGATGGAGGCCCGTGGCATTTTGCCTAAATGCCACCCTGTAGTTACGCCACTGGTCGCCACGAGGTCTCGGGTTTGATTCCCGGCGGGAATCAAACCCGAGACCTCGTGATCTGCAATCGAATATTATGTTAAACACTATTTCACTTTCGTGCGCGGCCTTACATCTGTCATCGCGTTCCCTAAGTGCAAGCAAGTTTGCGTTCAGAAACGTTTTAGCGAAACATTCAAATAGTTGGTACTCTACCACCGCATCGACGCGTTCGGAAATTATTAATAGCTGTCATAATCAACGAGATGGCGCGAACGGATCCCGCGTTGACAGCTTTATCGGCGGCCATTTTAGAGTGCATTTAGTAAAATGCAGATAAATATTTATCGGCTGATAACTTGGTGTTAGCGATGAGAGGTGTTTATTTTCGTAACCGAGAGCTTTCTTGGAATATCGAGTTCCTATTACATCGATGGTTCCTATATATTTTATTATATCGAGTATTTTATTAAGTAGGTACCTACCTAATAATAATTAATCGCCACGTAATTATATAGGTTTGTAAAAAGCCTAACTAATACTTTAACGAAAGTGAGTTTGTTTGTTTGTTTATTATGCTTTTACGACGAAATTTGGTAGAGATAGACTAGACCTTGCAGAAGGATACTTTAAGGCTACTTTTTATCCCGAAAAATTATAAGAGTTCCCAAGGGATTTTTAAAAAACCTAAACGCGGATGAAGTCGCGGGCATCAGCTAGTATTTACCTAATATTTTTATACTTAGATAGTTCTGTTCATGTTTTTTTTTTCTATACAGTATAGTTCTTTTCGATACATTCTAGACTCTAGACTCTAGATGTAGGCTCCTAACTCCTAAGTATGGCAGTTTAAACGGAGCGTTAAATCGCTTAGCGATGTTAGCTAGCCATGGCTGAAGGCTTCCTCCAGGCTAGACCAGAGATAATCTAGTTTATAAATTCCCAAATCGCTCCTGCCAAAAATCAAACCCGGGACCTCCCACTTATGAGTTTATAGCGCTCACCACTGCGCCAGGGAGATACCGAAGTAACAAACAGACAATATTTTTGGAATTACAATATTGAATACTTACTTATATTATAATACTTAACTACTACCAACTAATAATTAATATTAATAATGTGGATTTTAATATTCGGTTCTTAGGTAGGTATAATTAACCCTTTCAACAATATTATACAGATCCGTTTTATACAATGGTTTTATACTTTTATTAGATTTAGATACTTGTAGCGACATCTATCTGAGCTATTTGACATTTTTTTTACTTCAAACGTCAAGTAGGTATTTCCATAGACACATAGACAGTGTTCAACGCCATCTAGCGATGATAATACGAACTTCAAAATGGTGCAGAACGTTTCGATATACGCTGTTTAGATTCATTAATTTATCGATTAAATCATCATAATAAAATACACACTTTTTGCTTAAATCTTATAATTTCACCTTCATCAAATTTATTTAATAATCATATTTAATAAAATTTCAATGTTTTATTCTCCACAATCTTTACAATTTAATTAACAGTTATACCTAAGTAAATATTGTAAAAATTAGAAATTTTCGTACATATGATTTTGCTTTTAGACATTTTGTTACAGTACTTTATTGTATGCATTTTTTAAATAATAACTGATAACTGAATAATTTATAAAACCTTTGATGAAATGGAACGACTTTTTCACAATACTGCCAATCGCACGACGTCAAAATTCAGAAATAACTCCGCAAATCCACCATTTTCCCTTCGTAACTAACCGGTGTTAAAAACACGTGCGTACGATCAAGTTACATGGAAAATCTGTGTGTTCGCGACTGAAATCAACACATAAACATCATTAAAAAGTGCGTCGCTTGTTTGGCGATAGGTGTTACACGTTGAAATAGAAGAATGAACACCGAAAAGCTAAAGAAGTTGCAGTCGCAGGTCCGCATAGGCGGCAAGGGGACTCCGAGACGTAAGAAGAAGGTCGTCCATGCGACCGCCGCCACAGACGACAAGAAACTCCAGTCTTCCCTCAAAAAGCTTTCAGTGAATACTATACCAGGTATCGAGGAGGTGAATATGATAAAGGACGATGGTACAGTTATTCATTTCAACAATCCAAAAGCACAGGCATCGCTCGCGGCGAACACATTCGCTATAACCGGGCACGGGGAGAACAAGCAAATCGCTGAGATGCTCCCAGGTATTCTGAGCCAGTTGGGGCCTGAAGGGTTAAACCAGTTAAAAAAAATCGCGTCAAGTGTGGCGCCGCCGAAACCGCTCGATGAGGACGACGAAGTACCTAACCTAGTCGGAAACTTCGACGAGGTGTCAAAACAAGAGGCAGAGGCCAAGGAAGTGATCACAGAGGAGAAAGAGAAGGAAACCGATAAGGAAAAGGAAGAAAAAAAACCAGAGACAGAGACCAAAGCCGCGGATAAGAAGACAGATTAAATAGACCCCCAATACAAAAATGTTTAGTTTTTAATTTTGCCCTCCTCAAAAGTGATTTATTTAGGGTTTCCAAAGGCGAAGAGGTCTCAAATATGTATTGTTTCATATTGTCATTCATCATTTTAGACCGTGAATGTGAAATGATTGACAGGCACTGGCGAATTTGAATATGGAAGCATAGATAGTCACAGTTTATATTGCTTTCATTTTGTTTTTTTTTATTTATTACAGTGTGATCATATTATAATATGTATCTATGTGCATATTTTAAGGAATACTGTCATTTAAAAAAAATAGGGTTTTTTTGTAGTCGTGACATTCCCGTTTTGAATGTGGAATGATGATATAGTTTTTTGTGTTCCTAATTTGAATTGTGAACACTGTTTTTTTCAGTGATGGTGTCAATGAGGGACACTTTATTTTTTAAAAAGAAACTCTTAAGACTTTGGAAATTCTGTATATAACCATCCCAACAAATGCTTTTTTTTTACGCCATGCATTAACATAGTTGTGAAAACTTAACAGCATAATATGAGAATGTAATAGGTAACGGATGGGTATTTTAAATATCTATTGTTAAGATATTGGCAGTATGATGTTATAATGACGTTATGTATAAAAATAAAGCATGTTATAAATTATTAAAGCCTGCACTGGTATATATATTACAATAGTAGTATATTATTTAAAGGATGGTGATGTGCACCACATTATGATATTTTTAAAGAAGGTATTTTTAAAAATTGTTGATTCATTTGCTTTGTCATTAAAAAAAACCTAAGTTTAAATGAATTGAAGTTAGTCACAGATGGCTCAATAGATAACAGAGCTAATAATATTGTATAATATGAAAAAAAAAAAATTGCAAAATGTAAAAGGCCGGTTTTGTTATGAATTGACATGACATAAACTTTTGTCAAAGAAATATTTGCTTTTTAATTCCATAGTCCCCTTTAGTAATTAAGATTGTAGTGTTAACTTTATATTTTTATTAGACATATAGGTACCTAACTCAGACAAAACTTTTAGGAATTAACAACTCTGTGTACTAGTCAAATAATTACAAAATTAGTCATACACTTGTTTATATTCAAGAGACTGGTTCAGAGGTTTGCACTTATATAGAGCCTGTATAATTTGTAACCTTTGACCTTTCTAGTACCTATTAGTTAATTATATTCACATTTTGAATAGAATGCATACCTGCTTCACCTTTTGGGTTTTAAATAGGTATGTGTAGGTACCAAAGGTAGTGAATAGTACCTATATCATTACTTGTTCATAATCATATTGTTCATAACCACCTTTTTTTTTTTTTTTTTTTTTTTTTTTTGACGCTGGGAAATGCATTTACGCACACCTTTCGGAAGCAGCGCAGCGGACTGCGACGCTTCCGGAAGGTAGTGTGGGACTCAGGCAGGCCAAGAAGTGGCCAGAATACTCACTAAAACCCAGCGATGTTCCTCCGTGTCGCCTGGTGGCTGGGTTACGGGTACACTTGCGCAATCATCCGCGACCCAGCCGGCGCCGTCCGCCGAGGCAGACCCTCCACCGGGGGACCTAAAGGCCCCCTAACACCGTCTGAGGCGCACCAGGAACATAATGGTGCGCCTCCCGACCCGAGGCGTCTCAACGGGCGACGGATACACCATTCCATCACCCGGAGTTCCTCGCTAGAGGCAACCCTCAAGAGGGCCACACCCGCAGGCGACCCTCAAGAGGTTCACCCCTCGTGTAATTTTTTATAGAGGTTTTCTTCCTCGCGGCCCCTCGCTCAGTGCGTGGGGCCCCCGGTTCCGCTCAGTGCGGATTACGGGTTGCCCGACGGTGGCCGAAGCCAGCGCCCACCGGCCAAAAAGACCAGCGGACCCGCCGCGCAGGGCGTTTCCACCCCCTCCTGTAATTTTTTAACGAGGTTTTCTTCCTCCCGGCCCGAAAGCCTCCCCCCCAATTGTCGCCGCCCGGAGTCTCCACAGTCCACTCTGATGAACAGAGAAGTACCAGGATCCTCCAAGCGGCAACCCCCTGCTGGTTTTGGTCCGCGCCGGGTTTCCCCGGTACCTCCCATATCTGGGAGGCGTTCCCCCATCCGCCA
The DNA here is from genome assembly GCA_920104075.1 of Melanargia galathea. Taxonomy (NCBI): domain Eukaryota; kingdom Metazoa; phylum Arthropoda; class Insecta; order Lepidoptera; family Nymphalidae; genus Melanargia; species Melanargia galathea. The sequence continues at coordinate 12,203,355 of OV049868.1, forward strand.
CCGGGGGGACGCGCCCGATGGGGGACCAGCAACCCCACACGGGATTGTTCATAACCACCTACATTATTAGATAACGAGGCCACTCCTTCAATAATTATTCATTATAGGCAGGTTCGAACTTCTACCTACCTACTCATATAATTTTTATCTTTCACATGTGAATTATTTTGTGGTAATTGTTTGACCACTGTTTTTCCTGTGATGATAATATTTTTGTGAAAAAATTGATCTCAAATTTGACGATAAATGCGAAATAAAATTCTAAATTGAATCGTCTGAGTTTGTCTATTTTGTACTCCTTAGGTATTTAAAGCAGTTTTATAGACATAAGTAGGTATGATATTTGCATGTTCTTTCAACAACAGCTGATGTGGGGTTTTTCAAGGGGCGGATCAACAATTCCTCACAGGTCGGCAACGCATTAGTGGTTCCTCTGCTCTAGTGCTGCAAATGTTTCATGGGCGACGGTAATCACTTAACATCAGGTGCCTTGCCCGTTTACCTGCAATTCATAAAAAGACAAAAAAAGCATAGTTAATATGCAAAGAGATAGCACTATTTTTAAACCTGTGAATTTTAGAGAATATTTTTTAATATGTACAAAATACAAAAGAATTGGCCACAAATCACAATGGCAATTAATATAACGTTGCATTCAGATTCGCCATTTGCCACTACAGAGTACTTTCTACATACTGCCTAGTGCCTACTGGCATAAAGTATATATAATGTACTCTGTGATACTGGCATTTGTGCTGGCATTTGCCACTATCGTATATACTATATAATCTGTGTTTGCCACATTATAAATTACAATATCTTAGATTTGCCACCATGTTTGCCACATATCAATTGGTAACACTGCATGAATGTCACTGTTGAGTTTGACAGTGACATGAGTCTGTGGTGACTATTTTACATAGAGATAATACTATTTTATTTCTCAATCTATTTTGATTTTTATTTGGCTTTAAATTTTGAAATTATCTTTATTTTTCATTTTAAAATCTTATTATTACTATAGGTTAAAGTGTTTATTTTCGATATTAAAATGATAGCCAGGCCATGGACCGACGATTTGCCGAAATGTCGCAATACCTGCGTGGCTTCCTATTTTTCACCTGGTGACGGGACGAATAGTTCAAACGATGACTATCTTTGCTTTTACTGCCAAACAGAAGATAATGCGTGAGTTTCCTTCATTGTAGAATGTTTTGGCACAACAGGGGCGTGTACTTATTATTCAAATCCTGTATCATAACAAGCTACTTATTGTGGCCAATTTTGTTGTACACAATCTCTAAACCTAAACTAAAATGACAGAGCTAAATATATTCCTATCTCATTCACAATGCTCCCTGTGGAAAAGGATAGCACTATTTTTAAACTAGTCAATTTAGTTTAGGTTTAGAGATTATGTACAACAGAATTGGCCACATTGTATTCATTAAACCTATGACTTTAGTTAGTACAAAGAAGCTATTATCATTTGTTCAACGATTGATTAATAGGTCCCTCCTATGCCTGGTTATTCCAGATGCTTTTAGTATCTTCAAACTTGTCAAAATAAGTAGTTTTATTTTGTTTTCAGTTGCCTATATGGCGTGTTTGAGCCACACAATGGCTTGGAAGCAGCCAGGTTTATTATGCAACGAATGGCAGCTGAGCTACTTTTCCCTCCGCCATCAATTAATAATACCGACGAAGAAATCAGGGAGAGATTGAGGTTTGTTATTCTTTATCCTACTAATATTATAAATGTGAAAGTGTGGATGTTTGGATGTTTAGATGTTTGTATGTTTGGATGTTTGGATGTTTGTTACTCAATCACGCCGCAACTACTGAACCGATTTGGCTGAAATTTTGAATGGAGATAGCTTATGCCCTGACTTAAAACATAGGCTACTTTTTATCCCGGAAAAGTATTCCTGTGGGACTAAAATAGATATAATCTTCCAAAAACGCCATAGAGGGCGCTGACTGTTCTTAGGTAAATCACGTTCACATAACACATTATTGCAATAGTTTGCTGTGTTGCATGCATTGGCAACACATAGGCTACTTTTTATCCTGGAAAAAATGCACAGTTCCCATGGGATTTTGAAAAACCCGAAGTCTATATCTACAACTATAGGTAGATTATTATAGCGAACTTCCTTGATAGAAAGTATAAAGGTTGGAAAAGGGATCGGGAACGGGAACCGGGAATCAACGATTCCCTCGGGATTTGTTCAAAACCGAAATTTACGCGAGCGAAGCTGCGGGCAGAAGCTATCACACATAATCACAATACCAATCCTACTAATCCTACTATCCTACTAATCCTACTAATCCTCCTACTATCCTACTAATCCTACTAATATTATAAATGTGAAAGTGTGGATGTTTGGATGTTTAGATGTTTGTATGTTTGTATGTTTGGATGTTTGGATGTTTGTTACTCAATCACGCCGCAACTACTGAACCGATTTGGCTGAAATTTTGAATGGAGATAGCTTATGCCCTGACTTAAAACATAGGCTACTTTTTATCCCGGAAAAGTATTCCTGTGGGACTAAAATAGATATAATCTTCCAAAAACGCCATAGAGGGCGCTGACTGTTCTTAGGTAAATCACGTTCACATAACACATTATTGCAATAGTTTGCTGTGTTGCATGCATTGGCAACACATAGGCTACTTTTTATCCTGGAAAAAATGCACAGTTCCCATGGGATTTTGAAAAACCCGAAGTCTATATCTACAACTATAGGTAGATTATTATAGCGAACTTCCTTGATAGAAAGTATAAAGGTTGGAAAAGGGATCGGGAACGGGAACCGGGAATCAACGATTCCCTCGGGATTTGTTCAAAACCGAAATTTACGCGAGCGAAGCTGCGGGCAGAAGCTATCACACATAATCACAATACCAATCCTACTAATCCTACTATCCTACTATCCTACTAATCCTCCTACTATCCTACTAATATCATAAATGTGAAAGTGTGGATGTTTGGATGTTTAGATGTTTGGATGTTTGGATGTTTGGATGTTTGTTACTCAATCACGCCGCAATTACTAAACCGATTTGGCTGAAATTTTGAAAGGAGATAGATTATACCCTGACTTAAAACATAGGCTACTTTTTATCCCGGAAAAATCTACAGTTCCCACGGGATTTTGAAAAAAACCGAAATCTCTAGCTACAACTATAGGTAGATTACTATAGCAAACTTCCTTGAAAGTAGGTGTAAAGGTTAGAAAAGGGAGCGGGAATGGGAACCGGAAATCCACGACTCCCTCGGGATTTGTGAAAAACCAAAATTCTCGCGGGCGAAGCCGCGGGTATTCTCTAGTTTTATTTATTTATATTTAGATTAGAATACTTTATATTTTATACTGTATTACTTACACAGAAAAAACAGCTGAACAAAACATAGGAGATTACAGTGTTATATGCAAATGCCAAAGGTGTTCTGATCACTTACAGCAATCTCTCACAGATAACCTTTGGTGAGTGGAGGAGGAAAAAAATGAAGAAGATTCTATCTAAAGATTTATAAAGTCGGGAAAGAAATTAAAACTCAATAAGATATCTCAAATTAACCTCAGTTCTTGAGGCTTATTATAACACTAATATTATAAAGGTGAAAGTTTGTGTGTATGCTTGTTACTCTGTAACGCCACAACTACTGAACCGATTTGGCTGAAATTTTGAATAGAGATAGATTATGCCCTGACTTAACAAATAGGCTACTTTTATTTCTGGAGAAACTACAGTTCCTGTGGGATTTTGAAAAAATTTAAAGTACCTATAAAGATTGGAAAAGGGATATCCACGATTCCCTCAGGATTTGTGAAAAGCTAGTACTTTATAACAAAATCTTTCTTTATTCCACCATAACATCTAAATGCCTAAACAGATTTGTATGTATGGGGTATCTTTAGAATCTTTACATCATCCCGAGTGACACTAGCTATAATTTTTTTGAACAAAATTCAATATTGTTCATTTTTTAACCCCCGACGCAAAAACGACGGGGTGTTATAAGTTTGACGTGTCTCTGTGTGTGTGTGTGTCTGTCTGTCTATTCCCCTGTAGCGCTCAAACAGGTGAACCGATTTGAACATGGTTTTTTTTGTTTGAAAGGTGAATTAGTCGAGTGTTAGCTATGTTTGATGAAAATCGATCCAAGATGGCCGCTGCTACAAAATGGTAGATTATATTTTTTTTTCACAAATCCATTAATATGGGTATCAAATGAAAGGGCTTGACTAGTAGAATAGCACTATGCAAATCCAAGATGGCCGCGACCACAAAATGGCGAATGTCGGGGGTTTTTTAAATTTTAAATTTACACTTGTTAGCAGGGCAGTTGTATTTTTTTAGTTTACTATATTAAATTATAATACTAATTGGTGTTCCAGGAATGCTTTTGTGTCAGTAGAGAAGGCATACATAGAGAACTACGACGGCATGATCGCTGAGAGAACAAGCTTGCAGTATAGACTGCAAATATTGAATGCACATACAGCACAGGTAACTAACTTTTACGTCTTACTCAAATACAGGAGAGTTATAGTGTTTACTGTATTGAAAACTCCTTAGTTACTCAAAAGGTAAGTATAGTTGACGCCAATCTTTAAATTCGTCTCTGAGTTTAGTGCCAGAGTGAACTCGCGCAGGATCAAGCTGGCTCCTTCCTTTCTGTCTGCCCACTGATATAAAAAATATGCTATTGTGACGGGTCTTGCGGCTATATTCAGAGGCGTCTACTCTAAGAAATCGAAGTAGATTTGTGATTCCTCAGCAATTTTTAATTTTTTTTTATAAAAGAGCAATCGGCGAATTTCTCGCTGTCTTCTCGTCTTGATTATCTCATGAACGAGAAAAATGATATTGACATTGACAAAATTGAACCTGATTAGATTTTCAGCAAAACTGGTCCAGCAATTTTTTTCCCCCACTGGGAGGTTTCAAGTTAGTCGGGTGTACGTCGAGAGTACTTTTTGTTGTAAGTGAAGCAAGGCGACTTACTCTTCATAGTCTACAAAAAACACGTCCTCACCCACTCGCAGATGAACGCGAACTGCGACAACATCCTCCACCGTCTCAAGGAGATCGACCACCATCTGTCCGGCGGCGCCACCGTCGTCATCGCGCTGGTGCACAACAACAAACTGTACGTCGCCAACGTCGGTGAAACCCGCGCTCTGCTGTGTCGGACCGACGATAATGCTGTGCTGAGAGTGGTGCAACTCACTGTGGACCACAGCCTCAACAATGAAGACGAGCTGTTGAGACTGTCCCAGCTGGGGTTGGATGTTAACAAACTCAGGAATGGTGAGTTTGGTGTGAAGAATAGTGCTCTCCTTAAGAGTCAAAACACAAGTGCAGACAATTAGTTATTGAGGTAAATTGAAAAAATGTTGGTCAGGGGGTGTAAAGGGGGGGCCAAAAAAGGGAGTACCTCTCGAAAGCACTCCCATGAAAGGGTACTGTGTGAAATATAGTTGGTAACAAGTTATATTTTAGAAAAAATTAAAGGTTCTTTAATTTTTTTGAAGTCGGTTAAAATTTAGAATCCTTTGTCATAAGGGAGAGGGGGTCCCTTACCCACCAACACCATTCCCATGAAAATGTAATTCACCATTAAAATATACAGAATTGTAGTTCTAATAATATTATTGTGTGTCAAATTGATAACCTCCTTTTTTAAAAGTCGGTCAAAATATAATTTCCAGCTCAGTATCTGGGCAACCAGACGGGCACGCGGTGTCTGGGCAACCACCTAGTGAAGGGGCTATACAAAGCCTTCCCCTCCATCGGCGCCGCGTCGTCTGAACCCGTCGTCGCCGCACCAGAAATACACGGGCCCATCGCGTTGGATGAATCTTGCAGGTAATATATCTATCTACACATACAAGGGGACCGCTATCAAAAACTTAGCGCTATTATTATACTCATTATCATCATCATCGCATTACCGGTCCACAACAGGGTACGGGTCTCCTCTCAGAGTGGGAAGGATTTAAATTTTTGTAACCTCAAAATTGATCAAACTTACTTTCTCAAACCAGATTCTTGGTGCTAGTCAGCGCGGGCGTCTACAAGAGAATACAGGAGGTGAAGGGTAGCAGCGAACAAACAAACAAACAGCTCTCTCAGATCATTGTAGAGAACTTCCGAAAACAGAACGAATTCAAGCGCGTCAGCCAATCGGTACTGGAAGAGATCGAACAAGAGTTTCTTGCGTACTGCGTCAGAAATAACCTAACTCCCAAATCAAATACACACGTGACATTGTTGATACGTAATTTTAATTTCCTACCCCCGATAACAAACGATACGACAGTGCAGAAACAAAACGCGGTTCGCTTCAATCCTATCGTGCAGTCGAAATCGAATACGCTTCTGAACGAAATCGATTCGGACGTTTACTCGTCCGGCAACGACGGGGAAACGATCGATTCGAATATCGACACGAATCGATCGGTCGAATCGTCGTCGGATATTTATCCGAACCGACCCTACGATAAGGATCGACGGATCAAAGGCTACGTGGATTTCTCGTGCTATTACGAGAACGTTGCCAAGGCGAGGAAAAACAAAACGTTGCCTAGTTTTATTACATAATTATCAAAAATTAATTTTGATCAACAACTCATTCGTCAAAGTATAATAAAAATACACTTTATAACTTTATAAAGTGTATCTATTTAGTGGAATTCAATTTTTTGCCCCCCTGTCCCACAAAATTCGATTTTCGTAGAAACTATTTTTGACCGACCCTGAGAAGTTAAATTAACCATGTGTTCTTTTTTCACTAACTTTTGTAGGACAGTTTGTTTGCGCTAGACGTAAGTACTTAGATGTAGATATTAGGTTAAGAACCTTGTCCGAGACACTATCAATATACTGATGAGAACTTTAGTAAAATCAGTTCAGTATTCCTGAAATTAGATGTTCTAAACGGACTTGGCTGACTTTAATATTTATGTATATATTATTATTGTGCCTTACAATGTAATTACCGAGATTAAAAATTAATGTATTAATTTATTGTTTAGATAGGTATAATAATATTTTTGTGATGTTATTAAGTAACTTCATAATTTTGCATTAAATATTATTTGTTTATAATAGGATATTAAATGTATTTTGTGATTGTGAATGGCTTTAATACAAAAATATTTAGTCGAAACAACATAGCTTTTTATTTGAATATGGAACATTGAATGTGGAGTCAGCCTTCTATACCATTAAAGTATTCTCTGAATAAACGCCTGAGTAAAAAATTAAACACAAAAGCATTGAAACTATTAGTATTTAATACGAAAAGGAGGGTGTATAATGTATAACGATGACAATATTAGATGGGCCTATAATGATAAAAATATAAATGCTTCACAATCAGACGGGCTTGTAATCTAGCTTGCTTTCAAGTTTCTTGTTATCAGCTACTTTGCGCACCGCTTTCATGAGATCCTCCTGGAAAAGAAAAAAGTTTCAAGCTTCTTTTCAATAGTGCAATGATGAGGTTACGAGGCTTAAGTATAGTCTGATTTTTAATTCCGTGGAATTCTGACGTTTCTTGGTGTTACCAGAGATGAAACAGTTCCCACAAAAAAAGGATAACAAATCCAAATAAAATAAAATAAATGCTGTGGGTTTCGAAGGATTAAATTTATAAAGGCGAAAGTCTTTATGTAATTGTTATTGCACTATTATTATTTTAAGTGCTGTACTTCATAAAATATCGACATCGAAACAATTAATGTGAGAGAAAAAATAACACGTACCATACCGAGGTGGGACGCGCGACAAACCTATTCAACTAAAAATGAATTAAACAACAATAACAACAAAATGTGTGAATTTACAATAATTATTATTGAAAACTCGATACGCGTACTCTGCCAACAGTTTTGTCAACGGTACCGACGTCTGTCTAGTGCTGACGTCACTAAAATGGCGGCCAGGCGCAATACCAAGGCGGGGCTTATATCTGATATTCTCTACATCTCACCTGCACGATATACTCCCGCTCGGCGCGTATGGCGAAGAGGCCGGCCTCGGTGCACACGTTGCGTAAATCGGCGCCATTAAACGTGTCTGACAGTTTGACAACTGCTTCGTAGTCCATCTCGCCGTGCTTGGCGATGGGCGCCGCGTGGATCTTGAGGATCTCCAGCCTGGAGGCAAACATTCCAACCTTCAAATTGCGAGTGGGGGGTGGAAGGGGGTGGTACTGAGATCTATCAGGGTACCAAGTTAAATGAGTCCTCAATTAAAGGGTCTCTGAAATTGTTATGCTGGTAGAATGGTGAAATAGGGTATTTGACTAATTTTTGGAAATTGTTTTAAATTATTCTTTACTAGATGATGCCCACGGCTTCGCCCGTGTGTATTTAGGTTTGTAAAAATCTCGTGGGAACTTTGATTTTCCAGAACAAAAAGTAGCCTATCTATAGTAAGTAGTAGCCCGTCCACAAAACGGAAAAATTCCGTGGGATCCTTACGATTTCGGAATGCAATTCCTTACAGCATCAGGGTTGAGGAGTTGGACATGTACCTACTCGAGGTCATTCAACAATAAAGTCTTTAATTGGTATCCCCAATATCAATTTAAATAACCGACAGTGCCTAAATCCCATTAGTTTTGGGGATCAGATCCCCTACAGCATCAGGATTGAGGAGTTGGAATCCAAATTTTTTGTAGGACAGTGTCGCAATGTTTCTCTATCGATTAAAAAAAAATTACGCAAATCGGTTCAGAAATCTCGGAGATATCGGTGTACATAGGTAGAAAAACACAACTCCTCCTTTTTTGAAAGTCGGTTAAAAAAGTAGCCTATGTCACTCCCTGGTTAATTCTCTACTTGTATGTGAAAGTCCCGTCAAAATCGGTTCAGCCGTTCCAAAGATTAGCCCGTTCAAACAGACAGACAGACAGACAGACAGACAGACAAAAATTTTAAAAACGTGTGATTCGGTTATAGTATCGTTCAAATAACCATATGAGCTTAATATGAGGTAGTTATTTCGATATTACAGACAGACACTTCAATTTTATTTATTAGTAAGTATAGATATAGATTTAAATAACCGACAGTGCCTAAATCCCATTAGTTTTGGGGATCAGATCCCCTACAGCATCAGGATTGAGGAGTTGGAATCCAAATTTTTTGTAGGACAGTGTCGCAATGTTTCTCTATCGATTAAAAAAATTACGCAAATCGGTTCAGAAATCTCGGAGATATCGGTGTACATAGGTAGAAAAACACAACTCCTCCTTTTTTGAAAGTCGGTTAAAAAAGTAGCCTATGTCACTCCCTGGTTAATTCTCTACTTGTATGTGAAAGTCCCGTCAAAATCGGTTCAGCCGTTCCAAAGATTAGCCCGTTCAAACAGACAGACAGACAGACAGACAGACAAAAATTTTAAAAACGTGTGATTCGGTTATAGTATCGTTCAAATAACCATATGAGCTTAATATGAGGTAGTTATTTCGATATTACAGACAGACACTTCAATTTTATTTATTAGTATAGATTACTTATCAAAACACACTACATTGATATTTTTCGCAATATCTACAGTATTAAGAATTAAATCAATGATAAAGTTTAAGTTTTGAAAACCACGCCAAAAACGACATTTCTGATCACATGATACGCGTGACGTCACAAATCGCTATACAAGTCACTTCTCTCGCTCGCTCCTTTTCGGAACTCGGTGCGTGGGACAGAGACGCTACGCAAGGCGACTGCTGTATCGTAATGTTGTAAATTGTTATACCTACTCATTTTAATATCAATCTTATTCTTTCATGTATAAAGTTTAGTTTCGGTTGACTTGATAAACTTCAATTATAACAATCAAGTTACGTGCAATCGAGTGACGTCACAAACAATCTGCGAGCGTTCACGTTCCTGATAAAATTTCAAAAATTATTATGTTTTATTTCGTGCAAAATATCGCGTAAAATTACATAGTTTAGTTTGATTGAGTGAAATATGTCTTTTTAGGCTATTATCTGATAAGATGACCACAATCAATAGTATATTTTCAATGTTGTCAAATACCCTATTGTCTCAGAATCCTAGTGGTATTCTTAAGTAGCAAAACAGTTTTATCAAGGTTTGAGGTAAGTAGCAAAACAAAAAAAGTTTTTTTCAAAGGTTGAGGACAACTGAGGAGGTCCTCAGTTCTAAGGTTGCAGGCGATATCATATCTGGCAGTTGGCCTGGGCAGTGCTATTTGAATCTTTTTGATCTGTTGTAATGATGATTTTGACCTAGCCCAGCAAAACCTGAGGAGTTTTACCAGGATATAAGGACAAATGAGGAGTTCTAACGGGTTACAAGCGACATACCTGGCCTGCTCATTGGGTAACGGTATCTCGATCTTTCGGTCCAGCCTGCCAGGACGTAGCAAGGCAGGGTCGAGGGTGTCGGGGCGGTTGGTGGCCATGATGATCTTGACCTGGCCCAGCGAGTCGAAGCCGTCCATCTGGTTGAGCAGTTCCATCAGGGTACGTTGGATCTCGCGATCGGCGCTGGTGCCCTCGGAGAAACGTCTGCCACCTGCAAGGTATGAAACAAGTATGAACTTAAAGATTGAAAATTAAACCGACTTCACCACACACTTAACAGTCTCATATCTTGAGAACTACTCAACCGATTTGCTGAACCCTTCTCATTCTCAGAGGAGACCTGTGCCCTGTAGTGGGCCGGTAACGGTTGATCTTGATGATAATTAATTAATGCATGATGATAATAAAAAAGGGACTCGACCCTCAGGAATGAGGAATAAGAATCACAGATACAGTGAGGAACCTCTCTGGCGCAGTGGTGAGCGCTGTGGTCTTATAAGTGGGAGGTCCCGGGTTTGATTCCAGGCAGGGGCAAAAAAAAAAATTCTAAATTTTCTCTGGTCTGGTCTGTTGGGAGGCTTCAGCCGTGGCTGGTTACCACCCTAAGGGCAAAGCCGTAGATGCCACCAAGCGATTTAACGTTCCGGTACGATACCGTGTAGAAACCGATCAGGGGTATACATACATAACTCTTCCAAGTTAGCCCGCTTCCATCTTAGACTGCATCATCACTTACCATCAGGTGAGATTGCAGTCAAGGGTTAATTTGTAGTTGAATAAAAAAAAAAAGAGGAAGACTCACCGATGGCGTCGATCTCGTCCATGAAAATGATGCAGGGCTGGTGGTCGCGCGCGTAGTTGAACATCTCGCGGATGAGACGCGCCGATTCACCGATGTACTTGTCCACTATGGCTGACGACACTACCTTTATTCGAAAATGTTACAATTTTACAATTAGTTATTCGTTAATTTAACCACATTCAAGATAAATGACGAAAATTAAATGCTGCTCGGAGAGATAGTCGTCTAATTTATTTTTAAATTCATTTCACTACATTCTCGACTAATAATAATTTGTTCCACATGTTTGACAACACTGTCTGATAAGAGGTGCTTTAAAGGATTTGACGATGACAATAATTGATGTTGTAATTTGAGATATTATTGATGATATTGATGTGATTGATATACAGGGTATAAGGAGACCGCTTCCGAAAACTTAGCGCTATTATTATACTACCTAAACACAATCTTATAGGGTAGGTATCGGCGTCGGTGCGAGCTCGGTTTCGTAAGTAGGTACCTAACGATACGTAAATAGGTCACACAAAGGTCGTTGACCTCCAGCGTCAGCTGAGTTTATTTTGATTACGCAAGAATTACGTAACAAACTTTTACAAAATACAGCAAATAAGTTTTTTGCAATTACAGTTCTGTTTAACCCCCCAAAACGGGTATTTAATAAAAAGTGCAATTTTTTTTTTGTAAAAATGAATTATTTTTTTCACGTTTTTTTAATGATATCTTATCAGTAATCATCAGTACTATCACCTGTCTTCGTTACCAAGAGCGGTCCCCTGACACCCTGTATATAAATCTTGTTTACCTTCAAAAAGTTAGCGTCCAGCTGCGAAGCGACGGCTCTGGCCAGCAAGGTCTTGCCTGTGCCCGGAGGCCCGTACAGCAAGCACCCCTTGGGCGGGGTGATACCCACACGGACAAACAGTTCTGGGTTCATTAATGGCAGCTCGATGACCTTTGGGGAAAACATTATTCCAAACATGAATATAAAAGGAACTATAGTGACCCAGTAGGCATAAAATAGATACAGGTTGTTAATATTTATTTGTTTGGCATCATAAAATTTAAAATAAATTTTTATTTTAAAAACTATCTTGAAACCTATTAAAATCTACCAGGTCCAGTTATATCTAGGAACCAATTAATTACAAAAAAAAAATCACCAAAAGTGGTCAAGTTATTTTAGGCGGCCACACACCGAATTTCATATAAAACAATGATAATTTTATTTCTTTCTACGATCTAGTCTATACTCTATAAGTCTATAGGTTAATGAGTTATTCTATTTTAACTTATATTTTCTAATTTGATCCAGCAGTTTGATCCTCTTCCTTGGATCTCCTAGCTTGGATTGAAGTTCCAATCCATGGTTAATAATAAAATAATAGTTTGATACAGCTATCATGTACCAAAATGTACACATATCAATGAATAATTTTCCCAAAAAAAGCTTTGTTTATTTATTTATATCTTAAGCAATGAACGATTTGAACTTACTTCTCTCAGCTGTCGGATCTGTTCCTGCAGGCCGCCGATAGCGGAGTATGTAACGTCACCGGGGTCCTCGTGACTCATGTTGTACACCAGAGGGTCAACCTGGGGAAGAAAACATTTTCATTTTTTATAAAGTGACATGTGGGGCTATTCTCTAACTTAGTTACCAACAGAAAATGGTTGCCAACAAATTAGTTCAGCATACGTTTCTGTTTTAATGTGTGAAATGAAATCACTGTTTATATTTTACCCAGTAAAGCAGCAATGTATATCGAACTTATTAGGTGGCTATGATTTTCAGTTGGTAACTAAGTTAGAATTCTCTAACCTACATGGTCATATAACATTACTAGTAATAAATTAACATCCCAAATAATATCATACACTGGCCTTCTGGCCACCTTAGACTTTTTTGAAGTGATAACGTCTTATAAATCGATGAACGCCGCGCCGACTACACGCACGAAAAAGCACGACTCATTGTCACATACCGCGTGGAACCGAGAGCGCGGAACAAGCGATAGAGAAGGCACGATCGTCCTAAGCGTATCGACGCATCTGTCTTTGTTTTATTACGACGTTATTATGTAAAATTATCGTCCATAAACTGACTTTACAGACAAACAATTTTTTTTAATTCAACCACATTTACCACCAATTTTTTTTAATTCAACCACAAGTTAGCTTGACTGCAATCTTACCTGACGATAAGTGACAATGGTATGGTAAGATGATGCAACCATATGATAGAAAAAAACATATATATATATACATATTATGTTCCTGTGCGAAGCAAGGGTGGATTGCTAGTGTGTTATAATAATCACATATTATTACCTCCCTAGGCAAATGCCTCATGATGGTGAGCGTGGTCATGTCCAGGGCTACTCTGGTGCCTCCCTTCAGCTTGTTCTTGTCAAGCTGCCGACGGCAGCCCACCACATATCGGGGGCCATTGGTAGCTTTTACTATGACTGGAAAACAAAAACGATTTTATGAATATAAAGTCTGTATACTTATTAGATAGACCATCATCATTATCAACCCATTACTCGCCCACAACAGGGCATGGATCTCTTCTCAGAATGAGATTGGATTAGACCCTAGTCCACCACTCTGGCCAAGTGCGGATTGGTAGACTTCACACTACTTTGAGTATTGTAAATAAATAAATAAAAAATAACTCATAATCCTTTTTTGTTTTCTCAAGTGGTTTCCTTAAGTGTTTTCCAAGTAAGTGATATTTAATTGCTTAAAACACACATAACTCTGAAATGTTGAGGTGCATGCCAGGGAACAAACTTGGTTCCCTCGAAAGTGAGGACGAGCGGTATCCTACTAATATTATAAATGTGAAAGTGTGGATGTTTGGATGTTTAGATGTTTGTATGTTTGTATGTTTGGATGTTTGTTACTCAATCACGCCGCAACTACTGAACCGATTTGGCTGAAATTTTGAATGGAGATAGCTTATGCCCTGACTTAAAACATAGGCTACTTTTTATCCCGGAAAAGTATTCCTGTGGGACTAAAATAGATATAATCTTCCAAAAACGCCATAGAGGGCGCTGACTGTTCTTAGGTAAATCACGTTCACATAACACATTATTGCAATAGTTTGCTGTGTTGCATGCATTGGCAACACATAGGCTACTTTTTATCCTGGAAAAAATGCACAGTTCCTATGGGATTTTGAAAAACCCGAAGTCTATATCTACAACTATAGGTAGATTATCGAACTTCCTTGATAGAAAGTATAAAGGTTGGAAAAGGGATCGGGAACGGGAACCGGGAATCAACGATTCCCTCGGGATTTGTTCAAAACCGAAATTTACGCGAGCGAAGCTGCGGGCAGAAGCTATCACACATAATCACAATACCAATCCTACTAATCCTACTATCCTACTAATCCTACTAATCCTCCTACTATCCTACTAATATCATAAATGTGAAAGTGTGGATGTTTGGATGTTTAGATGTTTGGATGTTTGGATGTTTGGATGTTTGTTACTCAATCACGCCGCAATTACTAAACCGATTTGGCTGAAATTTTGAAAGGAGATAGATTATACCCTGACTTAAAACATAGGCTACTTTTTATCCCGGAAAAATCCACAGTTCCCACGGGATTTTGAAAAAAACCGAAATCTCTAGCTACAACTATAGGTAGATTACTATAGCAAACTTCCTTGAAAGTAGGTGTAAAGGTTAGAAAAGGGAGCGGGAATGGGAACCGGAAATCCACGACTCCCTCGGGATTTGTGAAAAACTAAAATTCACGCGGGCGAAGCCGCGGGCATTCTCTAGTATTCTATACATTCTGGGTGGTGTCATAGACAAACAAACATATTTTATTCGTTTTGTGATGCAACTAATATTGTTGATGTGATTTATAAAAATGGTTATACTATATTTAACTTACATTTTTCTTCAGTGAGTTGTTTCAGCACCTCACCAACTATCTGTCCCACACTTTGTAGAGCTTTCAAATCATTTTCACTCTTGTCATACTGCTTTGTGAGGTCTTTTAACTGTTCTCGCACTGAAATATAAGGCAAAAAATATTGTCTTTTTAATATTAGGTTTGGCAGAGTAAATCAATATAAAAGTATTTCTGTCTGTCTGTTATCTTTTTATGGCTCACTAGCTGAAACAATTTCGATAAAATTTGGCACAAGGATAGCAAGCTATCTCTCTTAGCTTCCAGACGACACTTTAAATCCTGGAAAATCAACTATGTGAATTAGGGTTATTTCCATGCAGCTGATCGCAGGAATCAGCTAATAATAAATATAATATGTATGTTTATTTAAATTAAAACAGACTTACAATAGCACACTATATAGCACAAGCATTAAGACTTGGAAATAAGCATTATTAATAATTTTATTCAAGTCAATTTTGGAAGGACGGTATCCAAATCATATTAGACAGGAGACTTGGTCTTTCGTTTGCAAAATAAATACATAAAGAAAGTAAAGTAAAAAGTATAAATTCGGCATAAAATGCCCTAAAAATAACAATAAACTTCGATGAGGTTGCAGAAATCGATGTTATAACAAGTGAACTTACTATCTTTGAGCCTGGATTCCACCTCTTTGTGTTCCATTAACTTCTTACGGTAATCCTGAAAAGCCTTTTCCCTCATTGTATCCATGGTTTTATAGAATTTTTTAGTATTTTTTGAGAAAAGTGCTAGCCAAACGCTCGCTACATGAATCGCAAAATTTGTTTCACATTGACACTTTGACTCTAATGACTAACGCTTGACAGCTGACAAGATAGACAGATTAAACAAAGAAAACCACAGATTGAAATTAAACAAAAGGATCACAGATTTACAATCAAGAGGGATGAATATAATAACGAGAAATGGTGGATTCAAGAAGATTATACTTTATAGACTGCGACAGACAGACAGACGATAGAGACTGTGTCTTAAATATCATATTATTGAAGACAAGTTCGTTCACCTCAGTGATGTTTTTCACACACTTTATTAAAGTAGGGTGAGAATGAGACCAAAAACAACAGAGACCTGTTCAAGATTTTAGGGCTGCAGGCTGCTTTTCATAATCCATGCAAGGGTAAATGCTTTAGATTTCGGCCTGTGTTATTTAGTCCTGCTTATTTGAATTAAACCATTTGTCATTGGTCAGAGCCAGTGGCGTAGCGTACCTTGGCGGGGCCCCGTATAATTTGTTTGGGGGCCCTTATGAAGGGTAAGGATTTCTCACAAAAGAAAAAAAAAATGTTTGCATAAGTCACTTTTTCTAAAATTTTTACAAACAATTCAAATTAAATAATATAATATCTCCTTGCCTTTTTTTCGGCAAACTGATTTATTAAATCATTTATACCTGATGATGACTTCTTCTGATGAAGAAGAAGATTCTGCCTCTATGGACAACTTTTTGGACAACATTTTTTGATTTTTGTCATTTCTGAAATAAACAAAAATTTGGGAAGTTTTTGTTAATTTTTGCTTACGCACTTCGGGGGCCCCCGTGGCTTGGGGGCCCCGTATAATTTGATACGGCATATACGGTGGTAGCTACGCCCCTGGTCAGAGCCTTTGTACACCAGCAGGAACTAAGATATATCCAAGGTCAATCGTACTAGTTTGTAGAAATATAATATACCTAATAGTAGAAACAAAGAGTAGAATTATTTCTCGGCGGCACGGAGGATTCGATCGTGACGTGAAATGTACACGACTTAACGTAAGTGTTAGTTATTGTCACAAGTGTCACAATTATTCGGCCAGTTGTTCATCGGGAACTCACGGACTTTTTGAGATTCTTTGAATAAGTACTCTTAGAAAACCAACGTCATAGAACAGAATCTTCAAAGTCCTGTTTTCTCTCAAGAGGTACTTAGTTACTGGGTTCAATAATCAGGTATCTAATCATATTGATTTTTATACCGAGTATCAGGATTCAGGCACCAAAAGATATAATTAATGATTTACTTAAATACTGTACGAATATCAGCAGCATAGGGGAAGGTAGTACGAGATGATCCCCTGGGGTATGATGATCCTTCGCGATTGTGCTGAAACCACTAACGCCATCTAGTTGATTTCACTGCTAAAACATGGCTCGAGACTCCTCAGCCTCAGTGAAATTGTAATGGCGGCGTGAACGATACATCGGTTTTGACGAGAAAAAATAAAAATTGTGTACGGCTGATCTACGGTAGGCATGACTTTGAGCTTATGTTACTTTTATTCAAACAATATTAAATGTAATTACTGTTGTGTTTGAGGCTTTCTATTATGCTTAATTTTAATATATTGGCCACGTGACCATAGCCGCGTGCTTGTAGGTTATGTTAGCAAACATTGAATGAAAAAGTGGGACCTGGGTCAAGATGATTCCTTTCTATATGTACAAGATGATCCCTGGGGATCATCTAGTACCATATTTTTGTTTAAATTAAAATATCGTATATTTTAAACAATAGTGGCCACCCGCTTCGATCTGTCAGTTTGTCTGTCTATTAGTCTATTATTTATGTCAATAATTCTGATTTTATACAACTTTTTATTTACTTTCTTTTAGACAAACGTGATGCCACGTAACTATAAAAGAAAAACTTCTCGTGGGGATTGGTCGCAGGAATCAATGACAGCCGCTCTTGATGCTGTGAAAAATGGCATGGCATATAAAAAAGCAAGTAAAGAATATTTAGTGCCTATATTGTCATTGAAATGAAGGGCCAAAGCAAAAAATAAAATAGCTGTTGGTGCAGTAAAATATTTAGGAGGGAAAAGAACTGTTTTTAGATGTATGACTATTTAAAATAAAGAATATGTTTAAGTATTGCGTTTTTTTTGTTTTTATAACCATATTCCTCATAAAAATATTTGTTTACTCGAAATGGGGGTAAGATGATCATAGGGATCATCTTACCCCTACCTGGGTGATCATCTTACCCACAGGGGTGGACAAGATGATTACTTTGTAAGGTTTTAAAAAAAAGGAAATGTTTTATTGAGACCTCAATTAATTTCTGGTTTTGAGTATTAGGAAAGTTGGATAGATAAATATACTAGTAGTAATCGCCTTTATTTTTGGTTTACCTTGAAAAATATGTATTTTAGAGTGATTCCCGCTTAAGGGGATCATCTCGTACTACCTTCCCCTAACTACCTATGCAGTTAAAAAAAAAAACGAAAAATACGCTTCTTGAGGGGTTCACTGATAGTTATTGTGATGTGCCCTTTTCTACTTCCTACTATGAACTTATTTAAGTCCATAAACTGATGTCGTAATCTATGTAAACCATTTAACTCCGTTTGTGGTGAATTTTAGTCAAATTTTTCTTAGCCTAGCGTAGATGCCTACCCGCTAGAAAGAAACTTCCGAATTTCAAGTTAAATAATAAAAATAATTAAAACTTCACATAAAAACTTTCATCCCCTATTTTACCACCCTTAAGGGTAGATTTTTCAAAATAAAATATACAGGTTTTTATTATTTAAAACTAATAATCTAAATGCCGATTTTCAGGTCCGTAACTTTAAAAACATAGGACTTTTATACTAATTTTCTAACCCCATTATATCCATTTAGGGGAGGATTTTAGGGATATTAAATAGCCTATAATCTTCCCCAAAAGTTGGACTACCAAATGCAAAAAGAATTTTTAAAATCCGACAGTTACTTCCAGAGATTAGCGCGTTCAAACAAACAAACAAAACTCTTCCACTTTATTATATTTAATAGTAAGTATAGAAAACAAATCGTGAACGACGCATGTAGATATATGTATCAACACGCGTCCTTCAAAGGTTTTATTGATGTTAAAATCGAACAGGTATCTCCAAACACGAGAGTGTATGATCGTAATGGCTTATAGCATCATAAAACCTTTTACACGATAAAATATCACATAAAGAGTTATTCGATGCGGCGAAAGGTGCGAGTAGATTTTAACGGATTTTAATATTTGATCTTTCATACACCCCGATACTAACTATTATTGCTTTTAAAAGTAACACTCCGCCAATCATTACCCGCAGAGTTGAAGTACTCTGTGGTAGAAGTACGCCTAGCAGCATTAACTACGTATAGCGTTGGCTTTCTCTTTCTTTCGCGGGATTTACGTAGGTTTATCTAGCGTTGTCCTTGTCAGTACTAGGTTCGCTTGTATGAAGTGTTGGGAGTTTGCTAGTGCTATGCCGTCCCTTTGGTTTTACTCATTGTGGCGTGGTTCTGTCCATTAGGTGGTGATTTCGCCCATTAAGGGGTGGTTTTAGAGGGATAGTAAGTTTGTTTTTATACGACTGCCTGAAAAAAGGAACACTATATTGTTTTCAGGGTTCATGTATGTATGTGAGTTTGTATACGTATATTCCACCATAACTTTTATAATATTATTATATTATGCCTGAACCGATATTGATGAATGAGGTATCGTTATATAAGGTGAGGTAAAAATAAAGGGGCAGCAGGGCCACAGCAGGGCAGTCGTATTTTTATTTAGTTTTGTTAATATCGCTAGTATATTTAGACGTCCTTAAATTTTCGCTAGTAACAGGCCAGATCGGATATATAATATCATCATCTATCTTATATAATATACTAGCGACCCGCCCCGGCTTCGCACGGGTAGTAGAGCATATTATGCGTAGGTACTACCCGCTCAGGGATTAGGCAGCGTTTTCGATGAAAGCTCCCAGGCGGCTTGACTTTTTACGATATTTTCCACAATGAACTTACTATATCTCACCTTATACCCGAATTACTAATTCCGTGGAATTCTGACGTTTCATAATGTTACCAGAGATAAAACAATTCCCACAAAAAAGATAAAAAATTCAAAACTTTTGCAAATACAAATCAACTGCTGCATGTAGATATGACAAATGCCTGACAGACACTTCATGGTGAATGGTGATAATGTCATTCGACTTCCATTTTTGAATAAATTTTTTCAATGTGCTTCTTTTGTTTTCTATTGCTGTTAGTGTGCACTTTCTAGTTTCCATTCTTAGGATTTCTATTTTAGGGCAAAACAATTAATATTATTAAGCGGCTTAGAGCTTTATATGTTGACAGGGAATTAAAGTAGTTTGGGGTAAAATCGTACTTCGTAGATGTTAACCCTGTTTTCCATATAAATAACTCACCTGTAAATGACAATGACAGCTGTCAGAATTAAGTCGATATTAAGTCAAAAATAAGGAGAAAAACTAAATATTTCAAATCAAATAAATTACAGTGTATTTGGGACATAAAAAGGTAAGTTTTCACCAGATTCCGTGAAAAAAAAATATTTATTTTAAAAGATAAAAATAAAAAACCAAAAACTTGGTTTTTTGAACTTTTCACATAAATTTTGAGGTTATGTGAAAAAAGTGTAAATACAAAAGTTGTAGATCTTTTTATTACCTACAACTTTGCTATTTAATTTTTTTCCATAGGACTTCTGGTTTTGCCGGAAATCGAGATAAACCGTTTTTTACCCATAAAACTCCCCCCCCTTTTTTCCCGAGCTCAGATCGCCCGTAAATTATTTTTCCTTGTATTTTTATAATATTCTCCTCCTTTTCCAATGGGTTTCATCCTACGTACTGTCATTTTTTTTTTTGGTTTCAAAAATTATCGACACTGGGCTATATAATAGGGGAACCGCGGCCACCGACGCGCTTATAGGCACGCTCCCGCCGCGCCGCCGCAATTTTTAAATCTGTAATATCTTCGAAAGTATTCATTTAAATCATATGCTGTAAAGGGCCATATGGATTTATATCAAATCAACAATGTATTTAAGGTATTTAATTAGATAAGGATTAATGCTGTATTGGTTGAAATCGCTTCGAAAATTAGCCATTATTTGTCGTAAAAAGTAAATGACAAAAAAATGTTATTGTGGGATATCCATAAGAGATAGACATATACCATCGCGGACTTTTCTGTAGACCTTTTCAATGTGTACAATACTTAGTACATTATTTTGATAAATCTCGTAGGGTTCAGCCTGCGTTTGCAATGTAAGCAGAAAAAATGAAATTATTTACGACATCACATTAGAAACCTCAAAAATAACAGTATTTCTCCACTATTTAATGGATGTTATTATACATATAAACCTTCCTCTTGAATCACTCTATCCATTAAAAAAAACTGCATCAAAATCCGTTGCGTAGTTTTAAAGATTTAAGCGTACAAAGGGACATAGGGACATAGGGACATAGGGATATAGGGACGGAGTAAGCGACTTTATTTTATACTATGTAGTGATAAAACAAAGTCGTGTTAGTTCGAACACTTATAAATCGAGAACGCCTGGACCAATTTTCATGGGTTTTGATTTGTTATATTTGGGACCTTCCCGAATAGCAGAATAACTATTAAAAACATTGAAAAATTGACGAAAACATAAATTAAAAGAAAAAACATTTTCCCATACAAAATGTTCTTTGGTTTGGCAACTGTCAAACATTTAATGTTCATTCCGTCAATACGGTAAACTCTCTCACCCTCTCACCCGTACCTACCTATAATAATTATAAATTATTCTTCTGTACGTGTGTTTGTCGCCTAACTCCTCCTAAATGGCTGGACGGATTTGTATGAAATTTTGTGTATATTTCAATGGGTTCCTGGATGGTTTGAAAACACAATTACCGGGTAGGTACAGGTAACTCAGTAGGTGGCGCCGATGTCGGTATGTCACCGGGCAGGACGAAGTCTGCCGGCCCACTACAGGGCACGGGTCTCTTCTCAGAGTGAGAAGGGTTAAGGCCGTAGTCCAAGTGCGGGTTGGTAGACTTCACAATCACAAACTTTTGAGAACATTACGGAGAACTCTCAGGCGTGCAGGTTTCCTCACCTGTTTTCTCTCACCGTTAAAGCGAGTGATATTATTTGATTGAATATAACGCAAATTACCTACTCCGAAAAGTTGAGCTGCATGCCGGGGGTCAAACTCGGTCCTTCCGAAAGAGAATCAGCAGTAAAACCATTAATTAGGCTGTCACATTCGGATACACTATATAAATAATGTTGGGAAAGATTCTTTACTGCCCTGAAATATCTATACCTCCACATTACCTAAGTCACAAAGTCTAGATGTGTTTGTATTGCAGGCGAACTTTTATGAGCTATAACCTTGTAAGCTCTGCTGCCTACAGCTAAGTAATAAACCTAGAAAGAATTACCAGATGGATAGATTATTTTATGAAGACAAAAGTCGAAAATAAATAAGAACGAAATACTCTCGGGGAAATACAGCGAAATGTTTCAAGTTTAGAATTATTGTTTATAATAAAAAATAAGTTAATTAATTTCTGATTCTTCAATATTTTTTAAGATGGCTGTCCTTTTTTTTTTTTTGAAGAAATTGATTAGGTAGGTAAAGGTGCGTTTTCCGGCAATGCGGGGTGCTGCGTTTGAATGACGTTATTTTCAAAATCGTCTTTTCCCAGAAAATTCAGGGTGTTGTTTTCGAAAATGACTTCCATATTTAAATATAAAAGGTATATTTAAATATAAAAGGTAATCTTCTACTATTCTTCTAGACAAAGAGAGATTCTAAGATTTTGATTTTGAGATTCTAAGATATTGGGCAGTAAGTAATAAGTTCACCACAAATCTGGCGAGAGAAGAATTTTAAAAGATCCAGTCATACAAAGGTCACCTTTGTAAACCCTCAATACAGGTAATAATAGATAGGTAGTTAGGTAAGATATAGGTAGAAAATTGCTTGGAGCAATTTTCCAATAACCAACAGACCTTGTATTGTTATGAAACATGTACGTAATAAAACTAATATTAAAGACATACGTGACTGAACAAAACTTGGGGGCACCCCGTCTCCAAAGTTTCTGATGTGAAAACAAACATCAATCACATTACATCTCGCCTACCTTACCCCGGCGCCAGACACACACAGGTTTGCTTACTTGCCAAATACGTACCTACTTGACTTTGCAAATATGTTCGCATCTTAAGGAATTGAATCATCGGCTTTAACTCACGTGTATTTTTGTCGGAGTGTGCCCGACTAGTTTCGAACCCATCCGGGGCCCTTAAGGTTAATTTACACATAGTTAGTTGTCAAGTAGTTACTAAATTTTAACTTAATTTTAAGCGACTTAATTTTAAGTAAGGGTTTTCACGAAACCAGACAAGTAATTTAGTAAAGTTCTCAAGTTCATACCAAGATGAACAGCGAAGTGCATGAAATAATAAACTCTGTAATTTTATAAGTGCTCAGTGAAGTCACAGAAGAAATTCACAATGAAATTTTCAATGAAAAAACACTTTCCCGCGCGAAATAGCATCTCTACTCACAGGCGGGGGTTGCGCGGGGTGCGTAAGCCGCGGCTACTTAACAGAAAAATAGACAAAATTCTATTCTACTTGTTTAGTGGCATACTAAATTTTAACTTGCAACTTATTACTAAATTCACAGTTTACATGCATTATTTTACTTAAAATTAAGTTAAAATTTAGTTAACTACTTGACAACTTAATGTGTGTAAACCAAGCTTTAGTCATGAGCAAGCCGCGCCGCGCGAACATGCTCATATTCAATTCCTTAAAATGAATATAACTCACGATAGTTAGTTAGATAGTTTAAATGTTAAAATACGTTCGCATCATTTGAATTTGAACTTTGAACGTTTTGATGTACGCTCACAGAACCGATACCGAATGGTAAAGTGCTAATGTGTGTTCAAAGTTTGAATAAATACCAAAGACCCCAGGCCACACATGTGTTCAAACACTTGTTCGAATAAGGCCTCTTGCTCACACGCCGTGAAAAATTACGGTTTATTCACCACGTAGACACGATCGTCAATGTTGTACGGAGCACGATGGAAGTTTGTTCACACCATGAACCTATAGAAGAGGACTTGGCATAATGTCCTATAGAAAATAGTGGATCGGAAAATAGCTTAAGCTTATCAAAATTTTCATAACTAAGTGTGTAAGAGACAACACTACATTTTTAAACATAACAATAAAACAGATCGTGGCAGAAATTTTATTGCAACTTCCCTTAAGATGGCCTCCCTAAAATGTATACATGAACACTCACACACGCACAACTTGAGACATCACAATGAACACGCGCCATTTTATGTTACAGGATTGTGCGTGTGTGAGTGTATTTTTGGCACGTTTTTAAGGTAGTTATGCCTACTCTACTTATTATTATTATCTCTATGGTTCACACGCACGCCGCACTACGGTGCGGCAAGCACGTCGTACGTTTAAAAAACCGTGCTGTGTTCAAGAGGCCTAAGGGCTTGTTTCACCACCTTCTGATAAGTCTCGGATAGCTTATTCACAACTTTTGTCTTTGTCACTTGACAAAACTTACGTTTAGGTTGACATTTATCAGAAGGTGGTTAAACAGGTTCGTGTTCAAATGTTTTTGCTATGTGTGGCGCCGGGGTTATACCCAACTCGTGTGAGCAAACAAGTTCGAGGGCGAACGCCATTTGGTTTTTATGGACTAAAAATGTGATTTTGATATCTGTATTTTGTAGTGCTGCAGGCGACAGAGTGAGTTAAGTGTACCTACAGCTATTTCATACTTCTGTAGATACATTAAGATGCATCTGGAAGGAAATATATTCAACAAGTTATAGGAAAAACTAAACCGATTTCAATTAAACCGACGATAATATACCGATATAAAGAATAACTGGAAAGGGAAAAGTGTCCATACTGTGAAAACTACTGAACCGATTTTGATGAAACTTGCATTGATCCTTAAGTTGGAGTAGGTAAAGGTTGAAATTATATTTCTCCAACTTTTCAGGAGAACCAAAAAAACAATTTTTATTCGACTGCGCGATGGCAGACCTACCTAGTTAAGTACGAAAATGTTTTCCACGCGTACCTACTGTGTCTGAGTAACATCCCAACGGTTGGATGAATGAAGACGGACAAATTTTATTATGAACTAGCTGACCCCCGCGACTTCGTTCGCGTGTTTTTAGGTTTTATATAGGATCGGATCGGATCCCATAATTCTTTTATGTACCTAAACTAAATGTAGCCTGTTACTCCTTATAACATTGAAAGTTCCATTAAAATCGATCCAGCCGTTTCGGAGATTAGCTGGAACAAATAGACAGAACTACAAACATAAATTTAAACGCACGCCAGCTTAAAATAAGCCGTACGTACAAAGATCCGGGACCCAAGTTATTGGAACCCAATAAATGCCTGTCATTTCTAAACTAAAAAACGTATGACCTTGAAATATTTACGGGACAATACTTAAAGTACTACCTTTCTAACAAAAAAAGAATGAGTGAAATCGAATAACGCGTTAATGAATTACAGCTATATACACGTTTTAACTTTCATCCCCTCTCCCAAGGGAACCGTGCTGAATTTCGGGATAAAAAGTATCCTATAACCTACCTCGGAGTATAAACTCAAATCGTACCAAGTTTCATTCGAATCCATTCAGTAGTTTCGGCGTGATGCGCGGCCAAGATACAGACAGACAGACAGACAGACAGACAGACAGACAGACAGACAGACAGACAAAAATGAAAAAAATTGCAGTTTTGGATTCAGTATCGATTATAGAGTGCCCTCCGATAAAAATTTTCAAAATATCTTCAATGTACAGAATTGGATCTGTTACAGTTTTATTATATTATATTCTAAAATCCTAATTTACTTAGTTCATTCCGGAAAATCAACTCTTAAAATAAGATTTCATTTGTATAATTAAAAACATTGATACCAAACCAACACAATAAAAGTTCTGCATTAAAGATTTGAGATTAAAAAATATTGGTAATCTATCACCAAATTAAGACTTAATTCGACCAGCATTGCTCCTAAGAAATCGTCAAAAAGTTTTGCAGTTAAATTCTATACAAATGCATTCGATATATATTTTATTTAGAGTTCTTGTATTGCGGACTTTACTACGATGCAGTGATTTCGAGCGCACTCGCGGAGCGTAAAAATAACAGTTTTCCTTTATGGCGCAACATTACAGCTGCGAAAGCTGTTTGCTCGACCCGAAATTATAGAAGAGCTAGATTCGCTAGGATTAAAGCGTTAGGAGAAATAGCGGAGCCATAATTTCGACCAGTTTCAAAAATGGAAGTTTTTCCGTTGGATTGTTTATATTATAGGTACCTACCTACTGTTGGCAATAGGGAATTGAAACGAAATCAATATAGGTACCTACCTACAGTTGAATTCAGATTGATTATTATAATATCATGGGAGTGACCTGCCTTTCTCGTGTGCGTCTGTTACTCTTTAATACATAGGCTACTTTCATCCTGGAGAATCCCCAGTTCCCATGGGATTAAAAAAATCGAAATACACGCGGGCGAAGCCGCGGGCAAAAGCTAGTAGTAAATACCCTCACTGCCTCACAGGCGTCGCCGCGTCCTTGACTAGCTACCAGTAATTACTTTAATACGTTCCAGAAAGATTAAGTTACACTCGGAAGACGTCATTCATCACCCTGTCCAAACACGGACGCGTGTGTGCCAACTTTGTGTGATCAGCTGCCGCCGAGGAGATAATACGAGCGTAACCGCCCGCCAACCAAATGTTCTAAATTGATTACGTTTTTCAGCACATTGTTGGGGATAACAAGGGTATAACCATGGAAATATAATATCAAGGATAGGGGATCCTTTTTAACCCCCCACGAGAAAACGACAGGGTGTTATAAGTTTGACGTGTCTGTGTGTGTGTATGTGTGTGTGTGTGTGTGTGTGTGTGTGTCTGTCTGTTCCCCTGTAGCGCTCAAACGGGTGAACCGATTTAAATGTGTTTTTTTTTGTTTGAAAGGTGAATTTGTCGAGTGTTGTTAGCTATGTTTGATGAAGATCGGTCCAAGATGGCGCCGCTACAAAATGGCGGATTACATATTTTATCACAACGCCCTCGATATGGGTATCAAATGAAAGGGCTTGACTAGTAGAATAGCACTATGCAAATCCAAGATGGCCGCCGCCACAAAATCGCGAATGTCGAGGGTTTTTAAAATTTTTAATTTATACTTGTTCAGCATATTGTTCTGTACGCGAACGAAGTCGCGGGTTTCCGCTTGTATTTTAATATATGTTTTTAATGGATAAAAGTACCTATAGGCAGACCGCGATATAGTTGGCCCTTCTGCGGGGGTTGGTGGAGTACGAGGGGAAGATGTGTTCATTCATAAGTTCATTGATAAATTGACGTAGTTCAGCAAAAAGGATTCAACTCACACGACTTATCATAGCAAAGTTAATTTTAATTCAGCAATATTTAGGTATATATTTGTATGACAAGTTGTGTAGGTTGAATCCCTTTTGCTGAACTACGTCCAGTATTCATTGATAAATCGGCTGCCCTAGTGATATACAAAGTAACTACATTCAGAATAATTTTACAGGACAAGCATAAACATTGAAAACTCTTATTTAAAGGCAACCTTTCTACAAAATACCTACTTATTTATCTTTAAAAAGATGTTAAGTCAAGTCAATTTCTTCCAAAAATATTTTTCAATTTATTACAAAGAAGAGTTTACTTTGTTATTCAGATACAAATAGTTACCCCAAAAATTAATGTTCAAATGTGTGTGTGCGTGTGCGTGTGTGTGTGTGATATTGTGATTGTGATATTGTGAATTAAAAAAATATTGCCCCCTCCCCCCCATTTGCTTTAATGGGCACCCGCGCCCCTCCCAAATAACTCAAATAACTATTTTTATTATTTTTTATGTAATCACCGGCGGGAGCGCATTGTCTTACTCCATATTCAATTTTCAACGCATATTTCAACTCCTATCATCGGATGTCCGAAAATATTTCTAAATATGATCACTAACGGTTATGAGATCCGTTGGTAGGGATAAATATGTATGAATAAAAAATTATGAAAAACAAAATTATGAAGAACGATTATTATTTATTATGACCACAGAACGGTAGTAAGACAACGAATAGGATTTGGAATTTTATGTGAGCCAATATGGACCCACCACCGGCATTAGGCCGTTATTCTACATGTTATTCTACATGTTATCGGTGAATTTGAAGTAATTCTTTTAATTCAATCAGAAGTTATAAGGCTGTGACAGTCAGACGGACAAAGCATATCCAACTTAGTTAACTTAGAGACGGTAAGTTAGAGCTTATTACAACAACTCAAGAATCTATACTTACCTACTAATATTATAAATGCGATTTAAGTAGGTATGTCTGTCTACTAAGTCTTCATGCACCATCTGTTCAGCTGATCTTAACGAGGTATACAGATAAGTTGTATTTTTGAGAATGACATAAGCTACTTTTTTATCCTGGTAAATTACAGAGCTTAGACTAGAATTTCAAAAACCTAAATACACGCGGACGGAGTCGTGGGCATCAATCAACTATGTTGATCTTGTAAAGTTATAATTTACAGTACTGTGTCTATTTTTAGTTATATTCCTGTAAAGTAATGTCCCTATTAGTTAATTATGTACGTAGGTATCTAAAATTCTGCACCTATCTTCAGTAGAAACATTTTAAAATAGTAAGTAGCCGGTAACAATTAAAACGATTATTTATAAGTACATAAAGTAATACCCTAAATTCCAGTTTCTATGTTTGATCTATGTTTTCGTCAACCGTTTGAAAACTTTTGACACAAGCGTGCAGCAAAACTGACAGATGACAGAGTGTTTAATTTGTTAACATTAAACATAAAGAAAGTAAAGGTGATCTCAAACATAGACAAGTTTTACCTGGGATCGTTCCACGAAACGAAAAATCAAAAGCAACTGCATTTTAAATACAAAAACAAAGTGATCAACATCAAATTACTTTGTTTTTGTGTTGTGCTTGTTATTTACTTGGTTTTTGCATTTATATTCCGGGTTAGTGTGTGCAGTTATTTGTTTCGGCAATTCGAATTTCAGTAAACGGTTCAAGTTATTTGAAATATTAAACTGTGGACACTGTGGTAAAAAACTACTCGACATAAAACTTTTGTTAATGCAAAAAAGTCAATTTCACAAAAAATGTCAGTTACTTTGTTTATCACTAGGGCAGTCGAAATCTGTCATATTGAAAAGTCACTTTGAAACTTCAAAGTTCATTGTTTACATCGTTACGAAAATTTTGTGAAATACATAGCAGTAATCATCTTTATTGTGATAAAAAGTAGTGCTAGAAAAATTGTTATGGTAGTACGTTCGTTTTGTGCTCAAGAATGTGAGGGAAAACAACAAATATCTCAAAAATAAATATCATAATAATAAATATGAGGCTGACAACTGTGTCAAGTAAGTGTTGTCAGCTTCATGTGAAAAATTTCCATACCCATTGAAGCCATCACGCATCGTCAGATATTGGTTAAAACGGCCTCTCAATTATTATAAAAAAAACTATAATGTGGACCAATAATTTCAAGACAACATTTTAAATTATTTCGTTGGCGTTTCGAAACAAAAATATTAAATCTGGTGCAAGATGCTTTTCAAGCTGTAACGGAGGCTACGTGAAATCACATTGCAAGTTCACGTTGAGAGATTGCAGAATGACGACGATGAATTAGTGAATTATAATATAGCTGTTATTGATAGCGACAGTGACACATCATCTGACAGCAATGCATTGAAATTTTAAGATATACAAGAACACGTCTTGTTAGATCACTCTTATTCGTGATGTGAATAATAAACCTATCAATTCTAATTGTTTTATTATCTTTGTTTTATTCCATCTCCTAACATCTCCATGCCGTACTAATCTAAACGTCTGGTTTTTTTTACCTGACTACGGCAAAGCCAAAAGGAAGGGTTATGATTTTAGCAGTCTATGTATTTACGTATATATATGTATGTATGTATGCTTGTGGCCGATTTTTGTATGAAATTCTGTGTGTACTAATGTAGCACCTAAACTGCTGGACCCATTTTGATGAATGAGGTGTCTATTGATTCGTTGTTATGATCAGCGTGACATAGGCTACATTTTATTTACGAAACTAGATGATGCCCACGGCTTCGCCCGTGTGGATTTAGGTTTTTAAAAATCCCGTGGGAACTTTTGATTTACCAGAACAAAAAGTAGCGTATCTGTAGTAACCCGTCCCCAAAACGGAAAAATTCCGTGGGATCCCTACGATTTCGGAATGCAATTCCTTACAGCATCAGGGTTGAGGAGTTGGATATGTACCTACTCGAATTCATTCAACGATAGTCTTTAATTGGTACCCCCAATATCAATTTAAATAACCGACAGTTCCTCAATCCTATTAGTTTTGGGGATCAGATCCCCTACAGCATCAGGATTGGGGACTTGGAATCCAATTTTTTTGTAGAACAGTGTCGCAATGTTTTTCTATCGATTAAAAAAAGAATTACGCAAATCGGTTCAGAAATCTCGGAGATATCGGTGTACATAGGTAGAAAAACACAACTCCTCCTTTTTTGAAAGTCGGTTAAAAAAGTAGCCTATGTTACTCCCTGGTTAATTCTCTACTTGTATGTGAAAGTCCCGTCAAAATCGGTTCAGCCGTTCCAAAGATTAGCCCGTTCAAACAGACAGACAGACAGACAGACAGACAGACAGACAAAAATTTTAAAAACGTGTGATTCGGTTATAGTACCGTTCAAATAACTATATGAACTTAATATGAGGTAGTTATTTCGATATTACAGACAGACACTTCAATTTTATTTATTAGTATAGTATAGATATAGATAAATGGAGAAGTCAGCTTTGCGCGGCTTTCTAGATTTTTAAAGGTGTTATAAGTTTGACGTGTCTGTGTGTGTGTGTGTGTGTGTGTGTGTGTGTGTGTGTGTGTGTGTGTGTGTGTGTGTGTGTGTGTGTCTGTCTGTCTGTCTGTCCGTCTGTCTGTCTGTTCCCCTGTAGCACTCAGCTCAAATGGGTGAACTGATTTGAATGCGTTTTTTTGTGTTTGAAAGGTTAATTAATCGAGAGTGTTGTTAGCTATGTTTGATGAAAATCGATCCAAGATGGCCGCCGCTACAAAATGGTGGCATACATATTTTTTCACAACTCCCTTAATATGGGTATCAAATGAAAGGGCTTGACTAGTAGAATAGCATTATACAAATCCAAGATGGCTGCCGCCACAAAATGGCGAATGTCGGGGGTTTTTTAAATTTTTAATTTACACTTGTAAAATTAGTTTCGGATAGGAATAACAGATGGCACCACTAGCTGCTTGCCCCGCGCTTTTGCCCACTAAATTATTATTAAATTATTAAGCGTAGTCGGGTTTTAGTTCACGAACTTTACTTGTATTTAGTAGATGTATTAAATAAATTATTTTATTATGAGTATAATATGTATAAAATTTAAAAAATGGGGTATAAATTATATTTAATAACGTATCTTCTTCTTTCTTGGTTATGGTAAATCTTTTTTCCATATCCTGAAACGTACCTACTTAACTTTAAATGTATAGTACTAACTATAGAAAAGTATTGAGCAAACTTAAAGAGATCAAGATGAAAGACTAAATTGCGATTACGCAAATAATAGAATAATTATGATAATTAAAATTATTATAATTATAAAATTTCTTTTTCCCTAATTTAGTGTCATGTCCTTATAGTAGCAATACACACACACACACTCACAGTGGCGCAAAGCCAAAAATGCTTGTCATACATTATAGTACGAGCACATCCATTGATTATTAATTTATCAATGAGAATTTCCTCCCGTCCCTCATCCCGCAGACCATGGAAGAGCCAAGTATATAATGGTTTTGCTATAGTCTACTTCGTTCTTATACAATGTGTTGTATATAATCATCAATTCTGTTGTATATAATCTCTAAACCTAAACTAAAATGACAGGTCTAAATCTATTGCTATCCTTTTCCGCAGTGAGCACTGTGAAAGAGATAGGAATAAATTTAAACCTGTCATTTTAGTTTAGTTCAGAGATTTGTGTACAACAGAATTAGCCACATTATCTTCTGCCTGCAAGTATCGCCAAAATCGGTCCAGCTATTCCGAACTCCGAAAATTAGCGCTGATGAACAGATAAACTATAGTTACCGGAAAAGTAATATCTATACAAAAGTGTCAATATGGCTCGGGCCAAGACTTGCGGGCAAAACTTTTATCGTAAAAAAAGCCGTCGCAAAACTTTTCCTTCCTAAATCTCTTATTGTCAAGGATAACTCGGGTACGGTGCGGGGATGGACTCTTTCCCCGTTTTTGTATTTTCCGCAAGAGTTTTATCTTATTTAAAAGTTTCGGTGGTATCTCCCAAATCTGTGTCCTACACACAAAATCGTTTAGGGTTTTGTTTGCGTTTTTTTTTCGCTTGCTTCTTTTAGTTTGAGCCGGTTTCTGTTTATCGTAAATCTCGGTACGACGATGAATATCTTCTTTTAATACTTACTTATACTCTTGGAAGTAAATAAATCGAAACAGACTCCATTTCTCATTACCTACTGATTTTAAACAGATTTTCAACGGTTATACCTACAAGATATAAATGAGATTGGTTTTAACATCGGATTGTATTGAAATTATTCTAAATTTGTTATCAAGCCCATAAAGGGCACAGGTTTGTCGTCAGATAATTCCGTCGATACAAAACACTGAAGTCTTGTGAAAATCTAATCTTTGTCATACATTTTTTTAAACGTTTCAGAATCTTGTCTCCTCAGGGTTATATGACGATATTCATGATCAATCGTGTATCATTTTGGATTGGACTATTCAGGATGACTTGGATAAATTCAGGATAACTTTTCAGTTTGATATTAAAACCATTTTCATCAATCTTGTAAGTCTGTTAAAATTTTGTTTGAAATATCTTAATACTTAATAAGTTTACAATATTTTTTATAGAAATTTTGTGCCGATTTTGATGATTTTTTGACTATCATAATCTAGGTAGGATACTTTTAGGAAGGTTTAAGTGTATAACATAACTAGTTATCAGTCTAAAATACGAAGTTACACGCATAGATATTATGTCACTAATCTTTTTATTGTTACATACCTATTTCTCAGGAATTGCTGGACCGAAGTCGGTTTAATTTTTTTCTAAACAAGTATAAATTGAAAATTTAAAAACCCCCGACACCCGCCATTTTGTGCCGGCGGCCATCTTGGATTTGCATAGTGCTATTCTACTAGTCAAGCCCTTTCATTTGATACCCATATCGAGGGAGTTGTGATAAAATATGTAATCTGTCATTTTGTAGCGGCGGCCATCTTGGATCGATTTTTATCAAACAATCTTTAAGCTAACAACACTCTCGACTAATTCACCTTTCAAACTAAAAAAACCGCATTTAAATCGGTTTACCCGTTTGAGCGCTACAGGGGAACAGACAGACACACACACACACAAACACAGACACGTCAAACTTATAACACCCCGTCGTTTTTGCGTCGGGGGTTAAATATATCTAGCCTATTTTTAATATGTACTTAACTTAGTAGGTAATATAAAAACATCCTATCATTTTCATAATTCGATTGTGAACCGTGACAATTTCGTAATTCGAACGCAAATCGTCCTCCCCTCAGCTTTACAAGTTTAAGTAATTTCATTCCCATCGAGTTTCTACTTCTAACACAATCGAGTTGGAAGATTTCTTTTGAATTCGAGTGGGTGGTGCGGTTTTTCCCCGAATTTTCCCCGAGAAATTGCCGTGGGAAAGGTAAAGAGCTAGTTAGTAGCTACTTTGTTAAGAATTTTGTCTTATGGAGATAAGATAAGATTCTTAACAAAGTAGCTACAGCGAGAAAACAGGAATATTTGACTGCCTTACGTCTAATGGATAGCTTCTTAGGACCATGAGGTCATCGTAGTTATAGACGTCCACAGCTCGACATAGGTCTCTTGTAGGAACTTCCACACGCCAAGATCTTGTGACGCTTGTATCCAGCGGCTCCCTGCGACTCTTCTGATGTCGTCGGCCCACCTAGTGACGGATCTGACAACACTGCGCTTTTCGGTGCGAGGTTGCCATTCTAGCACCTTGGGACCCCAAAGTCTTTCGGTTCTTCGAACTATATGCCCTTGTGAACCATGAGGACTTGTTGTCGATCACGGGTCAAAAAAGAAAGGCTATTCTATTTTTCTGTCAAGAATTTTTCATTGGCAACTTGGGGTTTAGAATTACAAGTTGTTAAATACAACCCCGTGCCTCGGAAAGCCTGTAAAGCATTCGTCAAGCAAGTCGCATTAGCGTCCCATTGGACTATGAGAGTGAAGGAATAGAGAGTTGTACCTGTGTTTGTTGGTACACTTGTGCACTATAATATCTACTACGTAGTTAGCTACTTTCTACCGGTTGAGATCAATGGCCACTGAGTAATTAACATCACTTTATTTAACAGTATTAGGTGACAAAACAAATTAAAGACACGAGAGTTTTAGATTCCATCATCGTCATCATCAGCTGTTTTGAAACAAACAATAAACCTTGGACATAAAAACGGCATGCAAGCAACAAAACAGCTCAAAATGAACGGAAAGCAACACACGCAAAACGGATGTAAGCACATTTGACTATCGAAACCAAGCGCTTTTCATTTTTCTTCAATATCGCAACCCAGCACAGGTGCTTGCTGTTGATATTACGGATACAGTGTCACAGCGTTGTGTCTTGCATACAGCACTATTAAGTCACTAATGATTACCTACTCATGATAAGACGTCTTCAATATCACAACTAAGCACTGATGTTTACTCTTGTTATAACTAGATGGTGCTTGGTTAAAATATACCCATTTAGTTTAAACAGGGTCAGTTTTCTCATCTGGTAGAATGCAATTCATGCAACAATCACAACAAGGAATGCAGGATACAAATGGACTGACAAGTAACGGCAGAATATAAACTAGAAGACACATTTGAGTTTTAGTTTTGAATTTTAACTATTGTTTGAGTCAGTTCACTGCACGTGTCTTACTTAGATTATAATATTTATAATTTATAATCAGTGCACAGCTTACTTTAGAATACTCCGAACATTTTACTATAATATGTGGATAAAGTTTGTAAATAAAGTTCCTTTTCTTGCTTGTTTACAATATTTCTCATCTATGATTGAGGTCGTATTTAGTACTTGCTTAGAATATTTTTATTTTTGCATTGAATATTAATCTATAATTTGCACTACTTTAATATCCGTTAATAATCCTTGTATTATATTAATATAGTTAGTGCTGTAAGTTTTAATTTATTTTTAGTGCTTGTTTATGATTGTATTTAATATTCAAGCTCGATGCCGTTCAAGCACGTCAATTCTTCTATTCAACATCTACAATCCAACAAGAAAAGCAAGCAAGAAATATAGTTGTTCTCTGGTTGCCCTATTATATTTCTTGTATTTATCGGGCTTGGTATATTATATAGGTATTCGAGTGCTTGATTATAAAGTTCGTTACTCAAGCCCGTTGGTGTTCGAGCACGTATACTTTGTAGTTGTATATCAATGCTATAGGAAGGCTATAGGCAAAGCAAGCACGATGAGCAAATATATGGCACACAAAGTATCCAAAGGCAGAATATAAAACTAGAATCCAGCAAATTGGAGCAAAGCACTTAAATATGCAAAAATACATGTACCTATACTATACGATATAAATTAATGTTACACTTTACAATTTTCTTTTGGTATTCAGATATGTCTGGTGGATTTTGTGTGTATCTTTTTTTTGATTAGGAATGACGTATGAAGTTTTGTTTGACGTTCGGTAAAATGTTTCGGAATTTAACGGTTTTCAGACGATTAAGACGGTTCTACTGTCCATGGTTTTCAAGTATTATAAAGCTAGAATCAAACTATCAGCTGCGATCTAAGTAACGATTTATTGCTGATTGCTGATAGTTTTTTTTTTTTTTTTCCTTTATTTAAATTGTTTCACATAAATAAGTAGGTAAACACAATACATTATAATATAAAAGCTATATGCAAGGTAATATCTCAGAAGCATCTGGAGACCGCTGGCTTCTGCGATTTGATACATTGGCCAGCGGTCCCAGATAGCATATATGAATATATATATACATGAGTATATAATAGTATTAAATATATATAAGAGTTATAATATATATATATATATATATAAGAGTATATAATAAGTATTAATAACAATAATAATTATAAGAATTTTTTTTTTTTTTTGGTACATTCAAACGTATGAATAAGACACAAAATAATAGCATGAATGCGTTAAACACATTAATATACAAAAGAAGATTAAACGTTTATACATACATGTGGTAATGCTTTAGTGCTATGAAACATAAAGCTACTGGTGAAACAAGAAGATTGGCTACACGCCATATTGAATAGTCGATGAGTCACTAGCAAGTCACCAGTGATTCTGACGGTGAGTCAAAGATCGCGACTCATCAGAATACTCACCAACTCGGTGACCCGATTTGTGACCCATACTTATACTAAGTTATAACGAAAATAACAATAATTCGATAATTACAATAATAGCGGTAATGCTTTGGTTCTATTAAACATAAAGCTAATGGTTAAGTAAGAAGATTGGCTACACCCCACATTGAATCGTCGATGAGCCCCTAACGAGTCACCAGTGACATCGGTGAAAATAACAATAATATTTCATCATAGAATAAGTTATTTCATTTTGAAACTGCGACTGGTTCTAAGAATAATATAATATTGCTGATAGTTTGCGCATAATATAATTAAAGGAAAAGGTGACTGAATGACTGATCTATCAACACACAGCTCAAACCACTGGACGGATTGGGCTAAAATTTGACATGCAGATATACATAATATGTATATTATAACGTAGACATCCGCTAAGAAAGGATTTTTGAAAATTCAAATCAAAATTCAGGGTTAAATAGGGGTTGAAAGTTTGTAAGAGATATATGAATCGTTTGAACAGCTCGTTTGCACATATAGGAGTAATAAATAACATGACATGACATATAGATATAATGACCATGAACAAAATTACACTTCATACAATACTCGAACAAGTTTCAGTTCACCAATGTAGTAGCCTGAATCACCCTAATTATTAAAAAAAAAAGTTTTAAAAGAGCTGAAGCAAAATAGCGTTGAGCAAATACAAATTTTTCGAGGTTTTTTATATGGGCACTCCCCTTGGGTTTAAGTATTTTAAAATTTTATTTGTCGCGATATAATAACATGCATTGTGTGATTTCCACTGACTAAAACCAGATTAAATAACCATTCTGTGCCATATCTTAACTGTTTCTGAAAACCCTACCAAACAAGTGTAAATTAAAAATTTAAAAACCCCCGACATTCGCTATTTTTTGGCGGCGGCCATCTTGGATTTGTATAGTGCTATTCTACTAGTCAAGCCCTTTCATTTGATATCCATATTGAGGGTGTTGTGAAAAAATATGTTATCCGCCATTTTGTAGCGGCGGCCATCTTGGATCGATTTTCATCAAACATAGCTAACACTCTCGACTAACTCACCTTTCAAAAAAAAAAAAACAGCATTCAAATCGGTCCACCCGTTTGAGCGCTACAGGGGAACAGACACACACACACACACACACACACACACACACACACACACACACACACACACACACACACAGACACGTCAAACTTATAACACCCCGTCGTTTTTGCGTCGGGGGTTAAATAGCTCCACAAAAAATTTGCACAGGATTTTTCCCTATATTCCGTTACTTATTCACGCGATTTATCATGAGAGCGTCCTTCTACACGCTAGGGCTGCGTTCTACACGCTAAATAACCCATATGGAATGACTTAAAGCAAGATTTCCTCTCGAAATAACTCCGGTGCGGAACGCGTGCTCCAACGCAAATGAGCATAATACGAGAAAGGTGGAGGAAGTGAAAGTACGAGTGGGGTATGTAATAGCCGAAGGGCTTTAAGGTTCGGGCCAAATGTAAGCGAAGGAATACAAAAGGAGTGTCGCCGGCTGACGGACGGGGAGGAAGGGGGGGGGGGGGGGCAACAAGTTGATATTGGATGGGAAAAGTATAAATTGGTACAGTCAAGAGGTTAAAGCAAGTGTTACAAGCTGTTCTACTTGACTTGACTGAAAACTTGTAAAAATGACTGACTAGCTGATCTATGAACGCACAACGCACAGGATCGGCCTTAAATTTGGCGTGCAGATAGGCATTATAACGCAAGCATACGCTAAGAAAGGATTTTTGAAAACTCAACCCCTAAGGGGGTTAAATAGGGGATGAAAGTTTGTATTAGATTTATGAATGCACGCGGACGAAGTCGCGGGTACCAGCTAGTTCTATACAAAAAGGCTTATCCTGACTGACCGACTGAAGCTGACGATTGAAGCTACTTAAAATTTTCACAATACCTTTCTTTTATGATGTAGGCGCACATTAACAAAGGATTATTATTGCAAATTCAACCCCAAACGGCTGCAATGAATAGCAAGCACGGAATGGTAGTTGTGTCTTTGTGTCATTCTAATCATGTGTGTAAAGTTATGATAGCCTAGTGGTTAGGACGACCGACTTCTAATCGGAGGTCGTGGGTTCGATCCCGGGGCACGCACCTCTAACTTTTCGGAGTTATGTGCGTTTTAAGTATTTAAATATCACTTGCTTTAACGGTGAAGGAAAACATCATGAGGAAACCTGCATGCCTGAGAGTTCTCCATAACGTTCTCAAAGGTGTGTGAAGTCTGCCAATCCGCTTGGCCAGCGTGGTAGACTACGGCCAAAACCCTTCTCACTCTGAGAGGAGACCCGTGCTCTGTAGTGAGCTGGTAATGGGTTGATCATGATGATGATGAATCATGTGTGGACACTGGAAAAAATGGCGATCTCGCGACTTAAAACCGTTATAAATTAGTCACGAAGAACGCTGTCCGTTTGACGTGTCTTTATCAAGATCATCCGAGGCACTCCTTCAGCCGGTAAACTTTGTAACGCAACAGTCGGCACGCTCGCCGCTTTGATACACACGACTTTGTCTGAATTAATGCTCAAGAAACTTTTAGGAGAAACTTGCTTTAATGAATTAACTGTCGTCATTATCGTCATCAACCGTCAGGTCCGCTGCTGGACATATTAATTACCTATGTCTCTTGCTTCACTTACTGCCGTCTGCCATACGTCACGATCTTGCGCCGCTTGTATCTCAACGATGCCGTCGGTCCACCTAGTGGAGGGTCTCCACTCGTCAATCGGTTCTTCGAGCATTGTTAACTATTAGGCCAGTCTTTTACAATAAAATCGCAATCAAACGGCTAGTTCTGATTTTTTTATATTAATTGTCGTCATTATCGTCATCAACCGTCCCGTTCACTGCTGGACATATTAATTACTAGATGATGCCCACGGCTTCGCCCGTGTGGATTTAGGTTTTTAAAAATCCCGTGGGAACTTTTGATTTTCCAGAACAAAAAATAGCCTATCTGTAGTAACCCGTCACCAAAACGGAAAAATTCCGTGGGATCCCCACGATTTCGGAATGCAATTCCTTACAGCATCAGGGTTGAGGAGTTGAATATGTACCTACTCGAGTTCATTCAACGATAAAGTCTTTAATTGGTACCCCCAATATCAATTTAAATAACCGACAGTTCCTAAATCCCATTAGTTTTGGGGATCAGTTCCCCTACAGCATCAGGATTGAGGAGTTGGAATCCAAGTTTTTTGTAGGACAGTGTCGCAATGTTTTTCTATCGATTAAAAAAAAAATACGCAAATCGGTTCAGAAATCTCGGAGATATCGGTGTACATAGGTAGAAAAACACAACTCTTCCTTTTTTGAAAGTCGGTTAAAAAAGTAGCCTATGTTACTCCCTGGTTAATTCTCTACTTGTGTGTGAAGGTCCCGTCAAAATCGGTTCAGCCGTTCCAAAGATTAGCCCGTTCAAACAGACAGACAGACAGACAGACAGACAGACAGACAGACAGACAGACAGACAGACAGACAAAAATTTTAAAAACGTGTGATTCGGTTATGGTACCGTTCAAATAACCATATGAGCTAAATATGAGGTAGTTATTTCGATATTACAGACAGACACTTCAATTTTATTTATTAGTATAGATGTCTTTAGCTACACTTACTGCCGTCTGCCACACTTCACGATCTTGCGCCGCTTGTATCTTGATGATGCCGTTGGTCCACCTAGTGGAGGGTCTGCCAACCTCGGGACTTCAATCGTCTATCGGTTTACATTGATCTGCAAAGGAGGCCAATCGAGGATCAGTCTCCACTAGTACAGTGTGCAAAATGCCTTGGCTTCGGGCACACAAAAACACTCTGCAAGGAGGGGGACCAGCTCTGCAGCTACTGCGGGGGAACTCACTCCTGGGATGAGTGCTCCCGCAGGGCGGAAGGAGGTCCCCCCTCTTGCAAAAACTGCCAAAGGGCAAACAACAAGACCAACAAAGACCACATCGCTTTCAACGAGGATTGTCCAGAAAAGCGCAAATGGGATTCTATAGCGAGATCCCGTATAACATATTGCTAAAGGCGCCTCAATGGAAGACAATTCAACATATAACTCACAGCCAAAACACACAACATTAAAATTCATTCAGGCTAACCTACAGCGATCCAAGCTGGCCACGGCGGAACTGTTAGAGGCGGCAAAGAGAAAGGGAGTTTCGATAGCTCTGGTACAAGAACCCTACGTAGGAAGAACCGGAGTGCTGAAACAGTACCCCGGCACAAAAGTCATTCAGTGCACTCTAAACCGTCAAAAGCCAGTGAAGGCGGCAGTAATAGTGTTCGGTGACCAACTGGAGGTTATTCACGACCCCCAGTTGGTGACAGAAACAGAAGCTGCCGTCCTTCTGGTGGCAGGCAGGCTGAGGCTAGGAGTCATATCAGTCTACTATGAGGGCGACCAGGACATAGAACCCTACTTGGTCCGCACGCAATCAGCGTGCCTAAAGCTAAAAACTCAGAACCTCATAGTAGCAGGAGATGTAAACGCCTGGAGTCACTGGTGGGGAAGCTCGACTGAAGATCAACGGGGGGCTGCATATTCTGCCTTCCTGAACAGCATGGACCTCCAGATTCTTAACACCGGAAGCACGCCGACCTTCGAGACGCACAGGGGTGACAGGCTATGCACTAGTATTGTCGATGTCACCGCTTGTAGCGAATCACTATTAGGAAAAATAAAAAACTGGATTGTGGACCGAAGAATAACAACATCGGACCATAATGCGATAACCTTCTCTCTGCCACTGGGAGAAACCCTGACTCCGCTCAGGCCCTCTACGACGCGCAAGTACAACACAAAGAAGGCTCGCTGGTCCGACTTCGCGACACATTTCAGAACATCTCTCACGGAAAATAACATCACACCTGAAACCATCAATCAGGTCAGGACGCCGGAAGAACTTGATGCCATCATTCAAAGCTACATAAACACTGTTCAGGAAGCGTGCGATCGCGCAATCCCAACGGTTGAGCCAATGAAGGGTAACCCTAAACCACCATGGTGGTCCAGGCAGTTGGAGGAAACGAAAGCCGAAGTGTTACGTAAGAAACGACGCATAAAAAACGCTGCACCAAGGCTTCGACAGGAAGTCATAAATGACTACCTCACTGCTAAGGAAAAGTACAAGAATATGGCAAATGACGCCCAAACTGAGAGTTGGAAGGAGTTCTGCACGACGCAGAAGAAGGAGAGCATGTGGGATGGTATATACCGGATCATAAGGAAAACAGCACGAAGACATGAAGATGCGCTGCTGAGAGACGCCGAAGGGAACACTCTAAGCCCGGAAGAATCGGCCAAACTCTTAGCTAACACCTTCTATCCTGACGACACAACAGCGTCGGAAACATCATACCACATGCGCCTCAGGGAAATGACAGAAGGGTACCATCAAAGAGTGAAAGAGCAGCTGTCAGAGGACGATCCACCATTTACGCCAGCGGAGCTAGACTCCGTACTCAAGGCATTAAATCCCAAGAAAGCCCCGGGACCAGATGGGCTAACTTCTGACATCTGCACGAAAGCCATCCACAGCGGAAGGGAGGAATTCATGGCGATCGCGAACCAATGCTTAGCGCTGACATACTTCCCCAAGCAGTGGAAAGTGGCCCACGTCGTCATACTCCGGAAACCCGGTAAGGACGACTACACTCATCCAAAGTCATACAGACCGATCGGCCTACTATCGATATTCGGCAAAATAGTAGAGAAGATGATGGTAGGTAGACTGCAATGGCGAATCCTTCCAACTCTTAACAAAACGCAATATGGATTTATGCCGCAGCGCGGGACCGAGGACGCCCTTTATGACCTAGTGAACTACGTGCGCTCCGAAGTACAACAAAAGAAGAGCGTACTTATAATATCACTGGACATAGAGGGAGCCTTCGACAACGCATGGTGGCCCGCACTCAAACACCAACTCCGCACAAACACCAACGCACATATCCGCCATATGTAAAAAGACCACGGACATCTATAAACAGCTAGCATGTGCGGCGAAGGTAACTTGGGGTCTGAATAGCGAGATAACAAGGACCATTTATGTCGCAGTGATTGAGCCAATCGTGCTATATGCCGCAAGCGCGTGGTACCCCGCCACGGAACTCCAGATGGTCAGAAAACAGCTGGAAGCTCTACAAAGGGGTTTCGCGCAGAAGATCTGCAGAGCATATCGCACGGTCTCACTCACTTCGGCGCTCGTCCTTTCGGGGCTCCTTCCTTTGGATCTGAGAATACAAGAAGCAGCAAGTCTATACATGACCAAAAAGAACAGGTCAAAAGATTACTTGCCCCCAGAGCGGGATTTAGAAAACAACGTAAAACACTTCGATCAACCACACCCCTCACATTTTACATCAACAAAGTACACAATCCTAGAGAGCTTGGATCAAAACTCCCAGGACTCCCACCAAATCACTGGCCCACATATTTACACCGATGGCAGCAAATCGGAAGGAAAAGTAGGTGCTGCCCTCACATGGTGGGAGGAAGGGAGGGAAACAAAACACGCGCTTTACACACTGGATCCAGCCTGCACTGTTTTCCAGGCAGAACTTTACGCCTTACACAGAGCGGTTCTGCTCGCAAAACAGAGCGGGGTGCCAGTAGTCAATATCATGAGTGACTCAAGATCATCACTCGAACTACTAGAGAATCCAAAAACTACACACCCACTGGCAAGAAAAATCTTAGATAATTTGAGAGAAATCGACAGACACAATAGAGAAGTGCGTCTGTTCTGGATCAGAGCCCACATAGGTACTCCAGGAAATGAGAGAGCTGACGAACTCGCGAAAGCGGCATCACAAAAAACCAACACCAATCCAAACTACGCGAAGATCCCCCTGTCCTATATCAAGAGGAAGATACGAGAGGAGACTGTGCGTAAGTGGCA
The DNA here is from genome assembly GCA_920104075.1 of Melanargia galathea. Classification (NCBI taxonomy): domain Eukaryota; kingdom Metazoa; phylum Arthropoda; class Insecta; order Lepidoptera; family Nymphalidae; genus Melanargia; species Melanargia galathea. The sequence continues at coordinate 12,246,838 of OV049868.1, forward strand.
AGACAGGTACAGTACTTCTCAAACAGGGCGAGTTACAAAGATCTTCTTCCCGGATGTGGCCAACGCCTATAGTACGATGAGAAGGATCAAAATCACTCCCCTGCTGTGTCAAGCCTTTACAGGGCACGGTGGAATAGCTGAGTACCTTCATCGGTTCAAACTGAGGGATAGCCCGGGGTGCGAGTGCGACCGAGACATCAGTGAAACGGTCGAACACATCATACTGGATTGCCCCCGCTTTGAAGTGATGAGAATGGAAATCGAAACCAGAGTAGACGCAAATCTCACGATTACGACTCTACATCAACTTTTACAAGACAATGACAAAAGAGACATACTAACAGACTTTATGCAGAACATCTTCCGGATTGCTACGAAACGAAATAGCACCACGACAGCAAGGGAGATGGAAACTAACCAAGCAGCTGAAACAACGAACCCTGTGAACCAACCCGCCAGACCCGCAGTAATTCAAACAGTCAATATTGAAGAACTGCTTAAATATGGAGAAAAAGGCGAACCGGGGATCAGACTACGAGGAGTGGCCATGTTCATGGACACCAATCTCGAGGCGTTAGGGATTTGCTACTGTAACGAGCACCGCGCAGGCAGGGTGGAAATATCCCCAAGCCTGGCGGCATTACTCAACGGAAGCACTTCCAAAAGCACCATGAGGCGCAGAACCTACAACGCAATGCCTGAAACGACAATAGCTGAAAAGCGATGTCGGATAGTGCGGGCTAAGAACAAAACCATCGTACTATTTCAATGGGATCTTTCCGAGAATCCATTCACGCAGGCAAACTCTGTGCTCAAACGCTTGGGTGAAGTGAACGTGGCCACACCGAGGCGCATCAGTGTCGATGCAATGGCAGTTGGATACTCAAAGGGCATAGTGGATGACTACATCGGGTGTATAGAAGCCTCAAGAACACACGAGGTAGTAGTTAGTTATGAAAACAGAGGTGAAGACCTCAGTTTTCTTAAACCAAAAAAACCCGTCCACACCAAAACACCTAGCCCAACAACTAGCCAAGAGGAATCTTCAAGAACCCCAGAAACACTGAGCGGCTCGGAGAAACTGCAGCTGAAGAGAGCGTCAGCCGGCAAGTTGAAAACCTCCGAAGTGCTAAGAAAAGGAAAGAGCATGCTGAGCGCTACGGTAAGCACCTTAACCGGAGCAATCCGAAGCATGTCCGGAAGAAAAGACTACATAGAATCAACCAAGACGACAAAGAGAGTCGAAGAGGCCATCCAAACATTCTTCAAACCTGTGAGAGACGCTCCACCAGGACCATCCAGACAGAACAGGACAAGAGCCGACAAGGGACAAGTTTCCCCCCCCGTACTTAGATACGTAAGAAGGCCCTTAGATCATGTCATAAACGCTTTTCTCGAATTCCAAGCCATCACAAAAGCAGAACAGCAGGTCAGTCGTAAAACTTGCGAAGATATCATGCAAGCATACCTCCTGGAAAATACTGGTCTGCTAAAAGTGAGGCTGAGCGAGGCGGAAGCGTCGATCTATAACAACAACACCTCCCAAATCATCATCGGAGAGGAAAAAGGAGCCCACATGGCCGCATACAGCGCTAAACGCGGCTTTGTCGAACTGGACGAGGAGGGAACAAAAGAGAGTAGGCAACCAAAGTTCCAAACAGATCCAAACGACCCGGTAGTGGTGATAGCTCGATGTACCAGGATCATGTTAAACGAAAAGATCCTGGAAAGGGCAAAAACCATTGCCGGTAGCGACAACGAGACCCTGGAACTCTGGGAGACTCCGAAGATCAAGTGGGTAAACGGAGTTCCAGGTTGTGGCAAGACAACTTGGATCGTGAGGAACTTTGACACAAACACAGATATTGTCATCACCAGCACGACAGAGGCAGCGAAAGACTTGAGGGAAAAGTTGGAGCCCAAAATCGGGAATCAATCGAAGAACAAGGTGCGCACTATGGCTTCAGTCTTAGTGAATGGTTTAAGGGAGCCGGACCGAATGGGATGTAAACGTCTCATCATTGACGAGGCTCTCATGAACCACTTTGGAGCCATAGTCATGGCAACCAGGCTAGCGGGAGCCAGCGAGACCCTCCTGATCGGCGATATAAATCAGCTGCCCTATATCGACAGAGAAAACCTCTTCAAGATGCTCTACTGCCGCCCCAACCTAATCGCAACAGTCAACCAAGAGCTGCTATGTACGCACAGGAACCCATTGGATGTAGCATATGCCCTCAGTGACGTTTACGAGGGCATATACTCATCCAAAACTCAGATTCGATCTCTTGATCTGAGACACTATACAGGCGCAAATATCCCGAAAGATACAGACAACACCTTGTACCTAACACACACACAAGAAGAGAAGGAAACCCTGAAAACCGAGGGTTACGGGACGGGATCGGGATCGCGCGTGAACACCATACATGAAGCTCAGGGAGCGACCTTCCAGACAGTGGTGATAGTGCGTACGACACGAAAGAAAATACAGCTTCTTGACAGCGTCCCACACGCGGTAGTGGCCGTGTCGCGTCATACAAAAAGCTTAGTATGACGCGAAGTAGTACTTACTACACTGATGACAGCAATGATGCGACTGCCTTGTTCATCTCAAAGGCGGTTAAGGCCACATCCAGCATAATCCGGGAATATAACATCAAAATGGCTATACGGAGTGGAGATGAAGTCGTGATGAGGCACCTCCTTAAAATAAGTCCCTAAAAAAAAAAAAAATTGTATAACCTTTAACTAAACTAACATAGATTTTAAAGTGACGTGCTTGTCTCGATCTACTAACATTAACAACTAGAGAATACTGTAATTAGTTAAAAAAAAAAATAAAAAAAAAAAACTTATAATAATACTTAAAATAATAAAATTAAAAAAAAATAATAATAGAGAAAAAATAAGTAAATAGAAAAAAAAAAAAAATAATTATAACTAATATATATAAAAAAAAAGCTATGTATTATTTAGATTTACATTATTTTTATTATTATTAACCTTAGTTTTAAGCCGCTGTGTAAGAAGTAGGTGATCTGCACCATAAGGAGAAGTTGTAAATTATCAAATCATAAAACAAAACAAACAATAAAAAAAGGCACGGACCAAGAGTCTGTGGAGTTGTTGACTATTTAATAAAAAAAAAAAAAAAAATCGTCTATCGGTTTTCGAGCATTGTTAAATAAGTACTGATATAGAATATTAATAAATATAATTCTTATACATATACTGGAATTGGATTCGGCAAGTTATTAGTTTACCGCAATTTTGCTGAAGACGTAACAACTTCTTATTGTTTTAACTCTTAATACTGAGATGCGTACCTGAATTTAAAGCAAGATTGATTCAGAATTAAATACTGTCCAATAATTATACCTAGTACTATTGTCTACGAAATAAATAGAAGGCTTAGGAGTGTACTTACTGTACAAAAAGTATAGGTACTTAAGTTATAATATTTCGATTGAAATACCGAATTGTCGAATAATTTTTGTGTTGTTAATTTTGTTAAATTGCTGATTTTTCGTTAAGTCACTTGTGCATTTTGTTGCTGTCTACTACAATCAGAAATATTAAATAACTAGGTGAACCCCGCAACTTAGGTTAGATATAGATAGATATAGACTTAGATATAGGTTTTTATATATGATCGGATCGGATCCCATAATTCTTTTATGTACCTAAACTAAATGTAGCCTAAGTTACTCCTTATAACATTGAAAGTTCTATTAAAATCGATCCAGCCGTTTCGGAGATTAGCTGGAATAAATAGACAGACCGACAAACATAAATTTAAACGCACACCAGTTTAAAATAAGCCGTACGTTCAAAGATCCGGGTCCCAAGTTATTTGAACCCAATACTGAGGATTGTAATGTCTGTCATTTCTAAACTAAAAACCTATGACCTTGAAATATTTACAGGACAATACATAAAGTACTACCTTTCTAACAAAAAAAGAATGAGTGAAATCGAACAACGCGTTAATGAATTACAGCTAAATACACGTTTTAACTTTCATCCTCTCTCCCAAGGGAACCGTGCTGAATTTCGGGATAAAAAGTATCCTATGTCCTACCTCGGAGTATAAACTCGAAGTTTCATTCGAATCCATTCAGTAGTTTCGGCGTGATGTGCGGCCAAGATACAGACAGACAGACAGACAGACAGACAGACAGACAAAAATGAAAAAAATTGCAGTTTTGGCTTCAGTATCGATTAAAGAGTGCCCTCCAAACGAAATTTTCAAAATATCTTCAATGTACAGAATTGGATCTGTTACAGTTTTATTATATTACTAGATGATGCCCACGGCTTCGCCCGTGTGTATTTAGGTTTATAAAAATCTCGTGGGAACTTTGATTTTCCAGAACAAAAAGTAGCCCGTAAGTAATAAGTGTAGTAAGTAGGTAGTAAGTTAGTAACCCGTCCACAAAACGGAAAAATTCCGTGGCATCCTTACGATTTCGGAATGCAATTCCTTACAGCATCAGGGTTGAGGAGTTGGACATGGACCTACTTGAGGTCATCTATATCTATAATATAATAAAACTGTAACAGATCCAATTCTGTACATTGAAGATATTTTGAAAATTTTTATCGGAGGGCACTCTATAATCGATACTGAATCCAAAACTGCAATTTTTTTCATTTTTGTCTGTCTGTCTGTCTGTCTGTCTGTCTGTCTGTCTGTCTGTCTGTCTGTCTGTATCTTGGCCGCGCATCACGCTGAAACTACTGAATGGATTCGAATGAAACTTGGTACGATATGAGTTTATACTCCGAGGTAGGACATAGGATACTTTTTATCCCGAAATTCAGCACGGTTTCCTTGGGAGAGGGGAAGAAAGTTAAAACATGTATTTAGCTCTAATTCAATAACGGGTACTTCGATTTAACTCATTCTTCTTTTGTTAGAAAGGTAGTACTTTAAGTATTGTCCCGTAAATATTTCAAGGTCATAGGTTTTTTAGTTCAGAAATGACAGGCATTTATTGGGTTCAAATAACTTGGGACCCGGATCTTTGAACGTACGGCTTATTTTAAACTGGTGTGCGTTTAAATTTATGTTTGTCGATCTGTCTATTTGTTCCAGCTAATTTCCGAAACGGCTGGATCGATTTTGATGGAACTTTCTGGTGATGTTATAAGGAGTAACTTAGGCTACATTTAGTTTAGGTACAAAAAAGGATTATGGGATCCAATCCGATTCTACATAAAAGCCTATATCCACGCAGACGAAGTCGCGGGGATCAGCTAGTTCAACAATAAAGTCTTTAATTGGTATCCCCAATATCAATTTAAATAACCGACAGTGCCTAAATCCCATTAGTTTTGGGGATCAGATCCCCTACAGCATCAGGATTGAGGAGTTTGAATCCGAATTTTTTGTAGGACAGTGTCGCAATGTTTCTCTATCGATTAAAAAAAAAAATTACGCAAATCGGTTCAGAAATCTCGGAGATATCGGTGTACATAGGTAGAAAAACACAACTCCTCCTTTTTTGAAAGTCGGTTAAAAAAGTAGCCTATGTTACTCCCTGGTTAATTCTCTACTTGTATGTGAAAGTCCCGTCAAAATCGTTTCAGCCGTTCCAAAGATTAGCCCGTTCAAACAGACAGACAGACAGACAGACAGACAGACAAAAATTTTAAAAACGTGTGATTCGGTTATAGTATCGTTCAAATGACCATATGAGCTTAATATGAGGTAGTTATATCGATATTACAGACAGACACTTCAATTTTATTTATTAGTATAGATTAAATAAATAAATAAATAATACTCACACATACACACATGGTCGTTTGTTCCTAAAGTAGGCAACTTAATGCCTGTGTTATAGGTAACAGCCGACTGATAGACATATTTACATATAAATACATATATATGTATTTTAATAAAGGTGTATATACATATATATTATAAATACACCCAGACTCGGGGCGGGAATCGAACCCGCGACCCCGGAGCGGAAGGCAGGGTCACTGCCAACCACGCCAACGGGCCAGTCAAACTGTACTCAAACAGTATTGTACTCTCTCTCTCTCTCTTAAAGTATTATCGTTATTTTGTTACATTTGGATCTCTGTTCGTTAAAAGTGATCATGATGGAAATGGAAATTTCAGCGCAATGTCAAATTGTCGGCACAGTTTGAGACAGTTTGTTAGTAGTGAGTAGGTGCATGTACACGGACAAACTGTATTGAATACCGATTAATAATTATAACAACCGAGTTAATAGCCTATTTAAGGCTCTGCAAATCCACCGCATTATTATCTGAAAAAAAAAAAAAAACTCCTACCTACAATTATATCAGTAAGTAAAAAGGATCACGACTCTTAGCAATATAGTATAGATTTCCACAGAATATCAGTCTTGTCAGCTTGACTGTGGTCTCAGCGCAAACGTCAAAGTTGCCCGTACAGTTTGTAAGTAGTGAGTAGGTACATATACACGGACAAACTGCATTGAATGCCCGTCATCAAGCGAGCGGTGATCAATAACAACCGAGTTTGGCGAGATATTTCAAACAATCGCTAACACTCGCGACACAGTTCCCCGCCTCCTACACACTGACAACCAAGATGGCGAACTTTCCTTTGTAATATCAAACTTTTGAACACGCTGAGCGAAGTTTCTCCCTGGCGTGCTCTGTACAAATGAAGTTTGTTTCTTATTTGAATACTAGTTGAGGTTTCGTTTTTTTTAATCCCGTGGGAACTCTTCGATTTTCCGGGATAAAAAATGATCTACGTCGCTAATTCTTTGTTTGTGATGCTCCGACAAAATAAGTTCAGCCAATCCAAAGTAGTAGTTGCCTTTAAAACTAGAAAGCATAGGCATTTTCTAGGCAAGTACGCTTCACCGCATTTTCATTTATTATCAACTGTGATCGCAGTGAAGCGCTAGTGTTTAAAGTATAAGTAAATAGCCCCTACAAACAGAAAGACTGACAAAACTTTTATAAACATGTTTTTGGGCAAATAATCATGGTAGGTTTAAACTTAAGTACCATGTTGGTATGCCACCAGTATGCAGAAATAACTATTAAATACTTATTGATAAGTGGCAATTTTTTCAGACAGCCATTTCAATTTTATTTATTTGTAAAGAATTAAGTAAGAGGTAGATTTACAAAAATATATTCCATACAGCACCAGTTTAGGTTTAAATTCCTTAAATAATTCTGCCAATTCAAGACAGCAACCTCATTCCTCACCCGATAACAAACGCTAAGTTCATTAAGAGTTTAACATAAATTTCTAATCGTATTACCAATTAAGCGTCGTGTAAGTTTGGTGTACCGCGTCCCCAGTGGAAACTCTAACTCTTATGTTCACTTGGTTTTACACATGCGCACTTGAAGGATGAGAAGCTTTATTAAGGAGTTTTCAATTAGATTTACGAGGAATTTTTTCGTTTTAAATGAAACAAAGCGCACGAAGTTGCCCGCATATACACTTGAAAGTAAGAATTCAAATTGTTCACTATTGTTTAGCGCTAGTGTTATTGTTTAGCTAGGAAAAATTAAATCAATTTCAATACATATACAAAAAATATATATATATGCAAATAGGTCCAGCAATATCAGAAAAATCAGTATACTGTGTACAAACCAATAATATTAGTGACATAGTATGTCTACATTTATGCGTATATCCACGTATATAGGAATGATAAATAGGCATAGGATATGCTAAAATCTTTCTAAAAATATATGTAGATTACGACAGTGATAAATTAATCATTAAAATCGGTTCATTTATACTAGAAATAATAGCGAAAATGTAAGAGCTATGGCGTCATTATCGCATACGTTATAACATTATCCTCCGTCTGTTGCAGTCCGGTAAAACTGGGTCACTTTTTGACTGACTTTATAAGTTTTTGTCACTTTTCTCAGGTGCAATATTAGGTCGAGTTGTGTATGATTATGAAACATACATACTTACGGATTACATAACCTCCTTTTTTGCAGTCGGTTAAAAAAAGAATATCTACTCCCCATTCTGGCGGCTCGTGTGTATCAAGCTGAAGTTGGCATCGAAGTAAGTGTTGCCTCTAGGGAAGTGTCCCTCGGAACTTACACGATACCTAATTGAAAATACGATTTGAAAATGTTTGTCCTCTTTACTAACATACTATTAACTCCCCTGTCACATGTCTATCTGTCTGTCTGTTCGCGATAAACTCTAGTTTTGAGTTTATGAGAAGGCGGAAGAAGTCATGGCTAAAAAACATCAGGGAATGGACTGGCATCATGACAGTCGCACAATTATTCCGCCTAGCCATGGACAAGGAGAGGTTCAAAAAACTGACTGCTGACCTTCAGTAATGGAGAGGCACAACAAGAAGGAGGTCTATTGTATAACAACTGCTGCAATCGTTGCTACAATTTCGTTTGTGAAAAATGTAAAGGCTCTCTGTGTAAGATAGTGGGGTTCTAGATATTTTTAATATTAATCTATAGTATATACCTACTTAAATTCAAATTTTTCAAAATCAAATTCTTTATTTACACAGATTGAGTAGGTACATTGGTGTTATATTAAATATCTCAGCACTAAAAATCTGCCGTGGAGCGGCATGCAAAAATATAACATAATTTGTTACTTATTTAAATTATAACTAAATACAATTACAAATAAAACAAGAAAATAATAAAAAATCTATCAAATTAACATTAATAAGTAGCATCAAATTTTTAAAACATTTGAATTGCTCGTTATTTGGTATAAAATCTATTCTGTTAAAATATGTAACTTAAGTTGTCATTACTCTGCATTTTTTTGAGGGGTTCATATTAAAACATACTTGAAGCAAAATAAAAGTAATTATAAATTCAACAAACCAGAGTTTTTCAAAAATTTTGATGTACTTACCTAGTTTAATTGATTTTCTGTCCACATAAACAAAACTTTCTTTCTTTTCGGTACTAACATTTTGGATCCTTGTAAACGCTTAATCTTAGTGACTGCTACTGATTCGATTTTAAGGGGATTTTGATAGGCAGGTATAGGATTATTACATTAAACGGCCTAACAACTGAGCCGATGTTGACAAAATTTGGCATAGTGATAGCTTGCATCCCGGAGACATATATAAGTTTTTATAGGATGACATTTCACTTTTTATCCCGGCTATGAAGAACCGGGATTTAAACAGACAAAATCGAGAGCATAAAATAAAACAACACGTAAAGATTAAAACTTGTATATTGGTACTTCGTATATTTTTTTCATTTACAATATTTCGAGTCGATAAGAATAATTGTTATATTATTTTTAGAGGTTTACATTAAATATAAAGTTAACAAAAAACGTAACGAACTCGCGATTTTCTTCCAAAATAATAACAAACCTCTAGATAATAACTATAGGTAGTTAGTAGTATAAATAATTGTATTATAGAATTAGTTAAACAGTATTGAACAAGTTTCTAATTAGGTATATTTTATTCTCATATTGTATAGAATATAAATACTATAGATTTTAAATCTATTGAAAACAATTTAATTTTATTTAAATTTCGAAACTTCTAATGGGTAGGTAATATTTAAATATGAAACAGCGTATTCCATTTTTTGAACTGTACAAAAACCTGTATATTTTGAAAAATATTTATAAGTAGGTAGGTAGTTATAGATTTTATTTATATATTAAGTCATTTTAAATATATAAAAATTATTGCATTCAACTATATTATTAATATTAATGTAAAACGGAAAATGTATTCGAACGAAGCCTTTAATTTTGCATATCCGAACACGTTTTCAAAATAAAATTTAAAAAATTATGTAAAACCTACACAATTTGCAAGGGCTCTGTGCAAGATTGTGGGGTTCTAGATATATTTTTTTAATAATTAATCTACATAATATCATTACTCTGCATTAAAATTTGTTTTTTTTTTGTTAAATAGAATATTATATTATTATATAAAAATTTTGGCAGCATACAAAAAATTTAACTGTGCGAAAATAATTTACAAAAATGTTTTTAAATAAATAAAATTAATGAAACAATGAAATTTGCTAAGTTTATATCATTAAAGATCACACACTTTTTGGAAGACAATATATGAAGTTTTATTGAAGAGAAAAAATAAAATGTTATCATTCGGAAATATCATTTTTCTATTGCTTTCAAATTTATTATTAAATATTATTAAAATTCTAAATATCTTTCTAACAAACTATTAGAACTATGAGAGTGATGGAGATGACTTTATTTTCTAAATATATTATTTAATAATGAGAATACCTTAATACAAAGATCTAATTTACACATTTATTTAGAATTAAGTTGTCGTTGTCATTTAAAATTTATAATAATAATTAATTTATATTTAAATTCTAATAATGTAACTCAGTATTTACAGATTTATAGTAGGATAGAAATTTATACAAACTATATTTCAGTCAATAGGTACAATTTGATAAATATTTTTCTAATAATAAAATAAAATGTATTCCTAATCATAAGTTTTTTGAATATATATATATATATAATTATTATTATAGCAATTATTGATAATGGTTATTTACAATTATATGAATTACAAAAGCATTTTTACAATTCACACTGAGTTGTACTAAATAAATACGCCTAAATGAATACGTATACTTTGCTATACACATGTAAGAAATAATATTCTCATAATTATATCTAATAGAAAATATTTATTATTATATCATCATAAGATTAGATTTACATGAGTTTTGGTGTTCTTTCTTGGTATATTACATAATATTGCTAAGTTTTTTCTACAATTGTAATAGAATTTTGTTCTACTTACTTAATTTTGAAATTATGATCTATTTGGAATATGTACAAAAAGGGAAAAAACTATACTTAGTTTTCTTAAATAATTAAATTTTCGCACATCTTTTTTTTAATATGGCTTCAAAAAACTTAATAAAACTTATGTTTAATTAAAAGCAATTTAATAATGTGTCAAAATGTCAATTTTACTTCAATTTGATCTATCACTGATAATAATTTAAACAATTACTTAGATAAAATTGGACCAACCTAATTTATCATATTTACAGTAAAGTCAAATGAATTAAATAAAACAACTATTTTGGTGCATTTTTTCAATGTGCTTTAAAGTAGGCACGGAGGAACAGTCATATTTAAAACTAGCGGACCGCCCCGGCTTCGCCCGTGGTACATATTGTATAGCCTATAGCACTCAAGGATCACGTACATATCCAACGGAGAAAGAATTTTTGAAATCGGTCCAGTAGTTCGTGAGATTAGCGCGTTCAAACAAACAAACTCTTCCGCTTTATTATATTAGTATAGATGTAAAAAAACATTTTTAATTTTAAAGAGGGCTGAGTATTACAGTTATTTAAATATTACAGTTTAAAATATTAAGGGCCTGTAGTATCGGATAGCTATCTATAACTTTTATCTTTGTCACTTGACATAAAGTAAGAAAGTGACAAAACTTACGTTTAGGCTATCCGACACTTATCAGAAGGTGGTGAAACCTAAATATTTTAAACTCTGTTTTAAATATATTTATTGAACTTTTAGCAAAAAATTTAGCTCCAGAGAAAAAGAATTCATGTCACTTACGTTTGACATTCATTCATGTCATTTACGTTTTACAACATATTCAGCCCTTTTTTCTTACACACCACATCTTTACAATGATTTTATTTGATCAGAAGTAAATGACAATGACTATTGATTGGGGTAAGATAATTTTTTCACAAAAAAACATTTTAATAAAATGGCTATTTTAAAAGAGAACAAAATAACATATTGTCATAATGCTACATTTCCTATTTTGATTTTTGTAATCAAAATAGGAAATGGCGTGTTTAACTTTCAAAAGAAAAAAAAATAAGGGAACTAGATTCAAATTATCTAATATTGAATTAAATATTTTAAAATTAAAATATTAATATATTTTATTTTAAAATTAAAATATTATATAATTGCAATGCCGTTACTCTTAGTGCTAGAAAATAAAATTAAATATAATATTCAAAGATTTTACTGGGATTAATTTATAAAGAAAATCTTGTGTAAAAAATAAAATCTTGTGTAAAAATAATCTTACCAAAAATAATCTTACATGCAAAAAGATTTTATTTAATGAATTATGAGTTTGTACGTATAAAGCGTATAGTTACTTATTTATTTATTTATTTATTAGTAATCAACAGCGTTTAACATAATATAACAAGTACACAAGTAGAAATTAATAATAAGGCCACATAGATTACAAAGATAAAAATAAGTAATAAAATAATAACAGAGTAGGTACAACTAATTGCGTATGCAATTGTGTATGTATGTGTGAGTGTATGTGTGTGTGTGTGTGTGTGCGTGTGTGTATGTGAGACACTGTGTGTATGTTTGTTTCTATGATTATGTATGCGTAAGATGATGTGATGAAAATGGGTGATGTGAATGTAAATCTAGTCTAAAATTGCCTAAAAACATGTAATGTAAATATATATATTATTTCTATCCATCTTAAAACATATAATTATTACCTATTTTTGCGATGCAAGTTAATTATCTCTTTTTTAAATTGTGGTTTAGATAAATAGAATAAATCAAGATTAGAGTAATGAATATTATAGGTTCTAGCTAGGCGCGGAATAATGGAATTTCGGGTGTAGTTTGTATTGTATTTAGGAACGTGGAGTAGGCGTGTGCGACGCGTTCGAAGAGATGGCAACTGAGGCGGAGGAACGACAACTGAAAAGGCTGAAAGTAAACTAGGGCAGTCAATTGCGCCGGTTAAAATTGATTGCAGTAGCAGCATATCGCTCTGACTTCTTCTTTGTTCTAGGGAGTCTATCTTATAGTGAGTACAGGCTTCTGAATAGCTGTTGAAATTTTTAAAATCTTTAAATGCTAAATATTTGAGAAACTGTCTCTGCACGGATTCAAGTCTTTGGGTATGCATGATATAATGGGGCGACCAGATATTACAAGCATATTCAAGAATACTTCGGACGTATGCAAAATATAGTACCTTTATACAATAGACATTGTTAAAGGAACGGGTGACTCGTTTGATGAAGCCCAGCTGTTTATAAGCTTTGTTTGCAACTATATCTATATGATCGTTCATTGAAAGTTTAGTATCAATATGGATTCCCAAATCTCTAACAATAGATTCACTGGGTATGGATATGCCATTAATTTTGTAGTTGAAAGTTACTGAAATTAATTTGCGAGTAAAAGTTATATGATGGCATTTATTAACATTAACCACTATTCTATTACTACACATAAATTACTTAAAATAATGAAGAAAAAAACAACGAATTGTCGAAATACAAATTTGATTTACATTTCGACATTATGATACTAATAGAGTAAAATTGTTTAATAAAATATTAAATTAAAAAGTCTTACAAAAATATTGGTGCCTACTCGAATGGTGTTCCGCTTAATTTAATCTTATAGTATGTGCATCTTTTTCTTACCATTTACTGTTTTAGCTTTGAATTATCAAAGTAGGTATTTAGTAAGCATTGCAACTTTAGGTGGTAGTCTTTAGCAAGGAGTAGCTTCCATTCGTTTTTTCACAACGTGTAGAAGAAAAAGATACAGATGCCTACTTTGAATTAAATTTATAAAATAATATTGGAATCAAAAAAACAATACCGTCGCAAGTCAGTAAAGCCAAAAAATCATCATCATCATCATCATGATCAACCCATTACCGGCTCACTACAGAGCACGGGTCTCCTCTCAGAGTGAGAAGGGTTTTGGCCATAGTCTACCACGCTGGCCAAGCGGATTGGCAGACTTCACACACCTATGAGAACGTTATGGAGAACTCTCAGGCATGCAGGTTTCCTCACGATGTTTTCCTTCACCGTTAATAAATAATAATGTATATTTACTTTTATTTTGCTGAATAATTATTAATTGAGCGATCAAATTAAAAGCAAATAAATATGTATCATTTCTGAAATAACAAGCGGCTACGTCATAACCTAAAAAATATTTCGTAATGATCTCTATTTATATAAAAATTATGGAACTTGCGACTATAGTTTCTTATTATTATTACAACAGGAATTAATTTAGGTGAGGATATATTAAAACTATTTTAAGAAATTCATATATTCCATATATATTATATAGTGTATATTACAATTTTCAAATCCATTAGTGTTTGCAGTATTTTTTATTAAATTTAATTTTTATTAACGCTATGGTTTTCTCTACGTATTGATATAATCTACCAATTTTCTTTACAAATTGTATTTTACATATTTTAATCGAAAATGTGGTTTATAGATCTTTTTCAATGAAATCTTTTGCACAATATGTATATTATATTATATAGAATTTATTTGAAGGATAATGATTCAGCGGTTACAATGGATCCATTTGTGGGACATACCTACTTTAAAGTACAGCTCGTACCTACTTGGAATATAATTTTAAAGTTATAATTTAAAAGACGACCTCCCTGGCGCAGTGGTGAGCGCTGTGGTCTTATATGTGGGAGGTCCTGGGTTCGATTCCCGGCAGGGGCAATTTGAGATTTTATAATTTCTAAATTGTCTCTGGTCTGGTCTGGTGGGAGGCTTAAGCCGTGGCTGGTTACCACCCTACCGGCAAAGCCGTGCCGCCAAGCAATTTAGCGTTCCGGTACGATGCCGTGTAGAAACCGATAAGGGGTATGCATACCTTTTCCAAGTTAGCCCGCTTCCATCTTAGACTGCATCATCACTTACCATCAGGCAAGGGCGGATCCAGGGGGGGGGTCATGGGGGTCATGACCCCCCCCTGGGCTGCGTCCAGGACCTAGGTGGATCACTAATTAAAATTGTTAAATGTAATGTTTTTATATATTTTTGTCACAATATAGATTTTATGTAAGTTCCTTCAATATTAATCAATTTAATATTTTGTATGAGAATCAAATCGTGGCTAAGAGCTTCAATGATTGAATAACGTCTAATCGGACTGCCACTTCTCCACGTAGTTCATTGAAATGTTACATGAGCTTTGCATTTATTAGAGGACGCAATTTTATTTTTGGGATATGTGTGGGGGGTCAACAGAAGCTTAACCTCAAGTTTGTGGGGTCGCCACCCTTGTACCCCGGCCGCCATCTTGGAAAACACTTTTTTCGCGATATCT
Organism: Melanargia galathea; assembly: GCA_920104075.1. Taxonomy (NCBI): domain Eukaryota; kingdom Metazoa; phylum Arthropoda; class Insecta; order Lepidoptera; family Nymphalidae; genus Melanargia; species Melanargia galathea. The sequence goes on from OV049868.1 coordinate 12,261,986, forward strand.
CGGAAACTATGCGTCTTACAAAAAAATCGTGAAAACATAATTTGTAGCAAATTCTTTTGTCTACAAATATGTGTTAAAAACTTTTTGCCCCAAATTAAAAATTAAAGAAGTTATAATCAAAAAAGTGAGAAAATTTTTATAAAATCTTTTTTGCTCTGTAACTTTTTTTTATACATTTTACAAAAAAAATATCTCGGACCAATCAAATTTTTTTTATTTCATTCATGTAAAACGCTGTTACAGCGCTCCAAAGTTGACCGGGTTCGTCAATGCTCATGAGAATCCGGTCAAAACGAAATGTTTCAGCCACAGCCACAGCCTGGACCATCGAAGAAAAGTAGATTAGAGTAGCTAGCTAATAAGTGATTGAAAATATTATGATGTTGAAGATTACCTTATAAGCAAGATGTCCGTGGAGTAGGCCTACAAAACAGTACAAGATTGGTCTGAAGTTTTTTTTGTAAAATGTATAAAAAAAAGTTATAGAGCAAAATAGATTTTATAAAAATTTTCTCACTTTTTTGCTTCTAACTTTAATTTTTAATTTAGGGCAAAAAGTTTTATGAACATATTTGTAGGCAAAACAATTTGCTACAAATTATGTCTTTACGAATTTTTTGTAAGACGCATAGTTTCCGAGATATCGCGAAAAAAGTGTTTTCCAAGATGGCGGCCGGGGGACAAGGGTAGCGACCCCACAAACTTGAAGTTAAGCTTCTATTGACCCCCCACACATGTCCCAAAAATAAAATTGCGTCCTCTAATAAATGCAATATTCGGTTCTTAAATTGTAACATTTCAATGGATTAACGTCCATAAAAACGTACCCATTGCAGTAGATGAAGTAATAACGCGTTTCGGGAGAAGACGTAAAAGAAAAAATTATTTTGTTATTTAAATATAGGTATTTTTATGTACAGTAATTACCTACTTACATCTATACTATCTATACTAATATAATAAAGCGGAAGAGTTTGTTTGTTTGTTTGAACGCGCTAATCTCTTGAAAGTACCTGTTGGATTTTAAAAATTCTTTTTTGAGTTTGGTAGTCCAATCAATGGGGAAAGTTATAGGCTATTTAATATCACTAAAATCTTCCCCTAAGGAGGTAAAATGGGGGTAGAAAGTTTGTATGAAAGTCCTATATTTTTAAAGTTACAGACCTGAAAATCGGCATTAAGATTATTAGTATTAAATAATAAAAACCTGTATATTTTATTCTGAAAAATCTACTTTTAAGGGTGGTAAAATAGGGGATGAAAGTTTTAATGGGAAGTTTTAATTATATTATTGTTATTATCAACTTGAAATTTGGAAAGTAGGTTCATTCCAAAAAAGACTTCACAAAAATCCTCCCTTAAGGGGGTAAAACGGGGGTAGGAAGGTTATGTGAAAGTTCTATGTTTCTGAAGTTACATATATGAAAATAGACATTTAGATCATAACTTTTAAATAATAAAAACCTGTATAAGTTATTCTGAAAAATCTCCCCTTAAGGGTGGTAAAATAGGGGATGAAAGTTTTTATGTGAAGTAATTATTGTTATTATTAACTTGAAATTTGGAAGGTACCTAGGTTCTTTCTATTGATATATTATTCTACTGATATTGATATATCAGCCTAGAAAATATCTTACGAAATTTCTCTTCTATGGGGGTAAAATGGGTGTAGGACGGTTACATGAAAGTTCTATGTTTTTGAAGTTTCAGATACGAAAATTGGCATGTACTTAAGTTATTAGTTTTAAATAATAAAAACCTATTTAAATTATTTTCGTAAATCTCTTCTTAAGGGTGGTAAAATAGGGGATGGAAGTTTGTACAGGGAAGTTTGAATTATTGTTATTATTAATTTAAAATTTGGAAGTTAGGTTCTTTCTAGGAGGTAGGCATCAGCTAAGAAAAATTTGACGAAAATCCACCCCAAAGGGGGTAAAACGGTTTACTTATATTTTACGACATCAGTTTATGAACCTAAATATAATAAAACAGAGATCCTGTAGGTACTAATTTTTATCGGACATAACTATTAACTACAGATTGACGTGATTTTTTCAGTTGCATTTTTTTAGTTGAGAACCTGGAGAGTTGACAGGCTACTATTTTTATTCGCGGAAAACAAAGGGTTCCCGTGGGACTTTTGAAATACTAATACCGCGGACGAAGTCGCGGGCAACAGCTACTAGTACATTAATAAAATACCTATGATTATAAAATTAAATTATAACTTCTTGTGACTTGACCACGACTATGTGACCCCCCCCTGGCACCAAAGCTGGATCCGCCCTTGCCATCAGGTGAGATTGCAGTCAAGGGCTAACTTGTAGTTGAATAAAAAAAAAAAGTTGGGCTAAGTTGGAATAAATTTTAAAGCTGTCCACAAGATAGTTCAGCTACTTCTTGTAACAATTTTGTTTTGAAAAGAGCAACTGCTGAGTTTCTTGCCAGCTTTTCTCAGCAGAATCAGCATTCCGAACCGGTGGTAGATTCTTGACATGTCATAAGAGCCCTACTTCACGTTGGCCTACGTGAAGTAAATGATTTTGAATTTGAATTTTGAATAAAGTTTGATTGGTTTTATGAAAGCGAAACAACGATAAATAAATAAATAATTCATAATAATTATTCTCGATAAACTCTAAGGGCCTGTTTCACCGCCTTCTGATAAGTGTCGGATAGCCTAAACATACTGTTAAACATAGTGTTTTGTCACTTTCTTACTATAAGTCAAGTAACAAAGACAAAAGTTGTAGATAGCTATCCGATAATTATCAGAAGGGGTGAAACAGGCCGTAAGTCGATTCTGTATTTCTAAGTAATGTGACGACATCCCTGGCACATTGGTTAGTGCTGTGGCTTATTAGTGTGAGGGCCCGGGTTAGATTCCCGGCAGGCGCAAAGTGTGAATTGATATTTTCTAAATTGTCTGTGGTTTCCTATTGGCAAAGCCGTGCCGGCAAGTGATTTTTAGCGTTCCGGTACAATGCCGCGTCCAGGGTATCAAACCAATCCGGGGTATGAGTTTAATAATACCTATTGTATATCCCGGGAAATAAATTCCCGGGATTCTTTAAAACTTTGGATTAAGTTAAATCTCTTCCATATTTCAAATGGGATCTATGTGATCACTATAAGCCATTACATAATTTTGCAGAAAATATTTTCACATATCAAGAACGTGATTTTTCAGATCTTTTTACAATACATAATTTGATAGGTTAGCGTTAATTGCACATTATTATCAATTTTAGAAATAGATCGAAAAATATACTAAATATTTACCTTTTCATTTATAATTCTGTTAATATAACAAAATCCATCAATTCCTTATCAGTTTGGAGTACCTACTACTTAGTAATATATTCGAAACTTAGACCCAATTAATATAAATTATTATAATATACAAGTATAATATCTTCAATTAAATAATCAGAACACATTTTCAGTAGCACTTAATAGATAATAATAAATAATTATTGATGAAGTAAGTAGTTGTACCCAAAATTTCACGTTAGAACTTTTTCTGTTCATTTCGACAAAGTTCCAACACATTCTAAACGCGGGCGAATAGAAAGAGAATAGATATAGAATTATAGAGAGACATAATTATTTAACTTAGTAATGACGTAAGTAAACTAATAGTAATAGATAAATCAAGTCAGTTTTCAGTTTTCACATCGAGTGTTTAAAAGCGTAGTATTACAGAATTATGTATTAAGTCGCAAGGCGAAATGATTTGATCAACGCACATTGTAAAGACCTGGCACTGCTCGCTGTTGGGCCATCAGTATTCTATTGGCCACACACCTATAGCAGCACAGGTAGGCTAAACATCACTTGAACAGTATCCTGCGAAAAGCTCTCCGGAAATCCTTATTGAATATCGTATATATTACAGGGTTTAAGACGGAGTTCATGTAACCCAACCAAAACGCTATAGCGAACGCACTGCCGGGTATGACACACCTCCTACACGCGGCTTTGAGGATGTACAGAAAGAAGAACGGCAGCCAACACGCTATAAAACTACCCATGATTAAACCTAGTATTAAAGTGGCGCGTTTCTCCTTCTTGCGCGCCAATCTTCTCTTCTCTCTCTCCGGGTCTCTGGGTTTGTGTGGTTTGGGTAAAGCGGGTTCCAGTTCCGCTTTCGTCGGCTGCGTTTTCTCCTGCCTTCCCGACGAGGAATTCTTCTTGCCGAATATCGGCTGGCATATTCTCAGTTTCAGGGGTTTGACGACGGCGCAACGCGATACCACGCCCGAGTCTGATGACGAGGGTTCTAATTCCGAGACCATGTCGGAGTCTATCGCCATGCTGGCCGCTCGGTTTCTCTGCGCCTGAAGGGCTAACTCTCCGTTTACGGAGAGTGTTGAACTTCTGTATGGGCACGCGGCGAGCGGGTTTCTTGTCACTTGAGCTGATGTTACCACCTGAAACAAGTTTAAAACTCAGATTTTCATTTTTGTTTTATAGAGATGTTAAGATATCTCTCAATGGTGTAATAGTTCTGCTGATATAATGTCCTCCCAATCGTATTTTGGCCTCGGTGAACAATCTCAGAGGAGAGTAGCTAACTAAGCAGTAGATATTATAGCATACAAGTGTGCGTAAAGACAGGTGCACTCTCTATCCCCTCACTCTCACAGTCCGGTGGAATGGCAATCCGATATGACTTGAGAGAGATCAGGCGCATGACCGACGGATTTACGTGCTCTCAGAGGCACGTGGGCGTTATACCGTCAGCTTCCTAACACCGGACTACTACTGATAGCTTCTTGACATATAAATCTACATTCTTTTGACCCTACTCGCGACTCAAACCTAGGACCTCGAGATTCATAGCCGAACAAGCTGGAAATTAAAGAAACGAGGTAGTAAAGGTAAGATGCTAAGGTACAATTTGTCAATTAATAAAATTCTTAAATTATCCTACATATTTCATCATTCACTTTTACGCATTGAAACTAACAATAAACACAGAATCTCATGCAAAAATTGGTCATATACATACATATACATACATATACATACATACATACATGCATACATATATACATACATACATACATACATACATACATACATACATACATACATACATACATACATACATACATACATAGACTGCTAAAATCATAACCCTTCCTTTTGGCTTTGTCGTAGTCGGGTAAAAATATCGTAAGGTCAAAGGTAAGCTACATAAACGCTTTAATTCTTGCCTTTTAAATCTATTCACCAAATGCATTTTATCATTTCCATTAAACGCTCGGCTCGGATCGCGCGCTTTATTTTAATTTCACGATGAGAACATTTAATTGTTCTCCATTTGAAATAACGGAAGAGACTCCGTGCACTTTCCATTATCTACCTGAGTGGCGGGAACTATTCTCTTACATTTATTTTTACGAGCATACATTTTACATTACACTTGAGTAAGTAAGTACTTATCTTTATACACAAACTAGCGACCCGGCTTCGCATGGGCAGTAGAGCATATTACGTCTACATGTGTTTTCTGTCGTAAAGCTTTCAGGCGGCTTGACTTTTTCCGACATTTTCAACAATTTACGTATTTCAACCAATTTACACGAGATATAACAAATTATACCCCTAAGGGACCTTTCAGACAGACCGGCGCGGAGAGCAGAGCAAATTTTAATCGCATTTAAAATAGAATCTTAAGACATTGAAATAAGCTTTATTTTTACATTTTATCTCTTTTATGATAAGAGGATGCTCGAGGATGCTCCCAATACGCTCGGTGTGAAATATTAAGAGCAGCCGCTCGGCTGCTCGTAGAGCCGGTCGGCTGCTCAGTGCTCCGTGCCCGTGCTCTTTCGCGCTCGAGCATCCGACCGGCTCCGTTCGCGTGCTCTTTCATGCTCGCGCAGCCGACCGTGGGCCGAATTGCTCGCCGTCCGGCCCAAGAGCGGCTCGGCTCGCTCGGCTACGAACGCATCCCCGTGTCTGTTCACACAGACCGACGCGGAGAGCAGAGCAAATTTGAACGGCCGGTCTGTGTGAAAAAAAAAAATGCTCTCCGACGCTCTCCGCGCCGGTCTATCTGAACGGTCCTTAAACCTTCCTCATGAATCACTCTGTATATTAATGAAAACCGCATGAAAATCCGGTTTTCATTAATAAAGACGCGGCGGGGAACTTTGTGTTATTATAATATGTAATCAGTGATACTGTGATAGGTCAAGAAACTTGAGAGATTTTCCGAAGATTTACGTAAGGCCGTGTCAAAGCCGTGCCTCGTCCAAGGTATTTTAAATGTCACGTCAGACCATACTAAACACTAGTCGTATCGTATGTATAAAAAAGACTTTCTTATCTATACTAATAAATAAAATTGAAGTGTCTGTTTGTAATTTCGAAATACCTGCCTCATATTAAGGTAATATGGTAATTTATAACCATACCATAGGTACCATAACCATGTACGCTTTTATAACTTGATTCCGAAAGAATTGACAGATTTGCCATTACACAAATTTAAACGGTGTGTAAAAACACATTTAATAAGTAGAGGTTATTATATGGTTAGTGAATTTCTCAATGACAAGGTTGCTTGGAAACAATCTAAGAAAATTTAAAGTCATGTCTTAAAATGAGTATTTGATTATTGGTGTTCAATTCGATGCTTTGATCATGGGTAGCCTAAGTATGTCACGCTCTCTTTAAACATTTCTGTGGTGGTGTCGTGTGGTGCGGGTTGGTACGTTCCCTCGAATATGGTTGAGCGAAGCAATGGTGGATCATGCGTCATGCTCGTGAACGAGTGCCACCGTCGGAAATGGGGCTACTTTTGTCTGCCCATCTTAACATATGTAGAATTGTAAGTACCATTCCGAACCAGTGGTAGATTCATATGTCGATTCGAAAGCATTTGTAAAAGTTTATCTGAATAAAAAATATGTCTATTCTATTCGGCTTTGCTTCAGCTGTCCACAAGATAGTTAAGCGACTTGTAACAATTTTGTTTTGAAAAGAGCAACTGCTGAGTTTCTTGCCGGCTCTTCTCAGCAGAATCAGCATTCCGAACCGGTGGTAGATTCTTGACATGTCATAAGAGCCACACGTTGGCCTACGTGAAATAAATGATTTTGAATTTTGAATCACACATTTTTTAAATTTTTGTCTGTCTGTCTGTCTGTTTGAACGGGCTAACCTTCGGAACGGCTGAACTGATTTTGACGGGTCTTTCACATCCAAGTAGAGAATTAACCAGGGAGTAATATAGGCTACTTTTTAACCGACTTTCAAAAAGGAGGAGTTGTGTTTTTCTACCTATGTACACCGATATCTCAAAGGTTTCTGAACCGATTTGCGTATTTTTTTTTAATCGATAGAGAAACATTGCGACACTGTCCTACAAAAAATCTGGATTCGATTCCTCAATCCTGATGCTGTAGGGGACCTGATCCCCAAAACTAATGGGATTTAGGATCTGTCGGTTATTTAAATATCTGTCGGATATTGGGGGTACCAATTATTAAAGACTTTATCGTTGAATGAACTAGAGTAGGTACATATCCAACTCCTCAGCCCTGATGCTGTAAGGAATTGCATTCCGAAATCGTAGGGATCCCACGGAATTTTTCCGTTTTGGGGACGGGTTACTACAGATAGGCTACTTTTTGTTCTGGAAAATCAAAAGTTCCCACGGGATTTTTAAAAACCTAAATCCACACGGGCGAAGCCGTGGGCATCATCTAGTATTTAATACAAACGTAAAAAAACTATAGCAAATACGGTGGTTTACTTGTTAATTTTATTTATATTATTATCATAAAAAATGTGAAAGGCTTTGCTTTGGTTTGTATGTCGTTATTTTTAAATATTTACTTTATCTGGTTTTGAACGTTTCGCTTGTTTTCGTGACGCGCATAATATTTATATCGGATTCCGTTGAGCGTTTACATAAATTACTTAGTACACAAATAAAATTTGAATAAAAGTTTATTGGAATTTCTTGTAGTCATTTCGTAAATACGAAAATACGCTCCATATATTCACAAACGGTCTGAGGAAATTCTTAGGTCTTTAGGAATTCATGACTAAACCCTACTCGTTGGTGTAGCGGTTAGTAGGTATGTTTGACTGTAGATCACGAGGTCTCGGGTTCAAATACCAAGTCGAGTAAAAAAAGTTATAAGTTTTTCTGTCGAGAAATTCTCAGTTTCAGCCCAAAGTTTGGAAGTGTGTTAGATACACCCCCATACATCTAAGAGTAGGTACATAAAGCAGTCGGTTCTGCATCCGACCTCTTTCCGACCGCATCGGATTACCGTGATATCGAACTCTGAGAGTGAGGGAATGGGGAACACTTGAGTTTGCGCACACTGTGTCTTATAAACAAACTTAAGTTCTTTTAAACAATACTATATGTTTAAAAGATAGTAAGAAATAGTAGTATTATAACGTTATTTCGTAACTTCAAATGCGCATTATGGTAATGTGTCACGCAGCCGCTGAGATCCAATGTAGTGGTTTATATACTATATTCTATATTCCGGAGAAAATTTAAAAATACATTTATTCAACGTATTTCAACGTATTTCCCACCTACATCAGAATGCGTTCGGTATTTGTATTTTGTACTACAAAAAGATTTATTTCAGCGGAAAATATAATTTAAATTTATTCTCCGTATCCAAAGTCAATGGTAGGTATAGATCGACCAGAATCTCATGAAAAATAGGAAAATTAAATTTTGTAGTAAGCAACACTAGGTTAACTCGGGTGCCCTAGTGATAAACAAAGTAATTACATTCAGAACACCTTACCTGGGATCGTTTCACGAAACGAAAAATCAAGCAACTGCATTTTAAATACGAAAACAAAGTAATCAACATCCAATTACTTTATTTTTATGTTGTGCTTGTTGTTTACTTGGTTTTTGCATTTATATTCCGGGTTAGTGAGTGCAGTTACTTTGTTTGGGCAATTTAAATTTCAGTAAACGGTTCAAGTCACTTGAAATATTAAACTGTGGTAAAAAACTACTCGACATAAAACTTTTGTTAATGCAAAAAGTCAATTTCACAAAAAATGTCAGTTACTTTGTTTATCGCTAGGGCAGCCGTAGTGTTGCTAACCTTGGAATTTCATTTCCCTATTTTTCATGAGATTTTGGTCGATCTATATACATACCTATTTTGATTAACCTGTTTTTTCTGTTCCGTGGGTTTAACGGTATCTTAATCTTGAGCTACTTAAAAAGAGTGAGCATCGCAAACAATGACATTGTTTGGCATTGAAAATAAGTAGAACTGTAGAATTAGATTAGTGCATTGAAATTTGGAAACTATATATACCTAACTAGCACGTGCTTATGCTTATATGCATTAGCAGTAGACCGCGTACGCGGCTAACCGCGCGGCTAGCCGCTTTTAAATTTTTATATGCAACCGCTCATTTTGTACGCACTAATCCGCGACGAAATTCTATAAAAGAGGCTAGCCGCGCGGATAGCCGCGCACGCGGTTGACCGCTAATGCGTATGAGTACTAAGCCCTCATACGCATTAGCGGTCAACCGCGTACGCGGCTGACCGCGCGGCTAGCCTGTTCATAGAATTTCGTCGCGGTTTAGTGCGTACAAAACGAGCGGTTGCATAAAAAAATATAAAAGCGGCTAGCCGCACGGTCAGCCGCGTACGCGGTTGACCGCTAATGCGTATGAGGGCTAAGAGGCTAGCCGCGCGGTTAGCCGCGCACGCGGTTGTAGGCAACACTATTAATTTAAAAGTATAAAGTGACGTGAACAATATTATATTAACGTTAAAATACTATTAATGTTTTCAATTAACGGCACTTTATCAATTAACGGTATTTTGTTTATAAAGTACCATATTAATGAAATTAACTTTAATTATTGTTATTTATTTCGATAGTTATAGGTCGACCAGAATCTCATAAAAAATACGGAAATGAAATTCCAAAGTTAGCAACACTACGGCTGCCCTAGCGATAAACAAAGTAACTGACATTTTTTGTGAAATTGACTTTTTGCATTAACAAAAGTTTTATGTCGAGCAGTTTTTTATCACAGTTTAATATTTCAAAATATAACGAACGGTTTATTGAAATTTGAATTGCCCAAACAAAGTAACTGCACACACTAACCTGGAATATAAATGCAAAAACCAAGTAAACAACAAGCACAACACAAAAACAAAGTATTTGGATGTTGATTACTTTGTTTTTGTATTTAAAATGCAGTTGCTTGATTTTTCGTTTCGTGAAACGATCGCAGGTAAGGTGTTCTGAATGTACCTAATTACTTTGTTTATCACTAGGGCAGCCGAGTTAACCTAGTGTTGCTTACTACAAAATTTAATTTTCCTATTTTCCATGAGATTCTGGTCTACCTATACCTACTTACTATGGTACCTAATGTAATCAGTTAATCTGTATTCCACTGCACGGACACGCACGGACCTACACTCAAGCGGACTGAGTATAGATTGTCCAGAATCTCATGAAAAATAGGGAAATTAAATTTTGTAGTAAGCAACACTAGGTTAACTCGGCTGCCCTAGTGATAAACAAAGTAATTACATTCAGAACACCTTACCTGGGATCGTTTCACGAAACGAAAAATCAAGCAACTGCATTTTAAATACGAAAACAAAGTAATCAACATCCAATTACTTTATTTTTATGTTGTGCTTGTTGTTTACTTGGTTTTTGCATTTATATTCCGGGTTAGTGAGTGCAGTTACTTTGTTTGGGCAATTTAAATTTCAGTAAACGGTTCAAGTCACTTGAAATATTAAACTGTGGTAAAAAACTACTCGACATAAAACTTTTGTTAATGCAAAAAGTCAATTTCACAAAAAATGTCAGTTACTTTGTTTATCGCTAGGGCAGCCGTAGTGTTGCTAACCTTGGAATTTCATTTCCCTATTTTTCATGAGATTTTGGTCGATCTATATACATACCTATTTTGATTAACCTGTTTTTTCTGTTCCGTGGGTTTAACGGTATCTTAATCTTGAGCTACTTAAAAAGAGTGAGCATCGCAAACAATGACATTGTTTGGCATTGAAAATAAGTAGAACTGTAGAATTAGATTAGTGCATTGAAATTTGGAAACTATATATACCTAACTAGCACGTGCTTATGCTTATATGCATTAGCAGTAGACCGCGTACGCGGCTAACCGCGCGGCTAGCCGCTTTTAAATTTTTATATGCAACCGCTCATTTTGTACGCACTAATCCGCGACGAAATTCTATAAAAGAGGCTAGCCGCGCGGATAGCCGCGCACGCGGTTGACCGCTAATGCGTATGAGTACTAAGCCCTCATACGCATTAGCGGTCAACCGCGTACGCGGCTGACCGCGCGGCTAGCCTGTTCATAGAATTTCGTCGCGGTTTAGTGCGTACAAAACGAGCGGTTGCATAAAAAAATATAAAAGCGGCTAGCCGCACGGTCAGCCGCGTACGCGGTTGACCGCTAATGCGTATGAGGGCTAAGAGGCTAGCCGCGCGGTTAGCCGCGCACGCGGTTGTAGGCAACACTATTAATTTAAAAGTATAAAGTGACGTGAACAATATTATATTAACGTTAAAATACTATTAATGTTTTCAATTAACGGCACTTTATCAATTAACGGTATTTTGTTTATAAAGTACCATATTAATGAAATTAACTTTAATTATTGTTATTTATTTCGATAGTTATAGGTCGACCAGAATCTCATAAAAATACGGAAATGAAATTCCAAAGTTAGCAACACTACGGCTGCCCTAGCGATAAACAAAGTAACTGACATTTTTTGTGAAATTGACTTTTTGCATTAACAAAAGTTTTATGTCGAGCAGTTTTTTATCACAGTTTAATATTTCAAAATATAACGAACGGTTTATTGAAATTTGAATTGCCCAAACAAAGTAACTGCACACACTAACCTGGAATATAAATGCAAAAACCAAGTAAACAACAAGCACAACACAAAAACAAAGTATTTGGATGTTGATTACTTTGTTTTTGTATTTAAAATGCAGTTGCTTGATTTTTCGTTTCGTGAAACGATCGCAGGTAAGGTGTTCTGAATGTACCTAATTACTTTGTTTATCACTAGGGCAGCCGAGTTAACCTAGTGTTGCTTACTACAAAATTTAATTTTCCTATTTTCCATGAGATTCTGGTCTACCTATACCTACTTACTATGGTACCTAATGTAATCAGTTAATCTGTATTCCACTGCACGGACACGCACGGACCTACACTCAAGCGGACTGAGTATAGATTGTCCAGAATCTCATGAAAAATAGGGAAATTAAATTTTGTAGTAAGCAACACTAGGTTAACTCGGCTGCCCTAGTGATAAACAAAGTAATTACATTCAGAACACCTTACCTGGGATCATTTCACGAAACGAAAAATCAAGCAACTGCATTTTAAATACAAAAACAAAGTAATCAACATCCAAATACTTTGTCGCCAGTGATGACCAGAGATGGACCAGTAGACGACATCAGAAGGCTATTCTAGTATTATCATTATTCATTATCAGGTAGATCGAATTACTTTGCTGTGGGCGTCACATGGGTACGGGCCTAATTGAGAAGCCTTCTCATTAACTGACACACTAACTGACTAACCCTACGCCTACCTAGTCGGTACACCACCTCCCCTTTACCGAACCTCTTCCGACCAATCTAATCTACACGACACACATCGCACGATACCACCTACTTTGTACAACACAACCTATATAACACAGTACACCGCACGAACGAAGCAGCGCTCTCGTCGAGAGCCCAGATCGGAATGTGTCACACGCGCCACCGCTCTCTCTCTCTTACAATAAAATGTTGGTAGTGGGAATGACGTAATGGCGCAACGCTAGGACCATTCACACTACAATATCAACGAGCCGACACGGCCATACTGACATTCGCACGTCCCCGTGCGACTGCCAGCGTCCAAGGATGTCTACAAAGAACAACACACAGGTAAGTACACCTCTAAATACGCTCGCCCATCCCTGACACTTCACTGCTTCTAGGTCACCTCCGTCTGTCATGCATCAATTGTCAATCATCACACCAGCTGTCAATCGCATCAACCAACCACCACCTCATGTGATGACGTACAACAGACCCAACCCAACCATCTGTCAATTGCTAGTCATCACCTCAGCTGTCAATCACAATACACATCTGGAAGGAGTGTGTCCTTTCAACCACCTCCCTTGAGTCTGGCCCGGACGACACTTCCTTACCAGGATAGACTCAGGAACTTAATATAACACCCAACCAGTCAGTACTTCAATCTGTCAATTGTCAGTCATCACTTCAGCTGTCAATCGCAATACACATCTGGAAGGAGTGTGTCCTTTCAACCAACTCCCTTGAGCCTGGCCCGGACGACACTCTTACCAGGATCGACTCAGGAACTTACTATAACACAACATCTGGAAGGAGTGTGTCCCTTCAACCAACTCCCACGAGTCTGGCCCGGACGACACTCTTACCAGGATAGACTCAGTAACTTACTATAACACAACATCTGGAAGGAGTGTGTCCCTTCAACCAACTCCTACGAGTCTGGCCCGGACGACACTCTTACCAGGATAGACTCCGGAACTCATCTGGGAGGCACTAGTGAATCCTTTCAATCAACACAAATAGTGTGTATGACCCGGATGTCACCACCAAAGCCCAGGATAGACAACATGAAACACACACAACTAGTCAGCGCCCTTCCCACTTGCAACACACGTTTACACGCTGCCACGAATGAAGTGATCCGGAACCTCGACCCGCATGAGTCAGTTCCTTAGACCATTCACTCATCATCTAGCTCACACCAACAACGAACGTCACACGTTCACACACTGCCGTAAATGAAGTGATCTGGAACCTCAACCCGCATGAGCCAGCTCCTTAGACTATTCACTCGCCCTCCAATAACAAAGGCCGAAGTCATTGTCATAGTCAAAATAATAATCACAGTCTCTGCTCAAGATCTGCTCAAGAACGTCGACCCATATATAGGCCAGTCCATTTAATTAACTACATCACACACGCACTCGTCATTTTCCCTGCCAAGTCCCGAAAATGGCAACACTTATCTGATTAGGGTGCAATTGCTATCGCAAACCCTCAATCAAATATCACGGTTAAAGTTACTTTTACAATTACAGTTTCAAACTAAAATGAATCTACCACTGGTTCGGAATGCCGCAACCTAGCGAGAAGAACCAGTAAGAAACTCGGCGGCGTCTAACTTTTTAACATAACTGATCAAAAACTACTTCCCGTAAACGCAATCCTATTTCTTTAGTTCCAATCGTGCAAACCATTTATCATTTATCATATCATCATCTTGATGAACCATTTTAAGAACTACAACCTCTTTACGGCTTTATCACAACCACGTTTCGAACTTGCTTACTTTTGAACATCGATGAAGGTACCTGGACAACAGAATTTGGTTAGCAACCAAAACCATTTGTCAAACTAATCACTCATCTCAATAGCGGGTATTTAATTATTCTGCGAGTATTTGTAGAACTTTACTTTCAATTAATCACGATTTTTTTTTTTTGGTTTTTTTTTTTGTTAGTTGGTTTTTGTTATCAGCTTAGCGCTGTCCGTTGTTATCGACATACAGCTCGCCAGCCTTCACGGCCAACCCTGACATTCGATCGTCCTCGAGCGACTATTAATTATCCTCAGCAATCGGTATACCCGAGATCGCCAGCCCTACTTCAAAAAGCCCTCAAAAACTTAGGCAGCCCGCCAGGCCCCTGAAACTATCTCGGTTTCTAATCTAAACACTAGTTATAGTTAACACCACATAAACGCGCAATTTGATCCGATACAATCGGTAACAGTGTGGCCGATCAATTCTCGGAAACCCACACACAATCGCTCAGTACCGTCACGCTTTTATCAACTAAAAATTCCTAGAAAAAGGTGAACAATTGAGTTCACATTTCCATTTGGGTCGGTTACCCGCATATAACATCTCGCTAATTTTATCACGAACCACCTGCCGTAAATCAAAGGCGGTGCATATGACGCTAAACCGTTTTACGAGGATTCAACTAAACTAATCTTAAGTTTTCCGGTTGTGACCCTTAAACGCGGTAATCCGTTAATCGAGAAATCCGAGTTTTCGTTAAGCAATGACAATAGTCGCGGTTTATCCTCATCTGGTATATCCGTATCAATATCCGAAAACTATTTTACACATTGAAATAGAAAAAGTATCCGCAGTCATTGCACAACCTGCCTTTAAAATATCACGACTTAACGCAAAAACTCATCTAATATAACGTCAAACAAAAATTTGTAAAGTGGGTGTGTCCATCAATTAAAAATTTCACATAAAATTTGCAAGGTACTATTAACACTTGAATTCTCAATACCGGTAATTCAATTTTATTATAACGCACACCCGATAGCCTATTCGCAATACTTTCGTTAACGAGAAGAATCGCGGCACCGAAATCTTAACAAAATGAAAACGACCCGCGTCGCGCACACAACACCGGTTCTACAAGGCTTTTGTGCCACGAAGGAGACCGACAAACGCAAATGCAGTTAAAGGCTCCGGCTCATCAATTTGCCCTTCAGATCCCACTTCTGATGTCGCCAGTGATGACCAGAGATGGACCAGTAGACGACATCAGAAGGCTATTCTAGTATTATCATTATTCATTATCAGGTAGATCGAATTACTTTGCTGTGGGCGTCACATGGGTACGGGCCTAATTGAGAAGCCTTCTCATTAACTGACACACTAACTGACTAACCCTACGCCTACCTAGTCGGTACACCACCTCCCCTTTACCGAACCTCTTCCGACCAATCTAATCTACACGACACACATCGCACGATACCACCTACTTTGTACAACACAACCTATATAACACAGTACACCGCACGAACGAAGCAGCGCTCTCGTCGAGAGCCCAGATCGGAATGTGTCACACGCGCCACCGCTCTCTCTCTCTTACAATAAAATGTTGGTAGTGGGAATGACGTAATGGCGCAACGCTAGGACCATTCACACTACAATATCAACGAGCCGACAACTTTGTTTTTGTGTTGTACTTGTTGTTTACTTGGTTTTTGCATTTATATTCCGGGTTAGTGAGTGCAGTTACTTTGTTTGGGCAATTTAAATTTCAGTAAACGGTTCAACTTATTTGAAATATTAAACTGTGGTAAAAAACTACTCGACATAAAACTTTTGTTAATGCAAAAATTCAATTTCACAAAAAATGTCAGTTACTTTGGTTATCGCTAGGGCAACCGTAGTGTTGCTAACCTTGGAATTTCATTTCCCTATTTTTCATGAGATTCTGGTCGATCTATATATCTCATTGGTATATCTGAAACTGTAATGACTTTTATATATAAACTTTCATACGCCTCTATAATGTTTGAGAGCTTCTGTAATTTTGATAATAATATGTACAAAATGTCAAAAAATTACAAAACATAAACATAAAAAATCTCATTGTATTGGAACAAAGTCTTTTATGCGAATGGAACAAAAATAGGCCTATTTTTTCACTTCCATTAAAGATATTTATTCCAGATAAACGACGATACTTTTACTGGACGATATTTTTACCGGAAAAACAAATTCTTGTTGCGGGATTTTTGGAAAACTTCATTCCACGCGGACAAAAGCTAGTTAACTAAAAAAATACAATCACTACTTTATAAAGATCGACCAGAATCTCATGAAAAATAGGGAAATTAAATTTTGTAGTAAGCAACACTAGGTTAACTCGGCTGCCCTAGTGATAAACAAAGTAATTACATTCAGAACACCTTACCTGGGATCGTTTCACGAAACGAAAAATCAAGCAACTGCATTTTAAATACAAAAACAAAGTAATCAACATCCAATTACTTTGTTTTTGTGTTGTGCTTGTTGTTTACTTGGTTTTTGCATTTATATTCCGGGTAAGTGAGTGCAGTTACTTTGTTTGGGCAATTTAAATTTCAGTAAACGGTTCAAGTTATTTGAAATATTAAACTGTGGTAAAAAACTACTCGACATAAAACTTTTGTTATTGCAAAAATTCAATTTCACAAAAAATGACAGTTACTTTGTTTATCGCTAGGGCAGCCGTAGTGTTGCTAACCTTGGAATTTCATTTCCCTATTTTTCATGAGATTCTGGTCGATCTATACCACCAACAACATAAACAATTGGTATAATGAATAGAAGCAAACTGAATAAACTAGTATAGGGTTAGTTAACTGCCTCGTTGGTCTAATGGTTAGCTTATTCGATTGTAGACCACGAGGTCCCGGGTTCGATTCCTGAGCCGGGCAAATAATTGTTAGGTATTGGGTTTTCTCTCAAGAAATTCTCAGTGCCAGCCCGGAGTTGGTAGTTGGCGGTGTTTCACCCCCGTGCCTCGGAGAGCACGTTAAGCAGTCGGTTCCGGTTATACTACCACTATCATGTGACAATAGTCATTAAAGCCCACCAACGACAATAGTCATTGAAGCAGCGTGGCAGGTCTAAGCTTTTTAAATCCCTCTCTCATATGAGAGAGGAGGCCTGAGCCCACCAGTGGGATGTTAAAAAAAACTGTATTGATGGATGTGGTAATGACTAGGCCACAAGTGTTATACAACGTTAGTTTTACTTTACGCAAAACCTGAAAGTAGTTTGTTCAGAATCAGTAACAAAATTGAATCCAACCATTTTTATATAGTGTTATATTTTTGTCCAAAAATATTTTGAAATCTTACAAGCTTAGACACAATGATTTACCGCGCATCAGCTGACGGTCGGCACACAGCGGCGGTCATTCAACTCGCGTCGATCGCAAGTCGCTGCGGCGACGGCTTGCGGTGACCATTATAACTTCGTTACTTTTCATTATATTTTTTTGAAATTTTGTATAAATATTCTTAATGTAAAAATATTTGACACGTGTTTCGGTTTTTGCGCAAAGTAAAACTAACGTTGTATATAGAGCTTCAATTTATGATACCTACTCAGTAAAATTCTTTAAGATTCCTAAATAAAATTATTCAAAGATGTTAGAATCTGTTCCCAAGTGTAATGTAAAATGTATGCCCGTAAAAATAAATGTAAGAAAATAGCTTCCGCCACTCAGGTGGATAATGGAAAGTGCACGGAGTCTCTTCCGTTATTTCAAATGGAGAACAATTAAATGTTCTCATCGTGAAATTAAAATAAAGCGCGCGATCCGAGCCGAGCGTTTAATGGAAATGATAAAATGCATTTCAGCTCGTAATGGAGTTTGTTGGCGAAAAGATTTAAAAGGAAAGATTAAGGCGTTTAGCTTACCTTCCTTTGAGCTCACGATAGTTTTATTATTGGATGGAAATTCCAATGCGGAAAAGCGGATTATGAAAACGGAGGGAGAGAAAATATTGGATTTTTATTATATTGAGTAACGTTCTATGTTCCTATTGTCAGATGGAGTAGGTAAAATAAAAATCCTATATATAGATATTATAGGAAATATCAGACGAGTGCCGATTCCTAATGAGGACTGGCGTCTACAAAACAATATGACCTTCAACAAATTTGCTCATAGTCCTGGGACTAATCGCAAATGAGACGTATAAAAAAATATATATATAGATATTATTTTATCAACTTCAGTGTATACACATATATCATGTATCAGTGTATACACATACACATATATCTTGTATCTGTGATATGATAAAATCAATTATTATGTGATAAATTACACTAGCGGCACGCTATGATGGCCGGTTTGACACATTACAATAGTGATGTGAAATGTCAATTTATTCTCGAACAAAAAACAATTAAGTTTTGTTTTTGTACCTGATTAAATAGGTTTAATAAAACAAAAATGTATATGTTTATTTAATTTATTTGAACGAACTGAATATTTGAACGAAAATGAATATACATACTTTATATGCACACAAGAAACATATGAATACAAAAGATACCAAAAAAGGTGCCACAAAAGGCCATAATTAATCAGATTCGTCCATACTACTATTTTCACTGTCGTCACTGCTATCATCACATACATTAATAATTATATGTTCGTTTTCTATAATATTATCTATTTTCACATCTCTTTCATAATCTTCCCTTATTAATTTAACAGTTCTATTCACAACCTTTTCCCAGTCTCCTTTAGTCACATGTTCACAAGCTTCTTCTAATAATTTTAGCATTTTTTTTGTGGTAAATGGGGGTTCTGTATTGTGTCTTGCAGCATATCCCTTAATTTGAGCCCACACCAACTCAATCGCATTATACTCACAATGGTAAGGCGGTAACCGTATAACTCTGTGCCCATGTTCTAATGCTATTTCGTCAATGA
The DNA here is from genome assembly GCA_920104075.1 of Melanargia galathea. Taxonomy (NCBI): domain Eukaryota; kingdom Metazoa; phylum Arthropoda; class Insecta; order Lepidoptera; family Nymphalidae; genus Melanargia; species Melanargia galathea. The sequence goes on from OV049868.1 coordinate 12,281,331, forward strand.
CGTATCGGATCTTGGTTGGTTTGTTTTCTTTTAAAAGACGTACTAATTTCGCTTTTAACATATTCATGTTTGCATCTACGCCATTTTTACGAAGCCATGCGACGATATCAGCTTTCTTTTGGGATTGGGCAGGTGGCTTGTCAATTTGCATCGAGTGGTATGGGGCGTTGTCCATAATTATAATAGATGGTTCAGGGAGGCTACACAACATTGAGGTAAACCATTCAGTAAACTTTTCTCCATTCATGTCTTCATGATAGTCTCCAGTGGTTTTTGACGCAAAAGCCATGAGAGAACCTTCGACAAACCCGTTGATGGTTCCGGCGTGACAAATTATAAGTCGCGATCCTTTTCCTACAGGAACTTTGGAAGTAGATGCTGCTGTGTCATCGTTCCAAGAACGGCCTACAGTATGGTTAGCATTAAGCCATGTTTCATCCAAGAACACAACATTTTGCCAATTTTTGATTTCTTTCACTTGCCGTAAAAAAGTATACCTTGCCATCGCTATATCAAATCTTTCCATCAATATTTTGCGTTTGTTACATTTTTTGTATCGAAATCCAATGGTCTTCAAAATCTTCGTTAAAGAACTTTCCCCACCGAAGAATAATCCAGCTTCCTTCAGTGAATGCACCAACTTTTTTCTTGTTGGATACTCCTTCTGTAAATAGTAGCCGTAAACATGTCTTCGGATAGCATCGGCATCAAAGCTATCGATGCCTACGACTGGTTTTGCTCGTTTTCTCTTTTTTGGTGTGTGAAGTTTATTTTCTTCTGTACCAGTCTCGCCATATTTTTTTTTAGTTATCCGTCTAACAGTTCGTTGTCCAATATTAAGCGCATCAGCTACGCGTTCAACCACTGACGTTATAGGTAAAATTGGCCCTCCATTTTGAGCTTCACGATCGAAATAGTTACGAAGGCGTATTACGAACTCACGTGTCTGACTATTTAGAACAGTTCTCTGCGTACGTTCGGTCATATCGACGAAATCCACAACAAAGGGCTTGAACAGAGTCCAAATTAACGAGCAAGGGTCAACAGTAATGCAGTATCAATATTTGAAATCCAAAGCCAGGTCAAAACTATATCACAATCGCATTGCACTGACAGTTTATACTTTTCGAAGCAACGTCAATTCGAAACTGCTTTGTTTTGCATTGAGCATTGACGCGAGTTTGCCGGAGGTAGTAGTTGTGCTAGCCAGCGATCCTATGTGACGATCGTATTAGATTCCATTTTTAAAAATTTATTGATATTTTTTTGCGATTTCAGAGGTTTGTCCACATAGTGAAAATTGTTCATATTCACAAGTACATTCACCCCTTAAATGGTGCAAACTGATTTTTCTACACTTGTATACATTTAAGAAATCAATTTAATAAATAAATTTTGAGTCCTAAACCTAAAACTACATTCGATAAAATTTATGAATCTCTGCACATCACTATCGTCAATAAAGTAATACAATTATTTCCTTCAAAGTCGTTATCAATTAATACGGAACTTCATGAGCGGACAAACGTCAAACCGGCCATCATAGCGTGCCGCTAGAGTAGGGACCGTTGAGATAGACCGGCGCGGAGAGCAGAGTAAATTTTAATCGCATTTAAAATAGAATCTTAAGCCATTGAAATAAGGTTTATATTTACATTTTATCTCTTTTATGATAAGAGGATGCTCGAGGATGCTCCCAAAAGAGATAAAATGTAAAAATAAACCTTATTTCAATGCCATAAGATTCTATTTTAAATGCGATTAAAATTTGCTCTGCTCTCCGCGCCGGTCTATCTGAACGGTCCCCTAAGACCCTAAGAAAGTTGATCCACCATTTTAACGTCCCACTGCTGGGCACAGGTCTTTTTTATTATAAGAGAGGGATTTAGAGCTAAGACCCACCACGTGGTGAAACATCGGCAACTTCCAACTCTGGGCACTGAGAATTTCTTAAAAACCTCATAATATTTGACCTGACTCGGGAATCGAACCCAGAACCTAGTGATCTGCAGGCGACCATGCCAACCGAGGCATTAATAAGCTGTATTTCAAGAAAAAATTTATTGAAAGACTTCGATCCAGAAATCTCAGAGAAATGTATTCGATCACTCGAATGGATTGAAATGAAACTTGGCACGATTTAATTTCATACTACGGAGTAACATATAGGATACTTTTTATCCCGAAATTCAGCACGGTTCCCTTGGGAGAGGGGATGAAAGTCAAAATGTGTACTTAGCTGTTATAATTCATTAACGCGTGGTCCGATTTCATTCATTCTTTTTTTGTTAGAGAAGAGATACTTTAAATATTACCAACTAATATCTGAAAGGCTGGATCGATTTTGATGGGACTTTCACTGCCGGATGTTTACATTTTGATCTACCTAAACATCCGCCAGTGAACGTTAACAGTTTTTAGCAAGGTATGAGTTCAAAGAATCTTAGGAAAAACTAAAAGATTCCCACGGGATTTTTAAAAACCAATATCCACGCGAAAGAAGTCGCGGATTTCCGCTTGTATTATACTAAAACCTTTCTGAAAGTATGTAGATTACGATAGTGAAAAAATCATCAAAATCATTGTGGATTTTTAAATAATCGCGAACATACAATACATACAGACATACATACATACATACATACCTACTTACATACATACATATGGGTCAAACACAAAACCTCCTTTTTTGAAGTCAGTTAATGACATTTCAATAAGGACGTACACGGCGGCACGTAAGTCGAGCGGTGTTCGTTAAAGCGCAGAAGTCGAAAATGAGGCATCTCGGGTGGTTAGGGGGTCGCGTGGAGGGCGTGGGGATCGTTCGTAAGCACTGATTAGCTCTCGCGGATCCCTCGTAAGCGCTGATTGGCACTCCAATCGTATTGTGTCCCGCTCACTCGTACGACGCTGCGCGCACTTGAAGGTCACGACTTACGTCCCGCTGATTATAACAAGACGTGTTACCTTAAGCGTGTCCTTTCTGTCGTCGGGCTGCGCGGCCGCGTCGCCCGCTTCGCTCGTCGAGATGTCCGAGGCGAAGTCGCAAGTCACGGTCGGTATCGCCACCTGTTGCGTTTCTATTGTTGATATTTGACTATCCCTGTGCACACAATCAAGTTATCGTGTTACTGGCGTAGATATTTAAACGTTTTATTACGAGCTAAATAGGAAATGAAGCTGTGATAGCCTAGTTAGGACGACCGACTTCTAATCGGAGCTCGTGGGTTCGATCCCGGGACACGCCTCTAACTTTTCGGAGTTATGTGCGTTTTAAGTAGTTAAATATCACTTGCTTTAATGGTGAAGGAAAACATCGTGAGGAAACCTGCACGCCTGAGAGTTCTCCATAACGTTCTCAAAGGTGTGTGAAGTCTGCCAATCCGCTTGGCCAGCGTGGTAGACTATGGCCAAAACCCTTCTCACTCGGAGAGGAGACCCGTGCTCTGTAGTGAGCCGGTAATGGATTGATCATGATGATGATGATTAAATTGGAAAGAAAAAAGCAAAAATAAGAGAAAAAACAATTGTAAAAAAAAAATTTGAGGAAGACTTATCTATTACGAGCTATAGATAGGATAAATTCTAATAAAGTAAGCTAGCTATTAAAATACATTAGCTAAGTTAGGAGTCTGGGTGCGACCCTCGAAGTCTACACGACTAACATCCCAGTGGGAAAAAATTGCGGCACCGATTTTGCTGAAAATCTTATCTTTCGCTTTGGAAATAAAAATGGCTGGGCCGATTTTACTGAAATTCGAGGGAGTTGTGACAAAAATATGTAATCCACCATTTGGTGGCGGCAGTCATCTCGGACCGATTTTCATCAAACATAGCTATAAGAACACTCCCAACTAATTCACCTTTCAAACAAAAAACCGCATTCAAATCGGTTCACCTGTTCGAGCACTACGGTGGAACAGACAGACACATACACGCACACACACACAGACACGTCAAACTTATAACACCCCGTCGTTTTTGCGTCGGGGGTTAAAAAATAATTCCGAACGCATACACGCCCACAATATACACGTACAAACATCCACTTAAAAACTAGCACTCGACTCTAAAACCCTATAAGATAAACATATTTTTGGTATAAAAACCCTTTTCGATAGCCGCTCTTTTTTAGTTTTACCTTTGCTTGATATTGAATGGGGATTGTGTATTTGTTTGATATCTGGGCAATCGACTGATCTATACAAATAAATGGATATAGGTTATTTATACCATATAGTTTGTAAATATTTGTTTGCATATATGAAACAGATTGCTTTATATCGGCCGAATTTTGGAATTATAATTCGTATTTACTAGCCGATATACGTCCATTGCTGCACTTAGGTCTCATGCAAGGATCACCACAAGACGATGTTGTGTCGCTTGTAAGACTATAAAACGATTGTTCATAATATTGTACGCATTATTTACCATATTTATAACACCCTCCTATACATACTATCTCGCAATAAAAGCGATTTCTATTTCTATTTGTACAGAGTTCTTTTCACACGCTTACCTATTATTATTAGAATTGCTAGCATCCACTCCGGGCGGCATGGCCAAGGTGGATGAGGTAGGCATAGGCCGCGTGCCTTTTGGCACGTTCGAAAAGCTCGTCTGTTGCTCGTTCTGAAACAGAAGTTTACAATAAAACTCATTTCGGTGTGAAATATAGTACTTCTGAATCTCACCTTGTTTTTCGGATGGAGTATGCTGCTGCTGCATGCTATAGCATCATTCGAGGGTTTGGGCGACTGCAAAAGTTCTGCCAGAAGGGCTTGAGCCCAATAGCTTGAAGAAGATCCGGGGCAATGTTGTTCTAAGGGCGTTACAAAGGTAATCTTGGGGCACGGGGTTTTTTAGACTAGATTAGATAATCCATACGTCCCTATGACCGTGGAACGGATCAAGCAAGCATGTTGCTATCTATGAGGGTAAACCCCGGACCAGGAGGCAATGTTCGAGGCTTCTCAACTGACGTTGGTAAATTAAGAAGACTCTTCGTCTCGTCTATTATATATATGACCGCTCTAGGCCTCGGCCTGACGATGGCCTGACGTACACGAACACCATGATGCAGGACGGGATGTAGAAGCTGCCCAGCGTGGAATACACCACGTCACCAATGTCGTCTATTATTGTTATATTACTTGTGGTACTGACCGCTCTGGGCCTTGGCCTGATGATGGCCTGACGTACACGAACACCATGATGCAGGACGGGATGTAGAAGCTGTCCAGCGTGGAGCACACCACGTTACCGATGTCGTCTATTTTTGTTATATTTGTTGTGGTACTGACCGCTCTGGGCCTCGGCCTGATGTTGCGCCTCGCCCGCGCCTTGGCCGCGTAGTATATCCGTATGTACACGAACACCATGATGCAGGACGGGATGTAGAAGCTGCCCAGCGTGGAATACACCACGTTACCGATGTCGTCTATTTTTGTTATATTTGTTGTGGTACTGACCGCTCTGGGCCTCGGCCTGATGTTGCGCCTCGCCCGCGCCTTGGCCGCGTAGTATATCCGTATGTACACGAACACCATGATGCAGGACGGGATGTAGAAGCTACCCAGCGCGGAGTACACCACGTAGCCGATGTCGTCCGACACCTGCCGACAATTTGTACACATTTAATTTTGCCCTTAGTATCTTATTTATGAAGCGGTGATAGCCTAGTTAAAGTTAAAACTTCGGTCTCCCTTTCAGGGAACCGAAGTTCCCCTGAAAGGGAGACCGAAGACCGAGTTCGATCCCCGGCACACATCTCTAGCTTTTTGGAGTTATGTGCGTTTTAAGCAATTAAATATCATTTGCTTTAACGGTGAAGGAACATCGTGAGGAAACCTGCACGCCTGAGAGTTCATCATAATATTCTCAAAGGCGTGTGAAGTCTACCAATCCTCACTTGGCCAACATGGTGGACTACGGTATAAACCATTGCCACTCTGAGAGGAGCCCCGTGCCCTGTAGTAGGCTGGTGATGGATAAATGATGATGACGATGGTGACAATGATAATCTCTTTATGAATGTGTAAGAACTTAGTACCCATTAATTCTTTTTTAACTGACTTCAAAAAGTAGGAGGTTCTCAATTCATCTGAATCTTTCTTTTATGTATGTTCCCCGGTTACTCAAAGACGCCTGGACCAATTTAGAATTTTTTTATTTTGTTTGTAAGCCTCCTGTCTCATAGGATAGAGGGATTTAGAGCTTAGATCCACCACGATGCTCCAATGTGGGTTGGCGACCTTTAACGACTATTGTCACATGAATAGTACTAATAACCGGGACCGATAGCTTTCTCCGAGGCAAGAGGGTGAATCAATGCCACCAACCCAATTTCAAGCTGAGAATTTCTTGACAGATATACCTCTTATCACACTAATATTATAAAGGCAAAAGTTTGTGTGTGTGTGTATGTTTGTTACTCTTTAACGACGCAACTACTGAACCGATTTGGCTGAAATTTTGAATGAAGATAGACTATATCCTGACTTAACACATAGGCTTTATCCTGGAAAAATCCACAGTTCTCACAGGATTTTGAAAAACCGAGCTATAGGCAGATTACTATAGCAAACTTCCTTGAAAGTAGGTATAAAGGTTGGAAAAGGGAGCGGGAACGAGAACCAGAAATCGAAACCGGGACCTCGTGGTCCGCAGTCGAATATGCTAACCGCTAGGTGAACTAACGAGTTACGGTACACGTAAAATCTTTTTTAAATCCACCAAAGCCGTTTTACGTTGCGTACCTATACGCGGGAATGTCGACGGTTTTTTATAAATTGCTATTTTTCACGCAATCGGCTTTTTAATTAACGCATGCATACTGTAGAAGGGTGCCAACGTGAAAACATGTCAATTTCCATTCCACAACAGGCGTCAGGGGATTTATTGTGCGTTCGTCCGATTTTTAACGGACTTAAGGCCGCTCTCTTCACGCGCTTCTCCATACAAACGTATTACGCCTATTATTCTAATATTTGTCGCAATAGGTCTAAAGTTAAGCCAGATATCAATTTATATCTCCATTATCTATGCCATAAAATAAAAATATTAGTAAAATTATATTTATTTTGAAAGTTATGACGCTTGAAAAATCACTATTTTTGGGCAAATTTTGGGGCAACTTCGTGCGTAAATAAACTATGTAAGAAACTAGAAAATTGAAAAACGACCGAAGTCTTATCATAGGTTACTTCATAATAATTACAAATGTCTTTAGTTCATGTAAAAAATTGCCAAATATTTGCTAAAATAGGCGAAATACCAAACCTAGATTTGCATCTTTTTACTTTGCCGTTTTTCACTAAAAATCATGATATCTCAAGCAAAATTTATTTATTTAATTAATTTATTATTTATTTATGTATATATTTTTAGTACTCTTCTTTACTGAAGACGTCTCGCTCTCTAAATGCAGAAATCACTGTTTTAGACTCCACACACCAACGATTTGTCGATGCCATGGAGAGGACTCTTAAGTAACGTATGTATGCGTTGGTACCCAAGTAAGTAAGTATTAACATTATACAAATAAATAATAACCACTAGGCTATCACAGCTAATAAAAAGCTGTGATAGTCTAGTGGTTAGGACGACCGACTTCTAATCGGAGGTCGTGGGTTCGATCCCGGGCACGCACCTCTAACTTTTCGGAGTTATGTGCGTTTTAAGTATTTAAATATCACTTGCTTTAACGGTGAAGGAAAACATCGTGAGGAAACCTGCACGCCTGAGAGTTCTCCATAACGTTCTCAAAGGTGTGTGAAGCCGCCGCTTGGCCAGCGTGGTAGACTATGGCCAAAACCCTTCTCACTCTGAGAGGAGACCCGTGCTCTGTAGTGAGCCGGTAATGGGTTGATCATGATGATGATGATGAAATAAATAATACGAGTATGTACCAATTAACGTTATAACGTAAAGTTATAATTATGCGTATGTGTATAATGGGGCTAATTCTGATTTGCACAATCTCTAAACTATATAAACTAAAATGAGAGGTCTAATACTATTCCTTTCTCTCTCCGAGGCGCGGGGGTGCAAAACTACCAAGTATTCGTTCGGGACTGGCACTGAGAATGTCTTGATTGAAAATGGTCCGATCCGGGAATCGAATCCTCGTGATTTGAACATGTGAACCGCGAGACCAACAAGGCAAGTTAATAGCACCGTGTAGTAATAAATAATAATAAAGTAAGTGCTTTGATACTAAGTGCGTAAAAGGTTTCCGTTGGAAGCCATTATTAATCTGTGAATATAGTACAGTAATTGGCTCTTTTTTTGTATTATTTTTGAGTTTCAGTGTTTTTTAATAACTTTATCATGTTAATAAATATTCTGCGTAATGATCTCTTAATTAAGGAATAGACTCAGTTATTCCGAAGATTAAAAACAAATACACAGACAGATGAAAATTAAAAAAAGTGTATTTGGTATTTGGTTTATTGGTATCATTTAAAGAAAATCATGTCAAGTTAGTGGCGTGCATTTCAAAATCACACAATTATATTTATTTTTATACTTTAGATAGAATTAAGAACATCTCGTGAATGAATATTTCATTTAATATTTTCCCAGTAAAAAAATATTTTCCTTTCAATTATTTTGAAGTGTCAGAGTTGAGTGGCAATATTAAATTATGAGACTCGTAAAAATATCCGAGCCTTATTCTAAATTAACGTTAAATTTTTATACTTGCAACGTTAATTTGAAGAACTTTCGGCTTGAGTAGGACCTCTCGAAAGTTTCAAGACTTTATATTAAAATAATAAATAATAATTAGAATTTTCATCGCTCTTTTGAACAGTATGCTTACACCCGTATTCTTAGTTCTAAACTCATGATTTACTCGACTCGACTCAACCTCACAGAGGTGTTTTGATATTCATAGTTGTAATTTTTGTCCTTACCTCAAACACTTTCCTCACTCGAGGTGAGTTGAGTCGAGTCAAATGTAAGGTTGATCGGCATCTACCTTGAGGATGTTTTTATGTGATTGTTAGCTACAAAAGAAGTATTTTATTAATTTTTTATAATGTCTTTTGATAGTTTTATTGAATATAATATGTACGATAGTCGCGATAATTAGTCGTAAGGACTATCGTTTGCGCACGCACCGCACGCAGCGCACGCACCGCACGCAGCGCACGCAGCGCACGCACCGCACATAGCGCACGCACCGCACGCAGCGCACGCACCGGACGCAGCGCAAGCACCGCACGCAGCGCACGCACCGGACGCAGCGCACGCACCGCACGCAGCGCACGGACCACACGCAGCGCATGCACCGCACGCAGCGCACGGACCGCACGCAGCGCATGCAGTGCACGCAGCGCACGCACCGCACGCAGCGCACGCAGCGCACGCACCGGACGCAGTGCACGCAGCGCACGGACCGAACGCAGCGTACGCACCGCACGCAGCGCACGCACAGCACGCAGCGCACGCACCGCACGCAGCGCACGCACCGCACGCAACGCACGCACCGCACGCACCGCACGCAGCGTACGCACCGGACGCAGCGCACGCACTGCACGCAGCGCACGGACCGCACGCAGCGCACGCACCGCACGCACCGGACGCAGCTCACGCACCGGACGCAGCGCACGCACCGCACGCAAAGCACGCAGCGCACGGAACGAACGCAGCGCACGCACCGCACGCAGCGCTCGCACCGGACGCAGCGCGCACGCAACGGACGCAGCGCACACAACGGACGCAGCGCGCGCACCGCACGCAGACACGCAGCGCACGCACCGGACGCAGCGCACGTAGACACGCACCGCACACAGCGCACGCACCGCACGCAACGCACGCAGCGCACGGAACGCACGCACAGCACGCAGCGCACGCACCGGACGCAGCGCACGCACCGGACGCAGCGCACGCACCGCACGCAACGCACGCAGCGCACGGATCGCACACAGCGCACGCACCGCACGCAGCGCACGCACCGGACGCAGTGCGCACGCACCGGACGCAGCGCACGCACCGGACGCAGCGCACGCACCGGACGCAGCGCACGCAGACACGCACCGCACGCAGCGCACGCACCGCACGCAGTGCACGCACTCGCACTCGAAGTCGCACTCGCACTCGGACTCGAACTCGCACTCGCACTCGCTCTCGCACTTGAACTCGCACTCGCACTCGAAGTCGCACTCGCACTCGCACTCGCACTCGCACTCGCACTCGCACTCGGACTCGAACTCGCAGTCGAACTCGCTCTCGCACTTGAACTCGCACTCGCACTCGCACTCGGACTCGAACTCGCACTCGCTCTCGCACTCGAACTCGCACTCGCACTCGCACTCGAACTCGGACTCGAACTCGCAGTCGCACTCGAACTCGCACTCGCACTCGAACACGCACTCGCACTCGAAATCGCACTCGCACTCGCACCCGCACTTGCACTCGAACTCGCACTCGCACTTGAACTCGCACTCGAACTCGCACTCGCACTCGCACTCGCACTCGCACTCGAACTCGGACTCGAACTCGCACTCGCACTCGAACTCGCACTTGCACTCGAACTCGCACTCGCACTCGAACACGCACTCGCACTCGAAATCGCACTCGCACTCGCACCCGCACTTGCACTCGAACTCACACTCGCACTTGAACTCGCACTCGCTATAGCACTCGAACTCGCACTTGCACTCGCACTCGAACTCGCACTCGGACTCGCACTCGAACTCCCACTCGCACTAACACTCGCATTCGCACTCGCACTCGCAATCGCACTCGCACATAAAAAAAAATCGTCCATTATTAAGGTTAGCTAACGTCATAACAAACGAAACATTCCTCCAAACGATGACGTAATCCTTGAGTTTTACCTTGACTCCACTCATTCGAGGAACCTCGAGAATTCCTCAACCTGACAACTATGAATACCGATCTTGAGGTTCTTTCAAGTCATTCCTTGAGGCCTCCTCGAGTGAGTTGGAGTCGAGGGGCTTTTCGAGTTACGACTTAGAATATGGGTGTTAGTCTCAGTTTGCACAGCTTGAAAACTTTACTAAATACTACTGATCGAAATACAATGACTTCAGAGTAAAGTGGACTTAAATTGGTTTATTTTAAAGTTTGAGTTAGCCAACACATTCAGCATACGTTTACAGTCAGCGCGTCAAGCAGAAATATTGTAAAATAAATATTTGAAGTATTAGTATTGGTCTCGAACAGTATAATTGCATTCGGAACATAGACGATAAAATTTTAGACCTAGTATTATGTAGTGGAGTATTACAAACTAAAGTACATTCTGCTGATTTCTCGTTGAGTAAAATTGATTCATACCACCCACCGTTATTAATCGAAATTAATTTTAATAAAGTGTGTTTTCTTAATCCTAACAAAACCGTAAGATATAATTTTTATCGCGCTGACTATCAAACTATTAACGAAGAATTAAAGCTAATTAGCTGGGACAGTATACTTTACAAGGATGATTCCGCTGACCAGATGATCGAGAAATTTTATAGAATTATTAAAGAACTAATAGATAAACATGCCCCCAAAATTTTGGTAAAACGAGGTTCATATCCTAATTGGTTCACTAATAGTCTTATAAGATTACTTAAGGAGAAGGAATCTTACCGACGTAATTATAAAAAAACTAACACCTATATTCTAAGTCGTAACTCGAAAAGCCCCTCGACTCCAACTCACTCGAGGAGGCCTCAAGGAATGACTTGAAAGAACCTCAAGATCGGTATTCATAGTTGTCAGGTTGAGGAATTCTCGAGGTTCCTCGAATGAGTGGAGTCAAGGTAAAACTCAAGGATTACGTCATCGTTTGGAGGAATGTTTCGTTTGTTATGACGTGGTTATGACGTTAGCTAACCTTAATAATGAACGATTTTTTTTATGTGCGAGTGCAATTGCGAGTGCGAGTGCAAATGCGAGTGTTAGAGCGAGTGGGAGTTCGAGTGCGAGTCCGAGTGCGAGTGCGAGTGCGACTTCGAGTGCGAGTGCGAGTGCGAGTTCGAGTTCGAGTGCGAGTGTAGTGCGAGTGCGAGTTCGAGTTCGAGTGCTAGTGCGAGTGCGAGTTCGAGTGCGAGTGCGAGTGCGAGTGCGAGTTCGAGTACAAGTGCGAGTTCGAATGCGAGAGCGAGTGCGAGTGCGAGTGCGACTTCGAGTGCGAGTGCGAGTGCGAGTTCGAGTCCGAGTGCGAGTTCGAGTGCGAGTGTGTGCGGTGCGTGTCTGCGTGCGCTGCGTCCGGTGCGTGCGCTGCGTCCGGTGCGTGCGCTGCGTGCGGTGCGTGCGCTGCGTGCGTTGCGTGCGCTGCGTGCGGTGCGTGCGCTGCGTCCGGTGCGTGTCTGCGTGCGGTGCGTGCGCTGCGTGTGGTGCGTGCGCTGCGTGCGTTGCGTGCGCTGCGTGCGGTCCGTGCGGTGCATGCGCTGCGTGCGGTCCGTGCGCTGCGTGCTGTGCGTGCGCTGCGTCCGGTGCGTACGCTGCGTGCGGTGCGTGCGCTGCGTGCGGTACGTGCGCTGCGTGCGGTCCGTGCGTTGCGTGCGGTGCATGCGCTGCGTGCGGTCCGTGCGCTGCGTGCAGTGCATGCGCTGCGTCCGGTGCGTACGCTGCGTGTCTGCGTGCGCTGCGTGCGGTCCGTGCGTTGCGTGCGGTGCATGCGCTGCGTGCGGTCCGTGCGCTGCGTGCAGTGCGTGCGCTGCGTCCGGTGCGTACGCTGCGTGTGCTGCGTGCGCTGCGTGCGGTGCGTGCGCTGCGTGCGGTCCGTGCGATGCGTGCGGTCCGTGCGCTGCGTGCAGTGCGTGCGCTGCGTCCGGTGCGTACGCTGCGTGTGCTGCGTGCGGTGCGTGCGCTGCGTGCGGTGCGTGCGTTGCGTGCGCAAACGATAGTCCTTACGACTAATTATCGCGACTATCGTACATATATTCAATAAAACTATCAAAAGACATTATAAAAAATTAATAAAATACTTCTTTTGTAGCTAACAATCACATAAAAACATCCTCAAGGTAGATGCCGATCAACCTTACATTTGACTCGACTCAACTCACCTCGAGTGAGGAAAGTGTTTGAGGTAAGGACAAAAATTACAACTATGAATATCAAAACACCTCTGTGAGGTTGAGTCGAGTCGAGTAAATCATGAGTTTAGAACTAAGAATACGGGTGTAAGTGTCCCCTCGCGGAATATGATTTTGTAGAAGCTAGGAGAAGGTGTCACGTTTTAATAGATATTTGCTATGCCAACTACAAAAAAAGTATTGAAGAATCGATCTGCAAGAATAACATGAAACTACTGTGGTCTTTCTTAAAATCTAAACGAAAAAATCAAGGATCTATCCCTAATGTAATGATATTTAATAATGTAAAAATTTCGACTCCTTCGTCTATTTGTGGTGCCTTCGCTGAGCACTTCTCCTCTGTGTATGTGAATCCAGTCCATAATAATACTAACATTGAGTCAAATTCTGCTCCTACCACGTATTTTGATTCACACACGCAATCTAATACTTTATTTAAAGTTTTTATAGATCATAAATCAATAGAAAAAGCCTTAAAGAATCTAGATAAAAATAAAGGAGCTGGTCCTGATCAAATACCGGCAGTTTTTATAAAAAACTGCGCGGAAACTCTTACTTACCCGTTGTTTCTCATCTTCAACCGCTCATTGGCTACTGGAATATTTCCAGAGAAATGGAAAACTGCCAATGTCGTACCAATTCCAAAAAGCGGACAAGCGGATGACATACTTAATTATAGACCAATTTCCCTACTGTCCATTTTTGGCAAAGTTTTCGAATCCCTGATCTATCCGTTTCTTTCTTTCCACTTGAAATCAGTCCTAATTCCGCAACAGCATGGTTTTCGTAATAAAATGTCTACAATATCTAATTTGACGGAATATACGTATAACATTACTGGCGAAGTGGATAAGAGTAATCAAGTAGACGCTATTTATATGGATGTAAGCAAAGCATTTGATAAGGTAGATCATTCCATTCTTATAACTAAATTACATCGTGCTGGAATTCAAGGAAACTTACTCTCCTGGTTCAGATCTTACTTATTCAATAGATGGCAAAAAGTTGTGGTTTGTGGTTATGAATCAACTCCATTTAAAGTACCTTCGGGTGTTCCTCAAGGTTCCCACTTAGGCCCTGTTTTATTTTTATTATTTGTGAATGACTTGTGTGATCATATAAAGTCGTCTGATTTTGCATTATTTGCAGATGACTTAAAAGTTTATAAAGCCATAAATTCTCCATTTGACTCTATAACCCTTCAAAATGATCTGGACACAGTAAGTGAATGGTCTTCTAAAAATAGGCTACCGCTCAATGTTAAAAAATGTCAGCATATAAAATTTACTAAGAAACGTATGCCTCTTCAGACCTCCTATAACCTTGGTGGTCTTTTGCTGGACGAGGTTAGTGTGATAAGAGACCTAGGCGTTATTATAGATAAAAAACTATCTTACAATGCACACATAGATGGATTAATTACTAAATGCTACAAACTATTGGGTTTTATTTGGCGTAATTGCAAATCTTTCAAATCTTGTTCAGCTCTCAAAATAGTGTATTTTGCCTTAATTCGCAGCTTATTAGAATACGGCTCCAGCGTTTGGAATCCGTTTTACAAAGACCCTATACAAAGAATCGAAAGAATCCAAAAACGTTTTCTTTTCTTGTTGACTGTTCATCAAAACAAAAAGAGAGAATTAACCTCTTATAGCCAAAGATTAAGTTATTTCAAATTTACCTCACTCGAACACCGACGTTGGGTGTCTGACCAGGTGCTTCTCTTCAAAATTATAAATAATGATATTGATTGTCCAAGTCTCTTGTCAAAAATTAACTTTTCTGTACCTCGAATCAACATACGGATCTCTAGGTACAAACCATTTGTCATAAAAGGTTGCAGAACAAACATGGGAGCGAACAATGTGTTATTAAGAATATGTCGCGAGCACAACAAACTTTTTAAAAACTCAAATAGTATTATCGATTTGCATTCACTCTCTTTGCAACAGTATAAAAGATTATTACATAAATATATTGAATCTGTATAATAGCCTCTTATGCTTCTTTCAAGCTTATCAAAATTTTGTACTAAATCGAACCATAAACTGTAGATATTATTCTATTGTAGTTATTTTTATAATTTTTTAGTGTAAATATCTTTAATTGACCTTTTGTAAGTAGCTGATTAACTAGCAAACCCGCATTTGCACGTTTGTTTATATGCATGTCGGTTTGCCTGTAATTGGGTGCACACCCGAAATGTTTCATTAGAATTAGTTTGATCTTTTGTAATTTATGTGTGAACGCCTGTTGGCAAACCAATAAAATAAAATAAAAATAAATAAAATAAATATTAAATTACGACTTTAAAATAAGAGTCTTTGGGTTAATTTTGCAATACACATTACAATTTTTCGATACGTTGGTAAAGTTTTGAGATATACAGAATACATCATAAGCTTAGTAGGACTTTGCACATCTCGAAAAACTTTGTCCAGATTTACAAAATCTTACTAAGTGTAGGTACAGTAATTTCTACTATTAAAACATTGACGTAATAATACTATTAAAACGATAATTTAATGTCCATGTCTTTTTATTTGTTTGGGAGTCCATCGCGAAAGCACTAAACTGCTAGAGATTAAATATATACGACACAATTAGTGATAATCTAAAAGATTGAAAATAAAACCGACTTCACCACGCACTTAGGTAGTTTGGTAATTTCCGAGTTATGTCCATATCTCGGAAATTACCAAACTTGCACTATTCCCTGTTGAAGTAGGTAAATGACAAAATCGACAAAATGACAGAGAAATCCACGGGCAAACATACATACGTAACACACATCTATGAAATTTTGTATATTTGTTCGGAAGCCCTCTAACTATTTGAACTGCAAAATATTAACATAATATGATAATCTATATATTATCATATTAGGTAAATATTTTACAGTTCCAATAATATTACATACATACGTCGAATTGATAACCTCTTTCTTTTAAGTCGGTTAATTAAAAATTAATCAAATACCTACTAAGATTATTAGTGCAACATGTTCAAAAAATTTCCGAAATTGTTCGAAATGAGATAGAACTAGACGAGGGTTTTTGAGTGTAGATATTTTAGACGTGGCCCGCACAAACAACTCATAGCATTTTATTAAGCGGACTCAATTGGGAATGACGTGAAGTGCCAAAGCGGGTGCGCCTAATGAAAACTGAAAAGAAAGAGCGAGTTCAACAGTGAATGCGATGCTGATAGATATACAGATAGCAGACGACGCTGATATATAGATAGATAGATAGATAGATAGATCGATAGATAGTTGGATATATAGCTTTTTATTTGTTAACAAAACACATTACAAAATTATGCTTTCAAATTAAGTAAACACAATGCTATTTAATATGGAACAAACCGGAAAAAAGGTTGAATCGGAATCCGATTGAGCTGCCTAATTAAAATAATAAACAAGACGAAAAATTAGCTTAAAAATACGCGACGACGTGCAACGTCCACTGGTGGCATATGATAACATACCTCATGGTGGTGTCACCTGTGTAATGTATGAACTGTTTTAAAATCGGCGCAGTAGTTTTTCAGGAAACGAATTGTAATTGGCTGAACTTATGACATTTTTATAGCTTCTATTTATAGACGATCGACAGCCTGAGTAAAAATGGATGCTTCTAGATTTGCCGCGTATAGTAGGTACTCTCTTTGTCACGCTCGATTCATGTATAGCGCTGTCCTTGTCTGTGGTAGTTTGCTTTTATCCACCACTACTACAGCCTTTCAACGTCCCACTGCTCGGTACAGGCCTCCTCTCTCATAGGAGAGAGGGATTGAGAGCTTAGATCTGCCACGATGCTCCAATGTGGGTTGGCAAGCTTTAATGACTATTGTCACATGATAGTGACAATGAATGATAACCGGGACTGACGGCTTAACGTGCTCTCCAAGGCACGGGGGTGATACACCGCCAACTACCAACTTCGGATTGGCACTGAGAATTTCTTAACAGAAAAATCCATTACGTAACCATTATCAGCTGTATTTGCCCAACCCGGGAATCGAACCTGTGACCTCGTGATCTGCATTCTGCAGTCGAATATGCTAACCACTAGACCAACGAGGTAACTACCCTTCATAACATTTAAACCCGATCGCTTCAAAATTATATCTTCCAATACACACGCGGCATAAGAAATAATTTTCCCATTTACCCTTGCGCTTAAAATATTAACTTTAATTCGAAGAGCTGAGAGTCGATTTTCGTTTCCTCTGCGCGAAGGACATTTTTCGCCCAACGATCTCAAAAGGGCAGTAAGTGAAAACGTGAGCGCTGCTTGCTTGTGTTGGGAATTACTCTGTGAACGGTTTATTTTGAGAGGTCCATAACAAATTTGGTATACCAACAACTTTTATTGTTTTACGCGGGAATCCCAGAAAATTCCTAGATAACAAGCTATATTTCAGAAAAAATTGAACCGACTTCAGACCATTACGGCTATTCACTAAAATACCATCTCGATATCGAAGCTCACTCAAGTGAGATAGCAATTTGACAAGTGGAAACGAACTTCGAGATGACAAGAAATGGCGTTACAGAATATCAATAATGCCAAAATATCCCAGAATTATCCAAACCAAGTAGTTTATCTCACCACCGTATTCGTCAATGGGGCGCCACTTAGAAAACTCATCTCGAATTCACTCGCTATAATACGAAAATGGCTTTACAGAATAGCCCTACTGCTATCTGTACCAATCAAAAATATTGGTGACATATGGATACAATTATGCGTGTAACTTCGTACATAAGAATGATAACTAGGTGTGTGATAAATACCTACTATTACAAAATCATCCTGAAAGTATCTAAATTACGATAATGAAAAAATCATCAGTTCATTGGTGTTTGAAATAATCTCGAACATATTCTATACATACATACATACATACATACATACGGGTCGAATACATAACCTCTTTTTTTGACGTCAGTTACACCCCTGGGGGGTTATTCTGTAACTTAGTTAGCAACTGAAAATAGTGGCCAACGAATTTGTTCGATATACATTGCTGCTTTACTGTGTAAAATTATGAAAACACTTTATATTTCCCACAGTAAAGCAGTAATGTATATTGAACTAATTCGTTGGCTACTATTTTCAGTTGCTAACTAAGTTACAGATCAACCCAACTGGTTGGAGACTCTAGTTCTTCTACAATAAAGTTCTTTTAAAAAGAGCTCCCATACTCGTAATGCAAAGCAAGTGATCTATGTTATATCCGCGACATATAATTTGCATTCTAAGTAAAAGAGGAGTCGACGGTTAAAAATCGTCGCCATGCGTCACTAGGGGTAGTTTTAACCTTTCCACTAGCACTACTCGCTAGTGATGTGAGTTTTCGATAATACTTCGACTATCTTACTGAAAATCTGTTTTTTTGTTTCATAAAACTAAAAAAAAAAAAATTTTTATCAACAAAGGTTTACTTTAAGACTTACGGTTTAAATAAATTGAATTTTAGCCATACAACTGATAATTTTGGCAAGACAAAACGATGACTTTGACGTTTTTTTTAATGGGTAGGTATATTATATTAGCCATGCTGAATATGAGTAATATGCGTATTTCCCCTTCATAAAATTTCAAATTATCTCTTGTTGTATGGGTCGAGTATTGAATTAACAGATTTTAGGAATCTTACAATCGTTATGCACGCGTGTTGATTCAGACATTTAGGTATTAGTGACTACTATTAAAAATACATTACATTTAACTTCAATACTAATATTGCTCACGTGCTAGAGTTGACATACTTCACATACGTCACAGGTACTTCAATATATCTACATGACAAACAATTAAAAATAAGCTGATTTCTTTAATACAGCTAGAATTACGTTTTCTCTATTTTTAACCCCCAACGCAAAAACGACGGGGTGTTATCTGTTCCCCTATAGCGCTCAAACGGGGGAACCGATTTGAATGTGGTTTTTTTTGTTTGAAAGGTGAATTAGTCAGGAATATTCTTAGCTGTATTTGATGAAAATCGGTCCAAGATGGCCGCCACCACAAAACGGCGAATGTCAGAGGTTTTTAAAATTTTTAATTTATACTTGTGTATCGTTTTATTTCTATTTTTAACCCCCGACGCAAAAACGACGGGGTGTTATAAGTTTGACGTGTCTGTGTGTGTGTGTGTGTGTCTGTCTGTTCCCCAGTAGCGCTCAAACGAGTGAACCGATTTGTTTGATTTTTTGTTTGAAAGGTGATTTTGTCGAGAGTGTTGTTAGCTATGTTTAATGAAAATCGGTCCAATATAGCCGCCGCTACAAAATGGCGAAAGTTAGAGGTTTAAAAATTTTTTAATTTATGTATCGTTTTATTTCAATTTTATTTAATCGATATCAATGTAAGAAAGGGCCATCCCTAACCACGCTGCACGTGTACGGCAATTTGTTTCGCAAATGTGTTTGTTTGCGGCGAGCGCGCACCGCCGTTTGCTTTCACGAAAATATGAGGTACCTACGTACGTACTCGAATTTTCTTTTTTCCACCCGCGCGGATTATGTGCGAGAGCGGTGTAATGCATGTGACATTAATTTTAGAGATTTATGTGCGCTGTGTTAACACAGACCAAAAGAAAAGAATAGACGGCGAACGGGGTGCCGGAATATGAAGCCGGCTCGGAAATTCGGCGAAAATTTGGCATTATTTTGTTTATTTCAAAGTGCAAGTGGTGACAATAGGCCGTGTCCCAATTAGACGAACAGTGAGCGGCTAAATTCAAAATTCAAATTCAAATAAAGTTAATTCAAAATTGGTACACTGTACAGTACTTTTGCTAACTGCTTTGCTTGAGTGTCCAAACAGCGCGTAATGTACGCAGTTTGCGGCGTTTCGCATGCTAACTTATTCAGTGAGTTCAGTGAGCGGCTGATTCACTCCAAATACCTTAACTGTGAAATATCTAGAGCTATGAGTTAGCGACCGATACGCCGCGCCGCTCAGTCAGCCAGCGGACAGTGAGCCGCTCATTGTTCGCCTAATTGGGACATGGCTTTAGTTGTATTATAACAGAATTCGTATATATAACAGAAGTATATCGTTATCACGTAAAATTATCGTCCGTAAACCGACTTTACAGACAACCAATTTTTTAAACACAAAATATGAAACTCTATGGTCTATTACTAATAACACACTGCTTTTATACACGGCTCAAACATTTCAGTCATTCATCAAAGTAAACGAGTCACGTAAGTAACATGAAGCAGGGCGTAAATTTTTATTAGTCCGAGCCTTTGTGGTTTTATCACGTGTCGGTGACCCTTATGTGCAGTTAGCGCGTTAGACGCTCTGTGGATACACTTGTACACGAGCGCTTTCCTTCTATTTTAATCATTTAGTCTCTGTGTATAAAACATGGAACGTATCATGGGATTTGCTTGAAGGTAATTTATGTATATTGTATAACATTGTACGCGCAGTAAACTGGAAGACCTGTTTGACCTTGCGGTTTTTTTAGTCACCTACAAGCCCTCGACTATGGTCTCATCTGATGGTAAGTGACGATGCAGTCGAAGTTGAACGCGGGCCACCCTGGAAGGGGTGTGTCAGTTTCTACGTGGCATCGCACTGGAACGCTAAATCGCTTGGTGGCACGCCTTTATTGATAGGATGGTAACTATAGCCATAGCTGTAGCCTTCCACCGGATTAGAGACAAATAAGAAATTATAAAAAAAACTACGTTTCAAATCAGGTTTTTTAACCCCCGACGCAAAAACGACGGGGTGTTATAAGTTTGACGTGTCTGTGTGTGTGTGTGTGTGTGTGTGTGTGTGTGTGTGTGTGTGTGTGTGTGTCTGTCTGTTCCCCTGTGGCGCTCAAACGGGTGGACCGATTTGAATGCGGTTTTTTTTGTTTGAAAGGTGAATTAGTCGAGAGTGTTCTTAGCTATGTTTGATGAAAATCGGTCCAAGATGGCCGCCGCTACAAAATGGCGGATGATATATTTTTTCACAACTCCCTTGATATGGGTATCAAATGAAAGGGCTTGACTAGTAGAATAGCACTACTGCAAATTCAAGATGGCCGCCGCCACTAAATGGCGAATGTCGGGGGTTTTTTAAATTTTCAATTTACACTTGTCATCTGTATATTATTATACGTATGTAGAATAATAATATACTTAATCTCTTAATCTTAATCCCTTTCCCTCCAACTAACTGGCTGAACTATTTTGAACCAAGATTAGAAAAATGTCCAAGGCTTCTTTTACTCCTTCATAAAGGTCTAGTTTCATATTCTATTATTACTTATTTGCTTTCATATTCTATTAATCTTTTTAGGTGTTTTCTAGTTGTTTGCTTAAAGGATGAAAACCAGTCCAAATACAGTCAGTACGATAACGCTTTCCCATGCCTTTGCAACGCTATATCGACACAAAAACCTCAAAAACTCCGCCTTTTGCGAGATGTAGGTTATGCCGAGTTTGCACTTTTCGACAACGTTACTCCAAAAATCGAAAATCCACAATGTGGGCGATTCTGTTGTACACATTCTCTAAATCTAAACTAAAATGACAGGTCTAAATATATTCCTGTCTCTTTCACAATCCCCCCTGCTGAAGGGGATAGCACTATTTTTAAACCTGTCATTTTAGTTTAGATTTAGAGATTGTGTACAACAGAATCGGCCACAATATCAGAGTAAAATGGACCTAAAATGTCTTACTTTAAAGTCGTAAGTTCTACGTTCGCAGAACTACTACGATCGTAGATCGTCGACTACGGCGTAGTCGTAAGCCTACATTCAATACTTCCGATTTTTATTTTGTAAAATTTCCGCTTGGTGCCAGAATATAGATGTATGGACGAATTCAGACCTTAAAAAAAGTTACTTTATGTCTATTTTACTTTGAAATTATTGTGTTCGATACTTGAAATCGATCAACGTTGACGCAATGTGTAAACTAGGCATATTATTGGGTTTCTCTGGCTAATCTGATTAGCATGTTCCACTGCAGATCACGAGGTCCCGGGATCGATTCCCAGGTCGGGAAAATAATTGAGTTATTCTGTCAAGAAATTCGCAGTGCCAGCCTGGACTTGGTAGTTGGCGGTGTTTCACCCCCGTGCCTCGGAGAGCACGTTAAACTGTCGGTCCCGATTATTATCACTGTCATGTGACAATAGTCGTTAAAGCCCACCAACCCGCACTGGAACAGCGTGGCGGGTCTATAAGCTCTAAATTCCTTTCTCGCGAATCCCCTGCGAGAGGAGGCCTGTACCCAGCAGTGGGACGTTATAGGGCTGTAATGGTGGTGGTAAACAAGGCTAAACCCTGCTGCGAAGAAAACACCTTTAACACGCCAGATTGATGATTATTAGCGAAGATTAATGACCAACGAAACTAACCTTCCTAGGGAGTGAAAGAAGCCCAATTTAATAAATCGGAATAATTCTCGGAGGGGGTTGAAATTGATGGCCTTCTTTGTTGCGCGCCAAAAAGTGATTCTACCCTCCGACCTCTCGAGGGAGCAATTAACTTAATCTTTAGTTTATTTACACGTGAAAAATAAAATGAGGAACCCTGAAAACATCAAGGTCACGTATGTAACAGGTTTAGTAGCAAAAGTTCGGTTGTCAGTCCGGTTGACCGAACTAAACAGCCCATACACGGGTAGAGTAAACAGCATAGTAATTTCTCTGTAAATCTGCAGAGTATTTATTTATTTACACTAACAACTTCCATACAACAGTCAACTCTTATTCTAATACATAATTATTCAGTAAGGTAAACTTTCTCAACAAAAAAAAAATTAGATGTATGGTACATACCATTTACTATATTATGTACTTATACCTACATAAATATGGAGTATTAACTATCTTACTAACTATAGCAATGTAGGCATCACTAGTTATTAGCTTGGGCAGCTTGGGCAGTTGTTCTAGCAGAATACAATACACAACATCACACTAATCACACTAATGTTATATTATAATATATTATTACTATTGTGTGTGTGTATGTGTGTGTGTGTGTGTATGTGTGTGTATGTGTGTGTGTGTGTATTTATTACTCTTTAACGCCGCAAATACTGAACCGATTTGGCTGAAATTTTGAATAGAGATCGATTATGCCCTGAATTAACACATAGGCTCCTTATCCTAGGTCGATTACTATAGTATAAAGGTAGGAAAAGGGAGCGGGAACTGGAACCGAAAATCCACGTTTCCCTCGGGATTTATGAAAAACCGAAATTCACGCGGGCGAAGCCGCGGGCAGAAGCTAGCACAAAATAATATTTTTTTCCAATTATTCTATACCTTGTTGCAAGTAGTTATAAATATAGGTATTAAAATATATACTTGTATATATTCTTTTGGTAGAAAATAAAAGAGTTCCTGATATATTCAACGTGTTTTACTAAAACAAAAGCATTTCAGATAAATTCAAACTACTGTGACGCGAAAACGCATAAAAGACATAACCTCCGTGTTTTTGCGTTGGGGGTTAATAAATCAGAATAAATCTCGGTAGGGGTTGAAATTGATGGCCTCTGTCTGGCAAAAAGTGATCCCACCCGCCAAAATTCTCAGGGGTGGGTTGGGTAGGTACTCGCATTTAATTAACTTTTGACTCACTTTCACTGATGCTTGTGACTTTCCTTGCAATTTTCTACCATGCGATTATAACTAAGTAGATATTTAAAACAGTTACAAAAACTTGTATTCGCTACGTGGACATGTAGGTAGCTACTCTAATTTTGAAAAACAAAAAAAGAATTCAATGTTTAATAATGTTCAAAGATTTTAGGTATTTAAATAGTGTTTAACAAAAAAACACGATTGCTGTGATAGCAACTGCGTAATATAATCAGCAGTAAAGATTTTTAGGTGCGACAATGTTTCTGGGCGCCTACTAATACCTACTTCATCATGATCAACTCATTACCGGCTCACTACAGAGCACGGGTCTCCTCTCAGAGTGAGAAGAATTTTGGCCATAGTCTACCACGCTGGCCAAGCGAATTGCCAGACTTCACACACCTTTGAAGAACCAAAGAAGTTATGGAGAACTCTCAGGCATGCAGGTTTCCTCACGATGTTTTCCTTCACCGTTAAAGCAAGTGATATTTAAATGCTTAAAACGCACATAACTTCGAAAAGTTAGAGGTGCATGCCCCGGGATCGAACCCACGACCTCCGATTAGAAGTCGGTCGTCCTAACCACTAGGCTATCACAGCGTAATATCTACTTAACAGAAGATATTATGTAGCTATTTTGTCAAATAATTAAATAATATTATTTTGTACTGGCGCGAAAACAACAACAATTATAAAGGTACTTTACGAAAAATAAAATAAATTATAGCATAGAACGCATCTAGCCCGATTTTAAACGTATCCTACTAAGTAACAAAATGGCCTCCACAATACAGGTTTTCCTAGTCCGATTGTATTTTTCTTTTTTTTGGTAAGAAAGCATATTTTTATTTTATTTAAGTGTTTCTTTTATATTTTGTGCCTTTAGTATTCATTTTTCTGACCCATAAACGATGATTCACTGAAAACGCTGATTCGCCTACTATAAAGTTTGTCAGTCATGTAGGTTAACTGACTGACGCAGCGTTTATTTTTCCTGGATCAAAAACTCCTCAAACCCATGCAAAAAAAATCACCAAACCATAGTAACCAACCACCAACAAAGAAGCACACTTTGGTTTTCATAATATTATAATGAACTAGTACGGCGCGTGGGTGCGCGGCCCGCAAGCGGACCGCGAGGATTCGAGTAGTTTTTGTTTGAGCACGTCCCACCTATCTTCAATACCCTCGCCGTGCTCTTCATCCGTCTCCAAAGTCTTCGATCATCAGCTCTTTCCGTATTTTTCCTCCGCATGAATTTTTGTTTTCTACACGAAACCATCAAAAATTTTTTTTGTGTAGAAAAATAAATTCCGCCATCTTGTTTTTTAGTTCTTGATCATATTTTTCAAAGAAACCACTCTTCCATCTTTTATACTTGGTGAGATAGACACCGACGAAATTTGTATAGCCGCCATCTTGAATCCGCCATTTTGGTTTTTTTTTTCACCTCAGTGCCAATTGGATGAGGTTCTGAGTATTTTTTGTTTGAGCAGCCCCCATCTATCTACAAAACTCTGCCCGGGCTCATCAATCATCTTCCAAACCCTCAATCATCATGTCTTCCCATATTTTTCTTTGAGATTTCTCCAAAGAACCGCATCAATCGCCTTGCATACCTAGTTCACAACTTTATACTCTCTCTCAATATTCGCCATACATTTTCTATGGAAAAATAAAGTCCGCCATTTTGAATTTTTTTTGTATTCATCGAGTAGACCTTTGGATCCTGATCATGTTTTGCTAAGAAACAACTCTTTCATCTTTTATACCCTTCGAGATGGACACCGACGAAATTTGTATGGCGGCCATCTTTTTTTCGCCATTTTGAATTTTTTTTCGGCTCACTGCCAATTGGATGACGTTTCGAGTGACATTTGTTCGAGCACCCCCCACCTATCTTCAATACCTTAAGCGTGCTCTTCAACCGTCTCCGAAATCCTCAATCATCAGCTCTCTCCATATTTTTCCTCTTAATGAATTTTTGTCCTCTATACGAAACCATTTGTGAAAAAAAAATTTTTCATACAAAATTTTACAGGAGAGGCGATGAATGAGTCAGTGAATCAGAACGAACAGCTATATATATATTAACTAGTAGGGTGCTTGGCTGCGCGGCCCGCTAAAGCGGACCGCGGGGATTTCAGTATTATTTTTGTTTTAGCAGCCTCCACCTTCTTCTATCATTTTCAGCATCTTTAACCCTGGCCGTGCTCCTCATCCATCTCCCAAACCCTCGATCAAATTTTTTTCTCCGAATCATTTGCCAGAAGGAGAGTTCTTCTATGAAAACAAATTTTGAAAAGGAACCGTATCAAAGTCTTGTATAGTTTCCCAACTTATAGTCTCTTCAATATTCGCCATATATTTTGTGTGAAAAAAATAAATTCCGCCATGTTGTTTTTTTTCTGTTCATCAAGTAGACTTTTAGGTATTGATCATATTTTGGTAAAAAACCACTCTTCCATCTTTTATGCTTGGTGAGATAGACAATGACGAAAATTGTATAACCGCCATCTTGAATCCGCCATTTTGGGTTTTTTTTCAGCTCAGTGCCCATTGGATGAGGTTTCGAGTAATTTTTGTTTAAGCTTTTCCCACCTATCTTCAATACCCTGCCCGGGCTCCTCAACCAACTTCCAAACCCTCAATCATCATGTCTTCCCATATTTTTCTTTGAGAGTTCTCCAAAAAACCGCATTAAAGCCTTGCATAGTTCACAACTTGTAGTCTCTACAATATTCGCCATACATTTTCTATGGAAAAATAAATTCCGCCATTTTGAATTTTTTTTCTATTCATCAATTAAACCTTCGGACCCTGATCATCTTTTGTGAAGAAACCACTCTTCCATCTTTCATACCCTCCGAGATGGACACCGACGAAATTTGTATGGCAGCCATCTTTTTTTCGCCATTTTGAATTTTTTTTCAATTGACAGCCAATTGGATGACGTTTCGAGTGACATTTGCTCGAGCACCCCCCACCTATCTTCAATACCTTAAGTGTGCCCATCGCTCGTCTTTGAAATCCTCAATCATCAGCTCTCTCCATATTTTTGTTCCGAATGAATTTTTGTCCTCTATACGAAACCATTAGTGAAAAAAAAAATTTTCATACAAAATTTTACAGGAGGGGTGATCAATCAGTGAGTCAGTCAATGAATCAGCACGAGCAGCTATATATATATTAATAGGGATGCATATTCAGTGGAAATGTTGATATTAACTCATACTCGCAGAATTTTAGTTTAAATGCTGCAGAGGCATAACGACAAAATTATATTTCGCTCTATGCATTCATCTCCACATTGAAATAGCAAATGCTTTTCAGTTCTCAGGTATTACGTATGTTATAAATTCGTATATATTCTAAATAGGTCGTTTTGTTTCATCAACAAGATCATAGATAAATGAAACTTTATAATTAGGTGAGTAATTAAATGGTTCCCAAAATAAATATTTATCTGCAATTTAATTATCTATCAACATCATCATTATTATCATAATTGACCCATAACCGGACATGGGTTTCCTTTCAGAAGCAGAAGGCCTAGGCCGTAGTCCATCACGCTGGCCAAGTGCGGATTGGTAGACTTCACACGCCTTTGAGAACGTCATGAAGGAGGTACACTCTGGCGTGCAGGTTTAATTTTCCTTCGCCGTTAATAAGCAAGTGATGTTTAATTGTTTATCTCGTGGATCGAACTTGGTCCCCCCCCCCCCCCCCCCCGATAGGAAGGCTGAAGTCTTAACTACTAGGCTATTAGTTACTATATTGGCTATTGGTAAGTCTATACGTAAGGCTATACTAGGTGAAACACCGCCAATTATCAACTCCGGGCTGACACTGAGAATTTTTAGGCAGAAAAACCCAATACCTAACAATAATTTGACTGACCTCGGGAATCGAACCCGGGACCTCGTGATCTACAGTCGAATATGCTAACCACTAGATCAACGAGGCAGTACGCACCAACACGCAACACAACCGCTGATGTAGCAATACGCCCCACCACCAAGCAACATAACCCCTGATGTAGCAATACGCCCCACCACCAAGCAACATAACCCCTGATGTAGCAATACGCCCCACCACCAAGCAACATAACCCCTGATGTAGCAATACGCCCCACCACCAAGCAACATAACCCCTGATGTAGCAATACGCCCCACCACCAAGCAACATAACCCCTGCTGTAGCAATACGCCTCACCACCAAGCAACATAACCCCTGATGTAGCAATACGCCCCACCACCAAGCAACATAACCCCTGATGTAGCAATACGCCCCACCACCAAGCAACATAACCCCTGATGTAGCAATACGCCCCACCACCAAGCAACATAACCCGTGATGTAGCAATACGCCCCACCACCAAGCAACATAACCCCTGATGTAGCAATACGCCCCACCACCAAGCAACATAACCCCTGATGTAGCAATACGCCCCACCACCAAGCAACATAACCCCTGATATAAAGCTGTGACCACGTAAACGTTTCCATTTCACAAAAAATTCCTATTCATGAAAATAACGAAATTTCCGTTTGTATTTCCCAAAGAGCGGTAAGCACTGAGCGCTTTTATTATGTAAATGGTGGAAATCTGTTTCTGACGGTGAGGGGTATAGGAATTAGGTTGTAAAAAGGTTCTACACACTTTGTAAGGCTTCGATGGAGGACGAGTGGGGATGCGGGTGCTTTTAATGCCTTTCGGATATCTGCAAGAATGTGGATGCTCGAATCTGTAGATAATATGCACACAGAGAAGATTCTAAAAATATCTCTGGCGTAGTGGCGTGCTCTGTGGTTTTAAAACCGTATGGTGCAGGTTTGATTCCCTACTTGGTTAATTTGGAAAATTGTACTTAATTTCTAAATTCGTGGCTCAGGTCAGATCTGTTAAACGTTTTGGCCGCGCCAAGTATCACCCTTTATAGGCAAAATATATTAACATTCCGGTATGAAGCCGCGTAGATACGAATTGGATACCCTTTCCATCTAGACTCTAGAGTGCATCCACACTCCACACATAGACTGCAGTGACTCAGATGAGATCGTAGTCAAGGTCTGTCACCGAGTAAAAATAAAACTCAGTTTTTTTTATTAACCCCCGACGCAAAAACGACGGGGTGTTATAAGTTTAACGTGTCTGTGTGTGTCTGTCTGTTCCCCTGTAGCGCTCAAACGGGTGAACCGATTTGAATGCGGTTTTTTTTGTTTGAAAGGTGAATTTGTCGAGAGTGTTGTTAGCTATGTTTGATGAAAATCGATCCGAGATTGCCGCCGCTATGTATCATATATAATATGGGTATCAAATGAAAGGGCAAGGACTAGTAGAATAGCACTATTGCAAATCCAAGATGGCCGCCGTCAAAAAATAGCGAATGTCGGGGGTTTTTAAATTTTTAATTTACACTTGTTTATCTACAAGTTAGCCCTTGAATGCGATCTCATCTGATATTCTTTGCCGGGTGCTAACTAACCTCCCATCGGATCAGACCAGAGACAATTTAGTAATTAGGTATAAATTATCAAATCGCCTCTGCCAGGAATCGAGCACGGGGCCTCCCATTTATAAGACCACGACGCTCACCACTTCGCCAGGCCTTCCTGGCGAAGTGGTGATATTTGTATAATTCAATATTTTTTAATACAAAAATAATCAATTTAATTTCGAATGACACTCCTCCTGAGATAAGCACTAGTAGGTAAATGTTGTTTTCGTGCTGAGAATCAGCAGTGAAAGTCCCGAAAGTCGTAAGGTCACGACTAACGGCGCGGGAATCTTGGCGCGTAACAAATGGCCGCGCATTCGTATTCATTCTCACGTTTTTTCGGACCCGACCCTCTCAAAACGGTTCCATTCCCAAGATACAGTAGCACGCACAGTTACTGGATGGGCTTTGAATTATTTTTTAACCCCCGACGCAAACAGAGGGGTGAAAGTTTAACCGCTGTGTCTTTGACATCGTTGCGTAACGGGTGAACCGATATGAATTAGTTTTTTTTTATAGTTGGATTTGTCTCGACGAGTACTTACGTACGGTAGATACGTCATCGTAATCAAGGTTCTGACGTTTGGAGCAGGAGGGTGGTGGGACGTCAGGTTTTCCCCCAGGTCGGGGGTTATTCAAATTTTAAATTTGCATTCATAACTGACTTAAAAAAATGGGGGTTATCAATTCGACACGAATCAATGTAATGCGGCAATATATTTTCATGTTATAATAAGCAATTGAAGCTGTGATAGCCTAGTGGTTAGGACGACCGACTTCTAATCGGAGGTCGTGGGTTCGATCCCGGGCACGCACCTCTAACTTTTCGGAGTTATGTGCGTTTTAAGTATTTAAATATCACTTGCTTTAACGGTGAAGGAAAACATCGTGAGGAAACCTGCATGCCTGAGAGTTCTCCATAACGTTCTCAAAGGTGTGTGAAGTCTGCCAATCCGCTTGGCCAGCGTGGTAGACTATGGCCAAAACCCTTCTCACTCTGAGAGGAGACCCGTGCTCTGTAGTGAGCCGGTAATGGGTTGATCATGATGATGATGATGATGATGAATAAGTAATTGATCTATTAGGGCTTCCAAACGCATATACAAACTTTTGTAGGTGTTTGTATGTATGTATGTTTGTCCAGGGCAATCCAGGAAAGCTGCGACAACAAAAAGTATAATAATAACAAACAAACAAAAATTAACTACGTTCATACCACTTCCATATTACTCTACAGCTTTGTGCTAGGAACATTTAACCCATTTTACACGGAGTCCAACAAAAAGGGATGGGGGGGATATTAGACGGGAATTTCCATAGCGTTTTAGTCGAGTGTGAATTACTTTGCACCTTTTTTACTTACTTTGCACCTTTTTTAGTGTCTCCGAACGGACGCCGGCTTTATTATGCTAAAATGGGTCTTTTGTTGACGGTTTTGAGTTGATATTAAAAGGGTTTCTTTTATTTTCATTGATAAAATGTTTATGCGTAAGTACGTACTTATAGCTATCAGCGCGACACTGCTGGATTAGGCCAAGATTGGACCCTTATAATTTTACCCCACCGTATTTTGGCTATGGCAGCCAATCTCAATGAAAACTAGCCAATTACGGTGGGAAATAGTGTGTACGTGTAAGTGTTAACCTATACTTACAACGTTAACTTTACTTGAAGCAAAACCTGAAAGTGGTTTCCTCAGAATCAGTAACAGAATCGAATCCAATTATTTTTATATTGTGTTATAATTTTGTCCAAAAATATTTTAAAATCCTGCAAGCTTGGCACAGTGGTTGAAACGCGCATCAGCTGACGATCGGCATACAGTACGCGGTCATTCAACTCACGAGTCGAGGTGACGATGGCTTGCGAGTTGGGGTGACCATATTTTTTGAGGACAATGACACAATACAAGAAGCTTAACTTCGTAAGTTTACATTAAGTATATGTTTTCGAAATTCAGTATGACTGTTCCAAATGTAAAAATATTTGACACGTGTTTCGGTTTTTGCGCAAAGTAAAACTAACTTTTTATATAAACACAGATACAATCTCTATTCCCTCACTCTCATATTCCAATGGGAAAGTACCTAATCTGACACTACGGAAGGCGCAGGACAGACGGCTTTACGTATTTTACGAGGCACAGGGGGTTTATCTCACACCGTCTACATCCCAACTCCGGGCTGTTACTGTGAATTTCTTTACAGACAAGTATAAATTAAAAATTCAAAAAATCCCCGATATTCGCCATTTTGTGGTGGCGGCCATCTTGAATTTGCATAGTACTATTATAATTCTATTAGTCAAGCCCTTTCATTTGATACCCATATTGAGGAAGTTATGAAAAAATATGTAATCCGCCATTTTGTGGCGGCTACGGTGGAAGACACACATACACACACACATCAAACTTATAACAGCCCGTTATTTTGCGTCGGCGGTTAAAAACCCGATGTCACCTGTGATGCTTAAGTGTACCTACCATAGAGATCGCAGTAGATAGTAAAAACTAATAATAGACTTAGGAGTGAATTAACTTTTATTTCGGAAAAGCAAATAGTTCCCACAGGATTTTAAAAAAAACCTAAATCCACGCGGACGAAGTCGCGGGCATCTAGTCTAAAATAAAATTATTCTATCATCAAATCATTAGATGCCCGAATAGTTGGCGGTGATAGATACATACACCCGCGTGCCTCGTAGAGCACGTAAAGCCGTCGGTCATGCGCCTGGTCACTCTCTGGTCGTGTCGCATTGGTGTCCCATCGGACTATGAGACTGAAGGAATAGAGAGCGCACCTGTGTTTGCACGCACACTTGTGCACTATAATATCTCCTGCGTAGTTGACTCGTCTCCGCTTACATTGAGATTAGCCGCCGTAGCCGAAATTCGGTTGGATTTATATAAAAGTCGAAAATGCGCAAAGTGACTGAAAATAAATAAATTATTTCAGGAAATCTATATCTTCTATACATATAATAAAATCGTAGACTTGCCGTATCTGTACATTAAATATTTTTGCAAAATAATAACTGGGGGATGTCAGGGATAAGTAATAGTACGTAAAAAAGCTATTGTGCGCGCAACACGCAAAAACTACTGAACGGATTGAAATAAAACTTGGCATGATTTAAGTTCATACTACCGAGTAACATATAGGATACTTTTTATCCCGAAATTCAGCGTGGTTCTCTTGGGAGAGGGGATGAAAGTCAAAATGTGTCATCATCATCATCATCATCATCACTTACTTCATCACTACTTAGCTGTAATTCATTAACCCGTGGTTCGATTTCATTCATTCTTTTTTTGTTTGAAAGGAGATATGTTAAAGATTACCGGGTAATCTCTGAAAGGCTGGATCGATTTCGATAGGAGTTTTAGTGGTGGATGTTTACATTTTTATCTAACTAAAGATCCACCAGTGAACTTTTACCAGTTTTTAGCAAGATATGAGCTCAAAAGGCTTAAAAAAACGAAAAGGTTCCCGCGGGATTTTTCAAAAACCGATTACCACGCGAACGAAGTCGCGGGTGTCCTCTTGTATACTTAATAAATTTCATTTTCCAACTTCGAGCCACATATCCATTTTGTATTGAAATTAGTGTTTTGAAACTTTTATCAACGCCTTAAGGCGGGGTCCCACGGCCCGTGTTATCACAGGCCAGGCCGGATCTTGCGACGCCTGTGGATGCCTGTGCGGCTGATTACGTCTGAACGCCGCGCCGTTCCCATGGTGTGTGTCGGCCTGTACCGGCCTGTCGTTACTGCAGTCCATCATGTGCGTGTACGCGCACGCGCCGCCGCAAGTAGAATGAATGAGTTAAACCGACGCAGACGCGCCCGCACAGGCCACGGCAGGCAACGTCGCGCCGCGCCACGCCGCGCCTTTGTACTTACCGACTCCCGACGGATCGGACGGGCGACAACAGGCGACAACAGGCTTCATCGGATGTAACGGTTCCCATGGCGTGTCGGTCTGGCCTGGTGCGATCTGGCCTGTCATAACACGGGCCGTGGGACCCCGGCTTTACAAAGGCAGCTTAATTAACGCAATCTAATGTGTGATAGAGGAGCGATTACACTCACAAGCGGAGCGGTTACGATTAAAAGAAAGAAAAAAGCATTTATTTGATAAGATATTTGATAAGATAAACAGCTATTTATTCCAGAAAAACAGGCAGTTTCCACGGGATAGCATAATCAATGAGTTCTTATGGGATTGACAGGAGACGAAATCTAAATCCACGCGGGCGAACTCACGAGCATCATCTAGTATTTATAATATAAAATCAGAAAGTGCGTAGAGTGATGGAAAATAAATTGTTTCGGAATATAACAAATTTCATTTTACAATTTCAAACCAAATATCCATTTTGTAATGAAATTAGTGTTTCATTTACTCGCAGCTCGCATACGAAACTTTTATCAACGTGTTACAAAGGTAAGCGTAATTAACGCAATCTAATGTGCGGATAGTGGAGCGGTTACACGCATAAGCGGGGCGGGTATGATTGCAGATTGAAATAGAAATAAATTAGCTGAAGATAAAGTGATCTTTTTGCGACTGGTGCTTGCGATGATTCAGATATGCTGGCTTAGTAACTTTGACCCAAGATATATTCATTCTAGATTTTCCTCGACAATATTTGTTTTTATTTTAAACTGCTGTTATTTTATATTGTGCTACAGTATACGAGTACTATATATATTATGAGTACATTAAAAACATGAGTTTAGTATGCGGAAGGTGTCTTTTCGCTCACCGTATTAAGTATCATCTCAAGAAAACGTATAGGTATCATTATGTGATGTGTGGGTTGTAAATTTCAGCAATGAAGCAATACGGCGTGCAGAGAGAGAGGAACTGTAAAAGTATTCAGTTTCTAGAGTAATACCCGCTCCTCTTATCACAGAGGTCGCATAACAATCTGCAGGTACGGCTGTAATTTTCAAAGTCGAGGCAAATATTTTCGTGTATGGTTCTAAATGAATTAGCGAGGGAGCGCTCGGAAATTAAACTACGAGGGGCGAGATTACGCGAATGTTTTTGACTTTAGGCGAAAAACTTATCAGTGTACCTGTTTGCTAATTAGATTGCATGTTTTGATTACTCTTTGTATTAATAAAATAAATAAACATTAATTATAATTTAGGAAATATTAAACCAACTTCAATATACCGAATTAAGCCAGACTTCTCTCTAATACTTATTATGTCCATACATTGGAAACTACTTAACCGATTTTGATATACTTGCACTGTTCGCTAAGTTAAAATAAATGTAGGTAAGCCAGTAGAAAAATGATCACAGCCCGATTAATAGTTTCGGAGAAATGCGTGAACAAACATACACACACATACAGTTAAAAACATACTTACATACATCTGTATTTTTTTTGTATTTGTTTGGAAGCCCTAATAGATTAATGATTATCATATGTGATTATATTGCGGTCCCAATAACATTGCACATTATTATGTATATGCACGTGTCTAATTGATAACCTCCTTTTTTGAACTCGATTAAAAAGTAATTTGATTTTTAAGAAAAAAAAATTGTTTAAACAACCTTTATATTACTTACTAGCTGTCAGCTGATGCTCGCGACTTCGCCCGCATGGAGTCATACAAATCTCATACAAACATTCGTGCCCCATTTAACCCACTTGGGGATAGTTTCTCCAAAATTCCTTAAACACGAATTCTTTATTTTTAACTGAAAATCTAAATACCAATTTTCACGGATATAACTTGTAAAATGACGGATTTTCAACAAACAACAAACTTTCATCCCCTATTTAACCCCCTTAGGAGGTAAAATTCACAATAATCCGTTTTTAGTGTGTGCCTACGTCATAAGAGGAAGCTACTGTGAAAATTTCAAGTTTCTAGCTTCAGTGGTTTAGGCTGTGCGTTGATGATCAGTCAGTCAGTCAGGACAAGCTACTTTATATTATACAAGCTACTATTATACAGATAGATTTATGGAACTGTTGAATAATAATGGGTATTAAAACATGAATGTTGATTTATCACATAAGTGTTTTAATACCTAATTATCAACAGTTGCATACAAGACTTTATCTACACCCATAATATGAATCCTCTATTAAAGATTCTGAAACAGTTAGCTTATTGCCAACTTTAAAACACCCAATGTCCTAATAACCATTATATCATCCAAAGGAGTGTTA
This sequence comes from Melanargia galathea, assembly GCA_920104075.1. Lineage (NCBI taxonomy): Eukaryota > Metazoa > Arthropoda > Insecta > Lepidoptera > Nymphalidae > Melanargia > Melanargia galathea. The sequence goes on from OV049868.1 coordinate 12,316,715, forward strand.
TTATGAAAACGAATGATATAATGTTGTACTGAATGTAATAACACTCCTTTGGATGATATAATGGTTATTAGCACATTGGGTGTTTTAACGTTGGCAATAAGTTTGTTTCAGAATCTTTTATAGAGGATTTAAAGCATAGATAAAATATTTTATGTAGGTACAGTGTCAGATTCTGGTTAAAAAAAAAGATAAGAATTTTTAGAAATGTTACCAAAGGTAAATAGTCAGTCTATACGTCTTTTACTATATCCATGCAATAAATCAAGTCAATCTGTTGTTCCGTTGCCTCGTGATAGAAGGATAAATCTATAAAAATTCACTTTCGCATTTATATGTAACTAGCTGATGCCCGCGACTTCGTTCGCGTGGATTCATCTAAATCTCATACAAACTTTCAAGCCCTATTTAACCCCCTTTGGGGTTGAATTTTTAAAAATCCTTTTTATCGGATGCTTATATGTTATAAAAAATAGCTATCTGCATGCCAAACAGTCCGACCGGTCCAGTGATTTGAGCCGAGCGTTGATAGATCCGTCAGTCAGTCAGTCAGTCACCTTTTCCTTTTATATATTTAGTCTAGCGACCCGCCCCTTCTTCGCACGGGTAGTATTTACCCGCTAGTATCCCAACATACATTGTTTTGTTATAATCTCAAAGGCAGCGTTTTCGATAAAAGCTCCCAGGCGGCTTGACTTTTTCTGACATTTTCAAAAATTACCGTCATATTTCAACCAATTTACACAAAAACTTAACAAATGTTACCTGAACCTTTCTCATGAATCACTTTGTCTGTTAGCGAAAACCGCATGATTTGTTTAGTAGTTTTTTAATTTATCGCGAACAAACAGACAGACGTGGCGGGGGACTTTATTTTATATTATGTAGTGATATTTTATTATTAAATAGTAACACTTAACGCAATTAGGTACTGTTTGATTTCAATATAGTAAACGCAAACAATATGATCAAACTTTCTCCGATGTTTACAAATAAAATATAATGTCAATACAGACAAAAACAAACAATAATATACTATTAAGTTTATTCAATCGAGCGAAGTCAATTCTTGTGTGCCGGCTACAGATTTATAGTTCATTCGTTTTGATTTATATATAACTACGATCGAGTCGGTAAAACAATTGATTTATATTTTTATATCCACATACCTATATACTGGTGATATTATAAATTGAGGGAGTTAACAGCCAAGTTTGTGACCGGATGGATGGCCAAATTCGGAGTTTCCAATTAGGCCCCTATCCCACTGGCGTTTTGCGAGCGTTGGCGTTTCTCCAACGTCTGCGCAGCGACAACGTCGCGTTGACGCGTCGTCAACGTTGAGAGTCTCCAATAGTAAGGGAGCCCAAGAGGGGATTTTTGGATTTACGAGCGCGTCAGATTAAGATAAGAGAGGCGTAGGCTTGTATGAAGCATCCTCTCTGTAGGGATATACAGAGAGGATGCTTCATACAAGCGGCCCGCTGTAGGTACACGCACAGATTGCGCACGTTTGCCATCCAACTGAGCCGGTGGAGTCAGACGTTGGTGAGAGCTCGTGTGATTGTACCTACAGCGGGGCGCTTGTATGAAGCTCCCTTTCTGTAGGGATATCTACTCATGTGCGACAACGATTAGCCTTAAAAGTCGCACTTCCTGGGTTCGATTCCCGGCAGGGCAATTTGGGAATTTATAATTTCTAAATTCTTTGGTCTAGGCTGCCAAGCGATTTAGCGTTCCGGTATGATGTTGTGTAGAAACCGATCAGAGGTAAAGTTTAAAGAAAACTGCCATACTACTTCCAGGTTAGCTCGCTTACCAATTTACCATCATCACTTATTATCAATTTATCATCAGGTGAGATCGCAGTCAAGAGCTAACTTGTACATAAAAAATATTCTTCTCCAGATACCAAATAAGTAATCTCAAGCTGTGATAGCCTAGTGGTTAGGACGACCGACTTCTAATCGGAGGTCGTGGGTTCGATCCCGGGGCACGCACCTCTAACTTTTCGGAGTTATGTGCGTTTTAAGTATTTAAATATCACTTGCTTTAACGGTGAAGGAAAACATCGTGAGGAAACCTGCATGCCTGAGAGTTCTCCATAACGTTCTCAAAGGTGTGTGAAGTCTGCCAATCCGCTTGGCCAGCGTGGTAGACTATGGCCAAAACCCTTCTCACTCTGAGAGGAGACCCGTGCTTGTAGTGAGCCGGTAATGGGTTGATCATGATGATGAATCTCAGAGCAAAATTCCATCGTCAATTTAACATTTTAGCCGTAAAAAGCTGTACGTCATAGTGACGTACTAATTCTATTCGGGGGAAAATGGATTTTTATTTGGGCGGAACAGATTTTCACCCATCATCATGAGCCCTAAAAACTGTCTAATCATTAGCTTGTTTAATATAATAAATATAGAAAGAATCTTGAACAAGTTTATCAAATTCTTATTAACAATCAACCTCGTTTCAAAAAGAGTTTGAAACGTTAGAGGAATGTTTTAAATAGGTATTTACAGTCTCAGACGATTTTAACATTCAATTTCCTTTTTCTTTCAGACAGCAGTATCTTGACGCAATTGTGAAGCGAGACTAAAAGACCCTAAAACTGAACGATAACAAATTCCCCTAATTCATAGTCCCCTTATTTTGTAACGCAGAGAAAACAACGGACAAGAAAAAAATCCACGCAATATTTCCACTGCCTTACGGACAGTAAAGAAAATTAAACACGATAAAATGTTATTATTCCTGCTGTTATTGCCCTGCGTCGCGACAAAACATAAAGAAGCGGAGATTTCGTGTGACGGACTATTTTTTGACCACGTATACTTCGACAAAGAAGTTTTGGTGGAAAAATTGGGACGGCCATACAATTTAGTTGTACACAAGTACTCCGGAACATTGTTCTTCAGTCACACAGTACAACATGGATCAAATGTGGACTTCGAAATCATGTGTTGTGATCTAAAGAAAAAGACGTACAAATGTAGAGATATAGACGGTATCCCTGGAGGATACGCTGTGGCCTATGACGCTGGTAATGACGATATTTACTTCGGCGGTCACGACGGAATATACAAGTACAATTTCTTAACAAAATCAGCTGAGTTTTTCGCCGAAGAGGGCAAATCTATTTGGGGTATATTCGTGCGAAACAACTTTTACTACATAGAATATCCCACGCAAAAGTTACACGTCTATGTTGATGATAAATTCGTTGAAGTCGCTGAAGCTATAAATATTGAAGTGGACAATTTTTTCGTATCGAAACATAACGATGTATATTTCTCTAATAAGACAGCATTATATAAAGTTGAAAGAGTAAGCAGAAGCACTGTTATGTTGGAAGATGAGATAAGTGTCAGGCAAATTGTTGAAGATAGTTATGGCGATGTATACTTCTGTGGTAACAATGGTATCTATGTAGAAGACAAACCTTATTACAGAGTTAAGAAACTAGCTGATTTCGATAATGCATTCGGTATGACTTTCGACGAACATGATAGAGTGATATATTCTGATAAGTACGCCATTTATAGATTGCTCAAAAGCAATGATAGTGGAATATGCCATAAAATTCGAAGTTTACTACCCGAGAGAGAAGAGAAGGGTTTCAGAGATTTAAGTTAGCTTATTATGTTAAAATTGAGCTGTTGATCAATATAAAGTTAAATAAAAGGTGACGAAATCTAAGCATCATTAATTAATTTTGTGCTCTTAATTTGAATAGATTTAATTAAGATAAATATTTATGTACACCTAGAATCATGAAATAAAATTATAAATCATGAGATATATAATTTTCTAAATTGTTATTTTAGGTTCATTACTAGATTTAAGCAAACAGTGGGTGTTTCAATATTATGTCTAGTAAAATGGAAGATCTAAAATAAGAGTACAATATGACCTAATTCGCAGAAAATTTATGTGTTTTACGTAATCTGATTAGTGTTGAAAGTGAGAATGAATTTACGAGAAAATTTTTATTAATTTTTAATAACATTTGGAATACTAATTAATATTAACAATGTGTTCATTCTTTTTACACTCTTAGTGTAGAATTTTAGTCAAATAAAAATAATTTTGTATATAAATATTTACAAAAAAAATTCACAACTCCAGCTCAGATCTTTCAATTATCATTATCACGATGTTTATAAAACAATAATACAAAAGACAAACTTTCATGTACAAATTGAAAACATGTTTAGCAAACAACATTGTATAATTTATCAATATTAAATAGCTGTGAAGTCATTACAATTGATAGCGTGTGAGGCATCATATTGTGTCGATATCTCATTAGCTCAATTTGAAATGCTACATTGAATGCCTGCTGAATTTGAAATTGAATAAGCTTGTTTAATAAGCGGATTTATAAATTATTATATCAATGGATCTGCAGGTAAGTTGGATTGAGAATTACATTGGTTTGCGATTTATTTTATCAATAGATTAATAGTGTCATAACTACGGTAGTAATTTATGCTACAAACAGATATATTTCGTGTTTAATCCTGTGAAGTAGTGTATTGGTTTTGCATTGAAAAATCGACCAGTGTTGTATAGATAAAATGTTACATAAATTGAAGTCAAAGTCAAATAATATTATTTATTTTTAATACCTTTCTCAATCCCTACATAATATTATATGTAAATGCGAAAGCATGTTTGTTTATTGTATGTGACGAATATGTCATGCAGAAAACCGCACCAAAACTGAAAAATGGTAAAAGTAAAAAAAAATACAAGATTGCAGCTCGTGGACAGGCGTAGACCGAAAAAAAATTACATAATTTCAAAATTGAAAGCACTTTTGTTAACAAAAATCGACGCACATTCTTTATCAATGATCGTGACATTATTAAAGTGTACGTGAATGATTATATGTATATTCCGTCGTAGTGACACATAATTAATTAATAATTAATTTATCTATCAGTGTAAATATTTATTGCGCATTCATACGTCTACGATCTTAAGGAGATTTCGCTTACCTACTATATGGATGGAAGAAACATTTTATCGAAATATATCCTAGTAGATATATATTTTTAAGAGAATGCTAGTAAAAATAAAATACTGGCTGCTCGCCACACGTCCGGGTGTCCTTGCCAAATTTCAAACTTCCATTATTCTTCGACTGATTCACTTTATTTGTTAAAAGTATATTCAATTTTGCTGAAGTTAACTGACTGAGTAACTAGCTTACTAGAGTTAAATGAAAATTGCATTAAGAAAATAAAATACCTACCTACTTGGAATGGAATTCTTTTCTAAACGCAAAAAAAGGTCAAAATTTTTTAACTACATAACTATTTTTACGGCAATTGTCCACGACGGATAGACTCACTGAGACATTTTTTTAAAATAATTTACATAAGTTACGATTTTTCAGAAATGACTGCGGTATTTTTCACAATACTTGCCACAATGTCAGCATTAAGTTATGCACAACGACAACCATGCAACCGAATAAAAATCGAAGAAATTTGGTACGAGAAAGAAACACTTTTGACGGAATTCGGGAAACCACACAATATGAACGTACACAAGGTGACAAATAGTCTGTTTTTTAGTTACACTGTATCGGATTCGTATTCGGATGTCGATTTTCAACTGGCTTTCTACAGAATAGATAACAGAGAATATCAAACTATTGCCGGTATTAGAGGAGGATGTTCTGTGGCGATTGACCAAGATAACGATGATATATACCTCGGTGGTAGTCACGGTATATACAAATACAATATGGTCACTAAAATAGCTGATTTCTACAAAGAAGAAGGTGTTAACATTTGGTCGTTATTCCATAAAAGGAATTTGTTCTACATAAGCTATCCCGATCAAAAACTTCACATGGAGATAGATGGAAAATTCGCGATTGTGAGAGAATTTCAAAATATAGAGATCGACCATTTTTATATAAACAACGCAAATATTATTTACTTTGCTAATAAAACTGGTTTATACAAATTTGACAGTGTTAAAATGATTGCTGAAGTCATAAATGAATTTTTAAGTGTGAGACAAATAGTTGAAGATAATAATGGAATTATGTATTTTTGTACAAACTTGGGTGTTTTTAAGTTCGATAAAAATGATGAAAGCTTCAAGAAGGTGCTTGAAATGAAAAACATCCAGGGTTTGGCATTCGATAGTGATAATAATTTAGTATTATCAGATTATAATTCTATTATGATACTAGTTAAAAGTAGGACGGGTTGTACGGACTCAGATGATAATCATTGGTGATTGAATAAATTGGTATTTCTTTTTATGTTGTTTAATTTAATAAACATATCAAAGAGCTGTTTGTAGATTCGGACCTTAATCATTTACAGGCTATGTAATCCAAAATAGGTGTGAAAATCCAGATATGTACAGAAACGTGTGAATAATCAATCCATGTACACAGATTGTCTGAGATTAATTGCCTCGTTGGTCTAGTAGCATGTTCGACCGCAGATCGCAATGTTCCAGAATCTGGTTCGATTCCCGGTTTGAGCAAATAATTGTTAGGTATGGGGTTTTTCTGTCAAGAAATTTTCAGTGCCAGTCCGGAGCTGGTAGTTGGCGGTGTTTCATCCTCGTGCCTCGGAGAGCACGTAAAGCAGTCGCTCCCGGTTATTATCACTATCATGTAACAATAGTCGTTAAAAGCCTGCCAACCCGCATTGGATCAGCGTGGCGGGTCTAAGCTCTAAATCCCTCTCTCCTGTGAGAGAGGGGGCCTGTGCCCAGCAGTGGGACGTTAAAAGGCTGTAGTGGTGGTGGTAGTGGAGGTACACAGACTGCAATATGATTTACAAATCAGTAAACATTTTACGTTAAGACATATTATCTAGATTATATTGACCTTCAATCTGTAAGTTTCGAAGTGACATATAATTTATAATAATATGTTTATAATTGGGACACCAAAACTAAGAAACAGATACAGTTTTGCGATTCGAAAGTATTAGGTAGGTAGGTAATAAAAATAAATAATTAAAGAACATTTCGGAATACGAGTAGCTCGAGTACGAATCGATCTGTTAATAAAATTAAGTGAAATAATGAATAAAAAATTCCAATCCGTATCCGTCGTTGCCCGTAAAATGAAAGGCGAATTAATGAAGTGGCTTTTTCAGATACGTGCTATACACAAGCTGGTATTCGAAACCCAATGTTGGGGTCCCGTAGTAAAACTACAAAGACTGAGAAGACAGTGCCGCCAAGCAATTTAGCGTTCCGGTACGATGTCGCGTAGAAGCCGGTCAGGGGTATGGGCTTAATAAAAACTGCCTTAACTCTAAGGACGATTATACCACATACGCGATCGCATTTGTGACGACCTCCCTGGAGGAGTGGTGAGGGGTATGGTCTTATAAAACTGCCATACTTCTTCCAAGTTAGCCCGCTTCCTTAGACTGCATCGTCACTTACCATCAGGTGAGATCGCAGTCAAGAGCTAACTTTTAAATGAATAAAAAAACTACTTACAACAGGGGCGGATCCAGGGGGGGGGTCATGGGGGTCATGACCCCCCCCTGGACTGTGTCCAGGACCTAGGTGGACCACTAATAAAAATTGTTAAACATAATGTTTTTATATATTTTTGTCACAATATAGATTTAGCGTAAGTTCCTTCAATATTTAATCAATTTAATATAATACTTTGTATGAGAATCTAATCGTGGCTAAGAGCTTCAATGATTGAAGAACGTCTAACCGGACTGGTATTTCTCCACATCCTTAAAAACTTACCCATTGAAGTAGATGAAGACGTGATAACGCGTTTGTTATTCAAATATAGGTATTTTTATGTACAGTAATTACTTACATCTATACTTGATAATTATAATAAAGCGGAAGAGTTTCTTTGTTTGTTTGTTTGAACGCGCTAATCTCTGGACGTACTTGTCGGATTTGAGAAATTCGCATTTCGTAGTACAATTTTTAGGGAAGGTTATAGGCTGTTTAATATCCCTAAAATCCTTCCTTAAGGGGATAAAATGGGAGTAGGAAGGTCATATGAAAGTTCTATGTTTTCGACAGTTACATATAAGAAAATAGGCATTTAGATTATAAAGGAGGATGGGCAAAGTGGTCTACCTACTCAACACAAATGAAACCTATTTCAATGAAAAGCTTATTTTTAGTACTTAATTTTATTATATGGAAGCAAAGCTGTAAGTCTTGGGGTTCAAGAGATTTTCGAGAAAAACATAATGCAGCCCCTTACCTTATTTTCTGTTTTATGACCGCAAGATATAGAAGCATTAGGCTATGAAGGACAATATGCCACCTAGTAACGACAGGAATAGTTCGCAGCTTTCTAACGATAAAGCTAATAATCACACGAGTAGATAGGTACAGAGGGGAAGCTTCTACAAGCGGCCCGCTGTAGGTACACGCACACATATGCGCACGTTTGTCATCCAACTGAGCTGGTTAGACGTGGAGGTTAGACGCGGGCATCGATGTAGTTCTAATACATACATCGATGGACGCGGGCGTCCGTGAACCGTTGGTAAGTGTTTGTGTGAGTGTACCTACAGCGAGCCGTTTGTATGAAGCTTTCCCTCTGTACCTATCTACTTGTGTGCTAATAATCTCGACTTATTACTATTATTAGTTATGTTGGGCCCGACATTAGGCCGGTTTTGTGCCCCCTGCTGCCAACTTGACCAATGTATTTAATTCTAGACGCTACGCCACCACCACCTACAGCCTTTTAACGTCCCACTGCTGAGCACCGGCCTCCTCTCTCATAGGAGAGGGATTTAGAACTTAAACCCGCCACGCTGCTCCAATGTAGGTTGGTGGGCTTTAACGATTATTGTCACATGATAGTAATAATAACCGGGGCCGACTGCCTAACGTGCTCTCTGAGGCGCGGGGGTGAAACAGCGCCAACTACCAACTCCGAGCTGGCACTGAGAATTTCTTGACAGAAAAACCCAATACCTAACAATTATTTGCCTGACCCGGGAATCGAACCCGGGACCTCGTGATCTGCAGTCGATTATGCTAACCATTAGACCTAAGAGGCAGTTTAACGTAGAGCGCTACGCACTATTAATTAAATTCATAGTAGAATTACTAATATAGAGTATTTTTAAAACATTTGTTTTTTAGTGAATTTTGAAAAACTCCCATATATTTTGGCATAAACGCTATACGTAATTTGATTAACTACTTATTAGCTTCTTATTTCAATAGAGGGCGTTTGTGTTGATTAGGTAGACCAACGTTCATACATTTTTGCCCATCCTCCTTTTTAATAATAAAAACCTGTATAATTTATTTTTGAAAATCTCCCCTTTAGGGTGGTAAAATAGGGGATGAAAGTTTTTATGTGAAATAATTATTGTTATTATTAACTTGAAATTTGGAAGATAGGTTCTTTCTAGATCGTAGATATAATATCAGCCTAGAAAATATTTTACAAAATATATATATATATATATATATTTCCTCCTCTATGGGGTAAAATGGGTAACATGAAAGTTGTATGTTTTTGAAGTTACAGATACTGAAATCGGCATGTACTTAAGTTATTAGTTTTAAATAATAAAAACCTACTTAAATTAAGGTTGGTAAAATAGGGGATGGAAGTTTGTACAGTAGTAGTAAGTTAATAATATAGTCTAGTCAACAAGTTCAAAAACGTGAAATATAGAGATAAAGGACTTAAAAATATGAGCGATTGCTCATTCGATTTTGAATCACCTCTAGAAAAATGTTTTTGAAGGATTTTGGTGCAGGTTAAAAATTGCAGTTGTTATTAACAAAACAAGATGAAAAAAAAATGATATTTATTTTTTTGTTAATAACTCGAAAAATATTTATATTTAAGCACTTTAAAAAAATTCCGTTATAAAGAGGAGGAAATTTCCAATAAAAAAGTCCCAACTTCCGAAACTCCATCTCCATCCTTACTTCCTTACTAATATTATAAATGGGAAAGTGAGTTTGTTTGTATGTTTGTTCCGCTTTCACGCCGTAACTACTGAACTGATTTGGCTGAAATTTTGAATGGAGATAGAATATGCCCTGACTTAAAACATAGGCTACTTTATATCCTGGAAAAATGCACAGCTCCCACGGGATTTTGAAAACCCCGAAATCTATAGCTACAGCTATAGGTAGATTACTATAGTAAACTTCATTGATAGTAGGTATAAAGGTTGGAAAAGGGAGCGGGAACGGGAACCGGAAATCCACGATTCCCTCGGGATTTCTTTAAAACCGAAATTCACGCGGGCGAAGCCGCGGGCATTTTCTAGTTATTTATAATTTTAATTTGACGTTGAAAATAGGTTTCCGCGCGGCGGTTAAAGCAGGCGCGCGCGAGAATTCAGCAATAAAAATATTATTTTTTTTGTAACGTACAATGTAATTTTAAAAACTGAAAAAAATCTTTTATCTTCTTAACACTTGAAAGAATCGTGCCCTGAAGAAAAAAAAGTTTAATCACTATTTTTCAATAAGTTATTCAATTCATCATCATCATCATGATCAACCCATTACCGGCTCACTACAGAGCACGGGTCTCCTCTCAGAGTGAGAAGGGTTTTGGCCATAGTCTACCACGCTGGCCAAGCGGATTGGCAGACTTCACACGCCTTTGAGAACGTTATGGAGAACTCTCAGGCATGCAGGTTTCCTCACGATGTTTTCCTTCACCGTTAAAGCAAGTGTTATTTAAATACTTAAAACGCACATAACTCCGAAAAGTTAGAGGTGCGTGCCCGGGATCGAACCCACGACCTCCGATTAGAAGTCGGTCGTCCTAACCACTAGGCTATCACAGCTATAGATTATTCAATTGTTAGCTAACAATTTTTTTCCCAATCTCCGTTGGCATAAACAATGTGATGAAAGGTATAAATAATTGGCCTAAAAATTTGAAACTTCGTGGAGCCCTTTGATATATATATATTTCATAAGATCCTGCGATAAATTTTCATAAAAATTTATTAATTTGTTAATTATGATTTTTTATAGCTATAAGATTTATATGATTATTATGATTTTTCAATAGTTTAAAAAAAATCATAACAAATTAATAAACTTTTATGAAAATTTATCGCAGGATCTTATGAAATATATATATCAGAAGGGCTCCACGAAGTTTAAAATTTTTAGGCCAATTATTATTATTTATACCTTTCATCACATTGTTTATGCCAACGGAGATTGGGAAAAAAATTGTTAGTTAACAATTCAATTACTTATTGAAAAATGGTGATAAACTTTTTTCTTCGGGGCTCGATTCGGGGCGGTATTAAGAAGATACTAGAATTTTTTCGAATTTTTAAAATCACATTTTATGTTATAAAAAAAATATTTTTATTGCTGAACTCTCGCGCGCGCATGCCGTAACAGACGCGTGGAAACGTATTTTCAACGTCAAATTAAAATTATAAATAATGAAGATAGAGTTTCAAAAGCTGAGACTTTTAGAAAGAGGAGAAAATTTCCGATAAAAAATCGGAAATTTTCTCCTCTTTAATAAACTTTTTTCATAATTGCTTAAATATAAATATTTTTCGAGTTATTAACAAAAAACGAAATATGATTTTTTTTCATCTTATTTTGGTATTAACAATTGCAATTTTTTACCTGCACCAAAATACTTCAAAAACATTTTTTAGAGGTGATTCCGAATCGAATGAGCTATCGCTCATATTTTTAGGACCTTAATCTCTATTTTTCACGTTTTTGAACTTGTTGACTATACCTATATTATTAACTTAAAATTTGAAAGTTAGGTTCTTTCTAGGAGGTAGGCTTCAGCTAAAAATTTTACGTAAATCCACCCCAAAGGGGGTATATTATGACATGTATATTACGACATCAGTTTATGAACTTAAATACAATAATACAAAGATCCTGTAGATACTAATTATTATCGGACATGACTACAGATTGACGTGATTTTATGCAGTTGCATTTTTTTAGTTCAGGACCTGGAGAGTTGTCAGGCTACTATTTTATTCCGGGAAAACAAAGGGTTCCCGTGGGACTTTTGAAAAATATAATACCGCGGACGAAGTCGCGGGCAACAGTAGTACATTAATAAAATACCTACTTTTTACTTGTATCTATCATCTATGATTATAAAATTAAATTATAACTTTTTATCTTTCTATGTGACCCCCCCCCCCTGGCACCAAAGCTGGATCCGCCCTTGACTTACAATCATGCAATAGATCTAATCTTATTCAAGCTATGGATGGATCGATATAATACGTCACTACATATTGTAAAACAAAGTTCCACGTCGCGTCTGTCTGTCTGTCCGTTCGCGATAAACTCAAAGCTACTGAACGGATTTTCATTCAGTTGTCACCAATAGACAGAGTGATTCATGAGGAAGGTTTAAGTGGATAATTTGTGAGTATTTTGTGTAAATTGGTTGAAATATGACGATAATTGTTGAAAATTTCGGAAAAAATCAAGCCGTTTGGGAGCTTTAATCGAAAACGCTGTCTGATCCCTTTGAGATATAACAAAACAATGTACCTATGGTGAGATAGTAGCGGATTAAATACTACCCGTGCGAAGCCAGGGCGGTTTGTTAATAGATGACACAAGTGTAAATTAAAAATTTTGAAAACCCCCGACATTCGCCATTTTGTAGCGGCGGCCATCTTGGATTTGCATAGTGCTATTCTACTAGTCAAGCCCTTTCATTTGCTACCCATATTAAAGGTGTTGTGTACAAATATGTATTCCACCATTTTATAGCGGCGGCCATCTTGGATCGATTTTCATCAAACATAGCTAACAACACTCTCGACTAATTTAACTTTCAAACAAAAAAAACTGCATTCAAATCAGTTCACCCGTTTGAGCGCTACTACAGGGGAACAAACAGACACACACACATACAGACACGTCAAAGTTATAACACTCCGTCATTTTTGCGTCGGGGGTAAACAGGATGTCTACGGAACCCTATTTTACCCGTGCCCTGACGCGCAAGTGGCCAGTTTTTCGAATATCACTCGATTATGCTCTGATTTCCACGGCTGTCTTTCATTAAACTGTAAATGTTCCTTTATTCGGCTCTTATTGGATTACTATAGCGAGCTTCCATTTTATACTTTAAAAGAGTCAATTAAATTAAATTGGGCATGGTTTTTGTTTTTTAACCGACTTCAAAAAAGGAGGTTACAAATTCGACTATTCCACACCAGAACATTTTGTCATCGGAGTGCCAAATCGAATTAAACAATTGTAAAGGCACATGGAAAAAATGCTTTGTTTCAGGTAGATTATTGTTATAGAGTATGAGCTGGCGACCGGTTTAGTCGAAGTGTTTAAAACTTGCAAATCTTAGGTCTTGAACTCTTTGCGCGCGATTTTCATTGACTCAGTTTTTTTAACCCCCGACGCAAAAACGACGGGGTGTTATAAGTTTGACGTGTCTGTGTGTGTGTGTGTGTGTGTGTGTGTGTGTGTGTGTGTGTGTGTGTGTGTGTGTGTGTGTGTGTGTGTGTGTGTGTCTGTCTGTTCCCCTGTGGCGCTCAAAGGGTTGGACCGATTTGATTGCGGTTTTTTTTGTTTGAAAGGTGATTTAGTCGAGAGTGTTGTTAGCTATGTTTGATGAAAATCGGTCCAAGATGGCCGCCGCTACAAAATGGTGGATTACATATTTTTTCACAACTCCCTTAATATGGGTATCAAATGAAAGGGCTTGACTAGTAGAATAGCACTATTGCAAATCCAAGATGGCCGCCGCCACAAAATGGCGAATGTCGGGGGTTTTTTAAATTTTCAATTTACACTTGTCACTTAAAATATTATCTGACAATCCGAAATAGAAATAGAATAGAGATAAAAGCCGAGTTCGCACATTGTGGCAATATTTTTCGAGTATCGACTATCGAAACATGATTTCAGAGTGAAATGAACCTAAACTGGCTTTTTTTAAAGTTTGACATCTACAGCCAGCGCCCCAAGCGGAAATTTTGCAAAAAAAATTGGAAGTACGGAATACGACTTTAAAGTAAGAAGAGGCTTTGGGTCCATTCTGCTCTGAAATTTTAGTTATACGATATTCGAAATGTAGTAGTGTTATCGAGGTGTACACTGTACACACTAAGCTGTGATAGCCTAGTGGTGAGGACGACCGACTTCTAATCGTAGGTCGTGGGTTCGATCCCGGGGCACGCACCTCTGACTTTTCGGAGTTATGTGCGTTTTAAGTATTTAAATATCACTTGCTTTAACGGTGAAGGAATACATCGTGAGGAAACCCGCATACCTGAGAGTTCTCCATAACGTTCTCAAAGGTGTGTGAAGTCTGCCAATCTGCTTGGCCAGCGTGGTAGACTATGGCCAAAACCCTTCTCACTCTGAGAGGAGACCCGTGCTCTGTAGTGAGCCGGTAATGGGTTGATCATGATGATGATGATGATGACACACTTGGTATAATCCTTTAGGTGTAGTGGACGATATTTGCTGCCACTAGTAACCACTGTCAGCTAGGCAGTACCGGCTGCCGCTGTTTCTTGAAAAAAAAAAATCTAGAAAGCGCGTTGATAAAATTTACCGCGGTCAGTACCCGTATTTTATACATTACACGAGCGGATACCCGCGACTTCGTTCGCGTGGATATTGATTTTAATAATCCCGTGGGAATCATTTTGTTTTTTCTATGCTCTTTTCAGCTTAAACCTTGCTAAAAACTGTTAAAAGTTCACTGGTGGATGTTTAGGTACATCAAAATGTAAACATCCGCCAGTGAAAGTCCCATCAAAATCGGTCCAGCCTTTCGGAGATTAGCCAGTAGTCTTTAAAGTATCTACTTTCTAACAAAAAAAGAATCAATGAAATCGGACCACCCGTTAACGAATTACAGCTAAGTACACATTTTGCCTTTCATCCCCTCTCCCAAGGGAACCGTGCTGAATTTCGGGATAAAAAGTATCCTATATGTTAGTCCATAGTATTAACTTAAATCATGCCGAGTTTCATTTCAATCCATTCAGTAGTTTTTACGTGATGCGCGCACAAACATACAGACAAACAGATAAACAGACAAACAGATAAACAGACAAACAGACAAACAGACAAAAATTTCAAAAATAGCTTTTTCACGTTCTATTACTTATCCCTAACATCCCCCAGTTATTATTTTGCAAAAATCTTCAATGTACAGATACGGCAATTCTACGATTTTATTATATGTATAGATTAAATAATTCACCAGCTCCTAAACTGACTTCTATCCGAGTTTTTGTGTTAAAAGCTGTATGTTAATGGTTTTTTCGATTAGGTTTCAGTTTTTACGTGTGCTCGAAATGTTTTGCTGTCGAAAATGTTTCAGTTAAATTCTGGATAACAATTTTTCGATACCACTTTACTAGCCAACGGTTATTGAATCGTTCGTTTTAATTTCGTCGATTTAGCTGAAAGTTTTTCTCAATTAAGTTTTTGCCATTTAAGCTATTGTCAATTAAGTATTGTTGATCTAACTCTAAATAAGTCTAACTGCCGCGGTGGTTTAGCGGTTGGTATGGTCGACTGCAGACCACGAGGTCCTGGGTTCGATTCCCGAGTCGGGCCAAAAATCCAATAAGATGCATGTTTTTCGTTAGATAACTCTGTGGTTACAAGATTGTGAAACGATTGAAGTGAGTAGGTTGGTTCAAAAGTCAAAGTCAAAGTCTGACAAAAGCTTCGATTTTCACAAGTCTCCACGGAGTTATCTGAGACCTGTGTCTTTTAAGGGTTCGATAAGAAATTCAGGTTAACCTCAATAAAATTTGACACAGTTAAAATTAACTTTATCGTCTTTTTCTAAGAACGTAAGTAATTTTTAAGAAAAAATATTAAACCAACTTCAGCTCAACAATCTCAAAGTGTATTCAATCAAATATACATATTAGGGACATATGGGTACATTGATGCGTGTATCTCCGTACATAAGAATGATAACTAAGTGTGTTATACATTAAAACCTTACTGAAAGTATGTAGATTACAACAGTGAAAAAATCAGAATCGGTTCTCGGTAGGAACGGCATTCCGAACCAGTGGTAGATTCAATCGACGATTCAAGGTTTATTTGAATAAAAACTTTTCTATTCTGTTATATTCTAGGTTTTTGAAATAATCGCGAACATACATACATAGAGCTCGAATACAGAGCCTCCTTTTTTAAAGTCGGTTAAAAAACATTCAGCATTCTGTTTCGATTTACTCGTTAGAAAAGTTTGTATCAGCAATAACGTCAGAACTAAAATTTTCAGTCTCGCATAAAGTTTCGTCGCGAAGTAAGTATGCAAGCAAAATAGCACTCAATGTGTAAGTTTTTGAGAATATTTGAATTTCAAATTCGCTTATTGAATCAGCACCCGGCGCGCTGTCAAAGAAGTGAAACGAAGTCGCTCCGAGGAACGGAAATTTGATAACGGTTAATGGTGGCGATGAATGCGAGAATTAACATATTCTCCTGTGCACTCCGTTTCCTTTTTACCTGCTTATTTATTAAATAGTTTCTGGATTCAGCTTTCCCCTCAGCTTCGGCTGCATGTGATTCGGGTCGATGTACAAGGTATAAGGGAATGCTGCTACGAAAATCTTATTATCTATCTATCTTCTATCTATCTATTCTTATCTTCTACTAGTGGACCCGGCAGACTTCGTCCTGTCCGGTGACATACCGACATCGGCGCCACCTACTGAGATCCGGTAGGTTACCTGTATACCTAGCCGGTAATTGTGTTTTCAAACCATCCAGGAACCAGGAACCATCACGCAAAAACTACTAAATGGATTGAAATGAAACTTGGCATGATTTAAGTTCATAATAGGGAGTAACATATAGGATACTTATCCCGAAATTCAGCACGGTTCCCTTGGCAGAAGGGATGAAAGTCAAAATGTGTACTTAGCTATACTTAATTCATTAACGCGTCGTCCGATTTCATTCAAACTTATTTTGTTAGAAAGGAGATACTTTAAAGATTACCTAGGTAATCTCTGAAAGGCTAGATCGATTTTGATGGGACTTTCACTGGCGGATATTTACATTTTGATCTACCTAAACATCCGCCAGTGAACTTTTACAGTGAAGTTTTTAGCAAGGTTAATGCTCAAAGGAGGTTAGGAAAAACATAAAAATTCTTTTCAAAAACCGACTTCAACCGCCACTAAAAAGTATAAAAATAATTTTTGTTTGTACGCGTATGTTGAGTTGGGCGAGCATAGCGCGTCGGCGTCGTCGTTTCTTCTTATGCCCTAATATAGTATTTTTCAACTAAGTAATTATTTGTCGTTACATGCATTTGTATGCGTTTGCATAAATTTTCTGTCGTTCTCTTTGCTAAGTTACTCTTAGAAGTTTCTGTTCAAATATTTTTATGTGTACAAACTTATTAACCGCGGGTAACACCGCGGGGCGCAGCTAGTACTACCTAAATACACACACATAATATTAATCTTAATTGAACTTAAGTATATTACTTAGTTCAATTATTTTTAGTATTTTCAACTAATTATTTTTCAAATAATTAGTAATTTCAATTTATTTAAAGGTTCAAAGAAAATGCAAAATATTTTATTAATCATAAGCTACGAGATATCCCACACAAGAATGTTTCTCAGCGAAATTAATTTAAATATTTTCTCTTTTCAACGCATACTTTCTAAGACTAATCCCCTAAGGCAGTGAATTAATAACTGGAGCTTACCCGGCTAAAATGATTTTACTAGCCACTTGAGACTGTTTAAAATTCCATTATTCTATACGATGTATAAAGACCTGGTCGCGCACAACGCGGCGCTGCAGCGATGTGACGAAGACCGGAATGCGGGCGACGTGTGAGGCGCGATCAGTATGCTTAACCTCACTTTGCAGAGCTCGAAAACTTTACTAAATACTATTGATCGAATCACAATAACTTCACTGTAAAATGGACATAAAATAGCTTATATTAAGAGGCCGGTACCCGGATTCGTAATTTTTTACGAACTTTTGAACACCATAGTGCTTTAGATATAATGATTACTTTAAAAAAAAATATCAAATATTAAAGATCAATCCTTTTTTAATAGAATGTTGGGAATAAAATATTAATTTTATTAAAAAATATTATTCAAATCTTAATTCTTGCGGAAGACGTTTACTGATTTTACGCTTTTGAGTGAAACTTTCGTCACACATATAAGTACTAAAAATTGTAGAAAGCGACTGAAAAAAATTACTAATGTTATGAACACACCCTCAAAATTGGAATGTTGGAATTAGTTTTTCTATGTTTTATACAAAATTAGTAAATAAAAAAATAAAAACCGCACGTACGATTTATGAAAATTTAAGCATTAGATTAACCCCAATTTCTTTAATTTATCGCAATTTCACTAATATCAAAAATAAATAGCGCGAAAGTTTAGGATTCATTTAGCTATAATTGTAAAAAAAAATAATCCAGAAAATTTATATGACCAAAAAAAATTGTCAAAGTATCCTAAAATTTACAAATAAAATGGCACAGCAGACAGTACGAATGCCATACCGAGCTTAGCGCTCTTCGAGGGAGGACGTGTTGTTGCCCGACGCAGCTCACGCACACATGCAAAGCTGTGTAATGACTTGCCGTAAAACTCATAAAAGTTACATAGCGCAACCGACTCAGTTTGATGATTTGTACATAGGTTTTATTTCATTAGTGGTCCGATCTGATCAATGCTGAGCTAATGCTATGTTTTGGTATAAGTATGTGTTGATATATGTATATATTGAATTGAAATATTTTTTGTATGACATAATAATAACATCTCATACTCGAAGTTCTTTTGGGACGAAAGAGGGGTTAATAGGGATGAGAATGAGGTGAATAGGAACGACTTATGGGTGAATAGGAACAGTTTTTTTAGAACAAACTGATACCAAAACTTAAAAAAGTCGACGCCATTTTGAAATTCTTTGTTAACTAGATTTTGCCCGCGGCTTCGCCCGCGTGAATTTCGGTTTTTCACAAATCGAATCGTGGATTTCCGGCTCCCGTTCCCGCTCCCTTTTCCAAACTTTATACCTACTTTCAAGGAAGTTTGCTATAGTAATCTACCTATAGCTGTAGATATATATTTCGTTTTTATCAAAATCCCGTGCGAACTGTAGATTTTTCCAGGATAAAAAGTGCATACGCATACAGATGCATGCAACTATTGTAATAATGTGCTATGTGAGCGTGATTTACCTAAGAACAGTCAACGCCATCTATCGCGTTTTTGGAAGTCTATATCTATTTAAGTCCCACAGGAATACTTTTCCGGGATAAAAAGTGCATACGCATACAGATGCATGCAACTATTGTAATAATGTGCTATGTGAGCGTGATTTACCTAAGAACAGTCAACGCCATCTATCGCGTTTTTGGAAGTCTATATCTATTTAAGTCCCACAGGAATACTTTTCCGGGATAAAAAGTAGCCTATGTTTTAAGTCAGGGCATAAGCTATCTCCATTCAAAATTTCAGCCAAATCGGTTCAGTAGTTGCGGCGTGATTGAGTAACAAACATCATAACATCTAAACATCCAAACATCCACACTTTCACATTTATAATATTATATAGTAGGATTAGTAGGATTGGTATTGTGATTATGTGTGA
This sequence comes from Melanargia galathea, assembly GCA_920104075.1. Classification (NCBI taxonomy): domain Eukaryota; kingdom Metazoa; phylum Arthropoda; class Insecta; order Lepidoptera; family Nymphalidae; genus Melanargia; species Melanargia galathea. The sequence goes on from OV049868.1 coordinate 12,336,332, forward strand.
TAGCTTCTGCCCGCAGCTTCGCTCGCGTGAATTTCGGTTTTGAACAAATCCCGAGGGAATCGTTGATTCCCGGTTCCCGTTCCCGCTCCCTTTTACAACCTTTATACTTTCTATCAAGGAAGTTCGCTATAATAATCTACCTATAGCTGTAGATGTAGACTTCGGGGTTTTCAAAATCCCATGGGAACTGTGCATTTTTTCCAGGATAAAAAGTAGCCTATGTGTTGCCAATGCATGCAACACAGCAAACTATTGCAATAATGTGTTATGTGAACGTGATTTACCTAAGAACAGTCAGCGCCCTCTATGGCGTTTTTGGAAGATTATATCTATTTTAGTCCCACAGGAATACTTTTCCGGGATAAAAAGCCTATGTTTTAAGTCAGGGCATAAGCTATCTCCATTCAAAATTTCAGCCAAATCGGTTCAGTAGTTGCGGCGTGATTGAGTAACAAACATCCAAACATACAAACATCTAAACATCCAAACATCCAAACATCCACACTTTCACATTTATAATATTAGTAGGATTGACCGATTTCATTCAAAATCGATATTTAGAGCTCCCTGGGATCACAAAACAGGAAACTGTTACGAAAACTTAAAAAAGTCGACGCCATTTTGAAATTCTTTGTTAATTGACCGATTTCATTCAAAATCGATATTTAGAGCTCCCTGGGATCACAAAACAGGAAACTGTTACCAAAATTTTAAAAAGTCGGCGCCATTTTGAAATTCTTTGTGATTGTACCGATTTCGTTCAAAATCAATATCTGAGGATCCCTAGGATCACAAAAGAGGAAACTGTTACCAAAACTTAAAAAAGTCGACGCCATTTTGAAATTCTTTGTTAATTGACCGATTTCATTCAAAATCGATATTGAGAGCTCAATGGGATCACAAAACAGGAAACTGTTACCAAAACTTAAAAAAGTCGACGCCATTTTGAAATTCTTTGTTAATTGACCGATTTCATTCAAAATCGATATTTAGAGCTCCCTGGGATCACAAAACAGGAAACTGTTACCAAAACTTAAAAAAGTCGACGCCATTTTGAAATTCTTTGTTAATTGACCGATTTCATTCAAAATCGATATTTAGAGCTCCCTGGGATCACAAAACAGGAAACTGTTACCAAAATTTAAAAAAGTCGGCGCCATTTTGAAATTCTTTGTGATTGTACCGATTTCGTTCAAAATCAATATCTGAGGATCCCTAGGATCACAAAAGAGGAAACTGTTACCAAAACTTAAAAAAGTCGACGCCATTTTGAAATTCTTTGTTAATTGACCGATTTCATTCAAAATCGATTTTGAGAGCTCAATGGGATCACGAAACAGGAAACTGTTACCAAAACTTAAAAAAGTCGACGCCATTTTGAAATTCTTTGTTAATTGACCGATTTCATTCAAAATCGATATTTAGAGCTCCCTGGGATCACAAAACAGGAAACTGTTACCAAAATTTAAAAAAGTCGGCGCCATTTTGAAATTCTTTGTGATTGTACCGATTTCGTTCAAAATCGATATTTAGAGCTCAATGGGATCACAAAACAGGAAACTGTTACGAAAACTGCTGTTGATGAACTTGAGCTTTAAAACAAGGCTATTAAGGTTCATTTTACTTTAACGATAAAGTTTGTGTCAGTCCGATTCTATCAGAGATGCAAAATCTCATCATAAGTACCATACTGAACACATTTCTATTTCAAAAATCCGAAAACTATATCTATAGCTATAGGTAGACTGATTACTATAGCAAAGTTTCTTGAAAGTAGGTATAAAGGTTGGAAAAGGGAGCGGGGAACGGGAACCGGGAATCCACGATTCCCTCAGGATTTCTGAAAAATCGAAATTCACGCGGGCGAAGCCGCGGGCAAAAGCTAGTATATTATATAATATTGAATATTTTTTTAAATCTTTAATGTCTATTTTGGTCGGACTAAATAGAGGGAGATAAGTTATCTCACAACTAAATTTAATTAAGTTAAAACAGTTAGGGCCTGTTTCACCACCTTCGGATAAGTGTCAGATAGCTTATTCACAAGTTTTGTCTTTGTCACTTGACATAAAGTAAGAAAGTGACAAAACTTACGTTTAGTCTATTCGACACTTTTCAGAAGGTGGTGAAACAGGCCCTTACATACCTAAATTTTAGATAGTAATGTCTTTAATAATAAACACATAAAATAGAGTTCTATGAAAAATAAATTATTTTCCAGGATAAAAAATAGCCTTTGTCCACCTTCGGGATGTAAGCCATATGTGTACTAAATTGCATCAAAATTGGCTAAACGAAAATGTGTAAATCCTGGGCGAGTCAACTAGTACAAGAAAAAAGAATATAATAAAAACATCACGGTTTGAACACGAACAAATATTAGTTTAGCAAGTCAAGTCAACTCATCAAGTCTTTGGTAATAAAATATTATAGGTACTCGGGCCATTCTTGACAATAAATAAAAATTCGGTTACAAGAAGCAAATACTTAATCTTAGGTCAAAAATTTTATTTATGACCTAAGATTAGCAACTGCATAGTAGATAATTGCACACCTGAGAGAACTTCTTTATCAAAACAACCTGTATACCTTAAATAACCAGATTAATCTATTGACCAATATAATAAGCATTGACCGTATAATCTTTTGTTTCGTTGCGGCGTGATTGAAGGAGAAACCAGCAAACCAATAAACTAATAAACAAACACACTTTCGCATTATAATATGGGTAGTGATATAGCTGTATTTAATTCTTACAGGTGTCATGTGTAAGTATAAACTTACCTAAATCGAACATTAAAAAAAAAGGAAATATATTAAAATATACTAAGATCTAAAATTTTATTTTATTAGCGCGTTGAATTTGGAACGCAAAGTATCAATATAGGTTAGTCCGACCGCTTTTAAGTATACCATGTCTTTGTGTGAGTGCAGCTTACGGTGCCATTGTGAGGTACACGCACACATTTAAAACTCGGGCCGAAACTCGTTAGCTCGGCTCGGAATACGGCCTCTTAAGGTTTGAGTTCACCAATACTTCCAGCATTCGAAAACAGCCAGCGCTCCAAGCAGAAATGTTGTGAAATAAATATTCGAACTATTGAATTACGACTTTAAAATAAGAGACATTGGGTTCATTTTGCTCTGAAGTCATTGTGTGTCGATATTCGAATATCGATCATCGTTGCCACTATGTATAAAGTCGGCATAAGGCCTCAGGGTTCACCCCAACCCGCATGCGTTGCTAACTCATTGTCCTAGGCGAACGAAAAACGCGAGAACGCGACATAATACGACGCGACGCGAAAATATCGAACAGTAGCTGAGCCTTCACGTGGCCTACGCTGTCGCGTAGATAGGTTTGTCAATTTATATGGAGTCGTATCGCATCGCGTCATGTCGCGTCGCGTTTGTCGTTCACCTATGACAATGGGTTAGTCCCGGCCATAGTGATGCACTTGACATCGTCGAGCTCATAATCCCCGGCACGTAAGTCGACCGGTGACCTTCAAGTGCGCGCAGCGTCGTACGAGTGAGCGGGACACAATACGATTGGAGAGCCAATCAGCGCTTACGAGGGATCCGCGAGAGCTAATCAGTGCTTACGAACGATCCCCGCGCCCTCCCCGCGACCCCCTCACACCCTGAGATACCTCATTTTTGACTTCTGCGCATTGAAGGTCACCGGTCGACTTATTTGTCGTGACTTTTAAGTTCATCATTCAGGTTGGCAGCTCCACTGTCTTGAAAAAGTACGTTCAAATTTATCGATTTCCGTGTTTAAAGCGGTGACAGAAGATTGGCTACGACAAATAAGTCGAAAATTACAAAAACATGTAAGTACCTACTTACTGGACTAGAGTAGAGACGGCATCATGAAAGGTGTCTTAGAGGAATTAAAAATAAAAGAAAGAAGCTGTGACGAGAGCGAACATTATTCAAATTTTTCAGCGTCGTCCATAAAAGTAAATAAAAGCTGCATAGAACGTTCCTTTTTCTGTTGACAAAGTATTTCTTTATGAATAGCATAAATATTAAAATTACTAATTTACATATTTTAATTTTCATAATAATAAATTAATCAAATTAAACAAAAAATTAACTTCTATGAGCATTGATTACAGGTTGTAAGGAGACCGCTTAATTGAAAACTTGGCGCTTATTATACTACCTAAACAATCCAATACCAATAAATAACCATTTTTCAAGCTGTGATAGCCTAGTGGTTAGGACGACCGACTTCTAATCGGAGGTCGTGGGTTTGATCCCGGGCACGCACCTCTAACTTTTCGGAGTTACATGTGCGTTTTAAGTATTTAAATATCACTTGCTTTAACGGTGAAGGAAAACATCGTGAGGGTTGCACGCCTGAGAGTTCTCCATAACGTTCTCAAAGGTGTGTGAAGTCTGCCAATCCGCTTGGCCAGCGTGGTAGACTATGGCCAAAACCCTTCTCACTCTGAGAGGAGACCCGTGCTCTGTAGTGAGCCGGTAATGAGTTAATCATGATGATGATGATGATGAACCATTTTTCTTGTACTTGTATTATTAGTGATTTGAGATTTAGTATTTTACAAACTGGCAATATTATTGTAGGTACATAGTGTAAACCGCGGCGTCGACTTTAGGTATTTACCCAAAGTAGACCTCTAGCGTCAGCTGATTGCATTACATTGCGAACTTTAAAAAAAATGGAAATATTTTAATTATTTTTTTTCGCTTTTTTTTGTGGTTACCTGTCTTCATTTCCGACAGCGGTTCCCATACACCCGTTAATAAACTCTCGGAAGTTATTTTCCTTACACTCCCCAGAGAGATACTTACAAAACAAGATCGATACAACTTGACTGAAGCAGATAAACAAAACAAAAGGCGAGATGGCCCTCGATCTCACCTGGCAAGTACCTGAGTGGTACTCTAAGATGATAGCTTATTCATAAATTCTCTTTGAATTAGGAAAACCGGCCAAGTGCGAGTTGGAATCACGCACGAAGGGTTTCGTACTTTTACGAACCATTACAAACGGCAAAAAATCTTAAATACATATTAATTTTATTCTGTTTTTTAATATTTTTTGTTATAGCGGCAACAGAAATACATCATCTGTGAAAATTTCAGCTGTCTAACTATCACGGTTCATGGGATAAGTACCTATAGCCTGCTGACAGACGGACGGACGGACAGCGGAGTCTTAGTAATAGGGTTCCCGTTTTACCCTTTGGGTACGGAACCCTAAAAATAATTGAAAATAATTTTCTTGACGAAAACGTTTTCCGAACACTTTTCAGTTTTAATCGGAAACTTCAAGTGATTTTGTTCAATTTTCATTTATTTGTGTAGCTAATTACGATTTCCAAAATCATTATGAATTTGTTTTAGTTCATCGTCATTATCAACCCATTAGCGGCAGACCATAGGCCACGGGTCTCCTCTTAGTATAAGAATGGCTTAAGCCGTAGTCCACCACGCTGGCCAAATGCGGATTGGTAGACTTCATACGCCTTTGAGAATATTATGAACTGTAAAACGTGCAGGTTTCCTCACGATATTTTCCTTCACCGTTAAAGCAAGTGATATATTTTGTATAAACGACTACCCAAGAATGAATGCGCAAGAATGATTGCTGCTTCCTTATGTTTATGCTTATGTTTATGCTTATGTTTATGTTTATTTCTTTTTATTTGATATACTTAAATTCTATTTGGATGATAGTTAATTTCTATTTGGCTGTGACGTCACCCGGGTCACAGCTGAAAATCAGCGCCCTGCATTGTCCGCGCACGCGCACACTGTGGGGCATACGCTGAGCTGTACACCCATTCTGGGTGGTGTCACAGACAAACATTAGATACTTATAACACTGAATATCTAAGTATAATTGTTTGTTTGTGATACTTAAGCCCAGAATAAATTATTTTTCTTTCTTTCTTTTCTTTCAAAAATGACGCAAAAACGACGGGGTGTTATAAGTTTGACGTGTCTGTGTGTGTGTGTGTGTTGTGTGTGTGTGTGTGTGTGTGTGTGTGTGTGTGTGTGTGTGTGTGTGTGTGTGTGTGTGTGTGTGTGTGTGTGTGTGTGTGTGTGTGTGTGTGTGTGTGTGTGTGTGTGTGTGTGTGTGTATGTGTGAGTGTGTGTCTGTCTGTTCCCCTGTAGCGCTCAAACGAGTAGACCGATTTGAATGCGGGTTTTTTTTGTTTGAAAGGTGAATTAGTCGAGAATGTTGTTAGCTATATTTGATGAAAATCAATCCAAGATAGCCGCCGCTACTAGATGGCGGATTATATATCATATATTTTTTCACAAGTCTCATAATATGGGTATTAAAATAAAAATAATATAATATAATCAATGGCTTGACTAGTAGAATAGCACTATGGAAATCCAAGATGGCAGCCACCACAAAATGGTGAATGTCGGGGTTTTTTTTAATTTTTAATTTATACTTGTATTTTATGACTGCAGCTCCGCATCTCCGCCATACTGTTGTTACGTCGCCATATTTTTCCGACTGCATGGTCCCCACCATTGACGTCACCACCATCGACCAATCGCTCGAATCTCGCGCGGTAGTGACAACCACGCGCAATGTTACCAACATTTGATAGCTTAAATAACGCGCATAACTCTCAAAAGTTAGAAATGCGTGCCGGGAACCGAACTGGTTCTCCTCGAAAGGGAGTCTGAAGTCTAACCAATTAGGATATCACCACTGCCTGTATCAAACTAACGATACAAAACTAATAGTTAATAGCCTCAATAGCGCAACAGTGGTCGGGAGTGGATCGCAAACCGAAAGGTCAACGGTTCAATCCCCACTCCTAACACAAGTTTCTGCTTATTTGGAGGGGGAATATTACTCATGTTTATAAGGCTAATCCTTTTTTTGTAATTAGTTAGTTACAAGAGAACAGACAAAAGGAGCTATTCAAACTTTAAAACACGTTACTCCCTTCCGCAGTTGGGTACAATCAGCTGCTCGCTAACAGCGAGTCCATTGTCAGTCTGTGTGTCAAAGGGATGAAAGGACCGCTCGGTTCATTGCGCGCCGCTAAGTCGCTGATAGTAGCATTCCCCGGCGACTCGGAGTCAACAGGGCACTTAGCTAACGTTTCCGCGCTAGAGCGACCATAAAGCTCACGCCTGTGGGGACAACATCGGCCTGTGTATAATTATCGTTGACAAAGCGGCTTGTGTATAATTGTAGATGAATGAACAGCACCTCTCCCCACTCGATGGACAGACGATCTCAAGCGAGTCGCTGGTAGCCGCTGGAATCAGGCGGCACAAGATCGTGTGCTGTGGCGATCCTTGCAAGAGACCTATGTCCAGTGGACGTCTATTGGTTGAAACGAACGAACGAACAGCACCTGCTCACTAAAGAAGACGTGCCTGAGCAAATATCCTGAATATCCTGCAGAGAAAAGTGGCCATATCTTGAAAACCACTGAACCGATTTTGACGAAACATGCACATTTTCCTGAGTTAAAGTAAATGTAAGTCTATTGTCAGTCTGTGTGTCAAAGGGATGAAAGGACCGCTCGGTTTATTGCGCGCCGCTAAGTCACTGATAGTAGTATTCCCCCGGCGACTCGGAGTCAACAGGGCACTTAGCTAACGTTTCCGCGCTAGAGCGACCATAAAGCTCACGCCTGTGGGGACAACATCGGCCTGTGTATAATTATCGTTGACAAAGCGGCTTGTGTATAATTGTAGATGAATGAAAGAATATCCTGAAGTGAAGAACATTGACCCAAAACCAAAATATTGAATTAGACATTGAATTAAATTATTTTTCAGGGGGGCTCCGATACGTGAGCCGGAAAATTTATTTTTTCTTACCCTGAATGTGGGGTAACAAAACAAAGAGTATGAATATTTTTTCTTAAAAATAAGGAAATGGGGGGCCGTCAAAGTTGCCAGTTTTAGACCATTTTTGTGACGGAGGCTATCTCAAAAACTAGCTGTGACCAAAACAAACAATAATTTTTTGGGTTTATCTTTCACAGTTTGTTGCGATGTCTAGCTCGGAAATGAAATATTTCTTACACCCAAAATATTATGTTATTCATAATTATGTACGGAACCCTAAAAAAATGAGGCCCGACTTGGCCGATTTTTCAAGTTATATCCATCAGAATTGGTATTTGGACTTTCGATCAAAAATACGTGTTTCAGAATAGTTTTAAAAAAATGTATCCCTAAGTTAGGTTAAATAGATTTTTAAGAATCCACGCGGATGAAGTCACGGGCATCAGCTAGTTTGTATGATGAATTGTAGTTTGAATGATGTAAATGCAGCGATGTAATGGGTTTTATGCTACAAAGAAATAGGTAACAACGTAACGGGTGGTAATTTAAAATTTTAATCTAATACTTCCATCAAAACTTGTGTAGTGTAAAACCGTCGTCAATCGATAGACGTCCACAGCTAGACATGGGTCTCTCATAGGCCGCGGTCTTGTGCCCCTTGCATCTATCGGCTTTTGCAATTCATCTAGTCACACGAGTATAACCCGCGGCACGTACATCGAACGCTGAACGAAACGTGGAGGGTATAGCTGCGCATGGGAACTGTCGCGCACGTAATACAATAGCTTACCCCCTCCACTTTCCTTCAGCGTTCGATGTTCGTGCCGATGTTTATACTCCTGATATCAGTCTGATTGGAATAATCAGACTGTCTCATTGGTCTAGCGGTTAGCACGTTCGACAGTGGATCACGAGGTCCCGGATTTGATTCCCGGGTTGGGCCAAAAAATAAATTATGAGGTATTGGGTTTTTCTGTCAAGAAATTCTCAGTGCCAGCCCGGAGTTGGAAGTTGGCGGCGTTTCACCCCCGTGCCTCGGAGAGCACGTAAAGTCGTCGGTCCTGCGCCTGATCTCTCTCCAGTCTTGTCGCATTGGCATCCCATCGGACTATGAGAATGAGGCAATAGAGAGTGCACCTGTGTATGCGCACACACTTGTGCACTATAATATCTCCTGTGTAGATGGCTAGTCTCCGCCTCGGTTGAGATTGGTCACCGTGGCCGAAATTCGGTCGGGAGTACATTATATCATTTATATCTGATTGAAACTGAAATATTGTGTCAGCCCTAATGGTGACCCAATAAATAAAAATACTTTAGTACGAAATACTTTACAGCGAGTATTTGATGTGATCGTTATAATAAAATTCCATTTTATGATAATATAAAGTTGACGACGCCTCGCATTCCTCATACGGCTACAGTTTACTGGGGGCCAGTTACACGCGAGATGGTTAAAGTAAAGTTGTAGTTTAAAGGGGCATATTGATAATTTATGCGATTCTAGTTAAGCCATTACTTGAAAACTTTTTTTTCTTGATGGAGGAGGAAAACCCCTACGGACTTCTGCCTGGTCCACGCAAGCGAAAACTATAAAAAAGGTACTTTCCTATTAATAGTACATTATGGTATAAGTGTGTAATGTTGGTGATTACCGCTGAGGCGATATTGAGACCCGAGCCGTTAGGTGAGGGTCTTAAGATAGCCGAGGACGGTAATCATCAATACACACGTGTATCATACGACGTTTTTCAACACACTTGCGAAGAAAATAACACTAAAATAGATATTTTTCCTTGGATATTTCAGGTAGGTAGTAAACTTTCCATAACTTTAAGGGCTTCACATATATCGGGCGGTGTACAACATAAATCATTTTCTTCATAAATAGTACTTGTAGATATTTTAATTTTAATTAATAAATAACTGTAATTTCAACAGTGAAAACGAGTTATGAAAATTTTCTCACAATGGCGGGAAAAATTAATCAGTTTTCACCACAGAACATATAAGTGCGATCGGCCATAGACTATATAGAATGAGGTTTGTTTTCTATGGCATTTTGCAATGGCGGGAAAAATAAATCAGTTTTCCTATGCGCGCTTCAATGGCAATCGGCCATAGACTATAGAATGAGGTTTGTTTTATTTGGCTTTTCGCGAATAGCGTTTTAGCCACGTACAAAATGGGGAATTTCAAGTTTTCTTTATTACTTATTACAGAAAAAACAAAAGTTATATTTGAGTGAAAGTTTTATTTATTAAACACGTACAAGTTGAAATTATCTATTTAAATACGAAGTTGCATGAAATGAGCAAGCAAAAGGTATATTAATTTATTTGTACTATTGAATACGACCTTTTTTGTATCGAAACTTTTTTAAGAACAAAGGAACCAACTCAACCAATAAATTAAAAATAAAACTCTATAATTCACTTGTGAATAATAGTAAAACAAAAGTCACAGTTTGAATAATAGGTGTAATTATCTGCCTAATTGCGGTGAACGTAGAGCTACTTTATGAGCAAGTGTGTTGAAAAATATAATTTATATTTTTTAGATCATTAATCTAAATTCGCTTTAAAATACAAAAGTGATTGAAAAAAAATTCTGGGCTTGTTTTTTTCCAAACACGTTGCTCCAAAATTTTGTTTTATTTAGATTTAATTGGATATTACTTAGTACCAATTCTATTGTAAATAATCTCTAAACTAAATTAACAAGTCCAAATATAGCGCTATGCTTTTCAAAATGTTCCCTGCAGAATAGGATATCATTATATTTAGAGCTATCAAGTTAGTTTAGCTTAGAGATTGTGTACAAAAAATTGACACAATTGTAATAAAATGCTTTTATTCATTTGCGTAAATATTACAATTTCCATAATTGTGACCAAATTTCTTTTTTTCTATTGGAGGACTGACTGACTTGTGCAAGAGAATAAATATATGCTTTGTTAGTTTAACTGTGATTTTATTTTAACTGGCCCATATAAGAGCTGGCACTATATATAATTACTAGTATGGCGCGTGGGTGCGCGGCCCGCAAGCGGACCGCGAGGTTTTGTTTTCAGGTATTTTTTGTTTGAGCAGCCTCCACCTATCTACCCCATATTCCTAACCCTCGATCATTATCACTCTCCATATTTTTTCTCCGAATAATTTGTCAGAATGAGAGTTCTTCCATAAAAAAAATTTAAAAATTGAAAAGGAACGGCGTCAAAGTGTTGCATAGTTCCCAACTTACATTCTCTTCAATATTCGCCATATATTTTGTATGGAATAATAAATTTCGCCATCTTGTTTTTTTCTGTTCATCAAGTAAACCACGTCTTAATCATCTTTTGCCAAAAAACCACTCTTCCATCTTTCATACTCAGTGACATAGACACCGACGAAAGTATGGCCACTATCTTGAAACCGCCATTTAGGAATTTTTTTAAGCTCACTGCCAATTGGATTAGGTTTCGAGTAACTTTTGTTTGAGCACCTTCCACCTATATTCAATACCCTCGCTGTGCCCTTCACCCGCCTCTGAAATCTTCAATCATCAGCTCTCTCCATATTTTTCCTCCGCATGAATTTTTGTCTTCTATACGAAACCATCACAAAAAAAAAACTTTGTGAAAACATAAATTCCGTCATCTTATTTTTTTCCTGTTCATCTAGTAGATTTTTAGTTCTTGATTATATTTTTCTAAGAAACTACTCTTCCATCTTTTATGCTTGGTGAGATAGACACTGACGAAATTTGTATAGCCGCCATCTTGAATCCGCCATTTTGTTTTTTTTTCAGCTCAGTGCCAATTGGATGACGTTTTGAGTAATTTTTGTTTGAGCACCTCCCATCTATCTACAATACCCTGCCCGGGCTCCTCATCCATCTTCCAAACCCTCAATCATCATATTGTCTTCCCATATTTTTCTTTGAAAGTTCTCCAAGAACCGCATTAAAGCCTTGCATAGTTTACAACTTGTAGTCTCTTCAATATTCGCCATACATTTTCTATGGAAAAATAAATTCCGCCATTTTGAATTTTTTTTCTATTCATCGAGTAGATCTTTGGATTCTAATCATATTTTGCTAAGAAACCACTCTTCCATCTTTTATACCCTCCGAGATGGACACCGACGAAATTTGTATGGCGGCCATCTTTTTTTCGCCATTTTGAATTTTTTTTCAACTGACTGCCAATTGGATGAAGTTTTATGTGACATTTGCTCGAGCACCCCCCACCTATCTACAATACCTTTAGCGTGCTCTTCACCAGTCTTCGAAATCCTCAATCATCAGCTCTCTCCATATTTTTGTTCCGAATGAATTTTTGTCTTCTATACAAAACCATGCATGAAAAAAAAACTTTTCATACAAAATTTTACAGGAGGGGTGATCAATCAGTGAGTGAGTGGTGAATCAGCACGAGCAGCTATATATATATTAACTAGTAGGGCGCGTGGGTGCGCGGCCCGCAAGCGGACCGCGAGGTTTCGCTTTCGGGTATTTTGGTTTGAGCAGCCTCCACCTATCTCTCCCATATTCCTAATCCTCGATCATTATCACTCTCCATATTTTTTCTTCGAATCATTCTGCTCATCAAGTAGATCTTGAGGTATTGATCATCTTTTTCCAAGAAACCACTCTTACATCTTGTATACTTGGTAAGATAGACACCGACGAAATTTGTATAGCCGCCATCTTGAATCCGCCATTTTGGGGTTTTTTTCAGCTCAGTGCCAATTGGATGAGGTTTCAAGTAATTTTTGTTTGAGCACCTCGCACCTATCTACAATACCCTGCCCGAGCTGCTCAACCGTCTTCCAAACCCTCAATCATCATGTTTTCCCATATTTTTCTTTGAGAGTTCTCCAAAGAACCGCATCAAAGCCTTGCATAGTTTACAACTTGTAGTCTCTTCAATATTCGCCATACATTTTCTATGGAAAAATAAATTCCGCCATTTTGAATTTTTTTTCTATTCATCGGGTAGATCTTTGGATCCTGATCATCTTTTGCGAAGAAACCACTCTTCCATCTTTTATACCCTCCGAGATGGACACCGACGAAATTTGTATGGCGGCCATCTTTTTTTTCGCCATTTTGAATTTTTTTTCAGCTCACTGCCAATTGGGTGACGTTTCGAGTGACATTTGCTCGAGCACCCCCCACCTATCTTCAATACCTTAAGCGTGCCATTCGCTCGTCTCTGAAATCCTCAATCATCAGCTCTCTCCATATTTTTGTTCTGAATGAATTTTCATCCTCTATACGAAACCATTTATGAAAAAAAAAATTTTTCATACAAAATTTTACAGGAGGGGTGATCAATCAGTGAGTCAGTCAATGAATCAGCACGAGCAGCTATATATATATTAATAGGTATGGCGCGTGGGTGCGCGGCCCGCAAGCGGGCCGCGAGGTTTTGTTTTCAGGTATTTTTTGTTTGAGCAGCCTATCTACCCCATATTCCTAACCCTTCGTCATTATCACTCTCCATATTTTTTCTCTGAATAATTTGTCAGAATGAGAGTTCTTCCATAAAAAAAAATTGAAAAATTGAAAAGGAACGGCGTCAAAGTCTTGCATAGTTCCCAACTTACATTCTCTTCAATATTCGCCATATATTTTGTATGGAATAATAAATTTCGCCATCTTGTTTTTTTCTGTTCATCAAGTAAACCACGTCTTGATCATCTTTTGCCAAAAAACCACTCTTCCATCTTTCATACTCAGTAACATAGACACCGACGAAAGTATGGCCACTATCTTGAAACCGCCATTTAGGAATTTTTTTTTAAGCTCACTGCCAATTGGATTAGGTTTCGAGTAACTTTTGTTTGAGCACCTTCCACCTATATTCAATACCCTCGCTGTGCCCTTCAACCGCCTCTGAAATCTTCAATCATCAGCTCTCTCCATATTTTTCCTCCGCATGAATTTTTGTCTTTTATACGAAACCATCATTAAAAAAAACTTTTTGTGTGAAAACATAAATTCCGTCATCTTGTTTTTTTTCTGTTCATCGAGTAGATTTTTAGTTCTTGATCATATTTTTCTAAGAAACTACTCTTCCATCTTTTATACTTGGTGAGATAGACACCGACGAAATTTATATAGCCGCCATCTTGAATCCGCCATTTTTTTTTCAACTCAGTGCCAATTAGATGAGATTCTGAGTAATTTTTGTTTGAGCACCTCCCATCTATCTACAATACCCTGCCCGGGCTCCTCATCCATCTTCCAAACCCTCAATCATCATGTCTTCCCATATTTTTCTTTGAGAGTTCTCCAAAGAACCGCATCAAAGCCTTGCATAATTTACAACTTATAGTCTCTTCAATATTCGCCATACATTTTCTATGAAAAAATAAATTCCGCCATTTTGAATTTTTTTTCTATTCATCGAGTAGACCTTTCGATCTTGATCATCTTTTGTGAAGAAACCACTCTTCCATCTTTTATACCCTCCGAGATGGATACCCTTGAAATTTGTATGGCGGCCATCTTTTTTTCGCCATTTTGATTTTTTTTTCAACTCACTGCCAATTGGATGAAGTTTTGAGTGACATTTGCTCGAGCACCCCCCACCTATCTTCAATACCTTAAGCATGCCATTCGCTCGTCTCTGAAATCCTCAATCATCAGCTCTCTCCATATTTTTGTTCCGAATGAATTTTTGTCCTCTATACGAAACCATTAGTGAAAAAAAAATTTTTCATACAAAATTTTACAGGAGGGGTGATCAATCAGTGAGTCAGTCAATGAATCAGCACGAGCAGCTATATATATATTAATATGCCATATTCGATGCATTTTAAGCGGCATGTTGGATACTATGTGTAATGTATATTTTATCATTATTATACGAAAGGAATATGTTTGCATACTCGACGACTTATGCACAATATATGATAATTCTAAATATCATCTGTATACGATTCAAAGAAACATACTGATAGCCTACTACGATCTTTAAGCTAACGATCCAACTCCGATGCTATTCAATATCGGCGCTTAAAATAAATCGCATTGAATTCGTACCATGAAGTATCTTTTTGTTTCTATATTTTTATACTAGGTTTTTGTTTCGTTCATGACGTCATGACGTCTATTGGTCGGATAAAAGAGTTCATGGTACGAAATAGCGATTCAGTTCAGTTTAGGTCTTTAATTGAGTCGCGATTATAGTTGATGGTAGACCCACTGAAAATATGTATTTTATTATTTTACTAGAGGATACCCGCGGCTTCGTCCGCGTGGATTGTGGATTTAGGTTTTTAAAAATCCCGCTTAATCAAGATGAGATTGAGCAGTTGAATCGTGAAGAAGTATCAGACAGACAGAAAAACAAACTTTCGCATTTCCGTTATTAGTATAGAATTTTATATATGGAGATAAAAAAATATTTCCTATTCTTTTTTCGAACGTTGGTCACCCTACTGTGAGTAAATTAAGTGATGAGCGCAGTATCGTGTGTACAATATGGTTAGCATGATAATTAGGTGACTAACGGCCAAGGCTCCATGCTACGCCATGCGGCGTAGGGTGGGGTGGCGTGCTGCAAATATTGTGTGTTTAGCAATATTAGTTTGTTAATCAAAGTTATCCTACTAATATTATAAATGTGAAAGTGTGGATGTTTGGATGTTTGGATGTTTGTTACTCAATCACGCCGCAACTACTGAACCGATTTGGCTGAAATTTTGAATGGAAATAGATTATGCTCTGACTTAAAACATCGGCTTTTTTTCCCGGAAAAATCCACAGTTCCCACGGGATTTTGAAAAAACCGAAATCTTTAGCTACAGCTATAGGTAGATTACTATAGCAAACTTCCTTGAAAGTAGGTATAAACGTTAGAAAAGGGAGCGGGAACGGGAACCGGAAATCCACGATTCCCTCGGGATTTGTGAAAAACCGAAATTCACGCGGGCGAAGCCGCAGGCATTCTCTAGTAGAACATAATATATGTAACCTCATTTCATCTAGAAAAATTAAGGAAGAAAAATAGTGTTCTATTTTTGTAAGTAACTTTCTGTCATTCTATTATACTTCGACCGCGATAAAGATAACCCTCCTGGGGCCCTCCCTGCTCCCCGCGCAGCGATTTGTTCATTCATAATTTCATTGATAAATTCATTGATAAATCGGCTGCCCTAGTGATAAACAAAGTAACTACATTCAGAACAATTTTACAGGACAAGCATAAACATTGAAACTCTTATTTGAAGGCAACCTTTCTACAAAATATCTACTTATTTATCTCTGTAATAAATTGCAAAATAATATATTTTAATTTATAAATAACAGTATTTATTCCTAACTCCTTCGCTTTTAATTTTGTTTAAAATTAAAAATATGGTTTTTCTAATTGCAAATAAAATACAAAAAAATTAATGTTTCAACTTTAAAAAGATATTAAGTCATTTACTTCGTTTGTATATTGCTTGATAATTTCTTCCAAAAATAATTTTTCAATTTATTACAAAGAGTTTACTATGTTATTCAGATACAAATAGTTACTTTAATTTAATGTTTTGTAAGTTAGTTTAATGTGCGTGTGCGTGTGCGTTTGTATGTGTGTGATATTGTGATTGTAATATTGCGACTAATACAATTGTCCCCCCCCCCATTTGCTTTAATGGGCACCCGGGCCCTCCCCAAATAACTCAAATAACTATTTTTATTATTTTTTATGTAATCACCGGCTTTAGGTCGTAATTCTGAATGTTATTCTACATATTATCGGTGAATTTGAAGTAATTCTGTTCATTAAATCAGAAGTTATAAGGCTGTGACAGTCAGACGGACAAAGCATATCCAACCTAGTTCACTCAGAGACTTAAGTTAGAGCTTATTACAACTCAAGAATCTATACCATATCTATACTTACCTACTAATATTATAAATGCGAAAGTATGTCTGTCTACTAAGTCTTCACGCACCAACTGTTCAACCGATCTTAACGAGGTATAAAGATAAGTTTCATTTTTGGAAAGGACATAAGCTACTTTTTTATCCTGGTAAATTAAGAGCTTAGACTAGAATTTCAAAAACCTAAATACACGCGGACGGAGTCGTGGGCATCATAATCAACTATGTTTATCTTGTAAAGTTATAATTTACAGTATTGTGTCTATTTTTAGTTATATTCCTGTAAAGTAATGTCCCTATTAGTTAATTATGTACGTAGGTATCTAAAATTCTGCACCTACCTTCAGTAGAAACATTTTAAAATAGTAAGTAACCGATAACAATTAAAACGATTATTTATAAGTACATAAAGTAATACCCTAAATTCCAGTCTCAGTGTGCAGTTATTTGTTTGGGCAATTCAAATTTCAGTAAACTGTTCAAGTTATTTGAAATATTATACTGTGGACACTGTGTTAAAAAACTACTCGACATTAAACTTTTGTTAATGCAAAAAAGTCAATTTCACAAAAAATGTCGGTTACTTTGTTTATATCACTAGGGCAGTCGAAATCTGTCATATTGAAAAGTCACTTTGAAACTTCAAAGTTCATTGTTTACATCGTTACGAAAATTTTGTGAAATACATAGCAGTAACCAGTTCTTATGTGATAAAAAGTTGTGCTAGAAAAATTGTTATGGTAGTGCGTTCGTTTTGTGCTCAAGAATGTGAGAGAAAAGAACAAATATCTCTAAAATAAATATCATAATAATAAATATGAGGCTGACGACTGTGTCAAGTAAGTGTTGTCAGCTTCATGTGAAAAATTTCCATACCCATTGAATACATCACGCATCGTCAGATATTGGTTAAAACGGCCTCTCAATTATTATAAAAAAAACTATAATGTGGACCAATAATTTCAAGACAACATTTTAAATTATTTCGTTGGCGTTTCGAAACAAAAATATTAAATCTGGTGCAAGATGCTTTTCAAGCTGTAACGGAGGCTACGTGAAATCACATTGTAAGTTCACGTTGAGAGATTGCAGAATGACGATGATGAATTAGTGAATTATAATATAGTTATTGATAGCGACAGTGACACATCATCTGACAGCAATGCATTGAAATTTTAAGATATAGAAGAACACGTCTCGACGAATCCTAATAGTTTTTTATCTTTGTTTTATTCCATCTCCTAACATCTCCATGCCGTACTAATCTAAACGTCTGGTTTTTTTTTACCCGACTACGGCAAAGCCAAAAGGAAGGGTTATGATTTTAGCAGTCTATGTATTTACGTGTTGTAAATAATTAAGTTGCGATTTGTTTTTATAAAGAATTGTCAACACTGATTTATTATCTGTGACTATTGATGCTACAGATCTGTTGCATAAGTTTTATCTGTGGTGTCGAAACTCGAATTGTACTTTATCTTCTCTGGCTCTCTGCTTGCTCTCTGCCTCGGCGTCTCGTCGGCCATTGGTATAACAGTGCTAATTAAAATTAAATATATTGATCCACGGAGAATCCTCTTTTATTTCCAAGATTACGTATGTATATATTTATGTATGTATGTTTGTAACCGATTTTTGTATGAGATTCTGTGTGTACTAATGTAGCGCCTAAACTGCTGGACCGATTTTGATGAATGAGGTGTCTATTGATTCGTTGTTATTATCAGGGTGACATAGGCTACATTTTATCTACGAAAAAAATCGAGAAGTCAGCTTTGCGCGGCTTTCTAGATTTTTAACCCCCGACGCAAAAACGACGGGGTGTTATAAGTTTGACGTGTCTGTGTGTGTGTGTGTGTGTGTGTGTGTGTGTCTGTCTGTCTGTCCGTCTGTTCCCCTGTAGCGCTCAGCTCAAACGGGTGAACTGATTTGAATGCGATTTTTTTTGTTTGAAAGGTGAATTAATCGAGAGTGTTGTTAGCTATGTTTGATGAAAATCGATCCAAGATGGCCGCCGCTACAAAATGGTGGATTACATATTTTTTCACAACTCCCTTAATATGGGTATCAAATGAAAGGGCTTGACTAGTAGAATAGCATTATACAAATCCAAGATGGCTGCCGCCACAAAATGGCGAATGTCTTAATAAAATTAGAGTTAAACTTTATAATAAAAATTAAAATTTTTACTATAAAGTTTAACTCTAATTTTATTAAAAAAAAAAATTCTTAAATTTTGGGGCGGTATTATGCGCGGTAATTTTGAAAGTATTCGGTTACTCATCTATCTAGGTATCTAGGGTGGGTCAAGTATCCTGCCCCTAGGGGGAGTGGGGATCGGGGCTCAAAGACAAGGAAAGTACATAAATAAAACTGTGAGTCAGAGTGCAAGTCAAAAAACTCTAATTATTAAACGTTTTCGATAAGTGGGGGTTGAATTATGTGCGGCAATTATGAAAGTGTTCAGTTTGCATTGCATCTAGAGTGAGGTAAGCGCTCCCGGTCAAGGTCTCTGAGCCCTTAGTGCTTAGTCTCAGTTTGGAGCGCTCCAAAACTTTATAGTATACTATAAGTATACTATTGATTGAATCACAATGACTTCAGAGTAAAATGGACCTAAAGTAAGAGTTTTTGGGTTCATTTTACTCTAAAGTCATTTGTGATTCGATCAATATTATACTTATAGTATACTTTTAGTCTTGGAGCGCTTCAAACTGAGACTATAAACACTCTTGTACTGAAGGAATCACTCTTGAGAAAACTTTCATTGGCACCTCATAAAAATATAACCTCGTAATATACTTATAAGTAGGTATGACCACAGAATACATAGTAATATCTTAACGGTATTACGTAAAACAAACAATAGTGTTTGTCTTCTCGTTACCTCAGATAATATGAGGAATAATGACGTGTGTGTTATTTGAGAGTTTCAAAGGGAATCCCGGGAACGGTACAAAAGTCGCCTTATAACTTGCCAGAGGAGAATTCGCCCGACAATACGTTTGTAACGTGTGGTACAAGTTACAAGAGCGAAGTCATGTTTATCCATATTACAAGCTAGCTAATGCCTGCGACTTTGTTCGCGTGTTTTTATTTTTATTCAGGTGCACAGTTTGACTTTTTTAGAATGACCGCCCTCATCGCATCGCATTTCTCGCCCGAGCTATTACTTTCTTTTGGCTTTGCGTTTTTCTTACTTTCTTTCTTTTTTAACCCCCGACGCAAAAACGACAGGGTGTTATAAGTTTGACATGTCTGTGTGTGTGTGTGTCTCTGTGTGTGTGTGTCTGTGTGTGTGTATGTGTGTGTGTGTGTGTGTGTGTGTGTGTGTGTGTGTGTGTGTGTGTGTGTGTGTGTGTGTGTGTGTGTGTGTGTATGGGTGTGTGTGTGCGTCCTGTTCCCCTGTAGCGCTCAAACGGGTGAACCGATTTGAATGCGGTTTTTTTTTGTTTGAAAGGTGAATTAGTCGAGAGTGTTGTTTAGCTAACAACACTCTCGACTAATTCACCTGTTTGATGAAAATTGATCCAATATGGCCGCCGCTACAAAATGACGGATTACATATTTTTTCACAATTCCATTAATATGGGTATCAAATGAAAGGGCTTGACTAGTAAAATACTACTATGCAAATTCAAGATGGCCGCCACCACAAAATGGCGAATGTCGGGGGTTTTTTTAATTTTTAATTTATACTTGTACTTCTTCTAAAGATTGTACCGTGAAGTTGAATAGATCTTTCTCAAGAATTCAAAAAGGATTTTTCACGTCCGATTAAAATGGACCTAAATGTCCGTGTTCTAAGTCGTTTGGAGCGCTGGTTGTTGATATTTGAACTAAAGACAAACTTGAGCCTTAAAACAAGGAAATTACAGTCCACTTTAGATTGAAGTTATTGTCTTTCGATACTTGAAATCTATCAACGTTGTCGAATACAGTCATAGACTTATTTTTATCCCTTGTTATTAGCCCGGACTATTACGCAATTAGATTTTTTTTTTCTTATAAAATGTTAAATCGCTGTCGCTTGTGACATATACCGTTGGTGAGTATGTAGTGGAAGAAACTAATTCCTTAGCTCCCTTCCTCACAGTTCGGATGGAACTTTATTCGTTAAACTTGGAAATGTCACGGACACGCTATGTCTTGCATCGCGTCGCATAGATATTTCTGTAAACATAAGTTATTTTTCTATTTCTAGGCATGATTTATGTTTGTTTATATATTTTGATCTGTTTGAATATTTCGGTTCAGAATGTTTACCCAAAGCTGAATGTTGAATTAGAAAATAAAATAATTAAAAAAAATATACATTAGTTATATTTACAAAAAATATACACCGTCCAAATGATCGTGAGGCGTGGTGGCTAAGACATTGGTGCTATTGCCTCTCTAAATAGCCAGACATAGGTAGCCTTTGGGCTAAATTAGAGCCTTGTATCAGCTGGCATTACATTGATGATTGATCATAGATAAAAGCAACCGAATACACTTTATTCTATCTTTGCATTGATATAGTAGATATTATAATATAGAGCTACGTTTTGTAACTTTTTTGGTTTTGAAATGAGCAATTGCTAAAACTTGTCAGCAGAATGTGATAACTAAAATATATAAATAACTAGTGGACCTGGTAGACGTCGTCCTGCCCGGTGACATACCAACATCAACGCCACCTACCGTGTATGCCACACCCACAGACCAATATGTTACAAAAAATGTAATAAATGAAGAACCGCTCGACCGATTTTGTGCAAACTTCACATAAACCATCTACTAAATATTCCAAACAAAGCCTAAACATTTGGTTTGGATAGGTGAGCCCGTTCTTGAGTTATAAAATTATTACGAAAAGTAGCATTGATTTTTATTTAATACTAGCGGACCCGCAGACGTCGTCCTGCCCGCTATTAGCGCAACCGACCGGGTCCAATTTTTCTACTTATAAACCTTTATCTCTATCTATTTAAAAAAAACCGCATCAAAATCCGTTGCGTAGTTTTAAAGATTTAAGCATACACTGTCCCTATGTCCCTAACATAGGGACAGAGAAAGCGACTTTGTTTTATACTATGTAGTGATATAGATTTAAAAAGTTTTTGAATTACTATTATAAATATTCTTTAAAAAAATTGATTTTCCCGCAAAACAATTTCGCCCGCATATTGTCGCCACATACGCTGTGGGGGCTCATGCATATTCGATATGGAAACCATACTGCATTCGGCATTCAATCCGCCTGGACAGCTGCCAGGGCTGCCACCTGTGGCGTATTGGGACGCGGCTTTGTTCGCTTTTTGAAAGCCGCCATGGGTGCCAACTTTCAAGTTACATACGTGCCAAATAATATTTCATTTTACTTACTTTTTGTCGTTGTTACATTTTTATGGTGGTCTTTTAAAAGATTGTTAGAAAGCGTTATTTATAAAGAAGTCAGAATACGTCTTCAAAAGTTAAATTTCCATTACTTACCTTAACTTATATCCATTTCCATTACCTTCATTTACATTACATTAATTTATATATTAAGTAACTTCAAACTTTGCTGACATTCAGTGTTTTAATGTAATAGTGTAAATTGCACTATCCTGTCTGTCAGCTATCAGTCCGTTGTGACTGACGCTGGAATAAGGAACCTATACCTCGATGAATAGGTACTTAGAGAGAGAATATAACACCTTTTGCAAATTTACCTTCAGCTCGGGACCAAAAATATAATATGACCAAAGTACATACTTAATATTATCCCTAAAGCAATTTCGAAGTTATTTCTCGATATTGGATATATAATATGTCCGTGAGATATCCACTGCTCAGGCATATTGAGCCGATTATGTATACAAGTTGTCTGCTTACACTGAAAATATAATATTCCGATGGAAATTTTTCCCTCCTCGCCAATACACGCCTGCGAATGATTCGCTCAGTGCTATCGGATATATAAATTTACGGTTATATACAGAGTCTATGGTATTTACGTTCGAGTGTTTTTGGTATTGTATTTCTTTTATACGTTTAGTACCAAAGCATTGAATTGAAAAGTATTTATGTACCTACGTCAGAAGTTGAAACACTATTTAGTTAGTTCTTTATCTCTTAATACTTGAAGGGAAGTCTTCGAAAAACGCATGTTGCCAGTGATGCTGACTACAAGTATAAATTTAAAATTTAAAAAACCCCCGACATTCGCCATTTTGTAGCGGCGGCCACCTTGGATCGATTTTCATCAAACATAGCTAACAACACTCTCGACTAATTCACCTTTCAAACAAAAAAAAAAAACCGCATTCAAATCGGTCCACTCGTTTGAGCGCTACAGGGGAACAGACAGACACACACACACACACACACACACACAGACACGTCAAACTTATAACACCCCGTCGTTTTTGCGTCGGGAGTTAAAAATAGACCTCATAAGAAGGCTCATGTCACGAGTATAGCTCTAACGATGTGGGAGAACCAGAGTATACGACAGTCATCGAGTCACGGAGATTAGGTGGCAATGGGCGGGACACCTAACTCAAAGAAATGAAAGACCATAATAATATTATGTATAGTTATATGTGCAAGCTGTGAAGTGGTTAACATAACAGCTTTTCTTTCGGAGTGACCGAGTTCGATCCCCGGTACCTCTAACTTTTCGGTTTTGTGTGCGTTTAAGCAATTAAATAACACTTGCTTTAACGGTGAAGGAAAACATCGTGAGGAAACCTTCCTGAGAATTCTCCATAGTGTTCTCAAAGGCGTATGACGTCTACCAATTTGCACTTGTCCATCATTGTGGACGACGGCCTGAACCCTTCTCAATCTGAGAGGAAACCAAGAAAAATGGGCATGATGAAAATAAATATGAAAGACTTTGCTCTTACAGTCTTCATTTTACGGTTTACCAAAAGTCCAAGTCACGGCAAATAAGTCTAGCGTTGACCTTCCATTCATTCGATTAATTCAATTTCCGAATTCGATCAACGGTCGAAGAAGTCGAAAATGAGGTATCTCGAGATTCGAGTGGTGAGGGGGTCGCGGGGAGGGCGTGGGGATCGTTCGTAAGCACTGATTAGCTCTCGCGGATCCCTCGTAAGCGCTGATTGGCTCTCCCATCGTAGTGTGTCCCGCTTACTCGTACGACGTTGGGCGCACTTGAAGGTCAGCGCTCGACTTACGTGCCGGGAGTTATCTCAATATTTTGCGTAAATCAAAAAACTTCTCTTACTCAATCCGGGACTGGATGTCGCGACCTCGGACTCAACCGCTAGCACTGAGAATCATTAGACCAACGAGTCATTTATACAATCAAGTCTTCGTTTCCAATAGACGTCCACTGCTGGACGTAGGTCTCTTGCACGGATCGCCATAGAACATGATCTTACGCCGCTTGTTTCCAGTGGCTGCCAGCGACTCGCATGAGATCTCGCGTTTGACCGGCGAACCTGCTTTGATAGCCTCAATAGCGCAATGGTAGTTGGGCGCGAATATCTATACGAACTTTACTGTGAAGTGGATTATTGCCCTATTGAGGGGCCTGATGTTGGTTAGCAGGTCGATGTCGTCAGATTAGTCTTCGTGTGGTTCGGATGCCTGTAAGGGGTTGGTAGAGGCCATGCGAGGTAGGGCTCCATTCGAGTTAATTCCATGTTCTTAATGTGCCACGTGTTGGCTAGGTTAGCAACTGTTCTTCCTACAAAGGTTAGTGAATTTTTCACAGTTTTATTCCCAATAGAGTCAGTTACACGACAAAAATACTGACGGACCGTTCTGTAGGTAGTACTCGTAAATATCGAGCCTAGGTCTGATATCGCTCCCCGGGGCGTACTACAGTCCAGGTATGAAAAGTAGGCGCGTAGTAACACCGCGAAATGTCTGGCTGTTTTATTCTATGCCTAAGTTAATAATTTAGTCGGTGGGTATCACAGTTTTAATAATATAAAGCATTAGAAGTGCTGTGTACCATTTGAAACTATACAGAACGCATGTCGCTGCCTTACTACATACACAAACATAGCTCTACGCAATCACGCTCAATGCATGTGCTATTTCTGAAATAAGCCGTAGAATTAGCGCTGCATATGCGTCGCATCGTTCGCTTACCTCACACATCGTTGTATCTGTTCGCTTGCCTCACATTGCACTGGCGACATCCTCGTCCTCAGCATAGCGATAAGGTCACGCGTGCACCGTACTTCTAGTGCCTTATATTATTAGGACTTCTGTGGTGGGTATCTAAAACAGTATTCTCCTATTTCGAAATGAAATGTTTTTATTTGCAAGAATATGAGTGGGTATAACAACAAGCTATAATAAAATTAAACAGCCTTCAATATACCGAAATGAAAAATAACTGAAAAGGAAAACCTGTCTATATCATGAAAACTACTGAATCGATTTTGAAGAAACTTGCACTGTTCTCTAAGTTGAAGTAAATGTAAGTAAATAAAAAAGGATGGTCCAATTAACAGCTTCAGAGAAATGTGTGGACAAACATAATATATATTATACATACAAATATAATTGTTATAAACATACATTCACCTATAAAATTTTGTCTAAGTATTTGCTTGCTGTGAGAGGGACTGGTACTACATATATGACTGAATCAAACGCAAAACTTTGCCAAATTATGAACATTATATTCGGTTATACAATTCACTTATGGGAATAAAAGTGAAACGGTATAGCCGCGGAGCCGGCGGCGTCGGCGCGGCTATATTTCACCGGCGAGCCCAACGACCCCCCAGGGGGCGATATGGGCCCCTAACTCGACACTTTGGTTCACGTGTAACAAGACTACGCGGTTGCTATATTTTCTAGTTTTACCATATTATTGTTTTTAACCCAATTGTTGTGAATCATTGAAATATATTTTGTACAACTTATAGAATCATTCTTATCATCACTAGCATCTGCCCGCGCCTTCGCCCGCGTTAATTTCGGTTTTAAACAAATCCCAAGGAAATCGTGGATTTCCGGTTCTCGTTCCCGCTCCCTTTTCCAACCTTTATACCTATTATCAAGGAAGTTCGCTATAGTAATCTACCTATAGCTGTAGCTATAGATTTCGGGTTTTTCAAAATCCCGTGGGAACTGTGCATTTATCCAGGATAAAAAGTAGCCTATGTGTTGCCAATGCATACAAAACAGCAAAGTATTGCAATAATGTGTTATGTGAGCGTGATTTACCTAAGAACAGTCAGCGCCCTCTATGACGTTTTTGGAAGTTTATATCTATTTTAGTCCCACATGAATACTTTTCCGCGATAAAAAGTAGCCTATGTGTTAAGTCAGGGCATAATCTATCCCCATTGATCAGCCAAATCGGTTCAGTAGTTGCGGCGGAGAAGAGGAACACACACACACACACACACACACACACACACACACACAGACACGTCAAACTTATAACACCCCGTCGTTTTTGCGTCGGGGGTTAAAAAGAGAACTAAGAGACTATATATATTTTGCCAGACACCCCGTGTAGTTTCGACGAAAACAGTGAGAAGGTGGGTAGTTCGATACTGTCCATGACAGCTGAAACTTCACCCCTCGCAGCACCGCAGTCTCGTCGTGACCATAGTCCGTGTAACTGGATCGAAATGTCGACAAACGAATAAACATTTTATAGTGGTATGTACCTGTAGTTTACATTAGATTACGTAGTTAAACCACGAAATAAGCCTTCAATCATTAATTCCAGATATTCGAAGAAACTCATGTACAATTCCGCAAAATACTCTGACAACGTCACTATTTCGGCAAAGTACACCGACAACGTCACTATTTCGGTAAAGTACACCAACAATGTCACTATTTCGGCAAAATACACCAACAACGTCACTGTTTCGACAAAATACATTAACACCGTCATTATTTCACATTTCTACGACTAGATTCCACATGAAGTGTATAATCTAGACTTAGACAAAGTTCAACAGAGATAAGTAGATAACTAACCATTGGCAGAAATATAGTAATATTTCCCGCATTGCGTTTGCGTGGCTTGCCAAATGCCAAGACGAACTTTATTATTAGCCGGTCAGTTGGGAAGACAGATAAATTGACACAATAAAACAAAAGGACAAAGAAAATAGTGCTCTATCTTTTAGTTGAGGTTCCGTGCCCAAAGGGCAAAACGGGGAACTTCAATATCAAAGTTTCCCTATTTAAAATTGGTACACTGCGTACATCCTTATAGTAATGTCTGTCTGTCCGTATGTTCACGGATGTCTGGCTCATAGACGGAATGAGTTACAATTTGGATCATCATTATCAACCCATTACCGGCCCACTACAGGGCACGGGTCTCCTCTCATAATGAGAAGGGTTTAGGCCGTAATCCACCACGCTGGCCAAGTGCGGAATGGTAGACTTCACACGCCTTTGAGATTATTATGAGGAAGCAAGTTTTGGCACGATGTTCTTCTCTACCGTTAAAGCAAGTGATACTTAATTTCTAAAAACGCACATAACTCAAAAAAAGTGAGGTGCGTGCCGGGGATGGAACTCAGTCCCCCTGAAAGGGAGGCCCAAGTCTTAACCACTAGGCTATTATCGCTTTATTTTTTGGATATATTTTTTTAAATAAGCGCTATCGCAA
This sequence comes from Melanargia galathea, assembly GCA_920104075.1. NCBI lineage: Eukaryota > Metazoa > Arthropoda > Insecta > Lepidoptera > Nymphalidae > Melanargia > Melanargia galathea. Next base: position 12,363,609 of record OV049868.1, read on the forward strand.
ACTTAGTGTTTATTATGCCTACCATTCACGGGCGCACCATTCCGCCGGATTTGTCGCTGGCGCCAAGTCCGCGGAAAAATCTTCCTGTAAATGGTAGGTTCGCGATTCGCGATGAGGCTCGCGGATACCATTCTCACGCAGATTTGTCCGCGGACTTACCTCCAGCGACAAATCTGGCGGATTAGTGCGCCCGTGAATGGTAGCCATTTATCTATGATTATATAATACTACTAGTCCGGCAGCCCTGGAACAAATTTTTTAGTGATTAATAACAAGCTGAACTTTCGTGAGTAGGTTCGTTTCGACGAGATGAACAAGTTTTTATCTATGAAAATTCTCGATGGACGTTTTTTCTCGCTACTCGAGTGGGGAGGTGTTAAACATTTCGATTCGCTCGGATAGGAAATCGTTCCACTTTTGTAGGACTATGTAGCCATTTCATTTTACAAGTATTTACTAAGCTGCATACAAAAAATCAGCTAGTTATTTATTAATAGTTTTTAATCATTTTTATTACCTCATTATTTGGAAATATTCGGAGTGGAGGATGTTGTAGAATATTATTAATAACCAGCTGATTTTTGGTATGCAGCCTAATAAATACTTGTATAGTAAAATGGCCATATAGTCCTACAAATTTAGTGGAATGATTTCCTACCCGAGCGAATCGAGAATTTTGATAGATAAAAAACCTGTTTGTCTCGTCGAAACGAACTTACTCACGAAAATTCAGAGTGCTTAGTCTAAGATCGGAGCACTCGAAAACGAACTCGAAAACTATTGATCGAATCACAAGTGAATTCAGAGCAAAATGAACTCAAATACTCGTATTTTAAAGTCGTAATTCCATAGTTCGAATATGTATTTTACAACATTTCTGCTTGGGGCGCTCGTTGTGTTCGAATGCTGAATGTATTGGCGAACTCAAACCTTAATACAAGCCATTTTAGGTCTATTTTACTCTGAAATCGATCAATAGTTTTCGAGTTCGTTTTCGAATGCTCCGATCTTAGACTAAGCACTCAGCTTGTTATTAATCACTAAAAAATTTGTTACAGGGCCGCCCGACTATACCTAAACAAAATCCAATACCAATAACCTTCCTTATACCCTGTATAGATTAGCGGTTGACTATAATGTTAAGTAAAGACACAACAACCTTAGGTAGAGTGCGCTTGCCTAGTCTGCGAATGCCTGTCCGTATTTATGTGGAAAGTTGACCCAAAACCAAATATTGAATTAGCAGTTTCAACTTGAAACCTCGCAACAACTAGAAAATTTTCTACAAAACAAAATAGGTAAAAGTAGGCCACCGCCAAGTTAAATAAAAACGTAGTTTTACAATTTCTTTCTCTCACCGCGGCGTTACGTTACAGCTAGCTCGTCGTAAATGCTAAAAAAGTGCAAATTACAGGACGGGCATGCGGCTCGGATGCCTAGACTAGACTCAGAGGCATTCCGCGGCCAAGCGATATTTAATACCAAGTACGGTGACCAGACTGCCAGGGGACTGATAGAGATCCAGGGTTCGATTTCCGGGCCAAAAAATTATGAGGTACCTATTGGGTTTTCTGTAAAGAAATTCTCAGTGCCAACCCGGAGTGTTGGCAACCCGAATTAAGCTGTGATAGCCTAGTGGTTAGGACGACCGACTTCTAATCGGAGGTCGTTGGTTCGATCCCGGGCACGCACCTCTAACTTTTCGGAGTTATGTGCGTTTTAAGTATTTAAATATCACTTGCTTTAACGGTGAAGGAAAACATCGTGAGGAAACCTGCATGCCTGAGAGTTCTCCATAACGTTCTCAATGGTGTGTGAAGTCTGCCAATCCGCTTGACCAGCGTGGTAGACTATGGCCAAAACCCTTCTCACTCTGAGAGGAGACCTGTGCTCTGTAGTGAGCCGGTAATGGGTTGAACATGATGATGATGATGATGAACCCGGAGTTGGAAGTTGGCGGTATTTCACCCCTGTCCCTCGGAGAGCACGTAAGTCGTCGGTCCCGGTTATTATCACTATTCCTGAGACAATTGTCGTTAAAGCCCGCCAATCCGCATTGGAGCAGCGGGGCGGGTCTAGCCCCAAATCCGTTTGTCCTATAAGAGAGAAGGCCTGTGCCCAGCTGTGGGACGCTTAAATGGTGTTGGTGGACGGTGACCAGATGACAGCATAAGCCCCAGAGATATACCTACCCTCTGGACAATGTATGCCTTTTCGTACTGCGAAAGATTTAAATTAGTCGGTCACCCTACACCAATGAAAAATTTATCGCTGCAGTCGTAAAAGACCTTAACACCCACTAATAAAGCCTTATTTCCTATAAAGAATACGCACTATTTTCGCGCGATCTTGATCCCTATGCCTACGTGATAGGGTCGAAATTAGACTTTCAAGAATATTTTGCATGGTGGCTGTTGCTTAAACCTAACAAATAAATGTGACATAGCTTCATTAAATAAGTATAGGGTGTACGTAGAGTAGTACAATTAACTTTGGTTAAATTAAGGCTGTATTTTGATTTTTGAGATAGGCTGAGGGTTGTAATTACGCAAAGTTTGCTGCATACAATATCAATAGGCATTTTTGAGGTCCTTTGCCGAAATGGTTAAAAATGGATCCTTTAAGGTCAGTCTTCTCTTCAGTCGATCTCTTCTCTTACCTACTGTAAGTAGTATTCTTTTAGTCATCTACAGGTTAGCCCTTGACTGTGATATCACCTTAAGGTAAGTGACGATGCAGTCTAACATGGATGCGGGTTATTCTGGAAGAGATGACGACCTCCCTGGCGACCTCCCTGGCGCAGTGGTGAGCGCTGTGGTTTTATAAGTGGGAGGTCCCGGGTTCGATTCCCGGCAGGGACAATTTGGGATTTATAATTTCTAAATTGTCTCTGGTCTGGTCTGGTGGGAGGCTTTAGCCGTGGCTGGTTACCACCCTACCGGCAAAGCCGTGCCGCCAAGCGATTTAGCGTTTCGGTACGATGCCGTGTAGAAACCGATCGGGGGTATGCATACCTCTTCCAAGTTAGCCCGCTTCCATCTTAGACTACATCATCACTTACCATCAGGTGAGATTGCAGTCAAGGGCTAACTTGTAGATGAATAAAAAAAAAAAAAGATAGGGTAGTTTTTTGAACTCATACCCCTGATCGGTTTCTACGTGGCATCGTACCGGAACGCCTAATCGCTTGCCGGCACGGCTTCGCCTGTTGGGTGATAACTGGCCACGGCTAAAGCCTCCCACCAGACCAGACCAGAGACAATTTAGAAATGATAAAGAAAAAATATTTTTGTTTGAAACATAGACAAACCTCAGGCAACGAAAATTTTTGACAAGCCTTAAGCAATGATCAATGCATAGAGATAGACTAATGGAGCAGCCATACCTACTTTAAAAACGTGCCAAAAATACACTCACACACGCTTAGATTAGGTATCATACATGCACAATCCGAGCACATAAAATGGCGCCTGTTCATTGTGATGTCTGAAGTTGTGCGTGTGTGAGTGTTCATGTATACATTTTAGGGAGGCCATCTTTAGTGCTCAGTCTGCCTCAAACTGTTTTATTATTATGTCAAAAATGTAATGTTGTCTCTTACACACTTATGAAAATTTTGATAAGCTTGAGCTATTTTCCGATCCACTATTTTCTATAGGAAATTATGCCAACTCCATTTTATTATTATTATCTCTATGGATCAATGAACATAAATAAAATTTATTGAAGTGTGTGTGAATTGTTTATGTATTCCGTCATAGTGACACATTATTTTATTAGTGTACAAAATATTATAGTACGGCAGCCCTGAAACAATTTTTTTAGTGATTAATAACAAGCTGAATTTTCGTGAGTAGGTTCGTTTCGACGAGACGAACCAAAATGGAACATGATGAAATGGTCATGTAGTCCTACAAATTTAGTGGAACGATTTCCCACCCGAGCGAATCAAAATTTTTAACACCTCCCCACTCGAGTAGCTACCTCCATCGAGAATTTTCATAGATAATAAACTTGTTCGTCTCATCGAAACGAACCTACTCACGAAAATTCAGCTTGTTATTAATCACTAATTTTGTTCCAGGGCTGCCGTACTATTAATTGCGCAACACTGAAAAATTTGGCAGAGAATATTTTTCGCATCCATGCGTTAAACCCCGTATTACCACTCTATTTACTCTTGTAGCGAAGCTTATGTCCGACGCCTAAAAATAACCCAAAAGGTCCCAAAAGACCCTAACCAGACCCAATTTAGCAAAGGTAATCATCCCATCTAATGGAATCCACTCAAGCGCTCACAATTAAAGGTTACTGGTTCTCATCTCTTCTGGTTTATTCGGGCGTCACCCAAGGGAGTCATCTCGGTCCTTTACTGTTTAACATATATATTAATGACTTTTGTATCTAATTAAGAACGTCCTGATTATTTTAGGACAAGAGAGAAACGTTGGTGATCATTATTTTGCTTCGTCCGCATGAATTTCGGTTTTTCACAAATCCCGAGGGAATCGTGGCTTTCCGGTTCCCGTTCTCCTCTCCCTTTTTAATACATTAAGCTTATGTGTTAAGTCAGGGCATAGTCTATCTCCGTTCAAAATTGCAGCCAAATCGGTTCAGTAGTTGCGGCGATAAAGAGTATCACTGACGACTTCAGAAGAGTCACAGGGGACCTCTGGACACAAGCGCCACAAGACCACGACGAGTGGTAGACCACACATATGTCCAGCAATGGATATATTTCTGTTAACGATGACATTTAGGCTAGGCGTATGCTGAAACGCAGGCGACGCAGGTCCACGCAGCGCAGATTTTGTAAAGCATGGAACGTCATTGAACTACGTAAACTGCGGCGCAGGCACGTGCGACGCAGACATGTGTCTGTGCTGCTCTGCGTCTCGTTGTAGTGCCGGCACAGAATCCTGCACGACGCGTGCAAGTAGATACGTGTTTATTAACAATATTTTATAATTTTGTTGCAATGACAGAACATTTCATTCAATTAGTTCTTTGTGAACCATGTTTGTATGATACAAAATATCCAGACTATCGAATAAAGACATTGAAAGAGTTATTATGGGTCGTCTACTCCTTGTACTAGCTAGGATGCGAATGTCAGCTGCGTCGCAGCATAGGGAGGTGGCACATGTCTGCCTCAACTGCCCTGCCCTGCACTGTGCTGTACTGTGCTGTGCTGCGTCGCCTGCTTTTCAGCATACGCCTAGCCTAATCCGCCGTTTTGAAATAAATTTTTGATTAGCAACGCTACTTATATACCTCACGTAGCGTAGCTTTCCTGTAGAAATGCAACAGTGAACGTTACAAATGAAACATAACGTTTAGCACGTAGCATAATTAGGTCGAATACACACTAGCACGTAAACAAACCCACCTGACTAACACGCGAGGGCGGCGCCGCACAATGCGATGAAAGGGGGTGAAGTAATTAAACTAGGTATTCAAACAGAAAAAACTTTATTGCCGGCGGAGTTATAAGTCGGTGTATAACTAGCGGATTGACCTCGGCCTATTGTTGCAGTAAACTATGAGTAAACCTAACGATCGCACACGAACGACAATGCCGCTGGACAAAATGTCGACACACAGACGACTTTTTGTCGACGTCTTTTACGCTTCGTTTTTTTTTTCATTTACACGTTAGCCCTCGACTGCCATCTCACTGATAATGTGACCAGCGTAGTCTAAAATGGAAGTTCTTTCTTTCAGGTTAGCCTAACTGGAAGAAATACGGCAGATTTTATTGAATCATAATATACGTTTGATTGGTTTCTACGTGGCGTCATACTGGAACGCTAAAACGCTTAACGGCAGAGGGCTTTGCCGCAGGTTGACCTTCCCACGAGACTGAACAGATACAATGTAGAAATTATAAATTCCCACCCCTATCGGGAATCGAACCCGGGGCCTCCCACTTATAAGACCACAGCACACACCACTGCGCTAAGGAGGTCGTCAAAAACGTGAAACAGAGAACATTTATACCATTACATAGTAAATACAAATTAATACCCGTCATTATGCATACACGACTAATCAATACAAATCTCACGTTCTACTCAAGACGTGCGAATTAAATGTCGCGTCATACCGACAGTGTGCGCTCGCTCTAAGTATATAAATGAGGTTTAATTAACGAAAACTTGCATCTTATACAATGTGCACTGTTACTGTTTATGTTAGACTCGGTTATTGTTGGCTTGCAGTTGCACGTGGAGTTATATAAATTCTAAATTCCGTTGCACCGCTATTTATAGCCGAGTATAACAGGAGAGTTGTGTTGAGAGCATGACTTTAAGGGGACATAATTGAGAATGTACGCGTTTTCGGTTTCTTCATTTCGGCATTTCTATTTCTGTTCGCGTTGTATTCGTTATTGTTAACAAGTGATTGTTAACAAGTGATAATCTACAAAATTGAAAGTCAAATCGTCTTCAACAGACAGTCCATATCTACTGAACAAATTGCCTCTGCCGGGAATCAAACCTGAGCCCTGGGCTGAAAAGTAATGTAAAAATGTACATAGTGTGTGTGTAAAAGCCATTAAATAAACAAAGAAAAAAAACCTGAGTCCTCCCCCTTATAAGACAAGCTCTAAACATGGCGCCAGATAGGTTGCCGGGTTGATGATGTATACGAAAAATACGCAAAGGTAAAAGTTCGTTAGTTTATCACCATTACTTCACCTCTAAGTATTATACTTGTAAAATTGACGTTAAAAATTAAATATCACAATCTATCTATCTATAATATAATAAAACTGTAACAGATCCAATTCTGTACATTGAAGATATTTTGAAAATTTTTATTGGAGGGCACTCCATAATCGATACTGAAGCCAATACTGCAATTTTTTTTTTTTGTCTGTCTGTCTGTCTGTATCTTGGCCGCGCATCACGCCGAAACTACTGAATGGATTCAAATGAAACTTGGTACGATTTGAGTTTATACTTCGAGGTAGGACATAGGATACTTTTTATCCCGAAATCCAGCACCGTTCCCTTGGGAGAGGGGATGAAAGTTAAAACGTGTATTTAGCTGTAATTCATGAACGTGTAGTTCGATTTAACTCATTCTTTTTTCGTTAGAAAGGTAATACTTTATATATTGTCCCGTAAATATTTCAAGGTCATAGGTTTTTTAGTTTAGAAATGACAGACATTTATTGGGTTCAAATAACTTGGGACCTGGATCTTTGAACGTAAGGCTTATTTTAAACTGGTGTGCGTTTTTTATATGTTTGTCGATCTGTCTATTTGTTCCAGCTAATTTTCGAAACGGCTGGATCGATTTTGATGGAACTTTCAATGGCAGATAGGTGATGTTATAAGGAATAACTTAGGCTACATTTAGTTTAGGTATGTATAAAAGAATTACACGCGAACGAAGTCGCGGGGGTCAGCTAGTCTATATCTATACTAATAAATAAAATTGAAGTGTCTGTCTGTAATATCGAAATAACTACCTCATATTAAGCTCACATGCTTATTTGAACGGTACCATAACCGAATCACACGTTTTTAAAATTTTTGTCTGTCTGTCTGTCTGTCTGTCTGTCTGTCTGTCTGTCTGTCTGTTTGAACGGGCTAATCTTCGGAACAGCTGAACCGATTTTGACGGGACTTTCACATACAAGTAGAAAATTAACCAGGGAGTAACATAGGCTACTTTTTTAACCGACTTTCAAAAAAGGAGGAGTTGTGTTTTTCTACCTATGTACACCGATATCTCCGAGATTTCTGAACCGATTTGCGTAATTTTTTTTTTAACCGATAGAGAAACATTGTGACACTGTCCTACAAAAAACTTGGATTCCAACTCCTCAATCCTGATGCTGTAGGGGAACTGATCCCCAAAACTAATGGGATTTAGGAACTGTCGGTTATTTAAATTGATATTGGGGGTACCAATTAAAGACTTTGTCGTTGAATGAACTCGAGTAGGTACATATTCAACTCCTCAACCCTGATGCTGTAAGGAATTGCATTCCGAAATCGTGGGGATCCCACGGAATTTTTCCGTTTTGGTGACGGTTTACTACAGATAGGCTACTTTTTGTTCTGGAAAATCAAAAGTTCCCACGGGATTTTAAAAACCTAAATCCACACGGGCGAAGCCGTGGGCATCATCTAGTTTTGAATAAAACTATTTAATTAAAAAAACTATTTAATTTAATCTAAAAAGCTGTGATAGCCTAGTGGTTAGGACGACCGACTTCTAATCGGAGGTCGTGGGTTCGATCCCGGGGCACGCACCTCTAACTTTTCAGAGTTATGTGCGTTTTAAGTATTCAATATCACTTGCTTTAATGGTGAAGGAAAACATCGTCAGGAAACCTGCATGCCTGAGAGTTCTCCATAACGTTCTCAAAGGTGTGTGAAGTCTGCCAATCCAGTCTGCCAATCCAATTGGCCAGCGTGGTAGACTGTGGCCAAAACCCTTCTCACTCTGAGAGGAGACCCGTGCTCTGTAGTGAGCCGGTAATGGGTTGACGATGATGATGATGATGATGATTATACTTGTAAAATTGACGTTAAAAATTGTAGCACAATTTTGAATAAAATCTATTTAATTTGATTTGATAAACAACTGCGACTGTATCTCGTACTTATACACAGAGCAAATGCCGGTGAATCGAGCGCCTTTGGAAACATCGAGAACCATTGAGGTCAAATGAGTGTACACCCGCGGTAACGGTAACGAGGTGTTACCGCTCGACAGACACCTGTGGGGCGAGTGCCTCTGGCGGTGTGCCAGCTGCGATTAATAGTGCAAGGAATTTGATTATAGGAGTGCAGTTTATAACGAGTGTAAGGGAGGCGCTTAAACGAAGACAGGTAATGTAGTGATGATTAACACAAGTATAAATTAAAAATTTAAAAAACCCCCGACATTCGCCATTTGTGGCAGCGGCCATCTTGGATTTGCAATAGTGCTATTCTACTAATCAAGCCCTTTCATTTGATACCCATATTAAGGGAGTTGTGACAAAATATGTAATCCGCCATTTTGTAACTGCGGCCATATTGGACCGATTTTCTTCCAAAATAGCTAACAACACTTTCGATTAATTCACCTTTCAAACAAAAAAACCGCATTCAAATCGGTCTACCCGTTTGAGCGCCAAAAGGGAACAGACAGACACACACACATACACACACAGACACGTCAAACTTATAATACCCCATCGTTTTTGCTTCGGGGGTTAAAAACAAGATACCACAAAAAAAACAAGAAAAAAAATATACATTTCCTGTATTTTTTCAAAGTTCGCAATGTAATGCAATCAGCTGATGCCTAAATACCTAAAGTTGTCGCCGGCTGCCTGATTCTCGTGGGCCCAAGTTGTGGTGCAAAAACTGTCAATTCATCGCTTTTTTTGGTCAAAGTTTATTTTTCACATGTACAATGTACATTGTACAATATACAATGTACATACTATATAGGTACATTTCAAATATTATATATTCTTATTTTAATCTTAATTATATTCTTCGCTGTCATTTAAATAAAATTACAACAATCTTTCCACGTTCCTGATGTATATTTTTGTCTCCAATATATCAAAAGTCTCTAATAAAAATGTATGAATACAGGACATATCTAGGTATGTAAATGAGACACACTTTGGAAAGTTTTCTTTGACTTTTATTTATTTATTAGTCATAATGTTGGTCTTATCAGTGCCGTATACTATGAATTATTAGGAAATTCCCACTAAATATTATTATGTACAAAAACAGTGGCAAGTCAACCCATAAAATACATAAGTAACTAATTTAAATTTTTATTACACTCTAAAGAAGTATATAATAAAGTTAAATTACCGCCCGTAATAAAGAGAAAAAATGTTCAAGGAATTGAGATGATTGTCTACGGCGTAGCTCTCTGTCTACGCAGCATCTACGTTAAGTGTGGCGTTATCTATTTGACCTAGAATCTTAAAATTTTAGCTTCAGTGGGGTTAACTTATGACAAGTTTACACATTGCGACAACGTTGATTTATTTCGAGTATCGAAACACAATAACTTCAAAATAAAATAGACCTAAACCGACTTTTTTTAAGGTTCGAGTTCGTCCATACATCTACAGCAAGTGCCCCAAACGGAAATTTTGCAAAATAAAAATCGGACGTACTGAATGTACGACTTTAAAACCACCTAAACCCGCTTAGGGTTTAGTTCCATTTCACTTTGATATTTCAGCAGTATCGCAGTTGTTTTGGCAGTGGATTTGTGTGGTGTTGCAAGGTGGGGGTGCTTGGTATTTGCTCAGTTGCTTGTTTTTCCTGCATGTTTAACAGCGGGAGGGCGGATAGTCAATAGCGCATGCTGCATATTGTACCATACTTTGTGTGTTTTTAATTTAGTTGTTGTTTGAAATTTAGTACTATTGTCGAGAAGTGCAAACCCGGCATAACAGAAACTAGAGTCTTGACATATTATCATAAGAGCCAAAAGCTACGTGAAATAAATTAATTTTGAATTTTTTGCGAATTACGCTATACCTCTTTCCCACTTTTATCCACAGTACACAATCCTTTTAAATATTAAAATAAAGAAAACCAAAAAAAAATCCATCCTTTACGATGCGGAAACAAGTTTTTGATCTGTACAAAATGAATAACCAAACACGAGCAAGAGTGCACTCATAATTTGTATCAAAAAGAGGACCGTAGGAGAAATTCACAGTGAAATTTTAAATTTCAAATCGGGCCTTCATTTGGAAAACAAATTCGGATTTTAAAACGTCGCTGTCGGCAAATGAGTCGTGGAGTTTTTGTAAAATTACTTTTTTACTATAAGGTCGTGTTCGCCCTACGCGGGCGGGCTCTAATTTGTATGAAACTTATTAAGGACGTACTGAACCTATTTTGATGAACCTTATTGTTCGCGCCCGGTTGGCGTAATAATATATCCTTGGCGCGCTCTTGGCCTAATTCGGCCGGTTTGACATTCGCGCTGTTTATTGGATGATCGCGGAATCGCGCGATGTCGCGTGATGTGGTGAACCGCCCCCCCCCCCCCCCGCGCCGGCAACGCGGCCGGCGCTCGAGAGTCGCCTGCGTGTAGCCGCCGCGATATCATATGAACCGCACTGTTAGATGCGGCTTCTCTCGAGTTCGCCCTTGTTATTTGGAGAGAATTGTGCGGGTCGGGAAAGCTATTTGGCCTCGTTTTGATTCCCCCTTAATTTGGACCCGCGCCCTGGAAATTCTCGCGAACGCCGCGCGGTGAAATTGCCTGTGTGTTTAACGCGCCCGATTGAACGGTCTCTCAAAATGGCGGCTATGTTTGTCGCGTTAAACGATTAACTCTGTAAAGTACTGTGCTATCGCAACTGACCCGTCTCTAGTTGTGTGGGGGGACAATGGACTTGTTCGCGGACCCCTTGTGTGGACTCTGGAAGGAGGGACACCGAACCGTTGGACCTCGTGCCGGCGTGCCTCGTGCCGAGGCCCCTGCAACGCGCCGCTTTGGTGGTTCCACACACACACAACTGACAAAAGACACCTACCTCCAAACACTCACTACATACCATTAGAACCAACCATCGGCTTCGCCTGGACTTCGCCGCTGCTTCAAGGTTAGTGCTAGCCTATAATTATAATCGCCGCCAGTTCGCGTCAAGCCGTCTCTATTTATTTGAGGAGCCGGTGCCGCCCTAGGGGACTCGGCTCGTCTGCCTGCGGTATCGGCTAGGTTTCGCTATGGGCCCCGAGATCTGGCCCCTTTTGAGGGTGCCGCAGGACAGCCAAAACATTTTGGTAGCAGAGCGTGGTTGACGCTTCTGGACTTGAGCGGCTTACGCACCTGGTAGCTGTATTATAGGCTTAGCAGCTGGGTTAATTACTACGTAGCATTGTTAAAGTTTAGGTGCCTACGGCGTAATATGCTAAGTAGTTGAAGATGGGTACCTACGACTCATATTACTAGTTGAAATATTGCTAATCATTAATACTTAATATTGTTGAGAAACTGTAGGTACCTATCGTGTATTACGCTAATCTGTTGAATGCGCGTATAGTACGCAAATTATTTAATTCGATGTATTCGTGATTGTTCAATTGTTTAATTTGTGTAGGTACTTGCTACGTAGTACGTTATTTTGTTGCCCAGGTTGGTTTATTGAAGTCGTAGAATCGAAATTGCAACTGTGATATACCTACCTACCGACCTACCTTATCACAATTTTGGTGCAATTTGGCAGTGATAAGGTTGATCTATTAGGTCTAATTAAGTAGATTTAAGTCTTTGTGTATTGTTGTAGGTAGGTAAAACTATTGTATTCGTAATATTCATGTTACACCTGATAAATTGTAAATATTACTTCGACGAGTAAATTTGAGGGTAGGAGCAAATAATTATTCACTCGGTCATACGAGTGCCTGGTAGGTTGCGCGGAACTATTGTTCCAATAATAGAATTTTTTTGTGCGTGACCTACATAATTTGTTTGCGTCCGTTGCTATCTGTTAAGGCGGCTACACACGATCCAACCTTGAACCCAATTAGGATCGTGGTACACAACACGACTGAGAATTCCTTTTTTATTGTTTGTTTGTAATTAATTTGTAAGAATTCTTTTGAATCAGTCTGTGATAATTGTTTGTTTGTGTGTTGTGTTGACATTGAATTTAATTTTTATTGATAATCTTTTGTTTGATAATTATCCTGAAAATTACTTTGAAATATTTGATGTTGACCGTAAATACGGACTAACTTACTGAATTTGTATTGTCTTTGTAATTGCTACTCGGTATCTGTTTGTGTTAAAACATTGTGCGTTTGTTTGTGCTATTTTAAAAATTGTTATAGCGTTTTAACTTACCGAGTACAAAGACACCGTCCCGCCGGACTTAGGCTAAAAGCAGTTCGCGCTCGGGACGCCGTCGGGTTCGGTCAACCTACAGCGGGTTTTTGCGACCACCCCCTGTAGATACTCTAAGCAATTGATTATCGTCGTATGTCTGGACGTTTATCGTCCCTACTTGTTGGACTACTGACGGACGTTTATCGTCTCCTACCTGGATATTCACTGGACGTCTTGTCGTCACTACCCATTGGACAAATCATTGAGGTCCCGATGGGCCATTGTGAGCTGGTGGCATTGTAGCTTATGACAGCGCCTACGACTGGCTGCCCGCCCCAGCGCGCTTGCCCACAATCTCAGGGCAACCGCCTCTTGATTTTGACTTCGTGCCTTAACAGGAGTGGTGTTGTTGGTGCTGTTCATCAGGACTATTTGAGGGCACCCCCCGCACGGGCGGGGGTGCTCGTCCTTACCACTCTCATGGCACCGTGATTGATCGCTTGTGAACCACCCTCTGACCTGGGCTTGCTAGGGATTTGAAAGGTATCCCGCCAGGGGCGGGGGGGTCCCAACCCCCCCAAACGCATTTTTTTGCGACTTTGGTTCCAGGCGTCTGTAGGGGTTCTATTCCCCCCCGTGGGGCGTATTTTGGCCCTCCAGGGGCGGGGGGTCACGACCCCCCTCTGTTAGTTGATGAAGGTTTGTAGCGGCTTTGCCGCAGCGGCTGTCCCGCCCTTCTCTCCCCCACGGGTTCTGTGTCCTCGACTTGATGGTTGCCTCCCTCGGTCTGTTTGTTTGTTGGCAGTAGCATTGTGGGGTCTTGTTTTGTTCGGCTCGCTTAGCCGGACCCGCGCTGCCACCGGGGAGCAACGCCTGGGTGTACCCGAGTGTGATTGATTCCCTCCGGTCTTAGGTTTGACCCAGAGGTTCATCGAGGACCCCTGTTTTGACGATGGCAGTTTATACTGGATAACTGCCGCCCTAGCTTCCACTACAGCCACCTCTCTTGAGAATTGGATCTTCAATAATTATTGTGGCATACTGGTTCTTCGCCGACGATCTCTGATATGGTGTACAACCCGAAGGACGTTTGTTGGATAGTCCGTTCTAAGCTGGATTCGGGTTCACAGAGCTGTACTGTCTTGTATTGGTTGGTGGGAAGCCTAGGGCCCCCTTGGAGTCTTGTATTTGATGCCTAGAGCACCCGACTCCTAAGGGAGAATTGAAATTGATGTTTGATCCAGCTGACAATTCCTTTCGCGTTCTGAGTAAGCGAACGCGCTCGACGATATTGTGGGCTCTTTGTCGAACGTGTAGATAGATAACTACAGCAGTTTTTGTACGTCGAGCCTAACCCCCGCTGATCCCTACTTGCTTGATCCGGACCCGAGTGATTGTTGTTGGGTCCCGACGTGTTGGATCTGACTTTGTCGGGTGGTGTTAGTATGCTGCCACCTACTGTTACTACTATTACTGTTTGTGTTTTGTTGACCCTATTTGGTTTATCTTTTATTCCGATTTATGGTTCGTACCCGCATTGATGGTGGACTAGCCCCAATCAGTGGGTGTATGTCATGATATTTGCACCGGAGCTTCCACCGCGGACGAAACTCTGAATTTGTGAGATTTTGACTTTGAAATTTTGATATTGAACTGTATTACGTATCAAATCTTGATTGTTATCCTGAAGTTAGGAGGTTCTGAGTTTCGTAACTGCTTGTTCAACTCCACTCATTTTGAAGGACCTCTCAGGAGAGGATCAACAGGATCCTCCTTGTCTGAATATTCGGAAAATCCGAACCTTGACGGTGCTAGTAATTCAGCACCAGCCCTACGAGGCTCGCCACCTTGTTGCTCCCAAAGAGGGTACCTTGTTGAATAAAAATTATTGTTGACCCAATACTAGGTCATACTACCCTCTCGGCTCTTTTGCATCGTGAGTTTGGAATTGTGGCCGGCCGACACGCATTTCTTTGAGCTATATTTGTATGCATTCATGTTGTCGATTGGAAGCCGCCCCTCTTCAGCCGATTATGGGAGACTAGCCGCCGGACCGTGACTCGACCTTTTGCAGGAGCCGCGACTGAGTTTGCGCGTCTGTTCTCCATTATAAGCACTAACTGGTACTGCTCGGTCGACCGAAGCCTACGCGTGCATTTTTCGTTGCCTCTCCACTGAAGTGTTTTGTTTATGATTAATTGTAGGTGCGCTCTGCACTGAGGCCTTGTTGCCGCGCTAGTGAGTTGTAATTTTGTTGTAGGCTGCATGACCTGGTCCGGACGGATTGTGGCATTAGTTTTAAGTCTGTATTGTTGAATTTGTTTAGATATAAGAATAATAAGTAATAAGTATATGTAAATTCGACCACCCAGCGTGTGCCCATTGGGGCGGGTTTTGATTTAAGTAGGTCGTTCTAATGCTGCAAAAACGCATCTCCGCCGCGTTATTGGCGAAACCATTTTTGATTTTGCGAGGTTCGCCATCGCGTTTTGTATTTGATGCCAGCCCTTTAACGCCTTGCCTAGTGCCTCCTCTGGGAGATGAATATCTTATCTTGACTTATTTAATTGTCGCAACGGATCACTCAGTTTTGGCGCCGTTGGCCTCTAGAGTTTCATCCTTGCAGCAACGCGTTAAGTGGGCTGACAGCCGGATTCTCCCAAAATGGGGGATCCCGCCTGGATAATGAAGTTAATTTGCTGTATTTGTATTAGCGTCATGGACGCCCTGTTAAACCTGTATGACTTGAAGGCCGAAGATTCGGTTTTGCAGCTATTTGTGTCTACCTTGACACGTCTTCCGCTTTTGATTGTTAGCGGACCTAATTCCTTTAGGTCCGGGACGGGGGATTGTTCGCGCCCGGTTGGCGTAATAATATATCCTTGGCGCGCTCTTGGCCTAATTCGGCCGGTTTGACATTCGCGCTGTTTATTGGATGATCGCGGAATCGCGCGATGTCGCGTGATGTGGTGAACCGCCCCCCCCCCCCCGCGCCGGCAACGCGGCCGGCGCTCGAGAGTCGCCTGCGTGTAGCCGCCGCGATATCATATGAACCGCACTGTTAGATGCGGCTTCTCTCGAGTTCGCCCTTGTTATTTGGAGAGAATTGTGCGGGTCGGGAAAGCTATTTGGCCTCGTTTTGATTCCCCCTTAATTTGGACCCGCGCCCTGGAAATTCTCGCGAACGCCGCGCGGTGAAATTGCCTGTGTGTTTAACGCGCCCGATTGAACGGTCTCTCAAAAATGGCGGCTATGTTTGTCGCGTTAAACGATTAACTCTGTAAAGTACTGTGCTATCGCAACTGACCCGTCTCTAGTTGTGTGGGGGGACAATGGACTTGTTCGCGGACCCCTTGTGTGGACTCTGGAAGGAGGGACACCGAACCGTTGGACCTCGTGCCGGCGTGCCTCGTGCCGAGGCCCCTGCAACGCGCCGCTTTGGTGGTTCCACACACACACAACTGACAAAAGACACCTACCTCCAAACACTCACTACATACCATTAGAACCAACCATCGGCTTCGCCTGGACTTCGCCGCTGCTTCAAGGTTAGTGCTAGCCTATAATTATAATCGCCGCCAGTTCGCGTCAAGCCGTCTCTATTTATTTGAGGAGCCGGTGCCGCCCTAGGGGACTCGGCTCGTCTGCCTGCGGTATCGGCTAGGTTTCGCTATGGGCCCCGAGATCTGGCCCCTTTTGAGGGTGCCGCAGGACAGCCAAAACATGGGCTCGCCCGGACCCACCTCAGGTTTCCACGCGTAGGCCTTCAGTGGATCCCACCACCTCTGGTTTTGATAGGGCTTCGGCCCTCCAGGGGCGGGGGGGTTCCACCCCCCCTCGTGGAATTGATAGGGGCTTGGCGGTTTGTGATGACAGGGGTTCCACCCCCCGTGGGGCGGGGGTTCACCCCCCCAGGGGCGGGGGGGCTTCTGTCCCCCCTCACGGATCTGATGGTTCCGCGGCGACCCCAGGGCACCGGACGCGCTTCTCTCCCCCACTTTTCGAATACCCCCGATTGGAGCGTCGACCCCCCCCGTCAGGTCACTCGCGACCTTATAAAGTCCCTGATATGGCCTATTTAGCCAGGCCCGTGTTGCCTTGGAGGAGCGACGCCTGGGTATACCCGAACGGGGGTCTCTCCCCTCCGGTGGTGGAAGTGCCCCCGGAGTGCCGCTTCGAGTACCCTGACTCCGACGGCTTGTCTGGTGACGGCGGTTCCCGCTAGGTAACCGCCGCCCTAGCTCCCACCACAGCGACCTCCCCTGAGAACCTTGATTGTCAACAGTCAACCTGTCAGACTGTTCTTTTGCCGACGGTCTCAGTGAAGGTATTTAACCCGAAGGGCGAATGTTTGATGGTCCGCGCTCTGTTGGATTCGGGTTCACAACGCTGTATTGCGTCGTCTTGGCTGGTGGGACGACTAGGACTCCCTTGGAGTCCGGAAGTGCGTCGCATGATGGGCATTGGAGGCGCAGAGCCCCCGGCTCCTAAGGGACAAGCGGAATTGATGTTTGGTCCAGCCAACGGCCCCCTTCGCATTTTGGTTAGGGTGAATGTGCTTGACGATATTGTGGGCTCTCTGCCAAACGTCCCGATAAATAACGCTGCAATTGGTTGTACCTCCGGTTTGACTCCTGCCGATCCTAATTGGTCCGAGCCCGGTCCAACGGACCTGTTGTTGGGTGCTGACGTGCTGGGTCTGATTATGTCGGGTGGAGTTCAGGTACTGCAGACAAATGGTCTTTGCGCTTTGTCGACCATATTTGGGTTTAGCTTCTTTGGTCCGGTTAGGTGGTCCATATCGTCACCGCTGGTAGACCCGCTCCAAGTAGCGGGCGTCTCTCTCTCGGACGCAGTCCAGCGGTTCTGGGAGATTGAGGAGCCGCCACACGCGACTCGAGTCAACCCTCTTGACCGTGAGTGCGAGTTGTTCTACCAGAACAATACCGGCCGTCGCGTCGACGGTCGCTTTGTCACTCGCTTACCCTTTCTTGCCTCACGGCCCCCTTTGGGTCAATCTCGTTCCCTGGCTGAAAAGAGGTTTCTATCTATGGAGCGCCGTATGCGGCGCGACCCAGTCTTTCGCGACAAATATGTCGAGTTCATGCGCGAGTATCAAGAACTGGGTCACATGTCCCCTTCCAACTTCGACTGGCGGTCACATGAGCACTACTTCCTCCCTCACCATGCGGTCTTGAGGACCCCAGGGAGTAAAATTCGCGTAGTATTTGACGGCTCCGCCGCCACGTCGAATGGCGTGTCCCTGAACCAGTGTCTCCACTCTGGTCCTAAATTGATCAAGGACATATCCGATATTTTGACCCACTTCCGTCGGCACCAAGTGGTTTTTGTAGCCGACATTCGAATGATGTTTCGACAATCAGTGGTCCATCGCGATGACCGTCGATACCAGCTCATATTGTGGCGCGAGAAGCCCAGCGATCCGATACGGGTATTCGAGCTTATACTGTTCTCTAAGTTAAAGTGAATGGAAGCCAATAAAAAAGAATGGTTGCTATTCGATTAATAGTTTCGAAGAAATACACCTATAAAATTTTGTATATTAATTATTTGGAAGCTTTAATATATTATTTATCATAATAAGTGAACATAATATTGCAATTCAAAATTGCAATATTATGTGATGCATGATTAATGTTACATACATACATGTCGAATTGTGATGATTTTCGAATGATGATTGATGATGATGATGATGATGATTTCGATGATGTCGAATTGTGATGGCATGATTAATGTTACATACATACATGTCGAATTGGTAACCTCATTTTTTATAAAGTCGGTTAAAAATTATATGTGCATTAATTATAACCGAGGTTCAATTCTTCACTGTCGCTTATCATAGTATAATTATCTTCAGAAGGTAATTTATATTACGACTGCTATAAATTCAGATGACACCCAGTCTCAGGCGAAATTGTAACATTTGTCACAGAGATAACAATCTAAAACTGTGCATAGGGAGGGAAAGTTTTAACCCGCGCCTTTAATGTAAGTTTTTGAGTAACAGTGTGCCCATTTGACAAATTAATAGACTTAAAAAAGAGGTTATCAATTATATACGTATTCGGTATGTATTATTTTTGGAACCGCAATATATTCATATAATATGATAATAATCTACCAGGGCTTCCAAACAAAAGTACAAAATTTTATAGTGTGTGTATGTGTTTGCTTATTCTCGAATTTCTCCAAAACTGATAATAGGATTGTGAACATTCTTTTTTATTTGCTTAAATTTACTTCAACTTAGAGCAACAGTGCATATTTCATCAAAATCGCTTCAGTAGTTTTTGAGTTATGGAGGAATACGTCAAAATCTCGGTTCGTACCGTGTGTGATTTTGGTTTGTGCACAATTGTACATCAATTTGGCATGCGTTTTGCACCCACTTGGCTGTTCTATCCTTGACAATGTATTTCTATGGGGCCACTACTCCTACCCGTAACTATCATCATGACCATCAAGCTGTATGTGAAACGGAAACAGCAAAGAGCGTTTTCCACGTCGAACTTCTCCAAGACTTAGTGTGAGTTTGCACATTTCGACAACGTTGATCGAATTTCAAATATCGTAAAATAGACATCTTAAAAACCTCTTTGTTTTATAGTCATACATACAGTAGGCCGTTGTCCATCACGTTGACCAAGTGCAGACTGATAGACTTCACACGTCTTTGAAAACATTATGAAGAACTCTCAGGCATGCAAGTTTCCTAACGATGTTCACTTCACCATTAACGCAAGTGACATATTGCTTCAAACACACATAACTCCGAAAAATTAGAGGTGCGTGCCGGGGGTCGACTCGGTCCCCCCGAAAGGGAGGCTGAGGTCTTAGGTCCATATTACTTAGAAGTTATTATGTTTCGATACTCGAAATCGTTCAACGCTGTCGCAATGTACAAACTCGTACTAAACCTACTAGTATGATATTATATGTAACAGTTGTATCTTGTGAGGGAATAACATCGTAGGGGATTTTATTGCTCTTTTCGTTCCGTCGTGGGTTTAGTGCTTAATGAGTTTTGGAATTACACTAGGGGCTTTTACTGGCTTTGCACGACATATATTATTAATAATAAAGTACTGCGTGAAGGTTTTCCTAGCAAATTAAACCAGAGTGATGTCAAATTTAAGAGCGTGCAATGTCCCATAAAATGCGCATATAAAAAGGCTTGTACTGACTGTCTGTCTAATCTATCCACATACAGCCTAAACTACTGAAGTTACAAACTTTAAATTTTGAAAATAGGCTTTTTATGACGTAGGCAAACACTAAAACATGGAATTTTACATGAAAGTCCGTCATTTTTCTAGAAATTCTACCCACCCTAAATGGATTAAATAGGGAATGAAGGTTTGTGTAAGGCTTCGTCAACTTTTTCATGTCACTTTTATGTTATATCCATGAAAAGTGGTATTAGAGCTTTTCGTTAAAGATTAAAAAATATGAGTTTCCAAAAATCTTCCACGTGGACGAAGTCGTGACAGTAATCAATTACTAGTTAGATCTATAATTTAAATCTAATTTACAAGTAACTAGGTACATTGAATTAAAATCTAAAATACACTAATTAGGATGCGCAAATTAGGTAAATAGCCATCCATATTTTATTATTAGTGCAATTCTCACTCACAAATCTAATTAACAGTCTTATTTGGTTGCACCGAAATACGTTTATTCTCTCTAATTACGGATTTAAAATTCATTCGTTTTTACAGATTATACCTGTATTTTGGTATTAGTGCTTTTTTTACTAACCGATTTCAAAAAGGATGAAGAAACCGACTTCGAAAGTATATTCGACTCGTATGTTTGTATGTAAGTATGTGTGTATGTTTGCGATTATTTCAAAAACCAATGAACCGACTTTTGTGATTTTTGCATTGTCGTAATCTACATAATATACTTTCAGGAAGGTTCTTAGTATATAACATATCTAGTTATCATTCTTATGTACGAAGTTACACGGATATCTTCATTTCTGGTTTGAACAAGTAGAGAAATTCCGAATAGAATAGAAAGTCCTCTCAATTTTTATTATAATATTGTTTTTTGTATTCATAATTTTCTGTCGCCAAGTCGAGCAAAACAAATAACAAAAGCACAGCCGTACTATCTTTTCTCGAAGCATGATACTATTGCTATAAAATATTTTAACTAATTAGATAACAATTTATGATCAAGTTATTTGGTAGGTGCTCCCATAGATAGGTACTGAATAAATTAAACGACTTGGTTTAACATTAAATCTCACAACTTTATGCGGCAGAACAACTACGTTGCGAAGCTTGCATTTTTTACATGTAATGTTTTTTATTGAATTATGTTTTCTTTTACTTCATTATAGGTACTTTATATTACACTTTATACTTATTTTATAAATATTATACGATTATTTTTCTGGTGAATGGGTTGTGAAATTACAAGTAGTTGTAGGTGGCTTCTCTCGCGTCATAAAGAACCATTGGACACAAGTGGCACGAGACCGCTCCGTGTGGAAGTCTCTACTAGAAGACTTACGTCCAGCAGTTGATAAAGATGACGACGACGAATAAGTAGCTTGGCAATTATGAGCAAAACGATGAACCGACAAACACACATTAATATTATAGTAGATAGTAGGTAATCACACGTTTTGTTTAAGTATACAGATGGAAATGGAAGGGCAATCTTCCCAGCATCAGAGCGTGTATCTTACAAAAACAAGGCCTTCATCCGTTAAACTCTTATTTATTAAATGTATCCGAAAAGCCATTAAGCTCTGAGCTTTACGTCTGAAGGAAAAGAATAATAAAAACCTCACGGTCAAGGTCACGTTGACGACATGTCGCGCGATAAAATGTCGCATTATTATTCACCCCATCGTTGGTTTAATGGTTGGTTCAACTTAAGCAAGCGGGTTGGCCAATGTACTACAGTCTATTGAGCAGGCATAGTAGTATTAATCCATATTGATTGGTCATTAATAATGTGGCTATTTCTGTTGTACACAATCTCTAAACTTAAACTAAGTTGACGAGTTTAAAAACAGTCCCATCTTTTTCCGCAGGGAGCATTATAAAAGGGATATGAATATATTTAGCCCTGTCATTTCAGAATTGCCACAATGATAGAGTAATGTTTTCCGCACTTAGTTCGAAGACGTTGGGATCCCGAGGTGCTAGAGTGGCGACCTCGCACTGGGTAGTGCAGTGTTGATAGACCGCCCACTAGGTGGACTGACAACATCAGTCGAGAGTGCCGCAGAGGGTCGCTGGATGCAAGCGGCACGCGGCGCGTGGGAATCCCTACAAGAGACCTATGTCTAGCAGGAGAGATTGACGATGATGATGAGGACGTTGATCCATGAACTAAAATAAATTGCCAATAAACTTTTAGTCGAGCAACATGTCGCTAGCGTGTAACAAAACTTTAATATATATTTCTCGTCACATTAAAAGGCCTTTGTGACATTACGATATTAAACTGCGGGCCGAGTGTTCGCAGAAATCTTTATTCAGGTAAAATAAGTGATCCCTTAATATTAAAAGTGGTTTGTTGGATGGGTTTTCTTTTTCATCCATTTACGTGAAAGGCGCAAAGAGCTTTCGAAGGCCGAAATTCACCCAGATCGATTTAGTTATTGCTGCGTGAAAAGGTAACAGACAAACAGATAGACAAGACACGTCACACCTATTGAATTGGTACAGTCTAAGATGGAAGCGGGCTAAACTAGAAGAGGTACGGCAGTTTTTTTATTAAGCCGCATACCTACCCCTGATCGGTTTCTACGCGGCATTGGAACGCTAAATCGCTTGTTTTGCCGGTAGGGTGGTAACTACCCATGGCTGAAGCCTCCCACCATGCCGGATCAGAGACAATTTACAAATTATAAATTCCCAAATTGCCCCAGTCAGGAATCGAAACCGGGACTTTGTAAGACCACAACGCTCATCATTGCATCAGATAGGTCGTCAAAGTAGAAAATAACATTGCGATTTGCGTGGTGTTATTCTCATAAAATAACATTACTATTAAAAAGACATCTCCTGAAGATGCTCCGGTGTCGGAGCGAAACGATCGTCGAGTTGAATTTGTGTGGTGTTGTGCCTACAAATTTGTCACTGTTAGCGGATTATAGCAAAGTACTTAATTTTGTGTTCATTGTATAATATCATGGAATTCCGCAAAGTAAGGCCTGCTTCTCTATTCAACATTACTATTAATTTCTAGATCGATTAACCTACACAAATAAATAAAGTTGATGTTTATATTTGTGATTTCGGAACGGCTGCCTCTCATCAAGCTTTTATAACGATTATTATTTTAACGATAACATAGCTTAAACACACGTTAAAATTGTCTATCTGTAAATTTGTAGGCCTAATCTTCGGTATGGCTGAGTCGATTTTGACAAGATTTTCACAGGCAGGTAGAGAATTACATAAGGAGTAGTTATGGCTAATTTTCAGTCCGGGAATTTTGAAAACATCGTATAGTTTGTATGGGGTGCACTCGGGAGGCTTCGCGAGTAAATACTCTTAAGCGAGATGATCAAGTGCGAGTATGACCCGCTGCCTAGAAGGGCTCCGTACCATACTCAGGTTTATTGTGCGTAAACAATGGGATTTTATTTTATCACGCTTGCGGTCAAATACCGGGACATCTCTTATTATAGAGCATCTAAAATTTTATGTAAAAACATATACTGAACTTATATTTGAGAAGTTCTCAATATTGAATGACTCATCATCATCATGATCAACCCATTACCAATCAACTCACAACAGAGCACGGATCTCCTCTTAGAGTGAGAAGGGTTTTGGCCATAGTCTACCACGCTGGCCAAGCGGATTGGCAGACTTCACACTCCTTTGAGAACGTTATGGAGAACTCTCAGGCATGCGGGTTTCGCCTCACGATGTTTTCCTTCACCGTTAAAGCAAGTGATATTTAAATTCTCAAAACGCACATAACTCCGAAAAGTTAGAGGTGCGTGCCCCGGGATCGAACCCACGACCTCCGATTAGAAGTCGGTCGTCCTAACCACTAGGCCATCACAGCTTATGCTATTGAATGACTATTGTTGCAAAAAGTGTCTTTCAGTCGGCGGACTTAGCATGAACATACTTAATCTTGACGAAATTTGGTATTTTCTTGCTTCTCGGAGATGGACATAAGATACATTTATACCAGAGAAATGTCCACTGAGAAACAGTCAATTTCAAAAATCGAACTCAAAGCGAACAAATTCCCGGGCAACAGCTTCACGAAAGTATGCTCAAAATATTATTTAATTTGTTTAGTTGGCGAGCGACTAATTTGTCAAACTCGAGTAAACAAAATCGCAAGTAATGTTAGCCTGGTGAACTGGCAGTTAAAATTTGTCATAATTATGTCAAAGTTGAAAAGCTTTCAGAGGTTAATTAATGACTTTGGAGCTATTAATTTCGGCTCTACCTTCGAGTTTGAAATGTTAGCGATTTGGGCTCATTAAAAGTAAGCTTATTAATGTTCTCCATTGCTGAGTATTTTACGCTAAAGCCAATCAAGAAAAGATACATGTTTACTGCCAGATAACTACAGAAACAAAATCCATATCTTGGAGAGCTGAAAGCTTTGATAAAAAAAAGTGTTCATCTGACCAACAACCTGTGTCATGAATGACTTTGATGATAAATTATTAAATGGATTCAGGATAATTCTAATACAATTTGGTGTTAATACCAATCTCATGAGTTTTCTGAGTTTGTTAAGTCTGTTCGAAATCGTTAAAAGTGTGCGAAATCATTTTTTTATGAAAAAAAAAACGGACCTTTACCCTGATAAGAGTACTTATAACAAGCTAAGTATATTTTAAGAAAACATTAAACCGACTTCAGTCGGACAAGGTCCCGGGTTCGATTTCCGGGTCGGTCCAACAATTAACAATTTTTCTGTCAAGAAATTCTCAGTGTCAACCCTGAGTTAGTAGTTGGTGGTGTTCCACCTCGGAGAGCACGTTAAGCCGTCGGACCCAGTTATTGTCACTATCATATTGTGACATTATAGTCTGCAATTGACGGGTCAGCTTTAAATCCCTCAAAAGGGGAAGCCTGTACCCAGCAGTGGGACGATAAAACGATGAACGGTGGACGTGGTAGGTCAAAATTTGGCAGAAAATATTTTTAGCAAGTGAATAATGAAAATATTGATACGACAAAAGTCTATAAATCCCTACACACTATTGGGCGGTGTAGATTGTCACCGCTCCCGACACATGGATGACTTTTTCACTTTCTTTTTCTAGTCATCTTCGGCTCTTGATTGGAAATCGTTTTCCGTTTACCTTTAAAAACTAGAAATTTACCGTTTACCTTTAAACACAGCTTGAAATGTCTCCTTTATTTGTTGAATAGAAGCAGGCGTTACTTTGCGGAATTCCATGATATTATACAATGAACACAAAATTACTTTGCTATAATCCGCTAACAGTGACAAATTTGTAGGCACAACACCACACAAATTCACCACAAAAACTCGACGATCGTTTCGCTCCGACACCGGAGCATTTTGTGGTAAATTTGTGTGGTGTTGTGCCTACAAATTTGTCACTGTTAGCGGATTATAGCAAAGTAATTTTGTGTTAATTGTATAATATCCTTTATTTGTGTAAATAATAAATTATGATCTATCGAACAAACTGGCTGGGCAGCACTTGAGAAGCTTCGAGATGTCTTCTCGTCCAAGATCCCTCAGTATCTGAACAGTCTTCGAACAGTGCGTATGGTAAATGATGACTTAGGTATGAGTATGGATCCGAAATATTATGGTCACTAACCGTGACCCCCATAAGAGACTCGCTTGAAATCGTCCGTCCATTTAGTAGAGGGATCTTCTAAGACTGCGTTTGGCGGTGCGGACTTGGCATTCTTATTACATAGATTTTGGGCATGTAATGTACGTACATTACATACCCCAAATTTATTGGTCCTTCAGACTATGTGTCCCACTCATTGTAGTTTCGCGACTCGATGATCTATGTCGGTAACTCTGGGTTTCCTACAGATCTTTTTCTCTCTGATTAGATCCCGCAGAGTTACTCCGAGCATAGCTCTCTGCATCGACTGCTGAGTGACCCTGATAATTCTTATGAGGGGCATATCTAGGCCCATTAATATTTAGGATCCATAAGACTAAATGATCACTGAAAACACGCACATTTCCAAGACTTTCATCTTCAGACACTAAAGCATTTTGGAACAGCACAGTTCTGTTTAATTATTATTGCTAACAAATGTGTAATTTGAATTTATAACACAGATGGAGGCATCTAACGTATTATGTGTTTGCGCGGCAGCTTACAGTGCAATATAAACTATTCGTGCCACTGAGCAAATAATTCCCGCTGATGCTTCACTTGCTGACATTCACACCGACGACGACGCGACGGCGGTAAAGTAGGGTGCCTCTTTTCAAGTTATTATACAGGACAGTCCCATTATTGCAATAATAAACTGAAGTTAAGAGGTTCAGAGGTGCATAAGAACGCTCAAAGTCACTCAGTGTACGATGGAGATTTACATTACTCGGTGTATCTCTACAGTCTACATGATCAAATCAGAAATAAGGAGATCCGTAGAAGAACTACCACCATTACCGTTAGAAGAACCAACAAACCGTTGTTTAGCAAACGAGTAGCAACCAATGGTAGGCAGTAAAATATAGGGTTGTTATGTATGTAATAAAAACTAAAAACTTATTAATTTGTCTTTTAAGTTAATTTTTGAACGTATTACATATTGGCCGGTTAATTTAAGTTCCAGAAAACGGTGTTAAAGTAAAATTTTAATGTATAAGTAGAAAATGGTGATAAAATTACAATTTTTCTTTATTAAACGTCTGATCTTTTATGATGATTTATGGTTTGTTTACAAAGATTCCACATCGAATTTGGCTATACTTAGTATTGTTACTGACATAGCTCAGCTAACTCGAAACCAAAGTGGCTACGGACGGGGCTCATAATAATCTTCTAAAATCTATACTTCCTACGTCGAAAAAAGTTTTCTAGCAAGGAGTTCCAAAATAATTATATGTATAATGATGTTGACTTTTTAAATGAAAAAAATAATTGACTAACCAATATACATACGTACATACACCCACACAATATATGTTGTTCTATATTTTTATAATAAAATAATAACCATTGCAGCTTTTCCTCAAAGTTAAAAATTATTACGCTCAAGGCCGCAGCCTTACTCCCGAGTAAATAGACACTCGTGTTTTATGGAACCTACACACCCGTTGCGGTAAGTGTACCCTTACATGCTGACGTCTTGTTGGGAGCTTTAAATAATAAAACTCGTAAAAGTTTTACAACATATTACGCTGTTGAACGTTCGTGCAAATTTTCATGTCGTACCGCCAAGCGATTTAGCGTTCCGGCACGATGTTGCTCTTCCGGATTGGCCCGCTTCCATCTTAGACTGCATCGTCACTCACCATCAGATGAGATCGTAGTCAAGAGCTAACCTGTAGATAATAATTTAATAAGAAGCCAGGCTTATACGTATACTGACACGTATTTATTCATATCTTAAAAACTACTGAACCGATTTTAATGAAACTTGCACTGTTCCCTAAATTGAAGTAAATGTTAGATAATAAAATAAGAATGGTCACAATCTGATTAATAATTTGGGAGGAATGCGTGGACAAACATACAAATATTCATAAAAATTTGTAAAGTTTGGAAGCCCTAATAGATTATTGAATTATGTGAATATATTGCGGTTCCAATAATATTACATGTCAAATTTCTTGTATTTTTTTGAAGTCGACTAAAAAAGTAATCGATCGTGATATATAGGTACCTAATATAGTATCGATTGAACATGAGAAGTAACTCTTTGCACAGTTCCTCCCCTGATAAAACTGCTTTTAACTATAAAACAAAGAGTCTTAAAGGGGTTGTTTCATCTTGGGTTAGGTACTTGTACAGTATTCCAAAAAATAGTATAAAATCATAGAAATCAAAGTAAAATACGCTTTTTTGCAGTTTTACAGTGATTAACTTTCGCGATATAAAATTAATAATTGCTTACATAATGTAGAATAGCAACTCTTGAAGTGCGTCCATCTGCTTCTTTGTCTATGATTGTAATCACATTACGTCATCTTAATGTCATTTCAATTGTCAATGTCAAATGTCAATTGTAATTTCATAAAATATCTCGCGCTAAATAAGTAATAAAATATAATTATTAGTATCTTTTCCTGCGTATTTAAAGTGTTTTTTCGTTGTTTCTTTTGATGATACTGGATATTTTTCTAAAGACCTCGGCATTCCTTTGGACTTTTCGTGTTGCACACCCATTAACTTGGCTCGTATCTGTCTCAAACAAAACATTGGATCACCGTTTTGTTGGACTTCGTGTTTCAACGCTTTCACGCAACTATATTTATCAGGTATGTAACTATATTACTACAGGTATATTAATTATTCTACTTAGATCACACTGCAAAAAGATAGATTCATGTAATGTTCTCAAATAGTAGGTTTAGCATATAATAGTGTCTAGTGGTTTGTTGTAAAACCAAATTATTTAAACTACCTGTATTATTATATAATATTATATATTTGATATATAATTATATATTTTGATAATCTGATTATGATAGTACTATCCACAATTGTATTGTAATACTAAATTAGTAGGTACATAACAAAAACTGTTAATGTAATACATAAGCATTTTTGCAAAACCTGACTGTTACCAAGTTTTATATTGAATAATATTCTCCATTCCTCTCTTCCTAAGCTTTTGCTAGGGAGCAGGGACAAATAATAGTAATAGTAATAAGTAGGGATCGAACCTACATTCTAGTAGATTTTAGTCCCCCATACAAGCTGTCAAGTGCTTATGAGCACGAATAACTCAATATTATGTTTATATACAAACTGTAAATAAAATAAATAAATACATAATAATAAATAATGACTAGACAAATGACATGATAGATCCCCTATTGACAATGTAATAATAATTAAACTCCCCATTATGTAGATACTATAATGTAAACTGTATTTTAAGTAGATATTAATGGCATTATGTTTACCGCTAGAAATGAGACTTTCTGCTATAATAAAGTTAACCGGAGTTTAGATGAGCTATTTTTTCAATTAATTAATATTTTTCAGATTCCAAATAATGCATTAGTCTGTTAAAACTGCTGGTTGTATGTGTATCGACTCGTACAAGACAGGACAGGTGAACATACTGCATCTGTAAACACCTATGTGTGTGTATGGTGCTCAGCATCTTTAAACAGGAGATGACCTCATTTTTTCGCTGAAGGTCTTGAGAGAGATCTAATAGCAGAAATAATCACTCCGAGACAGGTAATTCTTGATTATTATTTTGTCCTTTTCATGAGTATTATGGTATGGTGTATGCATGTATACCACTTTACATGCCAGATCTGAGTACACATTTTCTCTATGAGGGTCCGACTCTATGAGGTGGGGAGCGCTCTTCCGTCGCATTACTGTTTGTGCAGCAAGGGCATGTGTACTCAATGTCTGCCCGGTAAGAAGTGCACTGCAGCATGTTGGACGTCTAGCCTTCGATACATGGCCCTCGTAATGATGATGATAGGTTGAGAAACTTACTTCTTCACGCGTCTCATGTTTGCTGATTAGTGGTCACTGGATTATGGAATTCTCAGTGTGGGTGAATTTTCAAGATGTAATCCATCTACCAGATTAAATTATATAACTTATCTTTTATTCTTTGTAGATTCCACTAAATAGCAGTGTTTGCTATGCATGTTGGGCGAGTGCTCACAGAAACGTACATCACCAACAAAGCAAGGAAACAGAGCAGTTGCAAAGACCAGGAATATCTAACCAGCGTACAAATGAATGCACATATTGTAGGGTATCAATAGGGTTGGAATAGTCCAACGACAAACATGTTTGTTGGGTGAAGGACAAGAGAGATATAGCGGGATGATGCGCATACAATGACCATAGTCTGGTACTTGAGCTGGGCTCAGCACCAACAGATAATTCATGCACCAGCTTCGTTCTTAAATGACATATTATTAATAAGAGAAGAGAATGAATAAAGAGAATAATGTAAAAGTATTGTTTTATTTATTATTTTTATTATAAAATATTATACATAACCTGCATATTTTATCTATTTCAAAATGTTAATAATTAATTCATAGCAATACAAGTACCATATTAAACTCACTAATGACTTGTCTGTCTCAACCCTTTTTTACAATTACCCACTACTAGGCATAGGTCGCCTCAGAATAAGAAGGGTTTTGCCATAGTCCAACACATTGACAGGTTCGCAGGCTTCATACACATTTGGAACATAAATAACTCTCAGGTGTATCAAAATAAAATTACATTCACTCTTTCACGTTAGTTGCATAGTAGTCACTGCGACATTGGCTTGGTAAGTAAGTATAACAACCAACCAACCAGTAGCAAGCACCCGCTTGACTATTCTTTCGACATTCGCTTCCACTATGGACAACGTCATTTTCTTTTGCAGAGTACCTATTATTTATTACACACAGCACACAAATAGGTTAAAGTATTTAAGGTAAAACAATTATAACTGAGGCCTGAGGTCCCACAAAAGAATTAATTAGTTATTTGACAGTCTGATTGGGATATCTGCAAAGGGGATGACGCCTCTTCCACTATAGATATTTTTCATTATTCAACATTTTGAGAATACTCAAAACTCCGCTAAGTTGTAAAAATAAAATATTTTGATCGACTTGGTGTTGACGCCTTGGCGGTGACTTGGTGATTCCTTATTTTTGTGTAAAATGTCATCTGTCAATGTCATCAAGACGTGTTGTGTTTATTATGTGCACAGAACATAACTATGTTTACGTCACTGTCAAAACGGACGCCATGATGTTACGTTTTTATTTGCAAAATAATTTCGCGTCGCGTAAAAAGGGCTTTTCCATGAGAAATAAAGAAAAAATAATTACTATTTCTTGACTCCGAACATTATAAAATACTGTACAAATACCTGATCCAGGCTCCATATAAATTTGAAACAACCCCTTTATACCGCAAATGATGCACATCCTAACATTCGTATTGAAGAGCAGAGCTTATCCAATAAGAAGCAGTAAGTGTATTACAAATAGGTACCTACGTATGAATTCGCTCAATGTCGGGTCGTCGCAGGAGATATTTCACGAGGTGCGAGAAGCGTGATCTTAGTAGGTACTATATACAGGTATATAAACATCGGCACGTACATACATACATACATACAAACGCTGAGGGAAAGTGGAGGGGGTAAGCTATTATATTACGTGCGTGACAGTTCCCATACGCAGCTATCCCCTCCACGTTTCGTTCAGTGTTCGATGTACGTGCTGCGGGTTATATCTACCTATATACTCTGTCCACTCCATTTGTAGATATTTGGCAGCTCACGCCTATGAATTACCGTATTTTTTTTTTCGGAATGATGTACTACAGTAATGTTGTACTTTATTGACGTTTAGTGAAGTGCCACGTGCATAACAAACAACCACAGACAATAAAACAGTTCTTGAAATACGATAAATCGATCTAATGATAAAAATAATTTTACTTCATGTAAATATTGTTTCCATAAATTTAATAAAAAAAGGAAATAAAAATAAAATATATGACTCCAAGATTGATTATTTGCAAGAAATTAAGTCGAAATCTTGGAATTTAAGTTCATACCAAAAGTAAAGAATAATAACTCTGTTCATTCCATAGAATAGATATACGTACAGAGAGGAAGCTTCATACAAACGGCCCGCTATAGGTACACTCACACATGAGCTTTAATCAACGGTTCACGGACGCCCGGGTCTGACTTCCTACCAGCTCAGTTGGATGACAAACGTGCGCTATGTGTGAGTATAACTACAGCGGGCCGCTTGTATAAAGC